>CM060935.1:104691384-105941384 GCA_030765085.1 Allium cepa
AATGTCCAAAATTTCGATACAATCCCAGTGGAATAAACCGCACGCGAATCCGATCTCGTATGAGAAAGTAATGATAGTTAGAACATCTAAATTTTTTAATTTAAATAAAATAAAAGACAAGGGCAAACACGTAAATTCACATTCCTTCCTTAAACACGTACTCACCTATAGCAAAACCCAACCCAAGAAACAACCCTCTGTTGTCTATTTTCTCGACCATGCAGCCACCTCAGCCAGCTGCGACCACCCAGGTCGACTCGAAATGATGTGCCACCCTCCCCTCAAAAGCTCATCAGCCGCCGTCGATTTAAATGCTAGATCGAATTATCAATGGTGATTGAACCATCACCAGTCCAAACGAATTACACGGATGCAATCCCCTTGGCGACCTCTACAAAAATGTACCTTTGAATCGACGATCCATCACAGAGTATCAAACCCCAAATGAATGGCCGAGATTTGTTCCCCAAATTCTAGACACACAGAGACCCAAATTGAAAATTAACTGCAGATCTAGAATGCGCTCGTTAAGAGCTTCAAATCGTTATATAATATGTTAGGGTTTGGAGGAGTTTGAATTTTTGAAATTGATTTTGATTTGAATTTGGAATTTGTTTCTGCCATTAGAAAATGGAAATAGCTAGAGAAAATTGTACACATGGGAATAAAAATATGACGGCTTAGGTTTGGGAAACAAGATTATTTATGTGTACAAGGCCCGATAAGAAAATAAACGCATATCGAATTGGTACGAACGACAAAGCGACCGAAAAGCCCGTTTCATTCTCGAAACGAAAATGGGTCATCACATATATCAAAATAGATGTTTTCGATATTCTTAAACTCAATGAAACAGATTTTAAGTCCTAATTCCATTATATGAAGAAGTTAGCTTTTAAAATCAGCTTATTTCAATTATATTCAATGAATTTGATTTCTGCGCATTTCGAGCCCGTAAGATCAAATAACAAGTCCGATCGCTGCGAAACTTAAAATCCTACAATACTTCACCATTACGGATCCAATGAAACTAGTTTCGTCGAAATCCGAGACAGCGACCAAAATAGCTATTCTCACATTAGTTAAATAAATTATTATTAAATTAATTAAATCAGCTTTTCAATTCAAATTTTATAATTAACAAATTTCATCATTTTTGATTACTTAGTAATTTAAAATCCTTTGAAAAAAAATTCCATATCAATTTAATGTTGAATATTATACTAATTACAGTGTTCAGTTTCAACTGTACATTCATTAATTATAATTTAAAATCCCAATAAATTTATTTATCTTGATTTCACTCTTATTATCAAATCAATTATTGCCTTATGAATATAATTAACGTTATTATAAATTTTATTACTTTCACATTTTACAATTATCGTCTTAACTTATATTAACATAATATTTAATTATATTTAATTGCAATTAAATTTCAATTTTAATTCAACGGATTAAATAAATGGGTAACAATTAACAATTGTTACCTTTTATTTAATTTAATCGCATTTACAAGTCTATTATCTACAAAGAAATGTTATAACTACTTACACAACACTGATTTATCCAATTACAATTAATTACCTATTATTTCACCAACTAATGTGACATTTAATTTATTTCCTCATTTACAATTTATAGCTAATTATAAATTTCCAATCGTTCCATTTAATTGGAACTACAATAAAATAGTCATCCGTTACCTTAAATTAACATTACTAACATTACATTCTAGTTATTTTTCTTATTAATAAATCGTAAATTTTTATTTCTTCCAATATTAACACCAACATCTTATTTAACTAATAAATTCAATTATCGAAAATTGCGGGTCGTTACACAAAGGCATCAAATTAGCTCCTACTTTTGTATACATGTATCTTATTTATCAATGAAATCCAATCATATAGTTCATAACTATATTAATTTGAAATTTTAATTTCCAACATTTACTTTACCAAAGCCCGTTCGATGTACACATATCATCCATATGCAATATCAAAGCCGATTGCTCGCTCAATCACACAATTTCACTTCCAAACTAGCATCGTTCACACGAACACTCTAATGCGGACTCAGATCCATTTCCTTGATTAGAAACCATCATCCTCCTTGCATAGCCATTTACTATGATAGAGAATTTCAGAATTAACCAAAAATTCATATCCAGTGTTCACTGTCGAGAATCGAGTGGAAAATCCTTATTCGGACCGATGTAAATCATCTTGAAATCATGTACTCGAATGTTGATCAAATCGTTATGCGAGTAAAATAACATATGTGTAACTTACGTATTTATTTAAATTGATTTCTGAGCTATCCCAAATTCTCTTATTCACATTCTTTTCATTTACATTCAATTATTCACAATCATTATTCACATTGTTTTATCACATTCATTATTTACTCAGTATATTCCTTTCAATACTAATATCACTTAAAACACTATTCCATCAACTTTTCTTAAGTTTCTTATAAACATCTATACAACACCACTCATGTTTTTCATCACTTCATAACTTAAGTCTTTACGCATTCTAGCCAAATTCAATTTCATTTTCTAATTTCAACATTCAATTTTATCAATCGACATTCCAAACCATATCCAATTCGCTAATTAATTTAATTAGCTCATTTCATCAATTTATTTCAAAAATTATTTTATTTAAATTAAGTTAAATTTAATTCCATAATTCAATTTCAAATTTCTTCACATTCAATAATTTAAAACATTGCTTTAACTTACTAATTTTCAAATTTATAAGTTATCAAACTTATTTTCCCATATTTTCATAAAATAACTAATTGAAAATTATCTAGTTCTTATTTCAAATTATTTTGAAACAATATAGATGTAACAACATGCATATTTTACGATTATATATTTAAATATAGCATCGTTAGTTGAGTTTAAAGTCCGAAATGTGACTTTCTATAAACGGTCGAATCCGGACTCGGGACCACTTCCATTGAGTCCAAAATAGCATTTGCAACCTTTTTGAGCATAAACATCGATATGTTTGAAGTTGATTAGAATTTTTATATTTTCATTTTGGGTTTTGGATTTGGGTTTCAGCCCACTAACCTAACAAGGAACCCAAATCCTCTATCGAATACCCTAACTACACTCATCTTCATTCATTTTATTTCTAAATTCCTAACACTCTCAATCTAAAAGAAATGGTGGAAAAGATGGGAAATTAAAATTCCTAAACCCTAGTTTTACTATGAAATTCAAATTAAGGTCCAAAATCAGAGAGAAGCTTAGGTAAACATCCTCTTCATCTTCTCCTTCTCAATTCCTCTTCAATTTTTAGAAAGCTTCTTATAACCTAACTTAGGAAATTTTTGCTTATGAGTTTAGATTTGAGCTTCTAGAGTTGAAGTTGAAGAGTGGTTTATCTTTCCTTTGTGTTTGAGCTTCTAATTCGTTGTTTTTGGGTTTAAAGATGAGTTCTTGAACTCATATCTATGTCTATACCTTTGATAGTTGTTAGGTATGAATTCCTAACATCTATTTCATGTCTATTTGCTTTTAAATTAAATTGGTTTGGCGAATTTTCCAATTTTTGGCATTTTGAAGTCAAAGTCTATGAAAATCCTTATATGGATGTTTTGACATGTTGTTCGAAGTATATTGATGAGTCTATAGTCCTGGGTTGCCGCTTAGCATAAATCCATAGCCATCGTTGCTCATTCGAACGCTTCCGATATGATTTGGCCATCAATGGCCTAGGCTAAATCTTGCCCGAAGCTTTAGCTCAGACGTCTGGTAAAGCACTCAGACGTCTGGGTAGTCGGAATAAAAATTCCAGACTTACAGCTCAGACGTCTGAGCCTATTTCCCAGACGTCTAGGCGATCTGGAATGAAAATTCTAGCCTTTCAGCTTAGACGTCTGGGATAACCACCAGACGTCTAGAGTTGTTAAATTTAGCCAATTTGCATGTTTTATGTGGCTTTCCATTTTATATGGATTTTTGGTTGATCCGGTTGGTTGTTGTCATTTAGTATCGACTTTGATGACATCTTTTCTAGATTTTTGGGAATATCCATATGATGGATTTGATATCGATTTCTATGGTTTTGATTCAAGTCATCGAATGTGAATTTTTGGTGATAGATTGTTTTTACAATCAATTCTGTGATTTGTCATTTTAAAATACAAAGGTTTCTATACTAGTAGTAAATACTCATACTCTTTTGCAAACATGATTTCAATAATTACTTTCAATACAAAGCTCGCTTTTAAAACTGTTTTTCGATCTACTAGTATATACAAACCTTTGCCTCATTCGTTTGAGAAATCTAATTTAAAGACTTAGCAAAACAAGTGGTATGAAACGCTTGTGTTTACTTCGTCGGTTAATTCTTAGACTCGTTCGACTGAAATCTTGTGACAATCTTCGGATGGAAATCTATAATTTATTCGTAAATATTTAAGTTAAGCCAGTGGTTATGGGACATGAAGATAAACTCATTTAGTTACTAGCTTAGTGTAATTTACACTTCTTATTGATCAATAGTGAACATTTTGAGTTTTAGACTAGCGATGTGCGATGTCTCATAGTCCACAAAGGGGGACTATACCTTGTAAGGAGGAGTTACGGCTCATAGTTCGCAAAAGGGGAATATGACCTGTTTGGAGGAGCTTTGGCTCATAGTTCGCAAAGGGGAAGTATACCCTGTTTGGAGGAGCTTTGGCTCATAGTCCACAAAGGGGGACTATACCCTGTTTGGAGGAGCTCTTGCTCATTTTATGGGATAACGAACCATTTGTGATACACGTGTTGGTGAGTTTTCATGCTCCCATTTGTGATAGGCCTTTTCCCCCTTTTTTATGCTTTTTGGATATTTCTATTATGGATTTCTAGAATTTATGTTTCACCATTTATTGCGATTGGCATTAATATGTTTTATCAATATTTGAGGTTTGGTGAATAAGATAAAGAATATCACATTCTTTTTGGTGTTTGAGAAGATTCGAGATATTATATGATTTTCATTATATATTCCTGTTATATCTCTTACCCTGTCTCGTTTTATATGATATTTATAGCTAAACTGATCCATTTATTATTTTTCTTCTTAAATAATACTCGGGTCAAACCGAGGTGTTACAGGTGCTTCCACTTGACTTCTTAGTAGGCCTAACTTCTTACTTTTGGCTAACTACTTTAGCTTAGTAGTTTTTGCTTTTATACATTCGAGATAGAGACCCCTTGATGTATACATATTCTTTTGCCTAACACTTGTACCTATTCTTTTGTGATGTAGTGGATCTTATATGACCACTACTTTGACGTACACTTCTACGTGTTATGTTCATTTCTGTTTCCACCTTAGTGATATGAATATCTGTGACTGATTTGAGTTATGCTTATTTTGTATTTGTTTCTGAAGACCATATAGCCACTGTGTAGCAGTTTTGAGTTTGTATTTGATTTGTCAAATTTATGTATGACCTTCTAATGGCATATCGATACTCGCTCAAATCTATTACACAGATAGTCGCTCCTCAACAGCCTTATTCTTCATGCTAGTCAACGGCATTACTCTATGGTGTCCTTGGCTAGTGTGAGTATAGAGGTGGGGCGTCACAGCATGGTATCAAAGCCAAACTTCGAAATAATGTAGAATAATCTATCTAGGATCATTGTCCTAAGTCTCTCTTAGGAACTGTGCCTTAGCATATAATCCGAGTCTTAGGACCCATTCTATCCTATATTCTTTTATGATGCCTTTTTTATCAACCAAGTTTGTTTGATATTCATTCTGAGCATAACCTTTTTCCCCTTCTTTCTTTCTTTCTTAAAGAAGAGAAATGGTTAGACCTAGTCGTCCTAGCGCTGGTTAATCCAGTGCTACTCCTCAGGAGGGTGTATTCATGTCTGCTCGGCAACTTTTGGATTTTGTAAAGAATGCCCAAGCTGACGGTCCCATTACCGAGCTTACGCATCCTAAATCCGGGTTTGCACACTTGTGCAGTGATTATACCAATTTGGATGGAAAGCCATTCAAGGGTTTCGAAAGAGTTATAGAAGTCCAAGCTTGGCTTAGGACATGCGATCGCATCTTTTCTCGCATGAATCTTATAGATCTACATCGAGTCCAAGTGGCTTCTAGCATGCTCCAGGAGAGAGCATTAGATTGGTATGAGCTTTTGATTTCAGAAATTGTTGAAGAAGATCTTACTTGGGAGCAATTCCAAAAAAGGTTTGAGTTGAAGTTTATGCCGAAAGCTGAAAAAGTAACTATAGCTTGAGGCTTTATTGACCTTGTTCAAGGTGAATCTTCTGTGATGGATTACGTCGCATCTTTTGGACCCCTTTCTAAATATAGGGTCGAGTATATTAATACCCCATTGAAGAAAAATCAGAGGTTTGTCTATGGGTTGAATAAGAATCTCAAAAAGCCTTTACTTCTGAAACTAGAAGTTTCTTTCGATCAGCTTGTTGATATCACTCTTCGACTTGAAGAAGCCGATAAAGAATGATACTGAAGTTGTGAGTGCCAAGAAGAACTTCAACATCAATAAGAAGAGGCATCCCTTTATTAAGTTCAAAAGTCCAAATCCCAAGAAGAAAGTTAAGCAAGCAACTTTGGTAGTAAGGACTCCAATCCCTAATCCTGGAGAATGCTACAATTGTGGTTCTAAGAACTGCTATAAATAGGTGTCCAAGGCCTATTTCTTGCCGATATTGCAAAATTTCGGATCATTATATATCTTCATGTCCCAAACTTCAAAGTAAGAAGGAGAGAAAGCTAAATGTTGTGCAAGTCCCTAATGACACTCCTCTTGGGCAAGGTATTTCTCATTCCATCCTTGATGGCATTATTATGTTTCATGATAATTCTATTAGAGTTCTTTCTGATACGGTTGCATCTCACTCTTTTATATCAAAAGAACTTGTTGATACTTTGTCTCTAAATGTTATGGGCTTGATGACTTTATTGATAATTGCGAATCCGAATGGTGGATCCATAAGACTCAGTTTATTTTGTAAAGATGTCAAGATTATTTTATGTGATTATGATTTTCGAGCCGATTTTCATGTTATGCGCTACTTGGGCTTCAGAATGATTTTGGGAATGGATTGGCTTAATCGTTATGAAGCCCACATCCTATGTCCCGAGAGGACTATATTTCTTCGACATTCTCAATCTGTTAAGTAGATTTCTATTGTTATTAAAGATTCAGATTCCAATTCGGTGGCATCCTTATATTCTCTAAATCCACATGATGATGATGACGATGATGAGGAAGATGCCATTTCCCTCATTCACGCTATTCGTGAACTTCCCGGTACATTTGAGCCCATTTTAGGATTACCACCTAAGCGGGCAATAGAGTTCAGAATTAATTTAATTCCTGGAGCTCTACCTATCACTCATCCTTCTTTTTGCATGTCCAATAAGGAAAATGAGGAGATGGTAAGCAATTATCCGAATTGGAAGCAAAACAATTTATTTGTTCCAGTTCCTCTTCTTGGGGAGCTTCAACTATTTTTGTGAAGAAATCCGATGGTACACTTAGGCTTTGCGTTGACTATCGCAAGCTTAATGACCTTGCCATCAAGAATAAATATACTTTACCTTAGATTGATGATCTATTCGATCAACTTAGCGGTGCTAGAGTCTTTGCACAGTTAGACTTAGCAACAAATTTTCATCAGCTTCATATTACAGATGATAGCATTCCTTTGATGTCGTTCCGTACTCGTTATGTATTTATGAACGGCTTGTTATGCCATTTGGTTTAACTAATGCTCCATCTTATTTCGTTGACCTTATGAACCGAGTTTTCAAAGACTTCCTCGATCGATTTGTTCTCATCTTTATAGATGATATTCTAGTTTATTCCAAAACCGAGGAAGAGCATGAAAAAATCTTTGGATTGTGTTGGAAACTCTTAGAACCAGTCAATTGAAAGCAAAAATTTCTAAGTGCCACTTTTGGCAATCCCGTGTGAAATTTTTAGGACATATCATTTATGAATTTGGAATTTCCATGGATCCTTCAAAGATTGAAGCGATTCAAAATTGGAAGAGACCGGAGAGTGTGATGGAAATTCGTAGCTTTCTTGGATCAGCAGGCTATTACCGTTGGTTCATAAAAGACTTTCTAAAATTTCTATGCCTCTTACTAGTTTGACAAAGAAGGGAGTTAAGGGCATTTGGCCAGAAAAATGTGAAGCTTCTTTCTAGAAATTAAAAAACTCCTTTCCGATGCTTCTATTCTCGTGATTCCCAAAGGGAACCAAGACTTGATTGTTTATACCGATGCCAGTCGTGTTGGTTTGGAAGCCGTTCTCATGCAAGGGGAACGTATTATCTCTTATGCTTCTACGCAATTAAAGCCTGCCGAGACTAGATATGCCACTCATGATTTAGAGCTCACGACCATTGTTTTCGCCCTTAGAATTTGGGAACATCATCTTTTGGGAGAGAAATTTGTTCTCTACACCGATCATAAATCTTTGAAGTACTTATTTTCTCAAAAGGAACTTAATTCAACGTTGGCTCGAATTCCTTGCATCTTATGATCTTGATATTCTTTATACTCCCGGAAAGGGAAATCATGTTGCCGATGCCCTTAGTCGTAGGTAACAAGCGATTGTTTCTTTGATGATATTCGAATGGAATGATCTCGAGACTTTGTCTACTTGTGAGATTCGAGATGGTGAACCCATTTCATGTTCATCTCTTGTTTATGTAGCCTTATGGCTCATCCTTCTCTTTTAGACCACATCCTTGAAGCTCAAAAGCAAGATCCTGAATTGGCTCTTCTTAGCCAAAGTTGTAGGGATAAAAATAAGGTTGATGGTTTAAAAGACTTTGAAATCGATGCTCCTGGAGGCATTCGAAAATTTGATAGACTTATCGTGCCCAATATTAGTGATCTTTGTAAATACATTTTAGAAGATTCTCATCGTTCTAAGTTTACCATTCATCCTGGTAATAGTAAAATGTAGGAGGACATGAAGCGACTCTATTATTGGGATGGAATGAAATCTGATATTACTAACTTTATTAAGCGTTGCATGACTTGCCAACTCGTAAAGATCGAGCATCAAAGGCCCGATGGGTTATTGCGACCTTTGGAAATTCCAGTTTGAAAGTGGGATCGAATATCCATGAACTTAATTAATGGTCTTCACCGTTCTCGTTCGGGCCATGGCAGTTTATGAGTGATTGTAGATAGACTTACAAAATCCGTCCATTTTATTCTCATCCGGTCTAATCGGAACGTACCTCTTTTGGCCAAACTCTATATCAAAGAAAATTTTAAATTGCGTGGAGTTCCTACTTCTACTGTTATTGATCGTAATCCATTATTTACTAGTGTATTTTGGAAAGGTCTTCAAAAATCTTTGCAAACGAAGCTTAATTTTAGCACCGCTTATCATCCTCATTCCGATGGACCAAAAGAGCGTGTGAATCAAACTCTTGAAGATCTTCTTCGTGCATGTGTTCTTGATTTTGGTGGAAGTTGGGAAGATCATATTTCCCCTTTTGTGTTTTCTTATAATAATAGCTTCCAATCTAGTATTGGTATGGCACCTTTCAAGGCACTCTATGGAAGGCCATGCCGATCTCCTTCTTGTTGGATTAAGGCCGGTGAGAAGCTGATTTTAGGTCCAGATTTTATTCGTGATACCATAGAAAAGATTGACCTTATTCATCATAGGATGAAAGAAGCATAAAGTAGACAAAAATCCTATGCCGATAATCGAAGAAGGAAATTAGAATTTTCTATGGGAGATTTGGTGTTCATTCATGTTTCACCTATGAAAGCTGTTGTGCATTTCAGTCGATCTGGAAAACTAGCACCACGATATTTTGGTCCACTTCCCAACATCGAATGTATTGGTTCCATGACTTACCGCCTTTTATTACCATCTCAATTTTCTGCTATTCATGATGTATTCCACGTTTCTCAACTAAATGCCTTAGAGATTCTGATTCTATTCTTGAGCCCGGTGTTATTGAAGAAATCGAAGTTTCACCAATTTGACTGTGAGTAACATCCCATTCGTATCATTGCTACAGAGGTTAGACACCTTCATAATAAAAATGTTCCGCTTGTGAGGATTCAATGGTCCTCAACTCCTAAGCATTGCTCTTGGGAATCCAAAGAATTCATCAAGTAAACACATCCGGACTTACTCTCTTGTGCTATTTAAGGTGAACTTTTCGCTTCAAATTTTCTTTGGCATTGTTATGCATTAGTATGGTTGTTACTCTTTGTTTTCTTCATAAATATTGCGAGGATGCAATTTCTTTAAGGATGGGAGCTTGTAATATAGCATCGTCAGTTGAATTTGAAGTCCAAAATGGACTTTCTGTAAACGGTCGAATCCGGACTCAGGACTACTTCCATTGAGTCCAAAATAGCGTTTGCGACCTTTTTGAGTATAAACATCGATATGTTTGAAGTTGTTTAGAATTCTGATATTCTCATTTTGGATTTTGGGTTTTGGGTTTGGGTTTCAGCCCACTAACCTAACAAGGAACCCAACTCCTCTATCAAATACCCGAATTCCACTCATCTTCATTCATTTCATTTCTAAATTCCTAACACTCTCAAGCTTAAAGGAAATGGGGGAAAAGATGGGAAACTAAAATTCGTAAACCCTAGTTTTACTAGGAAATTCAAATTCAAGTCCAAAATCAAAGAGAAGCTTAGGTAAGCATCCTCTTTCTCCATCTCAATTCCTCTTCACTTTTCAAAAAGTTTCCTATAACCTAACTTAGGAAATATTTGCTTATGAGCTTAGATTGGAGCTTCTAGAGTTGAAGTTGAAGAGTGGTTGATCTTTCCTTCGCGTTTGAGCTTTTCATTTGTTGTTTTTGGGTTTCAATGTGAATTTTTGAACTCATATCTATGTCTATACCTTTGATAGTTGTTAGGTATGAATTCATAACATCTATTTAAATCCATTTGCTTTTGAATTAAATTGGTTTGGCAAAATTTTCCATTTTTGACATTTTGAAGTCAAAATCTTTGAAAATCCTTATATGAATGTTTGGACATGTTATTCGGAGTGTATTGATGAGTCTATAGGGATGGATTGCCGCTCGACATAAAAACCTAGCCATCATCACTCATTCGATCGCTTCCAATATGGTTTGGCCATCAATGGCCTAGGCTAAATCTTGCCCTGAGCTTCAGCTTAGACGTTTGGTAAAGCACTCTGACGTTTAGGTAGTCGGAAAAAAATTCCAGACTTACAACTCAGACGTCTGAGTTTATTTCCCATACGTCTGAGAGACCTGGAATGAAAATTCCAGTCTTTCAGCTCAGACATCTGGGATAACCACCAGACGTTTGGAGCTGTTAAATTCAGCCAATTTGCCTGTTTTATGTGGCTTTCCATTATATATCAATTTTTGGTTGATCCAGTTGGTTGTTGTCATTTATTATTGACACTGATTAATTTTTTTTTTGGATTTTTGGGAATATCCAATTGATGGATTTGATACCAATTTCTATGGTTTTGATTCACGTCATCGAATGTGAATATTTGATGATAGATTGTTTTTACAATCAATTTGTGATTTGTCATTTTAAAATACAAAAGGTTTCTATACTAGTAGTAAACACTCAAACTCTTTTGCAAACATGATTTCAACAATTACTTTCAATACAAAGCTCACTTTTGAGACTATTTTCCAATCTGTTAGTATATACAAACCTTTACCTCATTCTTATGAGAAATCTAATTAAACGACTTAGCAAAACAAGTGGTATGAAACGCTTGCGTTTACTTCGTCGGTTAATTCTTAGACTCATTCGATTGAAATTTTGTGACAATCTTCAAATGGAAATCTATAATTTGTTCGTAAATATTTAAGTTAAGCGAGTGGTTATGGGACATGAAGCAAAACACATTTATTTACTAGCTTAGTGTAATTTGCACTTCTTATTAATCAATGGTGATCATTTTGAGTTTTAGACTAGCGATGTGCGATGTATCATAGTCCACAAAAGGGACTATACCTTGTTAGGAGGAGTTTCGGCTCATAGTCCGCAAAGGGGGACTATACCCTGTTTGGAGGAGCTTTGGCTCATAGTCCGCAAAGGGGGCCTATACCCTGTTTGGTGGAGCTTCGACTCATTTTATAGGATAGCGACCCATTTGTGATACACGTGTTGGTGAGTTTTCATGCTCCCATTTGTGATAGGCCTTTCCCCCTTTTCTAATGCTTTCTGGATTTTTATATTATGGATTTCTGGAATTTATGTTTCACCATTTATTTCGATTGGCATTAATATGCTTTGTCAATATTTGATGTTTGGTGAATAAGCTAAAGAATATGACATTCATCTTGGTGTTTGAGAAGATTCGAGATAATCTATGATTTTCATTATCATCATATATTCCTGTTATATCTCTTACCCTGTCTCATTTTATAGGATATTTATGAAAGGGACAGTTGATTAAGGATCTTAAGGCTAATATAACACTAGAGGGGGAGGAGGTGAATAGTGTTTAATGGATTCTAAGACTTATATGAACTAACTTAACAATTATGACACAAACAAATGCAGAACTTAATCATAGAACAATTGCAGAATCAAACACAGGTGCAGAAAGTAAATAAAAAGTAGTAAAAGGAACACAACGGATTTTATACTGGTTCGGAGTTACCCTACATCCAGTCCTGTGCTAAGGCAAAACACCTCATACATATTTTTATTATATCAACGTCGAGATTACATTTCTCAATTTCTAAAGGCCTTGAGATACCCTCCAGTCTCACGAGTCCGGGGTAGACTCTCTTGATTTACGGGCCACAAGATTACCCAATTGATTTCTAGGCACAACCACACCTTATAGAGAGACTCAATAAACTTTTGATTACAAATTGATCCTATCACTCTGAATAGCACTTTGATCTTCGAGAGAGGGCAGAGAATCAAACAAGAATGAGATTCTAATTTGATTCACTTAAGAATTCGGCAGAATTTCGACACGATCTTAGAAATATGAAAATTATAGAATATAGATTTGTGGAGAAGAAGAAATGAAGAAAATAAGAAATTAGTTAGTTAAAAAATTCGTTTGTGAAGGCTATTTACAAAGCACGAACGGTCATAACCATTCGTAAAGAGATTTAAACGAATAGACACTTCTTTTGAATATTGAAACTTTAGAATATCAACGGCCACCATGTCGACATGGGGTATCCCATGATGTCGACATCCGTATATAAAAAACAATTGTAAAATTTGTTTTGGAAATAAAGTTTAAACAAGAGTTTATTTAAAAAAAACGAATAATATTTTACGCCAAAACATCTTTTTCAAAATCATTTGAAAAGATAAGTTTAAGGCTAAAATATTTTAAAAATCATTTTGAAAAACCATTTTGAAGTAGTTTTGCAAGCTTCTTCCTGCAGAATATCTCATCACATCAGGACTCGAGAACTTGTACAAAACCAGGATGTTCGTGGGTTTGTAAGCCACTTGTCGTTGGTTTGTAAGCTACCTGTCGTGGGTTTGTAAGCCACTAAGAAGGTAGAAATGAATTCCATCCCAAATGATATTCAGAATGAAGATTTCCATGTTACTATGAAGTTTTAACAAAAACTAGACACATATCTTGAAATCTTGATCTCGATACTCTAGAGTCTTCAATCTTGTGTCTTGAGTCTTTATACTGATCAGTCTTCAGTAATCAGTACTTGCATATACATATCTATATATCTTGCATATACATATCTATCTAGACAACAGCGATAGTATATATTTTATAATAAGATAAGTTAAAAAGGTTGTTGTCATCAAAACCAACATCTCAGTTCCTAACAATTTATAGATAGACTGATCCGTTTATTATTTTCCTTCTTAAATAATACTCGGGTCAGACCGAGGTGTTACAGGCGCTTCCACTTGACTTCTTAGCAGGGCCTAGCTTTTGACTTTTGGCTAACTACTTTAGCTTATTAGTTTTGGATTTTATACATTCAAGATAGAGACTCCTTGCTGTATACATATTCTTTTTTCTAGCACTTGTACCTATTCTTTTGTGATGTAATGGATCTTATATGAGCACTACTTTGATGTACACTTCTATGTGTTATGTTCATACCTGTTTCTGCCTTAGTGGTATGAATATCTGTAGCTGATTTGAGTTATGCTTATTTTGTATTTGTTTCCTAAGACCACATAGCCACTGTGTAGCAGTTTTGAATTTGTATTTGATTTGTCAAATTTATGTATGATCTTCTATCAAGCATATCGATGCTCGCTCAAATCTATTACACGGATGGTCGCTCCTCAATAGACTTATTCTTCATGCTACTCGACGGCATTACTCCGTATGTCCTTGGCTAGTGTGAGTATAGAGGCGGAGCATCACAATAGATATACATAATTTCCTTTGCTGTGTCAAATCATTCTTTTGGATTTTCAAAATCAAATCTAATTTTACGAAAACAAAATTCCAAAAGTAGCAATTCCTCCCTTGAAAACTCAAAAATGAACATCGATGATGCTGCAGTCATCACCAAAATTATTTTCCAACGACTAAAGCAAGTTCAATGCTTTTATTTCCTTTTAAACATATTTCCATTCAAAAATATTTCCCAAATAATATTACTATTATTATTTGCCTAAACTTCGAAAAAAATTTCCCAAAATCAACGGAATTTAAATTCTAAAATTCCATCCTTTAAACGCTTGCGAATCATATTTATAATATAATTATAAATTTTCATTTCTTTTCCATTTATAAATCATATTTTTACATAATCCTACTTTGGTTATATAAAATCATTCCATAATTATTAGTCTTGTTTGCATTATAATAATAATACTTCTATTCGATCACAACAACAACAATGATAATAATAAAATATTATCATTCTTTAACAACAAAACACACTATATACGACTACAATAATTTATGAAAAATTATTCCTTTATATGTAAAATATAATCAAGGTAGGATTATTTCATTTACCCAATTTCAAAGCAATACTATGCCCAATGTCTTATTCAAGAGTTTTGAGATCCTTATCGATAACGTTAATTACTCGTATTGACCGGAATCCATAAACCACTAAATAAATCAACCAAAAAATATAAAACATTTTTGTATCACTAACAAATACGCACTCATACACACACACACACACACACTCAAACTCATTCTAGGGCTGACCCTATCTCTAATGAATACCCCACTAAAGCCAAGGTTCTTGCCAAACCTTCTGCTCTGATACCAAATGTGACGAACCGGGCTTTTTGACTCTAAAAAATCGACACTAATACATCCTTGTAACACATGCCTAGAAATTGAATGCCAGGAGACCCGATTGTTAGTGAAAAGAAAGAAGGAAGAAAATAAGAAGAAAACTAAACAATACAGAATCTCACAACGGAATAAATAATCTATAATATACCATAAATCTACATAAAAACAAAACTGTAATATATGTATATATAGACATCAATTAGAATATACTAACCTATTTCATCCTGGATAGTTATAATTGCATGTCCTCACAATTGTTGATAAACACAAGAATGATACATCGGAAAGTAACCATCTACGTGAATACGTCTCAGGGCCTCTGACTCATCTTCTGAAGCTCCAAGCATCTAAACCAATCTGTAATATCCTCGGTCTGACCCAACCATTATGATAAATAACACCCGAGTCAGTTTGGAAAACCAGGATGAGAAAACACATCCAAATGCATGTAAATTCATATAAAACCTTTGAAATCAAAGGTATCTTGTGAAACTACGCCACACATAAACACGGATGTGTTTTTACCATACGATAACCAGTACCGTTTCCATGGAAAATCAATTTGTATTCTAATAATGTCTAAAGGTGAAAATAATAATAATCAAATAGCTGTGATGCTCGTGAGTGTACATCACAACAATACTAGGTATATAATCGAAAATCAATAGGGCGCGTTCGCTATTTTTGTAGGATTCCCATAGAGGTGCCCTCAGTACTTCTAGGAGGAGCCGACTACACCCTATGGGTTTGCCAACCCTACTGGCCATGCCTCCTATCTCTGGTTTTAGTCATTCCCGTTGATGAGGCTACGTCCGGCATTCCATCTTATGCACCACCACCCAATAGATGAAGGAATCCCACAAGGATTCCAATACCTCAACGGGTCTTGGAATCACACATAGATTCCCACATCTTAATTAGATCTTGGAATCATACCCGGATTCCTATATCCCAACGGGCCTCGGAATCACACATGGATCCTACATTCCAACATATCATGAAACTCCTCTATAGAACCGTATATGGTTTTCGAAGTGGTCATGGGTTCGAATCATCTCCTATGAGTACACTCTTCCGTTTCTCAGGTGCTCCATAAAACCAAACGCCGATTTTCGGAATCGTCAATACAGGTTCTTTTGGAAATAATCAGATAATACATAAAAGTAGGGATCACCCCCTAACCGTTTAAGTGGAATGATCTCCTTATCATTTGTCCTAGAAGAACAAAACGAGTTTATAGTTATAGAATAGCACCAATGATGGTAACTGTAGCATATAATTTGCGTGTTTCTCCTAGATATTTCCAGAGTTAAAGTACTTCGATGTTAAGTAGAGTGTATTTCTGTACCATCAAAATTGAGAAAGATTACATATTTAGGCCAAGATTTTGATAGTCGCTTATTTAACTATCAACAAACACACATTCTAATAAAGATTTATTCCATAGGTGAAAACAACATCGGTTGAGCACAAAGCAACCACCGGTCTCCTTTTAATAAATATTTCATTCATTTTAAAAGCACTTTGTAAATTACTTGTACAAAATTACATTTACATGGGTATATCCACCCATCCTTATATTTTCAATACTTAGAAAACATCCATATGTCTCTCCCAACAGTATAAGTATATCCACAGAATTGAGAAAAAATTTCTTTTCATTCGATTCTCATATCATTTATAAATTCCCTTACAATTCTCTAAAACCATTTGTAAACCATTTTATAAATCTCCGGAAAAACCATTTGTAATCCCTTTATAAAAACTTAATCACTTATAAGCTCTTTGTACATTTAAAAATCATTTATAAAACCCTTTATAAGTCTGTAAAACCATTTATAAAATCCCTTTTATAGATCTATATACCCATTTCTAGAATTTGTTTATAAATATATAACCATTTATAAAACCCTTCACCTTGTAAGAAATCTTCCTTACATCTATAAATCATTTCATAAGCTCTTTTATAAAATCCAAGTCTTTTCAACTCCATTCATAGGTTCCCAAAACATTTAGAAACAATTTAAAATCTTTTACTCCAAAACACCATTCTATAATAATAATTATTAACACTAAACATTTAAATTAATGAAACTTATTAACTTTAAACATCTTAATAATAATTAACAATTCCAAAATTATTATAAATAAACTATAATAATTTATCTTCACCATTTTTATAAATAATAATATTTTATTTTCAGACCTTATTAATAATCCTTATTATTAATTCCAAGCCATAATTATTCTTGAAATAAGTAATCTTTCCAAATATTTAAAATTTGATAAATTCTTTAAAACCATATTAACTATAAATAATAACTTTAAACAAGACTACTATAATTAAATAACCTTAAAATAATATAAATATAATTAATTAACATTAAAACAATATTATTATAATTAAATAATTTTAAAATAATAGCACTAAATAACTTTGAAACAAGTTTAATAAAATTAAGTAACTTAAAAACGATATTAATATAATTAATTAACTTAAAAAAATTATTAATGTAATTAATTAACTTAAAAACAAAGTTAATATATTTAATTTGATAATCCTCAAGAAAAATATTTTTGAAACCCACTTTCGGATTTAAATCGTTTCTTGTCTCGAAAACCAGTTCCTACTTAATCGACAATTTATAGTATTTTTAAAATACTAATTTGGGGCCAATAGTCACTCAATACTTAACCCATAACGATATTGATTTTTTATCACTACTAGGTTTTATTTTTGAACAAATAACAATGTTATAACCACGGTGTCTAAAATTAGGTTCATTATTCAATAATCCATATAAAAGAAACATTATTGCAACAATACAACAACAACGAGGAATCCCGTTGGATCCCTCCTGCCTATTTTCCCCTACGTCGCAAACATTATACAATCATAAAATATAAATCAACCACTTTGAGGCAGGATTCGTATACAAAGAGTCATCCGCTCTTATATGGGAACGTAGTATGGTCTCATCTGCTCTAGTAGGTGGGAATATATCCAATCCAACTAACAAATATAATAATTCATCCAAATAATCATCCAGTAACTTTTATCAACTATATATCGTACTAGTTAACCAAGGGTAAGTTTTATTCATCGAAATTTTCTATTGTCATCGAAGAGTTTCGGTTTGGAACTAAAATCGAACGACGTCCGATTTTAGCCCAAAATTCAACAGTCTCCAAATCCAGCTAAACAAGTTCCATTGCGAATCTTTTATCAATACGAGCGCAACGTAAAATGTTTCGCCTCGATCGGACCTCATATGAAGGAGATATCAATTTTATAAGTTATCAATATTTTTTAAAAATAAAATAAATAAACAATTACAACATTAAGAAATTTACGCTTATACCTCTACCCTTTCTTCCCCAATTCCCTTGCTCTTTTGTATGCATGCACGAAATCACCAAGGTCGTGCATGTTCCCCACTGACACCAAGGTCCGAGCCTCGATTGCAAATTCCGACGATTCCATCGACTTTCTCTCCTCTTTAAGTTCGTCACCACCACTCATCACCCGAGCCCCCAAACACCATCGTGACCTGATGCTCCTTTGCGTATCGACTGTGGCAATGTGATTTCCTATAAGCCAATCAGCTTCACCAATAATGCTACATCTCCTTGCCTTGCTTCGTCGAACAAGAATCCATCCTCAGTGTGATGACCTGAAATTTTTGGATGTTTGAAATTGGAATATTTAATTGATTTTAAATATTTAACAGTTAATTTTTAACTTGAATTCAATTATTATTATTATTTGGCAATTAAGTTATTGGATTTAATAAACTGAAATTGAGTAAATTATTGAATCTTCAATTTTAAGCCTGTTAAAAATAATTTAAAGGCTTGTAAAATTTATATTGATAGCACCGAAGATAACAAAAGTGTTAAAATTTGATTCGGAGGTGTTTTGTTAAGTTTTGAAATTTTATCGTTTAAATCGATATTTAAAAATAGCCTTCCGAGGCGTAGTCTTGAATTTCGACGAAACCAGTTCCATTGGATCCGTAATATTGTATTATTATCCGATTTCAATTTTCGTACTGTTTGAAGTTGTTATATGAGCATACGATATATAAACGCGCTAAAATTTATATGGAAAATTTAATGACTGGTCCAAAAAGCTATCTTCTCCATACGAATCAATTAGGACTCGAAACCTTCTCCTTTATATTCGGAATAGGTGTATAACATTATAAACGCCTAGTGGCATGCCTCGATTGGAGGTCGGAATTTTAATTGTTAAACATGGGATATTTGAAATTAAATAATATTATAACGGGTCAAGTCAACCTTAGCCTAGCATATAACCGAAGCCATTTCACTTCGTTAAAACGCCAATATCTTATCCAATCTTTCCTTATCTTCCTAAGTAATTCAGAATCGAGAAAAAGAAGAAGGTCGTGGCTCCCTCTTTTCTTCTTCATTTTAAACCATAAAGGAAATCAAAACCCATTAGAGGGCACGACCGAAATCAGGGTTATCTGTTTTAATCTCTTCCCTCTCTCTTCTTCAGTCAGTCGATTGGAAAAAAAGTAAATTTGAATTCGATTTCAAATCGCGAGTCGAAGGAGGGGAACGGTCGGCGATTTCAACTTCAGCTGTAAGGTGGCAGGCACGTGTGAGCACCACGGCAGCGTGGGCACGAGGGATGATGGAAGGGGTTGTCGAGGCCGTGATGGTGAGGACTGCAATTGCGTTCGAGGGTTAGGGAGCTTGGGGCTCGTTCGCGTGCGTATGTAGGGTAGAGTGTTGTGGCTTACGAAGGTCATGGCGATTAAGGGGAGTCTTGCGAAGGTGGCTCGCGATCGATGGTTATAGGAAAAGCTTGTAAGTTGAGAGTTGGAAGGGGATGAAGGTCCTGTAGCTGTAAGGTATATGTGTAGATTTATTTTTTTCAAATTAAAGATTTTTATATAGAGGTATACAGTAAAGAAAAGGATTTTTTTTATAAACTATTTAAACAGAAAGAGAATTAAACAGTGATGTATAGTAGTTTTTAATATATATGTATACGAGTACACAGTAAGAGAAAAATTGAATACAAATATATATTTACACATACCTATCTTTATTTAAAATATATAGATAAACAGAAGTGTGTATATATATAGGTAAGGTTTCGAAAAAAGGAAAGAAACTCAAAATGTTAGAAGTTTATATGAAGATTGGATTTTTAAATCTATATATTATTTTATAAATATATATATATGTAGTTTCAAAAAGGAAGAAAAATAGATATATATATATATATATATACACCTTTTAAACTTACTGGTTATATTAGAAATAAGGGACTGTGGTGATTAACTTGTTTAATTTACTTATTCAATTATTTTAGTTACCAAAATATTATTCATTTTAGGAAATCTATTTTAAAATTAAATTATTAAGTTTAGATTAAATTATTAGTTACATTAAATTAATCAATGGTAATTGAATGTTCGATTATTTCCAATATTAATAAATCATACAATGTTTGTACAAGGTCCAAAATCGGGAAGAAAACAAGTCAAGGTTGAAGTGGATTGCAAACAGAAATAAAGGTGAGTCAATCTCACTCATCTAGTTTTAAGTTAAATTTAAATGGTCAAATTTAAATAATTGGTTAAATGATTGAATTGATTTGATGTGCTATATTATATATAGTAGTATATAGTATATATTGGGTGATTGATTTTCCGCATTATATAGCGTATGAGACCCTATGCGTCGCATAATAGCCGGTGATATTATATTTAAAATACCATATACCGTGATATTCCACCTCGAAGTGGAATTGGTATTTTATGTTGTATTAACATCTGTGAATGCAGGGAAACAAGTTGGAGGGATCCAACTGGATTCCTCAAAATTATTTAGATTGTTTAATATTCTGTGTTATGAATATTTAATATTCTATGATGAATTATATTGATTACTGGAATATTGAATATTGAATGTTATGGTTTGTTAGAATATGTTTCAGTTCACTGAGTTATCAAAATATATAGAATTGGATTTTTGGAAAGAAAGAAAAGAGTGAATTTTAAATGAAGTAATTATAGAAAATTTGAATAAATTTAAGAATGAATTGGATAGGAATAAAAGTGATTTTTAAATCCTAATAAATTTCGGATATGAAAAAGAGATTTTGAATAAATAGAGAATTAATGAATTTTAAACTTAAGTGATGTTATATCAATAAATAAAGAATTTATTTTAAAATTCAAGGTTTGAATTCATTCAAAAGGATAAAGAAGGAATTGGGAAATGTAAAATTAGTATTTTCAGTTAAAAAGAATTTTAAATCATAATGAAGAAATAAAATCTAAAGTTAATGGATTTTGGAATAAATGGAGTAAGTAAGGAAATTTATTTAAAAGTGAAGTAAATTGGAAATCAATTTGGAGATTGATTTAAGTGTGTAAAACCGGGATTTTTAAAAGAGAAGTGAGACTTGAAATTTTTAAGCTGGGTTTATAAAAGTAAAATAATATATCAATGGATATTTGGAAGAATAAATTCATGGTGGGAATTTATTAAGGGAATGGGTAAATTAGTTTAAAAATAAATAGTGATTTATTTTTAAAAGATGTGGAAGAGAAGCGTATTTCCTTGAATAGCCAAGTACGTTTCCAAAGCAAATTTTTAAATATAAGTTAAAGGTTTTAATGTTGTTTAAAAAGCATGTTTTAGAAAATTTATTATTTCTAACTGTTTAAATTCTAAAGTAAGTATTTTCTTTTAATCTATTATAATGGTAATTATTTAAAGAGGGCTCGGTATTATGTTTTAAAAGTTAGAAATTCAGTCTTATATCGTACAAAGTAGTTTTATTTAAAATATTCTTAAAGTATATAATTTGAATAAGTATTAAAGTAATTTTTAATTTAAATGTTTTAAAGTAGAATGTATAATAAAGTGTTTTAAATTATTTTAAAAATCTAAAGTTTTATGCTTGGTGTTTCAGTGGAAGTAAATATTCGGGAATTTATTCCATGAGAAGAGTATGGTTTGAAAACTATTTTCAAAGGGTTGAAAAGTGGAAATATACCTTGACAAGATATTTTGAGGTTAATAAATAATTTGGTGAAATTATTTATGGTTGATGGATGTTTGTGAATGTTAATTGATAGTTAAATAACCGACTATCAATATTGGCCAATGCGCCGATCATTTCGAAGAGACCGGGATCAGGATTAATTTCTCGAAAACCACTTTGATCTGGTTTGTACGTTTTCGTGAGGAAGACGAGTTTGGACTCGAAGGTGGAGCAATGAAGTGCAAGGGCTAGTCGCTACTAATTCTAAGGTATTCCAAAATGAATGTAGTAGGAGTAGTGCCTTCGGTTCCGTTCGTACTCGGGACGGACTTGTATGGATGAATGCTTTTATAACATCGTCAGGTGGGCGATGAGCATTCTAAGTGATATGTTCTAAAAAGGTAACGCTTAGCCTCAAGCCTCATCAACCGGGAATGACTGAAAATCAGGGGTTATGCAGCAAGTCTAGGTGGGTAGCACCCATTAGGGTGAGGTCATCCCTGTCTAGATGTCCCTTTTATTCGGCTTGGTGGTGCGGTTGCTGATCCCAACCATGGAGTGATCTTACTCGGGATTATCCAGTAAGGGTTAGTCCCGGTCTTGAGTTGCAGGGGGTCGGGAGTAATCCTCGGTATGCTGATCTAGACCAGGTACCGTGACAGGTGGTACCCCAATGCCTAGTCATTAGTTGGAAATCCATTCTCCCTAAATGCCTGTACGGTTTTGATTGTGCCCAACTATTACTGAAACGCGAGATGCAAGCATTTCAGCTAGATTTTATTTTACTTTCTATAGACATTATTATAATATCAGAGAATTTTGATAAAAAGTGTTTTGGCTATCGTAAGGTAAAAACCCGACATGTTTATTTGTGGCGTGGTCTTATGAGATGCTTTTGTTTTCAAAGGATTTTGAAACTTTAATAATCAACTTGAGTGTGGTTTTCTCATGCTGGTATTCCAGACTGACTCGGGTGATATTTAACTATAATACTCGGGTCAGACCGAGTATTATAGAATACAGGATAGGATGCTGTGGAGCTCAGGAGACGAGCTGGATAGCGATACGTAC
The DNA here is from genome assembly GCA_030765085.1 of Allium cepa. NCBI lineage: Eukaryota > Viridiplantae > Streptophyta > Magnoliopsida > Asparagales > Amaryllidaceae > Allium > Allium cepa. The sequence goes on from CM060935.1 coordinate 104,714,756, forward strand.
TTCCGTACTTGTTTTAAATATTCCGCTGTGTTGATTAGTTGTGCATTCAGATTTAAGGACAAGTTTATATGACTGCCCAGTTGTATGCTATAGATATTGTTAAACTCTGATGATGTATTCTGGTGATGTATGTATAAAACAGTATATTTTTCTTTTGTGTAAAGATCATTTATTATCTATTATATTTTGTTCCGTTGCGAACGTTAGATTCTGATGTTGTTTTCTATTTTCTTCTTCTACCTCTTCTTCTTTAACCCAAATGGTTCGTATTTTCATACATCTTGAGTTAATTGAGGGAGCATAGTGTCGACTCTAGGGGTACGGATTTGCGAGTCGTTACACTTGGTATCAGAGCTTAAGTTGGTGATAACCTTGGCTCTGGTAGGAATTACTCATTAGAGATAGAGTCAGTAGTACTCTAGAATGAGTTTGAGTGTATTAATAGATATGAGCGCGTATCTGTTAGTGAATATAAATTGTTTAATTATTGTGTTGACTTATTGGTTGGGTGGAATATGAATTCTGATCGGGTAAGTTGGCCGCTATTCGAGAAGAGTTTATAAACACCTGACACGATAAATTGACACAGTATTGTTTTAAAGGTGGGTGAATGAAATAATTTTACCCAAAATATATTTTGATATAAGAGAAAAGTTTTTATAAACTATTTTAGCTAACATATGGTTTCTCGAATGTTAGGAATGATAACATTAAATTATTATCATTGTTGTGTGAAATTTAACTAGAAATTGAAAATATAACCAAAGATTAAGGAAATAAATTTATTTATAAAATGAAATTTATAAATGTGAATTATAAACATGATTTATAAATTGAAATATGATCAAATGGAAAAATTGTATGAGCATAAATTATACAAATGAATTAAAGTTAAATTTGATTTAAGTCAAAATTTGAAAATTTAAAACCCCGGAGATTTTGGACGTGTTTTCGAAGTGTTTTGACAAATAATAGCATTATTGTTTTAGAAGTATTTCTGAAAGGAAATTGTTTCAAATAAATTTTGGGAAGGGATATAACATTGAACTCACTTCACTCACTGGAGAATAAATTCGGTGATGACTGCAGCATCATCGATGTTCATTTTTGAGTTTCTAAGTGACGGATTGCTGCCAAATTGATTTATTTAGAAGAACTAGTTTTGTTTTTGAAATTTCAAAGGAAATTTATTAGGGATAAAACCCAGGATTGGTTTAAAATTTTGAGAAGTGTGATTTTGAGATAATTTCAAAATGGTTTGAACCAGAAGCTGGGTGTTTGAAATCCTGAATCCTTACTTGAATTGAAAATCCCGATGAGGTAATTTATAAACTTGTAAAGTTAAGATGATTTTTAAATAAGGGAGGAAAATATGAGCTTTGAATGCTGGAAATAAAATTTAACGTGAAAAGGTTAAATAAATTTAAGTTGGAAAAATCAAATTGTGGAAAATTTAATTGATGATTGGAAGAAATAATTAGTAAATCCTGAATGTGATTGGAATGGGAAAATAAAAATTAAATTTGGATTGGGAGATAAAATAAAATTGAATTGAAATAAACTGAATTAAACGGAAATAAACCCAGTTGTCTTTGAATTAAATTGAAATTGAATTGAAATGAAATAAACTGAGATGTAGATGGTATTAAGTGAAAGTAAGTTCTTGCTTAATGCAAATTCAAGTGGATTGAATAGATTAAAGAAAATGGTATGATGCTAGATTAAACTGAAGTTAAGTTAAATAAAATCGAATTGAAATAAATTCAGTTTAGTTATAGATAATATTGAATGGAATAAAATTCTTACTTAAATGAATAAATGTAAACTAAGTAAGTATTGAATTGGGATAAATAAGCTTTGGAAGCTTATAAAAGAATTGAAAAGCATTGATATAAAAATATAATCCCTAGTTAAAGGTAAAATGAAAATGTGATTGATTGTAAATGGATGAACAAGTATGAATATTAACAAGTGAATAGCTTATGAAAATGTAAAAAGGGAATAAATAAGCCGAAATAAAAGTGTTGGAATTTTGGAAAATGAAAGAAAATCCAAACTGAAATTATGAAACAAACAAAAATTTGAACTTAAGAAAATTTAATGAAGTGATTTTTGTAATAAAATCGAATATTGATTTAAAGGTTGGAAGTAAGCTAATTAGCTAAATAAACTATTTGATAGAGTATGTTAATAAAATTTAACTCGGTTAAATAAAATGGATTGTAAATTAACAATGAAGTTTGGAAATAAAAACGAGTTATAAATAGAATTCGACTTGGATTGATAATGAATTGAAATAAGTAGAGATGTTGTAAAAATAAAATGGAATTGGATTATAATAGAAATGATCTGAGTTAAAAATAAAATCCAATTCAAGTATAAATGAGTTAAATATGTGCTTGGTATTATTTCGATAAATTGAGAATGTGAATTAAAATAAAATGGATGGGCTAATTGAATTAAATGGAATTTGGTTAGATGAGAATCAAATAAATAGAAGTGAACTTAAGTTTGAAGTTGGAATAAATTAAAGTAAATTAACTTAAGTTTAAAATTTATAGAAGCTTGGGTTAATGGTTAGTATTATACAAGCATGGAATGTGTCGAGCTTAATAAAATGGTTATAAGCTTAAGTAATTATTTATTCACATGAACATAGTCGAACTGCATAGAAAAATTTTGTCGTTCGACTTAAACGAAAGTAAATAAAATTGATTTTTGGAATCAATTGAAATAAATGTGAGTTGTTGGGTTAAAAATGGATCGAATGTAAGAAATTAAATTGTAAACTATTAACATCGAATGAAATGGCATATGAATTGGTTGAAAGCAATTGAATTAGTTTTGAAATCATGTAAATTGCTCATGGAAAGTGTTGGGTACATGTTGTTTATGAAATGAAGTAAGTGAAATGTTAATAAATTTCATATATTTAGTACTTGCATATTTGAATTGAGTAAGTACAGGTACCGGGAAATTGTTTTGCTGGATTTGATCGCGCAAAATGCTAAAATAATAAGCCGTTTTCTTAAAAATGGTAAATAAAGTTACACCTACGCAATAAAAATAGGAAATATGAACTGTTTTTGTTTTTCTGACCGTTTGGGTCGATGTATATATATTTATATCTCTTGTCAAATTGCAAAAGCTCCTCCGTACAAAGTAGACTCTGCCAAAAATTTTCGAAAATTTTGGGAGTAAGAAATTTTTTGTAAATTTTTTGTTAGCTACAAAATGATTCCAAATTGGAAATGAAATAAGGGATTTTGGAAATGCAAATTGAGACCAATTGTTTAGTTGGAACCAAAGGATTAGGAAAGTGAATTTGGGATTTTTGATTTCAGAAGATAATTTGAATTGTTCAACTAAGAAGGTATGTATTTAAATTTCTGTATGAAATTTGATGATTTTCTAATCTCGCCACTTGGCGTTTTGTTTTCTTTTGGAATCTGAGGGGCCCGTAGAGGCATTTTGTATACCGAGCTAGCCGCGCAAAGAAGACGCTAGCCAATTTTTTTTGGAAATTTAGAGAGTTAGAAATTTTTTGAGAAAGTTTTGATAATTTAAATTTAGATTTAAATTTAAATTTGAATAGTGTAGTAAATAATGTTGTTGGAAACTATAGAAGGTTTTGGAAAGTTGGTTGAAGTAATAGTGGGTCTTTAATAAAAGATATGTTATGGCAAGTTGATAAAACTGTTTGGTTTTGGAAAATAGTAATGGGTATTAGATCGTTCTTCTTAACTAGTAATTTCGAGGACGAAATTCTTTTAAGGGGGGAGGAATGTGACGTGCCGGAATTTTTGGATGTTTGAAATTGGAATATTTAATTGATTTTAAATATTTAAAAGTTATTTTTTAACTTGAATTCAAATATTATTATTATTTAGCAATTAAGTTATTGGATTTAATAAACTGAAATTGAGTAAATTATTGAATCTTCAGTTTTAAGCCTATTAAAAATAATTTAAAGGCTTGTAAAATTATATTGATAACACGAAGATAGTAAAAGTGTTAAAATTTGATTCGGAAGTGTTTTGTTAAGTTTTGAAATTTTACCGTTTAAATCGATATTTAAAAATAGCCTTTCGAGGCGTAGTCTCAGATTTCAACGAAACCAGTTCCATTGGATCCGTAATATTGTATGATTATCAGATTTCAATTTTCGTAATATTTGGAGTTCTTATGTGAGCGTACGATATATAAATGCGTTGAAATTTATATCGAAAATTTAATAACTGGTCCAAATCGCTATCTTCTCCATACGATCGAATTAGGACTCAAAACCTTCTCCATTGCGTTTGGAATAGGTGTATAACATTATAAACGACTAGCGTCATGCCTCGATTGGAGGTCGGAATTTTAACTGTTAAACATGGGATATTTGAAATTAAATAATATTGTAACAGGTCAAGTCAACCTTAGCCTGGCGTATAACTGAAGCCATCTGACTTTGTTAAAACACCAATATCTTATCCATTCTTCCCTTATCTTCCCCAGTAATTCAGAATCGAGAAAAAAAAAGAACGCCATGGCTCCCTCTTTTCTTCTTCATTTTAAATCATAAAGGAAATCAAAACCCATTATAGGGCACGACCGAAATCAGGGTTCTTTGTTTTAATCTCTTCCCTCTCTCTTCTTCAGTCAGTCGATTGGAAAGAAAGTAAAATCGAATTCGATTTCAAATCGCGAGTCGAAGGAGGGGAACGGTCGGCGATTTCAACTTCAACTGTAAGGGAGGCAGGCGCATGTGAGCATGGGAGACCATGGCAGCGTGGGCACAAGGGATGATGGAAGGGGTTGTCGAGGCCGCGATGGTGAGGACTGCGATTGCGTTCGACGGTTTGGGAGCTTGGGCTCGTTCCCGCACGTATGTATGGTAGAGTGTTGTGGCTCGCGAAGGTCAAGGCGATTAAGGGGAGGCTTGCGAAGGTTGCTCGCGATCGATGGTTATAGGAAAAGCTTCGAAGTTGAGAGTTGGAATGGGATGAAGGTCCTGTAGCTGTAAGGTATATGTGTAGATCTATTTTTTTTCAAATTAAAGTTTTTATATATAGGTATACAGTAAAGAAAAGGATATTTTTTTATAAACTGTTTAAATAGAAAGAGAATTAAACAGTGATGTATAGCAGTTTTTAATATATATGTATACGAGCATACAATAAGGGAAAAATTGAATATAAATATATATTTACACATACCTATTTTTATTTAAAATATATAGATAAACAGAAGTGTGTGTATATATATAGGTAAGGTTTCGAAAAAAGGAAAGAAATTCAAAATGTTAGAAGTTTATATGAAGATTGGATTTTTAAATCTATATATTATTTTATAAGTATATATATATAGTTTTAGAAAGGAAGAAAAATAAATATAGATATATACTTTTTAAACTTACTGGTTACATTAAAAGTAAGGGATTGTGGTAATTAACTTGTTTAATTTACTTATTCAGTTATTTTAGTTAACCAAATATTATTTATTTTAGGAAAACTAGTTTAAAATTAACTTATTAAGTTTAGATTAAATTATTAGTTAAATTAAATTCATCAACGGTAATTGACTGTTCGATTATTTCCAATATTAATAAATCATACAATGTTTGTACAAGGTCCAAAATCGGGAAGAAAACAAGTCAAGGTTGAAGTGGATTGCAAACAGAAATGAAGGTGAGTTAATCTCACTCATCTAGTTTTAAGTTAAATTTAAATGGTCAAATTTAAATAATTGGTTGAATGATTGAATTGATTTGATGTGCTATATTATATACAGTAGTATATAGTATATATTGGGCGATTGATTTCCCGCATTATATAGCGTATGAGACCCTATGCGCCGCATAATAGCGGGTGATATTATATTTAAAATCCCATATACCGTGATATTCCACCTCGAAGTGGAATTGGTATTTTATGTTGTATTAACATCTGTGGATGCAGGGAAACAAGTTGGAGGGATCCATTTGGATTCTTCAAAATTATTTAGATTGTTTAATATTCTGTGTTATGAATATTTAATATTCTGTGATGAATTATATTGATTACTGGAAATTGAATATTGAATGTTTTGGTTTGCTAGAATATGTTTCAGTTCACTGAGTTATCAAAATATATAGAATTAGATTTTTGAAAAGAAAGAAAATAGGGAATTTTAAATGAAGTAATTATAGAAAATTTGAATAAATTTAAGAATGAATTGGAAAGGAATAAAAGTGATTTTTAAATCCTAATAAATTCCGGGTATGAAAAAGGGATTTTGAATAAATAGGGAAATAATGAATTTTAAACTTAAGTGATGTTATATCAAGAAATAAAGAATTTATTTTAAAATTCAAGGTTTGAATTCATTCAAAAGGATAAAGAAGAAATTGGGAAATGTGAAATCAGTATTTTCAGTTAAAAGAATTTTTAATCATAATGAAGAAATATAATCTGAAGTTAATGGATTTTGGAATAAATGGAGTAAGTAAGGAAATTTATTTAAAAGTGAAGTAAATTGGAAATCAATTTGGAGATTGATTTAAGTGTGTAAAACCAGGATTTTTAAAAGAGAAGTGAGACTTGAAATTTATAAACAGGGTTTATAAAAGTAAAGTAATATATCAGTGGATATTTAGAAGAATAAATTCACTGTGGGAATTTATTAAGGGAATGAGTAAATTTGTTTAAAAATAAATAGTGATTTATTTTTAAAAGATGTGGAAGAGAAGCATATTTCCCTGAATAGCCAAGTACGTTTTCAAAGCAAATTTTTAAATATAAGTTAAAGGTTTTAATGTTGTTTAAAAAGCATGTTTTAGAAAATTTATTATTCCTAACTGTTTAAATTCTAAAGTAAGTATTTTCTTTTACTATATTATAGTAGTAATTATTTAAAGGTGGCTTGGTATTATGTTTTAAAAGTTAGAAATTCAGTTTTATATTGTACAAAGTAGTTTTATTTAAAATATTCTTAAAGTATATCAGAGAATATTATAATATCAGAGAATTTTGATATCATAGAATTCTTGAAGTACAAAGTAGTTTTATTTAAAGGTGGCTTGGTAATTAACTTTCTATAGACATTATTATAATATCAGAGAATTTTGATAAAAAGTGTTTTGGCTATCGTAAGGTAAAAACCCGACATGTTTATTTGTGGCGTGGTCTTATGAGATGCTTTTGTTTTCAAAGGATTTTGAAACTTTAATAATCAACTTGAGTGTGGTTTTCTCACGCTGGTATTCCAGACTGACTCGGGTGTTATTTAAGTATAATGCTCGAGTCAGACCGAGTATTATAGAATACAAAATAGGATGCTGTGGAGCTCAAGAGACAAGCTGGATGGCGATATGTACTTCCGTACTTGTTTTAAATATTCCGCTGTGTTGGTTAGCTGTGCATTCAGATTTGAGGACAAGTTTATACGACTATCCAGTTGTATGCCATTGATATTGTTAAACTCTGATGATGTATTCTGGTTATGTATGTATAAAAAAATATGTTTTTCTTTTGTGTATAGATCATTAATTATCTACTATATTTTATTCCGCCGCGATATTTAGATTCTGATGTTGTTTTCTATTTTCTTCTTCTATCTCTTCTTCTTTAACCCAAATGGTTCGTATTTTCGTACATCTTGAGTTAATTGAGGGAGAATAGTGTCGACTCTAGGGGTATGGATTTGCGAGTCGTTACACTCAGCTTCACCCAATTCCACTCAATATGGCTACAATCCCAAATCCTAGTTTGACAAGCCACCATGCCTTCCCAGTCGAATCCACCAAACCATGGTTGAACCCCTCAATAAGCATGTCAATGCAAGCTCTCGTCGAATGAAAAATTTTAAAGTTCATTTCAGATTTTTTAATTAAGTAAATTTTGAGAAACAAATTTTTGAATCAACCTTTTTTTTCTTCCTTTGCTAACCATGCTCTTATATACCAGAGGGAAGATGGAAAATTTCATGTGGGTTTGTGTGGGAATGAGCAGAGAGGATGGCTGATGTGTATGGTCAAGCAGTGTATGGTTAAATCGAAGAAAACATATTATTTAAAATTCAAAATATCCCACCATATAATTTTAGACTCCAATCGAGACGTGCCACCTGGCGTTTAATTTGTTATGCCCTTATTTCGAATGCAATGGAACATGTTTCGAGACCCAGTTTGATCGTATGCAGAATATATCTTTTAAAACCTAATTTTTATATTAAATTTTCAATATTAATTATAACGCGCTTCAATCTCACATGAAAGACGATACGTCTGATCGCCACGATATTTGACGGCGTAATATAATTCATTATTACGGACCCAATGACATAGGTTTTGTCGAAATCCGAGACAGTGCACCAGAAGGATATTTTTGTATGCTAATTAAAACGAGTTATTTATAAAATCGAGTAAATCACTTTGAAATACAATTTAAAAGTTATATTATCTTTATTCTTATTAAATAGAAATTTAATAAGCTTTTAAATCATTTTTATTCAAACAAAAACCCAAGATTCAATTATTTAAACGATTTTCAATCATTAAATTTAACAATTAAATTACACAATAAATCGCTATATTTGAAATTTAAATTATTTAACCTATAAAATTACTTTTCAATATTTATGGAATATGCTTTCAAAGACTGAAGTTAATATAATTTTTCAAATATAGTGAACATAAGGTATAATGCCTTCATTTAAAATTTATAATGATCTTTAACTTACAGATGTATGTGAGAAATGCGGATTACGGATCTTAAGGCTAGAATTAACACTAGAGGAGGGGTGAATAGTGTTTTAAGAAATTACTAATTCTTTTTGAGTTTATATTAATTTGAACACAAATGTATGCAATATTCAGATACAGATATGATCAAAGAATTGAATACGGATGTAGATATAAAGTAAAAGCAATAAAGGAAAGAACACACCGGATTTTATACTGGTTCGGAGTTACCCTACATCCAGTCCCGCAACAAAAGTACGGATTTCCTTTCAAAATCAATTCTTACAATTGCACCCTTGATTTCAAGGCCACGAGGTACACCGCTCCAGATTTACAATCCTCTGGATAGAGATACTTGATTTTAGGGGCAACAAGTTCACCCAATTGATTTTCCAGGCTAAAATCACACCTTTTCTCGCTTAATTGATTTCACAGTCTACAATTACACCTTTTCTCGCTTAATTAATTACAAAGAAGCCTATAACTCTGAATAGCACTATGATCTTGTTGAGATAGTGATGGAGAATCAAACCAGAGATGATCTAGTTAGATTCAGTGGTGATTTTGGTAGAGTATTGGTAAAAAAATGTGTATATAGAAATGTGGAAGAAGAGGAGTGAAATCAGAGAATTTATGAATATAAATTCATTTAAAATATCCCCTACTTATAGTAGAACAACAGCCATGTCCATTCATGAAAGGATACGACGAATAGACACTTCCTTTGAAATTCAAACTTTTGAAATAAACTGTCACCTTGTCGACAAGGTGTCCTTAGGGTTGTTGACAGGCCTTTGTAACTTTTGGTAATTTGTTTTTCTTTGAAAATAACTTCTATCTTATATTAAAACTATTTTAAACTTTACAAATATACTTAACTACAGTTAAAATACATAAATAAGTATGGAGAATAATATTTTGGTGTATATAAAATTTTACTATAATTTTACATTTGAATCTAAGTACAAACATTAAAAGTTAAATATATTAAAAAGATAGTTTAAAACCAAGGATAATTTGATATTGAAAATCAAATATTACGAGGAACTTCCACCCATCTTTCTTCTCCAAATATAGGGTCTGTTTTAATGGCATCCCAATTTTCATTTTCATTGGTGAGAGTGACTGGAGCATATGCTTCAATATCATCTTTGTGCAGGGAGGAAATCATCTGTCGTATCGTATCGAAATGCTTTTCTTGTTCCTTGATCATCTGAATTTGACTCAACTCTAAGTGTCACTGATTATGAAGAATGAAAGAAAGAATATTTTTGAAAGAGTTAAGGGTTTCTTCAAGATTCTCGGCCAAACTATGAACTGGATTAGCCATATTTGAGTTTGTGAGAAGAAATATAGATAAAGTGGATTAGAAATGATTTTGAGTGATGAATACTGAAAGAAATATGTATTTATAGGTGTAGAAATTCGTTTGAAATGAATAGACATAAGTAAGTTATTCAAATTTCAAATTTAAAGTGAAAAGTCATTTCTGACGAATACTTGTCGACATGGTCTATGTGGGGTTGTCGACAGGGGTCAGTTAATTTTGATGACTCACTTTGATTTTGTGAATAATTGTGTGTATATATATTTATATAATATACTAACATTTATTCTGGAGATAGGATAGGCTAGATAACAGAAAAGTAATTCAATTTCATTTCATAATAGAATGATACAATGATTAAACATTAAGGACTACACGAACATTCAAATCAAAACAAACTAAAACCAATACAACATGACATGAAAAGGTAGAATTAGTTAGAGGATGATGAAGATGAAGATAATCCAAGCTTCTTGCTTACTTCGGAGAAAAACTTGTTCATCTTGGATGACATTTTATCCAATTTCTTACTAATGGATCATTTAAGTGTCCACTGATTCTCAACAACGATCTTTTTATTTTTGAGTAAGGTTTTGTCGGTTGGATTAGAGGGATAGTAAATACTTTTCAAGGATGTTTCACTTTCTTCGTCTTCTTCTTTTTACATTTCATCCCCTTCTTCTTCTTCTTCTTCTTCTTCTTCTTCTTCTTCCTCTTCCATCTTCTCATGAGTCAAACGCTCTTCCTTTTCGACAAGAGTTTCATATGGTTGAAAAACATATGGAATTTTCATAAAAGAAATGTTTGAGTGATTAAAATTTTTTCTTGAAACAAATTCTTCTCCTTTTAAATCTACTCCAAAATAATCAAAAATTTGAGTGAGACAGATTCTATGATACAAAGTGTTTTCACCCATTTCAAGATTTTTGGGACAAAATTCATCCAAAATAACTTGCGCCCAATTAATATCATAATTTCCAAAAATAGAAAAAAGTGCTTTGCAAACTTTTAAAGTTGGACTGTTAAAACTCCCCGATCTTGGGGTCAAAGTATGTTGCAAAAGAAGATTAACAATTCTAGCTTTTGGTCGAAAGTTTCGATTTATGAATTCAAAGTTATCATTTAGTTCAAAAATGTAATGAAATGTCTCACGGTCATTTTCATTGATATTAAAACTAGAAAGATCCATTCCCCTGCTCTTGCAATTGAGAATGGTACCGAAAAGATCACAATTTAAGACGATTCTAGTGTCTTTGACACTGCTCCAAATTTCATCATCATTTCCATTATAAAATCCACGGTTGAGATTTGCATAGAAAATTTTAACAAGATTTGGATAACAAACAAAATCATTTTGTGAAGCATCAACAAGACTAAGAACTTGGTTGTTTGCAAAAAGAGAATCAATTTCATAAGTAGAGAAATCTTGAAATAAAGCAAACTTCCCGGGATGGACTTTTCCATAGTTAGCATAGTTGATATATGCTTTTATAGCCTCCGGATCATTGAAAAGTTGCTCTTTTATCTTTCTGGAAATTCTCGTTGTGGAAGGGTTGCTTAAAGAAGCCTTTAGAGTAGAGAGTAGAGAGCTTGATATTTTGAAACAAGAGTTTGAATTTGAAAATGAAAGTGAAAAGTTGTGATACGAGATAGTAAATAAATAGATTCTTAAGGGACATGTTCTCTGGTCAAAAGGTGACTTTTCAGATACTTGAATGAAGTGAAAAGATGGAGGGAAATTCAACATTTGAATTCAAATTTTGAATTTCAAACTTCTGTACCCTTGTCGACAACGTGGGGCATTATTTATCTCTCTTAAGTATTCTAATATATATGTGTGTGTGTGTATATATATATTATTAATGTATGTATATATCTGGAATATTGCTAGAATTATAGTATATTCCATAAAATATTAGGATACTATTAAATAATAAAAATAATAGTAAAATAGTAAAAAAAAATTAAAAAACACACCAATTTAAAATCAACCAATCAAGCATCCAATCCTAAGCATGAAATTTCAACCAATGTATAGTAAACGTGTAACTTTTTCTGAGTCTGTGTCTCTGAATTCGTCGGAGTCGTGAATTGCCGTGAAACACATATTTGAATTATCTGTCTTCTGATCATCATCGCTTGAGGACGAGTCTGAGTCACCTAGAGTAGCTGTAAATGCACGTTTTCGTTTCTTTGCGGAATCATTGTTTATAGGAAAATTTTGCCTATCTGGATGCGGACAGTCTCTTTTGATATGGCCTGGTTCGTCACAGTTGAGACATTTGATATAGTTTGGTACTTCATTCTGATTAACAGAATTCTTATAGTTGTTTCTCTTGAGATTATTCATCTTCTGTATTTCAGAATTTTTCGAAAGTTCTTGGTCATAAAGGCCATCTCTTCATCATTATCGCTGTTTGAGTCTGATCCATCAGTCAATGCATTGAATGCAATTGATTTCTTTTCATATGCTTTGCTTTCTCTTCTCCCAATCATTTGGACTTCAAATGACATTAGATTTCCAATTAATTCTTTTATCTTTAAGGTACTATGTCATTTGCCTCTTCGATCACAAGTGTCTTTTGATCCCCTTCTGGAGTAAGAGAATTTAAGATTTTTCTAACTTGATCTTCTTTCGAAAATTCCTTTCCCAAGGATATTAGAGAATGCACAATATTCTGAAATCTGAAACTTACACTCTATTAAATTCATTCCTATCAAGTGAACGAAACAGAATATTCATAGCTTTAGAGTTGTTTTGTGCAACGTCTTTTGCTCAGCAGTCCACTATGCAAAATCAGTTGTGGGTTCAAAATATTTAGTCTGTGTGATATTCCAAGTGTTTAGTCCTTCTACAAATGAACTAGTGACAGGGTAATAGAACCGGTGTTGGTAACAGTATCAGTGTTGGTAGCCATTCTGAAAATTTTCAAATTCAGATTATGAAACTTTGAAAACCTTGCTCCGATACTAAATGTGAGAAATGCGGATTACGGATCTTAAGGCTAGAATTAACACTAGAGGGGAGGTGAATAGTGTTTTAAGAAATTACTAATTCTTTTTGAGTTTATGTTAATTTGAACACAAATGTATGCAATATTAAGACACAGATATGATCACAGAATCGAACACAGATGCAGATATAAAGTAAAAGCAATAAAGGAAAGAAAATCGAATTTTATACTAGTTCGGAGTTACCCTACATCCAGTCCCGCAACAAAAGTACGGATTTCCTTTCAAAATCAATTCTTACAATTACACCCTCGATTTCAAGGCCACGAGGTACACCGCTCCAGATTCATAATCCTATGGATAGAGATACTTGATTTTACGGGCAATAAGTTCACCCAATTGATTTTCCAAGCTACAATCACATCTTTTCTCGCTTGATTGATTTCACAGGCTACAATCACACCTTTTCTCACTCCATTGATTACAAAGAAGCCTATAACTCTGAATAGCACTGGGATCTTGTTGAGATAGTGATAGAGAATCAAACCAGAGATGATCTAGTTAGATTCAATGGTGATTTCGGCAAAGTATTGGTAAAAATGTATATATAGAAATATGGAAGAAGAAGAGGAGTGAAATCAGAGAATTTATGAATTTAAATTCATTTAAAACAGCCCCTATTTATAGTTGAACAGCAGCCATGTCCATTAGTGAAAGGATATGAGGAATAGACACTTACTTTGAAATTCAAACTTTTAAAATAAACTATTGCCTGGTCAACAACAAGGGGTCCTTGGGGTTGTCGACCAGGCCTATGTAATTTTGGTAATTTGTTTTTCTTCGAAAATAACGTCTATCTTGTATTAAAACTATTTTAAACTTTATAAATATACTTAATTATAGTTAATATACATAAATTAGTATAGAGAATAATATTTTGGTATATATAAAATTTTACTATAATTTTATATTTAAATCTAAGTACAAATATTAAAAGTTAAATATATTAAAAAGATAGTTTAAAACCAAGGATAATTTGATACTGTAGAAAAGATTATTTTGTGGCTAAAAGTACTTTAAAACAAGGATAGATGTTTTTGATTTTTAAAAAGGAAGATTTTGAAATCATTTTGAAAACAAGATATAATTTTGTAAAACATTTGAATAAAAGTTATTGGATACAAAACAATGTTCCAATAGATTTTTCGTAGGTTCCATCCTACTTAGGGTTCCATCACTTTAACAGGCTCGAAGTAGATTCCATTCCATGAATAAAGTGGATTTTAAGATATTAGTGCTTTTATAGGAGTTTTAACAAAATTCCTAACTAAATTACATATTTTGAAATCTTGAATTCTTGATAATCTTGATACTCATGAGTCTTCAATCTTGATATCTTGAATCTCTATACTATACAGTCTTCATTCTTGGTACCTACATAGTTATATCCTGCATATATATTTCTAAACTCTAATGTTAGTATTTATATTTTATAATCTTATCTAAGGTTGTTGTCATCAAAACCAACTTCTCAAGGACTAACAATGTATGCATAGTAATTACATGCTCTATGTATTCTTCTTTATTATTGGATTAACAAGCTTGACAATATGCACTAACCTACTTAAGGCATCTATTGATTTGATATTTCAAAGTTTTCTAGACATTTATGATTGGTTGAATATGCATAAATCATTTTTCAAGAGATTCTTAAACGTCATCGAAAGGTTTTAAGTTATGATCATATTCGTATTATGCATTTATGAAAAAGTTTTGTAATTTAAATGCTCTTAGAGCGCGTATGCTCAATAATTCGAACGTGGCATGAACATAATGATCATAGAGTTACTCTATTGGCAATGTTTGGATCTGTCATCAATTTTATAATCAATCAACAATGGATATATGCTATTTAGCTTTTTTTATTTTATTTTTATTTTTTTATAGGCTTTGGTATGATATTAGAGGTGATCTCTAATAAGTTAAGCTTGTATATGCCGAAGGGATTGGCAAGAAAATTTTGAGTGTTTATTGCTTTATTCTACTATGTTCTCTCATTGGTTTTTATAGAAAACTAACCAATCATTTATGTGTATATGATGTTCATGTAATTACTAGGGATTTTATCACCAAAGATACATGTAGATATATAATGAACTTTTAAAGTGTGACTCATTTAATATCTACTAATTTTCTGCTTAATATTTTACAAGATATTCACATGATCGTTTCAAGAATAATTAACTTGCATAAGTTTTATATGCTTGTAGTAAACTATTAATATGTAACTTGCGTTCAGATATATTAGTTCTTCCATGTTTTTATAATTTATATCCATAATTATGATATATTTTAAGATAAACCATTTGCAAAACTTTAATCTTTGATTTCAACGCTTTCTCTTTATATTCAAAAATCAAGGATTGCCAACGAAAAAAGTTTAAATCGTTAAAATGTAATGGAAAATCTATATCTCAGTCTGGAATTATTATGGTGTTAGGGAATTTTTTTTATATATGTGAAAAGGTGCAGTTTAATTGAAGTACATGAATACATAATGACGATTGGATTTCCAAATTTCTAGAAACTATATATGGGTTAAGAGCCTGATTTTGGATGTATTGTATATGAAATTTTTAGATTTAAAATATCATTTAATATTTTTGAATAATTTTTTGCCCTCATTTTTGATTGGCTATTTAAATTTTTTCTAGGTATAGTGTAAAATTACCACTCTTAGTTTGTAGTTTCTTTAAATTGATTTTCGATAGAATGTGTTACGCAAATTATATATGCATGATTGAAAAGTCAATGAGTTGAATTAATTTTAAATATGCATATATACAACACTAGTTTATAACTGTGAAACCCATAAGGCCGTGTTGCCATACTTTATGCTTTCCCATTTAAAATTTTGTAAAAAATTTACAGGTACCTATTTTTATGTTGGTATAAAAAATCCCTTTAGTAATGAATACATCAATTAGATTCCTATTTTTGAATAACAAAAAACATAAGGTTAGTTGCACTTTTCTGATAGAAAATGCAAGTTGACTTGCACTTTCTATTAGGAAAGCAAAAGCTAATTTACACTTTCTGATTGCAAAAAATAAGAACCTAATATTGCAACATGGACTTTCTTATAACAAGAAAAGAAATATGGACCTGATGTGCAAAGCCCCTTTGAAATTATTTTTATCGAGCTTAATTAATGTGTTTGTAATATTATTCGAAGCATACCAACTTATCGCCTCGTGAAGTAGCAAGTCGATATTATTTCCTTTACCTATCATTCAAGCCACTATCATTTTCAGATTTCCTCATTGAACTGGCATTTTAGCTTTAAATATCAATTTTTTCTGCCTTTTATTAAAGTTTGATTGATTACATGTAAATTTATTACTTTAAAAGTAAAACGATGCATACAACACTTTATTAGAACAAATTTTACTTATGATTCACCTATAAATTAGAGACTCGCTTAATCCCATTTTGATATCCATATCTACAAAGATAGCATATAATTTCGTAGCACAAACAATCACATAATAACAGAAAGAGTGAAAATTTGATTAAATGGTTATTTTAGTAGGTAAATTTGACTCTTTAGTTTTTTCAAATACTTTAGAAATTATATACTTTTAATCATAACTAATTTTGAAGTTATGTTGTACGTTTTTCCTTTTCTATTACTATGATAAAATTTTCAAGTTTTTAGAAGTTAGGGATTTATTTTTGAAATTTAGGAATTATTTTCCAGTTCAATAAAAGGTAGGTGATAGTTTCTTGTTTTTGATGCTTCTGGTTTTTTTTGATTTTCTATAATTAAAATATGCATGATTTGTTTATTGCTATAGTCATCATAGATGAAAACTTCATGCGATGATTTTACTTTAACGAAAATTAATTATTACAAAACTAAAATATTGACATGAAAGAGAATTGTAAGTTTGCAGGTGTAACCGATCTTAGATGCCAAGTCATCTCGGTGAGAGTTGCAATCCATAACTGTAAATTCCATAACACTTTTTCTATGCACCACAACATGTTGAACTACGATTTTTAGGTTTACCACTTTTTCATAAGATATAGTATAAGGAATATAGCATTACACATATTGTCATATACACACCTTGTGTATTACGATTTACAAAAAAAATGAATAATATGTTAGATGAATTTACAATTGAGGCATCATTTTCACTATATTAGATTATGTCCATCTACTTTATTTAATTTTGAAATGAACCGTTTTAACCTATATCTGCAAAATTAGCCAAAGTTTGGTGGTGTTATGTAACGACCCACCTTTTTGGATGGTTTAAGTCGACAATAAACCACATACGTCTAATTCAAACCATTCAAAATGGAGGATTGTTAATGGGATAAATAAGAAAATTAAAGAAAAGAAGGAAAAAAGCAAAGAATCTCGCAGTGGAACGAAAAAATATAATAATAAAAAATAGTTCATGAAGTTGTTTTACAAATAACATTTGATTAAACTTTTACAAATTCAAATCAGAGTTATACATACATGATAAATAAACAATTATTGCAGTGGAACAAAGAATGTAGCGGAATAATAAATAAATAGTAATAATATACTGAATCTTCGCCTTCGTCCTCCAGAAAATAGTCTTCAACACTGACAAACTCAGGCTGAACCGAGTGTAATGAAAAGATAAAACACTCTAGTCGGAACTAGAAGATCTTATGTAATTCAAGTTAATCTAAAATAAAATGTGAGTGCAATGGCTTCAGAGATATTATGGGATTTTCCATCTCATATCAAGTGTACAACATGAGTATACTTATCGAAAGATTTCAAATAATTTGAGGTATTAATTTTAACCACTTTAATTTTGTATTAACTTTATATAATTCAATTCCAATACATAATCCAAATTCAAGAATTTATATGGATATATATATATATATATATATATATATATATATATATATATATATTATTTCAACCAGTATCAAAAATCAACATTCTCAAATCAATGAAAACCGTTCGGGTTTATCATTTCAACCCATAACAATATTCCCTTACTCTATAAGATCGTTCGAGTATGTATCGTTTCAACCCATAGTGAACTTGCAGTATTATAAAGAAATAAATACAACATCCATTCATCCAATATCAAAAATCAATCATCCTTTACAAACACCATCCAAATCAATCAATAAACCTCAATAGATAATTGAAAATCAATAACAAGTATTTAACTGGCAATTTAAATTCCATAATAAATTAAATAACGATTTAGTTCAAATAAATTCAAATTAACCGAGGCGACGGTTTAAATATATCAAACAGCCTTAAATAAATATTCAATCACATCATAAATTCACCTTAACAAACATAAGAAGTTTTATAAGTTGTGAGTGGGTTAAAACACCCACCTTTGAATTTAAATTGAATTTAAATCCAATTTAGGTCTAAAATTCAAACAGTCTCCAAATTCTTTAACACCAATGTCAAAATGTCCAAAATTTCGATACAATCCCAACGGAAGAAACCACGCGTGAATCGGACCTCGTATGTAAAAGTTATGATGATTAGAAATTAAACTATTTAAAATTAAATCAATAAAATAGAAATATTGTACCCTGACACGTCACGCACCTAATTGCTCGCGTGAACCCTAAGAGATACGCGCTCAACCTATAGAAGCCACCACCTCATGCCCAAAATGCCTCGCTGCATGCGCCTACCATAGGCCATGACCCCCGCCACCACCGTAGTACCACGCGCCAGCTCACCATAGGCCGAGCAACCCTTGTCGACTCCAGAAACGCTGGTCGCCGCCATTGGTTCCAAACCCTAATTGAATTGTTCGCGTCGATCTAGCCACCGAAACGACAGATGAGCCACGCCAATGGACAGCACGCGATACTCTCCACACGACGGTATCATCGATTTGACGATCTACCATGGTTGATCAATGTACGATGAATGGCTGAGAATTGATCATCAATTTCTGGCCACAGAGAAATCCAAATCGAAAAATGAATAGCAAAATTGACTTGCTCAATATGACATGGTTTGAGGAGATTTGATTTTGAAGTTGAATTTTGAATTGAAATTGGGTTGGATAATTTAAGGTTTTTCAGCCATTCAGATAGTGGAGCAACAAAAACTTAAGTACATACTGTGATGGGGAATGAGGAACAATTTTGGTTTATAATGAGGTATTTATAAGCAGATCAGAAAAATAGAATGACTGAACAAGATTGATTTGGATTGAACGGTAATCGACCTAAAAAGCCCGTTCTTTCTCCGGAACGTAAATATGTCAACCCATATATCAAAATAGATGTTTTTGATGATTTTAAACTCGATGAAACAGGTTTCAAGTCCAAATTCCATCTTATGAAGAAGGTATGGTAAAATCATCCTCTTTCAAATTGATTTCAATTTAATTGATTTCTAGGCATTTCGAGTCAGTACGATCAAACGACATGTCTGATCATTAGAAAACTTGAAAACCAATAATAATTTACTGTTACGGATCCGATGAAACTGGTTTCGTCGAAATTCGAGACAGTGGCCAAAATGGCTATTTTCACATTAATTAAATGAATTAATATTAAATTAATTAAATCACTTTTAAATTCAATGTTTATAAACCAACAAATTTCATCATTTTTATTCACTTACACATTTGCAATGAATTAATACAATTTTATATGACAATTCAATATTGGTTGTTACACTAATTACAGTGTTCAATTCCAATGTAATTAAATCCAATTTATTATAATTTTTTCAATAAATTGCTTTAATTCGATTTCAACCTTTATATTCAACCAATTATAAATCCAATAACATAGTTAACTTTTTTTTACATTTCATTACGTTAATATATTCCAATCTCCATCTTTTATTTGTATTACTATATTTCCATTTTATTGGACTTTTGTCAAAGTTACACATTAATTAAAATTTAAAGTCCCAACTAATTATTTATCTCAATTTCATTCTTTTATTAACTCAATTATTACCTTAAGAATAAATTTAACTTTACTATTTATTTTACTACATCCACACTTTCAGTTATTATATTAAATCACATAAGTGTACATTTAATTATATTCACTTAATTGATTTCCAATTTAATTTTAACAGGTTAAATAAATAGGTAACACATAATACTTGTTTCGTTTTTACTTTTAATCACACTTGTAAGGGCTTATTATTTACAATCAACCTTTATAATTACTTACATAATATTGATTTCATTCAATTACCATTTATTATTAACTAATTCCATATTTATATTTGTTTGCCTATATTTACTTTATAACCAAGTATAACACTTTTATTATTTCAATTAATTGGAATTTCACCTAAATTTGTTAATCGCTGTCTTAGATTAACACCATTACATTTTATTTTGGTTATTATTTCATAAATAAATCCCAAATTTTTATTCCTTCCAATATTTAATCACAGAATCTTATTAAATTAAATATTTTAATTATCGAAAATTTATGGGTTGTTACACTCTCCCACACTCAAAATTTTTCGTCCCCAAAAAGGAAAAAGAAGGAAAAGAAGGAATTAAGCAATCGATATATCTTATTCAAAATATCAAAATATTAAATTTAATTTACAAAATTAAATAATTCAAATAAAATATATTAATTTATAATGATTAAATCCTTTATATTCAAGTTAACAAAGTTTGGAAAACATTTCATCAAATTTTATAAGTCCAAAATTTATAGAAAATTTCGCCAGTCTTCTTTGTACGGAGAGGCTCAGGAGAAATCATAATATCAAAATGACAAAATATATCATATATTTACAAAATAATATATCCCAACAGCGGGAAAACAATATAATATCGCTAGAAAACCATAATCCGTGAACATACCTATTTGTTGGGCAAATAACGCTAATTTTATGAAATCAAAAGCAGTAGCAATTACTTCCTTAACCTGTATTTCCCTTATATAATCGAATGAGGTTAAAATTATAATAGAAGTGAAATGATTACATTGTTTTAAATTAATAACAAACAATAAACATAATAATAATCACTTTCAACCAAAAGCATACATTATCACATAAAATTAAAATAAATCAATACAACATAACAACAATCTTTTACAAACAAGCATACAATCTTCATAAGGGATCAAAGTAATCAACCATTCTGAAGTTACAATCATCAAATTTAATATAATATTCATTTTATTATTTACTTTAATTATCAATAGCTTCAAACATTAACTTAAGTTCATTATTCTTTGCTTACAATATTCACTTTCTATTTCATTTTATTTAGTAGCATTACAATTACGACTCAGGTTTATAACTATTTTCATATCAAATTTCTTATTTATAAAAGTAAATTTTATCGAACACTTTCATTATTTAAGTTTTTCTTGTACAATATTCCATTACATGTCCTTATTTAACAATACAACTTTTAATATTCTGGTAAGTTATACAAGTTTAATAACTTAGCATTTAAGAATGTAATTGAAAGTTACACAAGTTTATCTTATTTCATTTTAGTAAATAAATGTTCCATAGTTATCATTTCTTATTTTCACACCCTTTTTGTTTACAATTTACAAATTTCAAATTCCTTGTATATTTCATTTATAACTTAGCATTTAATTTCTTACTTTCCACTTTAGAAGTTCCAATTATTAAATGATTAAAAAATTATTCCATTACAATAATTGAAATTCTAATTTAAATTTACTTTAGTTTATTCTACTGGTTTGTTTTTTTCTTTTCTTCTCGTTATATACTTTTCCATTTGTTTATTTATATAAATATCAATCACTTACATCATTTGTTTTCCATTAAGGGTTTAAGTCATTAATGAATCATTTCATAAAATATTACTTAAGCTTCTACTGCCTTACTTAAATTTATAACTTAACTTGGTTATTGAATAAAAGTTTAAGTTTTTTTGGTATTCACCCTTGAAGAGAAAAGAAATATTTCAATATATCTAAAATTTCAATTAAAACATTTAACCTCATTCACCTAGTAAAAATATAAGATATATTTAAAACATTCTCATAGCATTTGTAAAGATTTTTCAAAATTCTAAAACAATGTTAGAAATTTATATCAAAATATTACAATAAGCTTTTAAAAATAAAGTTCCGTAAATCCAAAAATTTATTAGACTCATTATTTTTAAATAAATATAAACTCAATATTATTAAACTGAAAATAATAGTATACACAAAACTTACATTAAATTTCTAAATCAAAGTACAAAATTTCATAGCTTCATAATAAATTTTAAACACTTGTTTAAAAACGAATATTCAAATCATGGAAGAACATTTATTATGGTTTAATACAAAATTCAAATAGTAAATAAAACTATAAATTTACTATTAGGACTTTGAAATCAAGTTAATATTCCAAACTATACTTCCAAAATAGAGATCTAAATTTATTTGTCAAGTATATTTCTATAAATAAACTTCGCAAGTCAAAATTTTCCATTTATATAATATCTTTAAATTATACATTCAAAGAAACTTATATAAATTTTACTTAAAATATCCATTTGAAATCTTTATTTGCAAAACAATCATCTTTAATACTTTAATACTTTCCAAAAATTCATTTGCAAAATTTCTTGCTTCATTTATAAATACCATTTAAATATTTTAAATAACATCTTTATACATTTATGTAAACTATTTGAAAATAATTATTTACATCATTACTTATATTTATAAGGAGGCTATTGAAAACATTAAATCCATTATATTGTTAGTTTTATCTCAAAATACTTCTCAAACATTATCAATAAATCAATAATCATTTACTCTAAATATATTTTATTTAATTAATAACTTCTAAAATATTTACAATACCAATAATTTACTATTAAACCATGTTGTATATAAATAAACAATATTTTAAACATTTTAAAATATTTAGAAAGGGAAAAAAAGACCAAAATGTCTTTTATATAATACTTATCAAAGTACTTTTATAACTCGATGTCTTAACAGGTTTATCCTCGTTCTTGCAGACTCTGGCCATGCGTTGATCAGGTGCAAGGCTAGAATTCTCCAAGAACTTAGTAGACCTGTTTCAACACCCAATGAAAAATACTTAAAAATAAGTATGAGAAGTACCACTCAAAATCCAATGTCAAATGATGATAATATGATAGCAATGGCCCGCTGCTGATCCAGTATTTGCGCACTGGACATAAAAATTTCCAAAAGATCCTTCCACCTTTCGAATTCTAGAAAAATATCGTAGCCAGTTCGTAAATAAGGGACCATCGTCCCCAATTGCATCGGAATGCTGTTGATTCAATGATTTACGCAATGGATGCACTTCCTTCCTGGAAGATCCATAAACAACAGATCCCAGGATCGAAAGCGCCTCCATTGGGTAAACTAAAGAACCATCTGCCCTAAAAAAAAAAATCGAGGAACTCATGAATTTAAGTTCGGACAACCATATCTGTTCGAATCCATTTCTGAATTCACCCAAGTCCATTAGGGTTTATCGGTCGAATCCATTCCTGGATTCCCCAAGTCCATCTGGGTCGAAGCATATCATACTATACTTCTTCACGAAGGGTACTTCTCCATACCTCTTACTTCAAAATATAACATACAATATATAGTACCCTTTCAAAATCATAGCTTCAAATATCGCACTTATATAAATTCCATTATATATAAGATTTCATTTTCATATAAAGTACTTTCGAAAATCAATAATCCTGAATATATCAAATCATTCTTATATAAATTCCGTTATATATAAGATTTATCTCTTCAGATCGAATACCTTCCAAAATCAACAGTTTCGAAAATCACCTTATACTTATATAAAGTCCGTCTTATACAAGAATCAAAATTTTCCAAAATAAATTTCGCTGTATGGAAAGCCATATAGATTCAATATCTTTGCTTTATAAAAGGTTTTGAATTTTGAATAGTTTCGTATATAAAATGTTTTTGTAAAATAGTTCGTACATAAAATAGTTTGTGGAATAGTCTGTAAGATAGTTTGTGTAAATAAGATAGTTTGTAAAATAGTTTTGTAAATAAAATAGAATAAATAGTTTGTATAAGAAAAATAAAAGAAAATAGTTTGTGTAAGAAAAATAAAAGAAAATAATTTTGAAAAATGGCTTTAAATTAATAGTAGTTTTGCATAAAAGAAAATTCCAATTTAAATTACAAAGATATCCAACCCAACAACTTTCAATTTCAGCGTCAAAGCATGTCAATAATATTAGAATATAAGATGCACACATGTCATCATTTCGCAAAATCACATTCGATTGCTCGCTCGATCACACAAGTTCTCTTTCGAACTAGTATTGTCCATTCAACTTCCCTAATGCGAACTTCGATATGGTTTCTTGACTAGAAACCATCATTCTCCTTGCATAGCCATATACTATGATAAAGAATTCTAGAATCAGACCAAAAATCCATATCAAATATTTGCCATCAACAATCGAATGGAAAATCCTAACATGAAGTGTGTGATTCACATAGAACTTGTGTACTCAAAGCTAGATCAAATTAATTTTGCGAATAAAATAATATACATTCAACTTCCGTAATTATTCCAATTTGTTTCATCACAATTACATTTCAATTTGATTCACCTTTTTCTCATTGATTAACACAAATATCACTTCACACTTTAATATTTGTTTCATAGAATTTCTCTAATTAATATAAAACATTAATATATTTGTTCTCATAACATTGCTTATATTTCTCTTCAATTTAAATTATATTCATTTCACATGTAATATTTCTCATTTAATACAGCATTTATTTTCAAATCATTTCATAAAGAATTTTATTATGTTCATAACCAATTTATAAAAGCTTAAATTCCTTTATAAACATTACTCAAGCTTAAAGTTATCACAACTTTAATTATAATTATTTATTGTAACTTCCACTTATTTCATAAATTTTTTTACAAGGCATGACTTTATTTATATTCATTTCATTTTTTGTTCACTGTTACCTTTCAATTTATTTATGACACATTTCATATATGTTAACTAAGTTCACAATTTCAATTCTTAAATATTATTACATTACATGCTGATAATGTATACAGTAATTCTACTCAACTATAACAAATTAACCTTTTTTCACTTGCTTTCAAATTAAGGTTATCAAATTCAACTGCATAATTCAACACAATTATTAAGTTTCAACTCATATATTAATTCAAAAGTTTTGACTATCCAAATATCCAAATATTCCATTTTATTTCAATAGTTTAAACTACTAGTCAACAAACAATAAGTTTCACAACAAAACATTTAAATTCCATAAACAAATATCTTCATTATTCACTTTATTCTCTTTAATATACCATTATTAAACTAGTGTTTAGTTCATAAATTCGATCAACAATAATAGCCAATGTTTATAATTTGATTAAATACAATAAGTCAATAATGATAATAAATAGATATTACCATTTCATAAAAAATACATTACAAATAACTATATAAGTTACAGAAATTTATTCCTTTAGATAGCATATAATATTAGGAAAAAAATAATTTCATTTCAAAACTTATATAAAACATTTTTGTAACACTAACATATACATGCTCTCGTATATACACTCGACAACTCATTCTAGGGTATTACTACCCTATCTCTAATGGGTTAACCCAACAGGCTAAGGTATGTCTAAATCAAAGCTCTGATACTAACTGTAACGACCCACCTTTATGGATGGTTTAAATCGACAATAAACCACACATGTCTAATTCAAACCATTCAAAAGGGAGGATTGTTAATGGGGTAAATAAGAAAATTAAAGAAAAGAAGGAAAAACAAAACACAGAATCTTGCAGCGGAACGATAAAATATAATAATAAAATAAACAATTCATGAAGCTGTTTTACAAATAACATTTGATTACATTTTTATAAATTAAAATCAGAGTTATGCATACGTCATAAATGAACAAATATTGCAGCGAACACAGAATGTAGCGAAATAATCAATAAATAGTAATAATATACTGAATCTTCATCTTCGTCCTTCACAAAATAGTCTTCAATACTGAAAAACTCAGGCTACCCGAGCGTAATGAAAAGAAAAAACACTAGAGTCAGAACTAGAAGATCTTATGTAAGTCAAATTAATATAAAATAAAATGTGAGTGCAATAGCTTCAGAGATGTTACGGGATTTTCCATCTCCTATCAAGTGTACAACGTGAATATACTTATTGAAAGATTTCAAATAATTTGAGGTATTAAATTTAACCACTTTAATTTTGGATTAATTTTAAATAATTCAATTCCAATACATAATCCAAATTCAAGAATTTATATGGATATTTATATATCGTTTCAACTAGTACCAAAAATCCACATTCTCAAATCAATGAAAACCGTTCGGGTTTATCATTTCAACCCGCAACGATTTTCTCCTACTCTATAAGATCGTTCGGGTATGTATCATTTCAACTCATAACAAACTTGCAGTATTATAATGATATAAAATACAACATCCATTCATCCAATATCAACAATCAATCATCCTTCACAATAATAATCCAAATCAATCAATAAACATCGATAGATAATTGAAAATCAATAACAGGTATTTAACTGACAATTTAAATTCCATAATAAATTAAATAATGATTTAATTCAAATAAGTTCAAATTAACTGAGATGACGATTTATATATACCAAACAGCCTTAAATAAATTTTCAATCACATCATAAATTTACTTTAACAAACGTAAGAAGTTTTAGAAGTTGTGAGTGGGTTAAAACACTCACCTTTGAATTTAAATTGAATTTAAATCCAATTTAGGCCCAAAATTCAAACACTCTTCGAATTCGTTCAAAACAGCTTCACAATGTCTGGAATTTCGATACGATCTCAAAGGAAGAAACCACGCATTAATCAGACGTCGTATGTAAAAGTTATGATGATTAGAAGTTAAACTATTTAAAATTAAAATCAGTAAAATAGAAATATCATACCCTGACACGTCACGCACCTAAGTGCTCGCGTGAACCCTAAGAGATACGCGTTTGACCTACAGAAGCCACCACCTCATGCTCAAAACACCTCGCCGCATGCGCCTACCGTAGGCCACGAACCCCTGCCACCACCGTATTACCACGCGCCAGCTCACCAGAGGCTGAGTAACCCCTTGCCGACTCAAGAAACGCCGACAACCACCATGGGTTCCAAACCCTAATTGAATTTTCCACGTCGATCGAGCCACCAAAATGATAGACTAGCCACGTCGACGGACAGCGCGCGACACTCTCCACACGATGGTATCATCGATTTGACGATCCGTCACTGTTGATTAATGCGCGATGAACGACCGAGAATTGATCATCAATTTCTGGACACACAGAAATCCAAATCGAAAAGCGAACACCAAAATTGACTTGCCTCTTCTAGTGCTTCAAATCGATATATAATATGATATAGTTTGAGGAGATTTAATTTTGAAGTTGAATTTTGAATTGAAATTGAGTTGGATAATTTAGGGTTTTTCAACCATTGAGAAAGAGGAGGAACAGAATCTTTTGTACGTGTTGTAATGAGGAATGAGAAATAATTTGGGTTTATAAAGAGGTATTTATAGGCAGATCAGAAATATAGAATGAATGGACAAGATTGATTTGGATTGAACGATAAACGACACGAAAAGCTCATTCTGTCTCCGGAACGAAAATGGGTCATCATATATCAAAATAGATGTTTTTGGTGATTTTAAACTCGATGAAATAGGTTTGAAGTACCATCGTATGAAGAAGTTATGGTAAAATCGACTTATTTCAAATTGATTTCAATTTACTTAATTTTTAGGCATTTCGAGCCTATACGATCAAACGAAAAGTTCGATCGTTACGAAACTTGAAATCCTACAATAATTCACCGTTACGGAGCCGATGAAACTTGTTCCGTCGAAATCTAAGAGAATGGTCAAAATGGTTATTTTCACGTTAATTAAATAAATTAATATTAAATTAATTAAATCACTTTTAAATTCAATGTTTATAAACCAATAAATTTTATCATTTTTATTCACTTACACATTTGCAATGACTTAATACAATTTTATATGACAATTCAATGTTGGTTATTACACTAATTACAATGTTCAATTCCATTGTAATTAAATCCATTTTATTATAATTTATTTCAATAGATTGCTTTAATTTGATTTCAACCTTTATATTCAACCAATTATAAATCCAATAACATAGTTAACGTTTGTTTTACATTTTATTACGTTAATATACTCCAATCTCCATCTTTTATTTGTATTAATATATTTCCATTTTATTGGACTTTTGTCAAATTTATACATTAATTAAAATTTAAAGTCCCAATTAATTATTTGTCTCAATTTCATTCTTTTACTAACTCAATTATTACCTTAAGAATAAATTTACCTTTCTATTTATTTTACTACATCCACGCTTTCAGTTATTGTATTAAATCATATAAGTGTAACATTTAATTCTATTCGCTTAATTGATTTCCGATTTAATTTTAACAGGTTAAATAAATAGGTAACACATAATACTTGTTTCCTTTTTTACTTTTAATCACACTTGTAAGGGTTTACTATTTACAATCAACCATTATAATTACTTACATAATATTGATTTTATTCAGTTACCATTTATTATTAACTAATTGCATATTTACATTTGTTTGCCTATATTTACTTTATAACCAAGTATAACACTTTTATTATTTCAATTAATTGGAATTTCACCTAAATTTGTTAATCGTTGTCTTAGATTAACAACATTACATTTTATTCTAGTTATTATTTCGTAAATAAATCCTAAATTTTTATTCATTCCAATATTTAATCACAGAATCTTATTAAATTAGATATTTTAATTATCGAAAATTTATGTGTCATTACATGTTATGTAATGTTGTTCTTATCCTACATTTCTAGCATAAAATTTACATGTAATGACCTGCCTTTTTGACCTTGGAATGTCGACATCAATACATCCACAGTAATCACATGTCGGGCGCCCAGATGTTAGAAAGACAGATTATTAGGGTAAAATAGAAAGGCAAAGAAACGAAACAAGAAAGAAGAAACAGAATCTTACATTAGAATGATAACATATAATATAAAGGACGGTACAAACTGTCACTCTAATGTACAAAGAATTTCATAGTTACAATTCTAGATACTATCATTAGCCTGGACATATAACAGTTTGTCCTCTCAAATGTTGATCTATACACAATAGTAATGCAGTAGAAATAAGAACACCATGGTACATGAAACATCCAACTTATCTTCTCGAGCTCCAATGAACATCAATAAAAACCAGCTTTTCTCAGACTACTCAAAAGAGCATACAAGGAATTTAGAAAAACAAAAACCATGCATCAGGCACAACTCTGGTATGAGAAAGTCAGGAAATATGCAGCAAACATATAACAACACATTTGAGACCGTTCGAAAACGGTTATCCCCTCAAAAGAACCACCATCTAATTAGGACATAAGCTGATATAATAAATAATGTCTAGGGTTAGAATATATATATATATATATATATATATATAACATAACCGAAATGGTTATATTGATTACATTCAATAGCACATTTATAGTACAATCAAAACCGATAATGCACGTTCGTATAAATGATTTTCTGTGGACATCTCTTCGGTGATGCCAATTTATACAAAAATGTCAGAAAGTACCTTTCAAGTGTCATATATTCCTAGATAAAATATACCATTAAGGTAAACACAAGCGGTCCATTATCCGAACATGAAATGAACAATGTTAACCAAATATTATCAAATCTTGCTGGTCAATAATCAGCATGTATCTCTAGATTTGGAGTTGATAATACCTTGACGTGGGTCAACTAAACCTCAGGTTGTGCATCCTACTCTGTTTTCTACCACTTTAGATGTCAAGGTCACGTTCAACATCTCTCACATGAGTCTTCATGACTCAAACAAGATCTCTATAAGGATCCTAGCAGAAGTTGTCCAATGAATGCTAACACCGACCTCTCCCTTGGACTTAACCTTAGGATAGTCTATTTAACTCTATAACATTCCACTTCGTAACTGCTTCCAAAACATAGAACCCATAATTAGTTTTGAAGTGGTATTCGATTAGAAAACTTATCGATCCTGGTCTTTTCAAAACCTATTCAAAGAATTTAATTAAGTCTAATAGTCGGTTAATAACCCATAAATTCAAAATAAATGACTGTATATGGAAACAAAGTGCCGTATACTTATCACGTTTCCAACCTTTTAATCTTGCACATCCCTCGGTCAAGAGTGAAGCCGGTACGCTAGAGCATAATTACTTCATCCCTACTCGAACATCATTCTAAACTCTCATAGAGAGATAAGCCTACTTCCATGGATTTTAGTGCTATGTAAACTACTAAATGCTTTCCATAAATGTATAAACATATAACGCATGATCAAGTCATATAAAGCATGATTAAGTCACACAAGCGACTTCTAATCCCCTTTTTAATTAACTAATCTTTTATTTATTAATGCCTCTTTATTAATAAAACTTCTTTTATCTAATAAAACTTTGTTTATGAATTTCTATTATTCACATGTACTCTTTCAATACTTCAAAAGCATTCATATGCTTATCCCAAATGGTATAACTATACTCACAAGTCATTAACAAGATTTCTTACTTTAAACTTTTACTTTTTCTATTTTTTCCTAAAACAATCATACTTATAATTTCCTTCAAAAAATCCATTTTAGTGCTCTAAGTACTTTCACAAATCCATTCAAAAGGATTCAAGGCTAATGTTACTTAAACATTATCAGTATAAACCCCAAATCATTTCACTTATGCTTATTTTTAAAACATTTTTTTAAAGGTCTATTTACATTCATAAGTATAATCAAAAGGGTTAGCGACGAATGTTATTAACATATTGTCCCAACTACCCAAAACCATTTCGCACTTATATTGACTTTAAAACCATTCTTTTAAAGATCTAAGTTAATATGTGTTTATGTTCGATAATCAACTAATCAACAATCTAGTTAAAATCGATCGCTTATAGAAATCATGGTCATACACTTAACTCATTTTCAACAGTAAAACCTATACTATACTTGATTCAAGAGTGAAGCAAGATAAGTTATAGCACTGGTTGTATATCAAATCCTGGCTTAGACACTTCATTCTTGAATCTCATAGATAGATAAGTCTGCCTCGTCAACTTTTAGTATAAAGTACAGTATTAATGACTTACATAAACGAGTATGCAAACAACATGATTAATACACTTTCGAAGTTCATGAATTAAGTATTCCTCATCAAGAGCGAAGCTGGCAAGTTAGAGCAATATTGCTTCTATCCCTGCTCGAACATCATTCTTCACCCTCACAAATAGGTAAACCCATTACGTCTGCTTTTAGTGTTAAGCATTATCAATTACTTTTTCAAAACTTATACATATAAACACTTTAAAAATACTTAGAAATAGGTTTTAAATATTTATGTGAAATATTACTTGAAAATAACTAATCTATAATTTGATGGAAATAATTAAATACTATGTTTTAATTTGAAAACCTTTTACTTCCAAAATTCATATATAATTGTAAAAAATATATTTAAACATCAAATCAACTTTAAAATACTAAAAAATATGTTAGAAAACATCCCTATAAAGATTAGGGGATAACACTAAATTTAAATATCACTTTTACACACTTGAAACCATAAGCAACTTACTACAACATTTATAAATGCTATTAAAAAACCTTATTAAAGAACAACATTGAAAAACACAATCTTTGTGATCAGCTGTCATCACTTTAACATATTATCTAAGAATTTAAATTTTTATACTAACTACTATCCTTAGGGTACTTAACTACCATGAAAACAAACCTTTAAGAATATCTTTTAATTTATTTAGAAAAATTCCCAAAATTAGGACATTTCAAAGTGCTCATATAGCAACTTTCTTCTCGCTATAATATTTTGCAACTTTGATTCGAAATTTGTACAACTTTCCAAAATATTTCTTTACTGTCTCATACACCAAAATATGTGTAGAAAAACAACCAATTTAGATTATCCCAACTGAAGATCATAAATCCACTATTTGTACAGTTAAAGTTGAGGGCTATCGAAATGCACTTATAGCGACTATTCTCACTTCAAACACATTCAAACATAATTCGATTCAACATAGAATCCAAAAAACCATTTAAACATAAAGTCAAGGCCGTGACACATGTTTAAGAGGGTAATAGAAGTGATTTCGTATAATATAAAGTTGTCGTTTGCTTTCAAAAGCAAAAGGTGGTCCAAGGCTTATAACTTCAATTAGTTAATGTCACTTTAACTTTATATTTGCACGCACACATATATATACAAAATATATACAAACAAATAGTGAGATAACTCACATAAATCCAAGCCATGCATATTCTCGAACACTCACAATGCCATAAACACTTCCTACAATCACCAAACTTCCAAAGATCCAAGTTTTAACACTTCCAAACCAAGGCAAGACCTCCTCCCACTTTCTAATGCTCACAACCAACCCATGATCCCCCTTTTCTTCCACTTACTTCAACTTTTGAATTTATATCTAAGCTTCCTAAGGTGTTTTAAGGTGTTGGTGAAAGTTTGGCGAAGTTTGGAGAAGATTTGAGTTAATTAGAGAAAGTCAGGGAAGAACAAAGTGGATTAGTACTAATCCACTTTCACCATTTTCTTAATGTGTTTAGGTGATTATCCTTACCCTTAAATGTGTATTTATAGACTTTGTAAAGAGGTCACAACCATTTTCTACCTTCCATGAAAGGTCATAAAGGAGCCTCCCTCTCACATGCCACCTTTACATCTTTACATCTCTTAATTCACACTTAAGACTTTCCTTAAAAGCTCATTTTCAAAATATCTTATCTTCCCTTTCACACCTAACTAGCTAACTTTAAGAAGCTTCTTAAGAATTTAGTACAAAAATATTTTTATTTCATTTTAATGTTCTTTTGATAAAACAAGTGCGTGTAGAAAAAGTTTGAACAACTTTCAATGAGTAAAAAGCTGTTTATTGGTAAAACGATTTTCGATCACATAATCGATAGTTCTTCAAAGTAATTATTTTTGTTAACATTTTTTAAAAACAAGTTTACAATCATTACTTATGATTTAATAGGGTTCAATGAGGTTATTAAATCAATTTAATAACATTTAATTCCAGTTTTGAATATTTAAATGATTCAGATATTTAAATACGAGGTGTCCAAAATTTCGGGTCGTTACATTCTCCCACACTTAGAATATTTCATCCTCGAAATTCAGCACAAGCAACCAAAGAACCAATCACACATTAATACGTAATGATGCTTCAATTACTAGTAAATAAATATCATGGTTTGCTCAAGTTCAAATATCCTTCAATCGTACAAGGATGATAAATAATCTACTAAGCGTACCTTATGTTCAACAGCCTCGGGTTATTGCTTAGTCGATTATTCATGCTACTTCATAGCAAATCAAAGAGTCATTACCCAAACTCTCCATAATCCAACAAAATGCAGTATGCACATACTAAAGCCTTTACAATGTACATGAATCATCCGTTTGCAATTTCAAATCTGATTACTTGCTCAATCGCAAAGATTTCACTTCCAAACTAGTATATATCACTTTATCTCTCTAGTGCAGACACAGATCAGGTTTCATGACTAGAAACCTCCGTTCTCCTTACATAGCTATAAGTTATGATAGAAAACTTTGGGATCATACCAAGAATCCATATTAAGTGTTCGGCATCATTAATCGAGTGAAAAATCCTTGACCGAACTAGTGTAATCTCCTCGGAATGGTGTACTTGAATACTGGATCATGAATAGTCATGCAAATAAAATGATCTATGTACAACTTACATATTTATTCTAATGGTTTCTTAAATACACTGGTTACTCTTTGTGTCACATCCTTTTTTACAAATATTATATCGTATTCAATACTAAAATCACTTATGAAGCATTTTGTGAAAACATAACTTCAAGTTTATCAACACTTCATAACTTATGTTCATTCTCATATAATACTACACTACCTCCTAAGGGTATATACAAAACATTAAATTTTGTTTTACTTAAAAAGTTTGTTCAACAAATTTAATTTTTTTTAACTTACTACATTCTCAATTTAAGACTTACAAAACTCAAATTATATATATTCACAAAAACACTTAGCTTTGAGTTCTAAAATGATTCACAAGTTTCCAACCATCCAAAATGTTCAAAAATTCCTTTTCATTTTAACGAATTCAAACTACCAAACAACATATCATACATGATGCATAGACCACTCAATCCTAATGCATTAGCTAATGTCCAATAAAATAACTTAACTAAGTCCCTGTTATTATCTTAAACACATTTTACTACAAAGAGAAAACAAGAAAAGGTTTTCTGAATCATTTGGGTTATGCCACTACCACTTGGGAATCGACATAGAATACTTGCAAATCTTTTTCATATAGAAATCTTATTTCAAAATCTTTATCAAACTATTATATATTTTGTATCAAATTCCTTTACCATAAACTTAAGAACTAAACACCATGTTTTATATCAAAATCAATTGAAATATGAATATACACACACATATCTTTTATATAGCAAATCATACTTTTGGAACTATAAAATGGCTTTACTAAAAAATTTCTATAGCAAAACCCACTTAGAAACCTAAAAATGAATGTCGATGATACTGTAGTCATCACCGAATTATTTTCAAGTGATTGGAGTGAATTCAGTACATCCAAATCAAGCCTTTGGGACTTAACCAAAATTATTTCCTAAAATGGTATCAAATACTTCATAAATATTACTAAGTGCCATGATCTCAATTTTATAAACTAATTTCTCACATACTCACTTTCAAATAATACTATTATTATTTTTTAAAAATCTTAAATGACATTTTCAAATACACTAGGATTTTATGTTCTCAAAATATCAATTTAAATCCTTTTTATTTATAAACCACGTTTTATATACCATACTTATATAAATCACTTCCTTATATAAAACCTTTTCATAAATATTTATTCCCAAAATACCTTATCTCTCCTCAAATTAAAATAAACATCTTTTACCAAATTCAACTTTTAAACCCACATTATCACCAAACTCCTTATACTCAAATTATGAAATTCAATTCATAAGGTGTCATTTCAATGCTTCCACAATTTATAATTAACCAACCCATGTAGTGGAAAGGTAAAATTATTCATAAACTGGTCGAGCACAAATTAACAATCAACAAATGATAGCCAATGCTCATAAACTGGCCGAGCACGACTAAGCTACTAAATCTATAAATGATAATAATGCTCATAAACTTGTCGAGCATGTTAAATCATTTTATAAAGGATATCAATTCCCATAAACTGATCGAGCATGGCTAAAAAAATTAATTAGAGGTAAAAATGAACATCGTTAACCCCTACATCAATAAAACTATACTTTAACACTTTATACTTATATAAGTTACATTATATAAGTTCTTTAATTTTCGCAATTATAATTACCTTTAAGGTATATGTTTATAACGGTAAAAATTGCCCTCATATGCATAATATAGTCAACTCATGCGAGGGCATTCCATTACCTTACCTCTTAATAAGTCATAACCTACCACGACCAAGGTTCTCGCTTAACCTTCAGCTCTGATACCAGCTATAATGACCCACCTTTTTTATCCTTAAATGTCGACACTAATACATGCACGGTATTCACGTGTCAAGCACTTCACCGTGGTAAGTACAAATTGTTGGGGTAAAATAGAAAGGAAAAGAAATAGAACAAGAAAGAAGGAACACAATATCTGAATTTCATAGTAGAACGATAATATATAATTTTTAAAGATAATGCAAATTGTCACTCTAAAATATAAAGAATTTCAGAGTTACAATTCTAGATACCATCATCGGCCTGGACAGTCATAAAGGCATGTCTCTACAAATGTTGATCTATACATAATAGTATTGAAACGGAAATAAGAATACTATGGTAGATGAAAAATCCAGCTTGTTTTCTCGAGATCCAATGAACATCAACAAAAATCTTCTTTTCTTTAACTACTCGAAAGTGCATACGAAGAATTTAGGGAAAAACCATGCTTCAGGCATTAGTCTAGTATGAGAAACTCAAAAAATATATGGCCAACATATAACAGCACCTTTGAGACCATTCATAAACAGTTATCCTCTCAAAAAATCACCATTTAATAAATACATAAGGTGATATAATAGCTAATGTCTAGGTTATAGAATATAAACATATAACATAGCCGGAATGGTTACATTAATTACATTCAACAGCATATTCAGGGTACAATCAAAATCGGTAAAGTGCATTTGTATAATGGATTTTGGTAAATATCTCTTCAGTGAATCCGAATCCGATCTCCATGCACAGAGGTCAAAAAGTTCCTTCTCAGCATCGTATACCTCTAAATAAAATATACCATTAAGGTAAACATAAGAGGACCATCGTTCAAACATAAACATGAACAACATGAACCAGATATCAACTCCTATCAGCCAACAATCAATAAGTATCTCTAGATTTGGAGTTGATAAAACCCTGACGCATGTTGGCTAAACCTTATGTTGTGCATCCTACCCTGTTTACTGTCATTTTCGATGTTGAGGTCACGTCTGACATCTCTCATATGAGTCTTCATCACTCGAACACAGATCTCCATAAGGATCCCAGCATAAGTCATTCGACTAATGCTAACATTGACTTCTTCCTTGGATTTAATCTTAAGATAGTCAGTTCAATTCTATAGGCATTTCACTCACAATATCCTCCAAAACATGGAACCCGTATATCAATTTTAAAGTGGTATTCGATAAGTAGAACACTTACAGATCTAGGTCTCTTAAAACTAATTTGAATTAATTAGTTATGTTCGATAGTCGATTAATCGTCTATCAACTAAAAATAGACTATCATATATGGAAACCAAGTTTCGTATACTTATCACGTTTCCAACCTTTTCATCTCAAACTATACCATGGTCAAGAGTGAAGTTGGTAGGTTAGAGCTTAATTGCTTCCATACTTACTCGAACATCATTCTTAACTCTCATAGATAGGTAGGCCAACTTCTTCGGCTTTTAGTCCTAATTATATGACTAAATTCTTTCCATAAACCAGTAAACATGCAAAGTACAATAAAGTCATATTGTTTTGATTAAGTCACATAAGTGACTTCTAATCCCTTTTTTAATTAATTAATCTTCTGTTGATTAAAACCACTTTTATTATTAAAAATTATTTTATCTAATTAAACTTCATTTATGAATTTCTATTTTTCATTTGTACTCTTTTAATACTTCAAAAAGCATTCATGTCATATCCCAAATGGTATAAGTATATTTACAAATCATTAACAAGATTTCGTGTTTTAAACCTTTAATTTTTATATCTTTCTCCAAAAGATTTCATACTTTGAAATTCCTTTAAAATATCCATTTTAGGGCATTAAGTACTTTCAAAAATCCATTCAAAAAGGTTTAAGACTAATAATACTTAAACATTGACAAACAAACCCAAAACTATTTCACTTATGCTTATCTTTAAAACATTCTTTTGAAGATCTATTTATATTCATAAGTATCATAAAAAAGGGTTAAAGACGAATGTTATTATCACATTGTCACAACAAACCCAAAACTGTTTCATGCAAATATTGTCTTTAAAATCATTCTTTTTTGAAGATCTAAGTAAATATTCAGTTAAGTTCGATAGTCAACTAATCGGTTATCCAGTTAAAAACGATTGCTTATAGAAATCATGGTCCCTATACTTAACTCGTTTCCAACATTCCAATTTATACTATCCTTCATTCAAGAGTGAAGCCGAGTAAGTTAGAGGACTAGTTGCATATTATAGCCTTGCCTAAACAATTCATTCTTGAATCTCACAAATAGATAAGTCTACCTCGTCGACATTTAGTGTTAAGTATGGTATTAATGACTTACATAAACAAGTAAGCAAACAAAATAATTAACACATATCCGACATTCCCGACATAGCTATTAATCGGTCAAGAGGGAAGCCTATAGGTTAGAGCACTATTGCTACTATCCCTACTGGAACATCAATCTTAACACTCACAAATAGGTAAGCGAACTTCGTCGGATTTTATTGTTAAGCATTGTTATTTACTTTTTTGAAACTTATATATACACACACTTAAAAATACTTATAAATAATTTTTAAATATCTATGTAAAATATTACTTGAAAATAACAAATTTATAATTTGACGAAAATAATTAAAGACTATGTTTTATAATTTAAAAACCCTTTACTTCCAAAATTCATATATAATTGCTAATTTAAACTTTAAACTAACTTTAAAATAATGCAAAATATATTAAAAAACATCCCTAAATAGATTAGAGGAAAATACCAAATATAATATCATTTTTAAACACTTAAAACTATAAGCAACTTACTACAACATTTGTAAATGCTGTTAAAAGTCCTCGTTAAAGTACAACATTGAAAAGCACAATCTTTGTGACCAATTTTCACCACTTTAACAAGTGATAAAAGTCTTTTTATTTTTACAGTAAGTACTACCCTTTAGGTATCTAAATACCATGGAAAGTAGCACTTAGGAATATCTTTCAATTTATTTAGAAAAATTCCCAAAAATAGGACATTTTAAAGTGCACGTATATCGACCTTCTTCTCGCTATAACATTTTGTAACTTTGATTCCCAATTTCTATAAATTTCTAGACCATTTCTTTGCTATCCCATACACCAAAGTATGTGTAGAGAACAACCACATTAAACTATCCTAAGTTAAGATCATAAATCCTTCATTTATACAAGTTAAAGTTAAGGGATATTGAAGTACACTTATAAAGACTATTATCACTTCATACACTTTCAAACGTATTTCAATTCAACACGCTATCTAAACAACCATTTAAACGTCAAGTCAAGGCCACGCCACGTGTTTAAGATGCTGATATAATTGATGTTATACAATATGAAGTTGTAATTTTCTTTCAAAATTGAGGAAGGTCCAAAGTTTATAAATTTTATTAGTCAATCACTTTAAATTTATATTTACACACACACACATACATACATACATACATACATACATACACACACAATATATACAAACAAGATAGTGAGATAACTCATAAAGATCTAAGCCATATATGTCACGACCCACCTTTTTGACCTTTAGGAACAACATTAAATACATCCTCGGTGTTTGGGTGGCATTGCTCAAACATCAGAAAGATGAATCATCATGGGGTAAAATAAAGAATAAAATATAAAACCTTATGATAGAACTATTAAATAAACCATAACAGTCAATAGTACATTAGGTTACTCCTTAACAGGGAGTTATCATAGTTACACAAAGTACTACAAATCAACTTAGGCAGTTATAACATCTTACCTTTACATATGTTGAAACAGAATACACTTACACAACAAGATAAAATAGTGGAATAGATAATTAAGAAGATGAAATCCTCATGCTCGGATGCCGTCTTTAAAAGAGCCCAACAAGAAACCTGGTACTCTTCGACTACTCAAATAAACGAGTACCCGAGAGTTTATGGAAAACAAATAACTCGGGACAAATGACATGTCCGGTATAAGTAAAACTTCTAAAACAATAAGTGTGAAATTAAATATGAACATGTGAGGCCACGCCGCTGGACGCGGAACGGTTTACTCCTATATAAATTAACATGCAAACATAAAGAATGGATAAACAATTAAAAACCGCAAATAGTGGTAGACTCTTCCCAATGTAAATAAGGAACAAATTTGAAGGTTCGAATCAAATAAGAAAAGGAAAATCTCCCATAAATGACTAGAAAATTCCACCACCTTGAAGTATACCTCTAGTAATATATTTTTGAGAAGCTCATTTACTCTATGAAACTTCTAGGAACCCTCCAAGCCGGACCCGTCAAACCTTACCGAGAATTCGAATATTTCATATATAGTAGTGCTACCGATTCCAATCTAGATAAGACGTGAAAGTATCCTAATAGGAGCAACTCCACATAGCTTGTCACCACTTGTGCTTTACTTTTACCATTTCTAATAAAGGATCTCAATGCTCAATGGAGAAATAAATCGTCTTAGAATGACGATAATACAAAAGCTAACGTAAACGATAACCGAAAAAGCAACTATCTAAGATATAAAACGATCGTATATGAAAATTAAGTCTTGTATACTTACTACAACCCATCAAATTCAAACTTGTTGTAACATCCTTAATTTTAATAACATTATTCAGGAGATTTAATTAGATGAATTAAATAGAATAACATAAATGTTAGGTGATAAGGGGATTGAGATTGGAATAAATATTAAATGGCCAAGCTTAATTAATTGCTTAATGGAGTTAAGAATGGTTTATTGGATGAATAATCTACACAAGGGTATATTGGGTATTTTCCATACATAACCTTTACTCTTATATATAGATTTTGCCTCTTAGGCCATTCATGTTCATATCTCATTTTTCACAAAAATAAAATGTAAAGGGGAGCAGGCCATTAATAAGAAAAGAAAGGAAGAATTTAGAGAAAAGTTAAAGAAATTAAAAAAGGGGAATCAGTCTCAAACTCAATCTACTTTCCTTATAATAATCAAGGTGAATAATAATTCCATCTTCATTTTATGAATATATGTTTTAGATTTAAGATTAAATTCGTAAATATGATATTTAGATGATGATATGCATGAATTAAAATTTGTTTAACTTAAACAGGATTGTTTAGATGAGGATTTATATAGTTTTAGAGCAAAACCGGTAGAAATTGATGTTTGAATGCCATGGAAAAATTATATGTTATGAAAAACATGATTTTGGTGTTGGGTTTTAATTTTGATAACTTTCCAAGCTATGGAAAGATAAATATGAATTTTCAAATGAAAACATGGTTCATTGGGTTTAGGAATTTAAGTCGTAAATTATAGCGAGAATTTGGGTCTGAATTTTTGATATGTCAGATAAGATAATCAAAGTAAATTTCTATAATTTTTGGGGATTTTTCTTATGTGATTTACTATAAGAATTAAATTATTTTGAAAGGAGGATCTAATGATTTAAATATATTTTTAACACAAGGGCTTATATGCAAGAATGTTTTTTGATGCTTATCAAAATTTAAGAGGCGGTTAGTTGAGGCAACCAATTATATGTTTATATGTAGGTAGGTTAGTTGATATAAATTGCTTAATTTGGTATTAACCAGCCTTTACCTAGAAAAATAGGTTTTGCCTCTGTTAGAGGTACCTTTCGACTCTTTCCTTTCGCTCTTGATCAAGTCAAAACCTCGCTAAGCTGAAACCAGTACACAAGTTATCATATAGATGGTACGTAATGGATTGGAGGAAAGGCAGAAGGTATGGCGTCGAAAGTGTTGCTTTCGATTGGGTTGATACCTTAGTTTATTTTAAAAAGTTAAGCGCCTGCCTTTATTTTACTAAAGGTTTCGATGTAGTCGAAACCTATGTTTTTGAGAGGAGTTTTCTAATAGCTTTCAAAGAGGTTTCCATTTGTTGTTTTAAAAGTAAGGAATTTCGAATGAGTTTCTTTATTTATAAAATATATGCTTTCGAAAGAAGGGGTTACGACCTAATCGAAGCCCTGATGCTGATTCTTTTGCCTTTCGAGTGTATTGAAGTCATCAATGCTTTCGAAGGATTGTATTTGCTTTAAAGACGTATTAAGCCACTTCCTAAATTCTTTCAAAAGTGTTCATGGGTTTCGAAGGAAATGGCTTTGAAAGGGGGTTACAAAGCTATCCTTCAGTATTTTGATTAAATGTTTTAAAGCTTTCGATAGAGATGGTGCCGATGCCATCAAATTTCCCCAATACTTTTACGTGATAAAGAATGGTTTCAAAAGATATATATATATATATATATATATATATATATATATATATATATATATATTTCCTTTGACCCAAAAGATGTTTTTTTAGTAAACCCAATGATTTCAGAAGGGGGACTTTCAATGCTTTTGGAAGGGATACTTCCAATGGTCTTGAAAGCAAGGTTTCGAAGAATTCGAATGCCTAGTTTTCAAAACAAATTACCCAATCTCATTTAAAAAAAAGGAAAATCATGGCATAGATAAATAAAGTATTTTAAAATGGAGTTTTTTAAAGAAGTCTTAATAGGTAAGTAGGTTCATAGCAAGACCATGAAAACTATGTAAAAATGAAGATGTCAGTAAGATAGGTTCATAGTAAGCCCATGAAAACTATGTAAAAATTGAGGATATCAGTAAGATAGGTTCATCGTTAGCCCATGAAAACTATGATTTGATATTGGGATGGACCAATAGGTTATTAATTGGCCCACGAAATCTATATCTAGATAGGAGATTGAAATATTGAAAGAGAGTTAATAAATTCCTTGTCAGCCCATGAAAACTTGGATAAAAGAAAGGATGTTAGAGCTACCAATAGGTTCATAGTGATTCCATGAAAACTATGTAATTGGACAGGGAGTTCTTAAACATTTAATCGGTTATTAGTCAGCCCATGAAAACTATTAGGTTAATAGTAATCCTAGAGACTATAACCGCGGCAGATGGTTAAAATGAATGGGATGGGTAATCCAGAATTTATTCATTTGTTTTTCATATCATCATATCTTATTATTTTGAGATGTTTTAACTATTTTGGATGCAGGAGCATAGTATATGGTTTCACAAAGGTTTTAGGATACTAGTGAGGAGAAACACATTCCGCTTAGCGGCGTGGTGTCATTGGATATCTAAATGGTTTGAGATGGTAGATTATTATTCATATCAGGCTTTATGTCTAACTCAAAGTTTATGTTTTCCCTTAAACTCTCGGGTACTCAACTGATTTTGAATAGTATGAGATTTGAGGTTTTCAGGCACCTCATTAGACGAATAAGCTTCCGGAGACCTGTAAAAGTCAACGTAGCTATTTTGAGTTCTTGTTCAGTTTTGATTCCGTTGCGCTATGTTTTGTTAAGAAAATTTGTTAATTGCCTATTATATACTCTGATCGCCAGTTAGCATCTTCATATGTCGCTCTTGGAGTATGTTGTAATAAATATATTTTTCAGAATGCAGTTACGCTGTGGATTATGTAAAGAATGTTGAAAAGGTTTTTGGAATGGAATATGAATGTTGTTTTGAAATTTTAATTTTTTTTCATATCCATGTGTTTATGATATATCAATGTAACTAATATTATCGCATTTTTTCACCGAGGATTAATAATTATGGATGACTACAACATCCATGGCTGTTAGTTTTAGGCCTTGAAGTGGTGGATGTTACAAATAGGTATCAGAGCATAGGTTTATGAAAACATATGCAATTTAAACCTAAAGGATTTTTAATGCATAATCCAATGAATCGGAAATATGGTCGAGGTTTGAGTTAACGCGATTATAAAGTACTTGTAGTTGATATACGTAGGTATATATATAAGTATGTATCCCCTCTCTCTTGGACCGTTCTTTTGTATATTACTAAGGCTTGTATTTGGATTTACGAGAAAGACGATATGGAAGTAGGAAATGGAAGAGAGGTGGAGGAAGCACCACAACTGATGTAAACACTCGACCTAACACCCGATGAACCAGGGTTGACATGCTAACAATAATCAAAATGCTGAAGCCAATGTGGGTGCTGGAAATCCGCCAGTAGATGCAGGGATGATGTATTAGTTCCTTGCTAATTTGATGCAAGCAGGATCCGCTACTGGAGCTGCTGGTAATATTGGAGGAGCTAATCATGTGGCCCCTATTGGGAATAATTATGCTAAGTTAAGCAGAGACTACACCAGTTTGGGTAGAAAGCCTTTTGGGGGAATGGAGGATGCTATCGAAGTGGAGAATTGGCTGTTGCACTGGGAAAGAATATTTTCTGATCTGGGTTTAGAAGATGAGAAAAAGTGAAGGTTGGCCTCTAGGTAGTTGCAAGGGTCCGCACTTCACTGGTGGAATAGTGTGACTGCCGGAGTTCCGGAGGAAGGGTTGACTCGGGCATATTTTCGAAGGAGATTCGAATAGAGATTTATTTTTGAGGTTTCTAAGTTAATATTGATGAGGAGATTTATGGGTTTAGTTCGGGGAGATATGTCTATTATCGGGTATGTAAATAAGTTTGATGAGCTATCTCGATATGGATATGCTACTGTAGACATTGACATCAAAAGGAATGAAAGGTTCATTAAAGGACCAAGGCCCGAGCTTGCTAGGGAAATCCTGACACATATCCATGATCCTAGTAATGTAGTGGTGGAGATGGCCATGAGGAAATGCTTGATGTGTGCTAGAGAAAAGCCAGCTGAATCCCAGGGTTCTCAAGGAAATGAGAGGAAGTATTTCAAAAAGAAAGGAGCCTAGAAGGGAGACGTAACCCAGAAATCAAAAGCTGATTTAGTCTGCTACAAATGTAACAAGAAGGGTCATTTTTCAAATGAGTGCCGGTCAGGCAAGGGGTAGAAGAAGACAGGAGATAAAAATCATGTAAAGTGCTACAACTGTGATCAAGTTGGGCATTGTAAGAATCATTGTCCAAAATTATTTGGGGTGGATATGGGAAAAGTTTTTGCTGTTGGACCATCATC
The DNA here is from genome assembly GCA_030765085.1 of Allium cepa. Lineage (NCBI taxonomy): Eukaryota > Viridiplantae > Streptophyta > Magnoliopsida > Asparagales > Amaryllidaceae > Allium > Allium cepa. Next base: position 104,759,440 of record CM060935.1, read on the forward strand.
TGCTAAGCCAACTGCAGCTAATAAAACGAAGTCAGTAATGGAAGGTATGTTTTGATTTAGGGTATTCCAGTTAGGAGACTATTTAATACTGGTGCATCACATGTTTGCATGCAGTCTGTATGTTTATGATTTTGTAGATTTCGGGATCATTTTGTGTATAGATTGGTTGGGTAGATATGAGGCTAGGATATTTTTCCAAGATGGGAAAATATCAGTAAGACACCTAGATAGTCATAAGTGAATCATCTTCCCAATGGAGAATTCCGACCGGAGTATTTGTGCTTTATTAAGTGCCCTAGAAATAGCAGAAGAGCTAAATCAGTTCACATTGCAAGAGAGTTTGTAGATGTCTTTGAGTCGATCACAGGACTACCACTGAAACGAGCTGTTGAGTTTTAAACAGATCTTGTGCCAGAAGATTAACCAGTTAGTAGACCGCCTAGTAGGATGACACCGACTGAGATGAAGGAACTGAAGGTGCAACTAGTGGATCTAGAAGGAAGAAATTTTATTAGACTAGCAATTCGCCTTAGGGAGCAGCCGCGATTTCTGTAACAACCCTGGTTTTGGAGATTACCTGTAAATATTAAATTATAATGGTAGATATGATTTAATATAGTGAAGTAAGATTAAGTTGGATAGTTTAAATTGCTTATTTGGAATAAACAATGGATTTTGGGGAATAAAATATGGAAAATAAAGTTTTGAAACTTTACTTGGTTAATTAAGTTAAAAATGAGCTAATCATGATTTTAATGTAAAGAAATGCAATAATTTTGATAATTATTGTCAAACGTTTCTTTTATATATTTTTAAAAGAAGCATTTCATTTAATAAGTGATATATTATAACTAAAAATGGAAATTTGGTTTAAAAATAAATTTTGGTTGTAAAATGTTGAAAAAAATGGTTTAGTATATTTTATTGCACAAGAAAATAATTTTTATGTAATTGTTGGAGTTAAAAATAGAGTTTTATATGAATTGTTGTGTAAATTGTGTATTTAAGCAAAATAAGGCTTTTTAATAATGAAAAATATTTTTTTATAGCTCAATTATCTTTTTAATTTTTGTAAAAAAAAATGTTTGTGAAACATAAAAATATGTTTGTACAATTTGTAGAGATGAAATCATGTAAATACACATATGTTGTATTACGTAAATATGAGAGTGTTAGGGTAAATTTAGTGTTAATTAGATTATTAGGCTAATTAATTCTTTTGGGTCAAGCCCATTTGTTCACTAACCAGTAGAGTAATGAGAAAGCTTCTTCTTCCTCAAAACAGTATACGTACATTTTTACCAGAAAACAAAAAGAAGAAACTATTCCTCTTTCAAACCCTAGGCTTTCAATCTTCAATCTCTTCATAGATTTATTGATTTTAATCAAATTGAAGATAATTGCAACAGGTAATTAACTCCGAAATGAAGAATATCTCATCAAATTCTGATTTTTATTTGGCTTTGTCTGTAACTTCATTTTCTTCTTTGCGTGTTTCTATTTTCTCCTCTTTTAGGTTTCTAACTCCAAATCAATGCCAAATTTTCCTACTTTGCTTGCTAAATCCGCTAATTGGCTGCAAATAAATCTTAAGGTGAGTTTAAACACTCACTTTTCTAGTTTACTCAAGTTTTCAGGTATGTTTTTGGTTGTATTAGATGAATCTTTGGTTGAATTTGTGAATTAGAAAGATGATTTTTGGGTTTCTATGCTTGCTGAAAATGAATTAGAAAAATGCACAGAAGTAAAATAGTGATATCATGCATGTTCCTAATCAGTTTGAGCTCATTCTTTTTGGGTTAGAAACTAGACTCAAGGAGAAACAATTTCTCTTTTGGTTTCATTTCGATTTATGGAAGTTTGATAGACCTGAAATAGAATTGAAAGTAAAAGTGCAACTCTTTCCTAAAAGAAAATTTCCTGAGTTTATACCTGTAATATATTTTGCCATATGTTTTACATTGCTTATCCAAATTAGATAATTTAATATGCTCTGGAAATATTAGGAATTATTCTACAAGTTTCATGTTTTGAGTTTTATGAAATTTTAAAGTTAAGTTAGTCAAAATTGCACTTCTTTCTTACTATCCCGAGAGCAAAGTGACAGTTTTGTAATTTTAGACCTGAGAAATAAAATCATCATAACTTTTGACTCGTTAGTCCAAATTAGGTGATTCTTTTTCTGGATTTGAGATATTGAAATTATATTCAATGTTTGTGTTTTATGATTTATCAAATTCTACGATCTATAGGATCAAAATGGCTTATTAAGCCACAACCCTGTTGTTATGCACATTGCTCACGGTTTTGTAATATTAGACCTGAGAAATAAAATCATCATAACTTTTGACTCGGCTATCCAAATTAGGTGAATCTTTTTCTGTCTTTTATAATTTTCAATTATATTCAACTTTTATGTTTTAGGATTTATCATATTCAGGGTTCTACAGGGTCAAAATGGCTCTTTGAGCCGCAGCCCTGTTGTTATGCACATTGTTCACAGTTTTGTAATTTTATGCCTGAGAATTAAAATTGCCATAACTTTTGACTCGTATGTCCGAATTAGTTGAATATTTTTCTGACTTCAAGATATTGGAATTATATTCAAATTTTATTTTCATGTTTTCTCAAATTTTGTGTTTAAAAGGGGCAAACAGGCAAAACAAACCGCAGGCCTGAGTTCTTTTGCAATTTTGAGCATTTCCCGTTGAATTGTTTTTTTTTTTTTTGAATTCAATGATTTTGAGCATTTTTTTCGAGATGGTTCTAAAAGGCTAACTCATACTAATAAAAAAAAAGTCGACATTAACATTGATTTGCCCTACGAATTGACGGTTTCATTTGGATTTTATCGTATGTTAATTTTATTGAATTTTCATCGATTTTTGCTATTTCTGTGCACGTGTTTTCTAAACCGTTTTCGAAATGATTTTCAAAATGAAAAAGCTTTCAAATTAAATATTTTACAAAAATTTATAATTATTTTATATATATAATATACACTTTTATACTATTCGAACGTATGAGAAAGAGAATTAAACGATTTAGTAAAACAAGTGGTATGAGACATGTGCGTTTACTATTTCGGTTAATTCCGGACTTGTACGATCGAAGCTATTTGAGTTTAATGATTCTGAGATGTTTTGCCATTTTATGGCGTATTTTAAGTTTTATAATTCCTATTTATTGGAATTATTTAAGATGACCAATATTTGACAAGCACTATGGTTTGAGATCTCCTATATAAGAGTATTGTCGATGAGATCCATCACGATGTCTTATTTACTTGCCAATGATATAAGGAAAGTCTTGAGTTTATGATTTCATATTTTGAGATTTATGGTTCATGAGAAACCATCATGATGTTTTCACTTGTCGATGAAATGAGACAAGTTACAATGTCATTTAATGCTTGTCGATGAGATGAGACAAGTATGGTGGCTCTTTGTTACTCGTCAATGAGACTAGGCGAGATATAAATTTCTGAGTTTTATGATGTTTCTAGTGTGGCATCGACTAATGGCTAGTAAACCGCTAAGTGCTAATGTGTGGTATGGGACACACGTTAACACTTTTCGGGTTCTTATCCGTGAGTTTGTGACACATTCACGATGTTTACCTAACGGAACTGCTTGAAGAGGTGTCGGCGACCTTGTCATGAGGACGAACTGCTTTGAAAGGTGTTAGCGACGTTGTTAGGGCTGACAAAACGGCTTGAAGAGGTGTCAGCGACCTTTTCATGAGGACGAACTGCTTTGGGAGGTGTTAGCGACCTTGTTAGGGCTGACAAAATGGCTTGAAGAGGTGTCAGCGACCTTGTCATGAGGACGAACTGCTTTGGGAGGTGTTAGCGACCTTGTCTAAGGCTTCGGCCATCTGTGTTTAGCACATGCAGCATTGCTGCGGCATTATAATTGGGATTTGGCCAATCCGGATTTTCTGAGTTTTCTGTTTTATTGTGATTTCACCTTTTTAGGATGTTTTATTACATTGATAGCCTAGTGCTATATGAGATGTTATATATATGGTGATCAAGTAGGATGTTTTGATCTCTTATCGTGTTCTTTGAGTTACGAGTTTAGATAATTTCAGGATTTTATAGGATATTCTGTGTTTTGCCATTTTGGCGAGTTGAGATTGAGATTTATATACATTTATACCGATGAGATGAGGTATAATTGAGTTTGGAGATTCTTTTATATTTGAGTTTTGGATCATCCTACTTGAGAATATCTTATGTTTTCCTTTTTGGCGAGATTTTATATTAATGTTTCACCTTTTGAGGAGATATGGTTCATGGAAACCATGTAGAAATTTTGTGATGTCGCCGATGATATGAGGCGAACGTTTATATTATTTGAGTATTATTATTGAACTTACCTCTTTTGAGGTCATTGTATACTTAAGTGACATTATTTCACTTAAGTCATGAGTTGTATTCTTTATGTTGCCTCTTCTCATTCGAAAATAATTATCACTTTGTATCTTATGCTTCATATTGTCATCTATCCTCATTAACTGATTATTTTAGCTAGACTGACCCGTGTACTTTGTACTTGGGTCAGACCGAGTTGTTTCAGGTTAGCTATCAGTTATGGGACTTTGCTTTGATGCATCTGCTTGGATATCAGCCTAGAACTTTTGTTTAGTTTATATTTCTTTCCGCTTGACTCTGATGTATTTATATTTGATTCGATGTATATAGTGTGGTCGAATACCCCTTTATTGTATTCATATTGTATTGTACTAAACATGTATCAGTGTATATGTATATATATATGATGTTTATTACTGTTCTGTGATGTGCTTTACATATAGTTATTGTATTTTGTTCCGATAGATCCATTAGCCACCTATAATTTTGGATTAAGCATTTACTATGTATGTCGATCCATTGAGATAGAAAAGAAAAATCATAATGCATTTATCGACGTATTCAGTAGATGTTTAAGACAAAGTTATAGATGGTCGCCCTTAACCAGCCCTATTCTCTGCTTTAGTAGACGGAATCACTCGTTAATTCTCTTTACTAAGGTGGGTCTTGGGGTGGGGCGTTACAGCTTGGTATCAGAGATGTGGTCAGAACAAAGTAGAATAAACACAGAACAGTATGTATATCATGATACATCGAAGTACAGTACAAGTGAATCATTGTCCTTTATTCGAGCTTGTTTTCGAATCGTGCCTTGATTCATTTTCGAGTTTTGGGATTGTTGAGATGGAATATGTCTAGGAATATAGATATATTATATTCCGTAGTATTCCATAATAGTGTTTGATGTCATCTTATCTTATATAAAATCTCGTTTGGGATTATTCTATTCTTATTTTTGTTGATACGAGTGAGTTCGTATCGTTGGAGCTTATTGATTTCTTTAAACATTCTTGTTTCATTCCTTTGAGAGTTGTGAATCCTACTGAAGGGATCCACAACGATTGGCTTATTGTGAGCATTTTGAGTTCTCTATTTGTTGCAACTTTAGTGAGTATTTATTTATTACTCACTATCTTGAGATGTATCTGATTTGAGATGGATTGACTTATTTGATGTTAAGTCCGATCCTTTAGTTGCTATTGGATCCTTTATTTATTTAGGCATCCTAATTTGCTTGGTTTATTATTTCTATCACTTTGGAATGTTAATGATGATTCCGAAGTTTTTGTATTCACTCTTGAGTATCGATATGTTGATGATATATCTCGAATTCCAGTTAAGGTGACTTTGTTGAGTTTTGATAAGTCCATTTGGGTTTGATATCCAATCGGGCAATCGAGTGTTGAATTAACCTTATTCCTGGCTTTTAGCCTTCGGCTATCCTTCCACGAGGATATCCACTAAGGAATGAGGTGAGTTTATAGATTGTTCTAGTTTGATTTAGTTTCTTTGAGTTATCCTTTTCGGATACTCAATCGGTATTATTCTTTGTAGCATTACTTTGTTTGAAGTAATAATTTGCTGTTTGTGTGCTTCTTCTCCTTCAAGAAGAATATCTTGCTTATCCTGTATCTTGATGACTTTTGGGAGTGGTTCGTAACATCGTAAGATTGACGAACACTCAATCTCCTACTGTTGATTTTGAGAATCGAGTATTCTTGGAATATCTGATGCATTCTCTTAATGTTCTTTGGTTTGAGTTTTGAAGCTATATAAATATGAGTTTTAAAGAGAAATTGGAGTTTTGAGGTATTTTAAAAATCAAAGAATGTTTTGAGAATATATTTATATGAGTAGTATTCTTTCATGGAAATAATTTGAGAGTGTTGGGTTATCCATCGAGTAGTTAAGAGTTCTGGTCGATACGCCTGATCAACGTTATCGATATGAATCTCCTAAATGCTCTAATGAGGCAATCAAACACGATTGTTTGTATTTTGAAAATTGAGATTTTGAAAATAATATTTTGAGATTATATATTAAATTTATTTTTAAACGGTAATTGCAGCCATTGATTTTAGAGACGAGTAACAGAGAGGCGAGGCAGTTTTGATCGTTCGATCAACTCTGCAGCCAATGGATATATCTATTTATTAGAGGTTCAATGGCGAGGCAATGCCGTTTATTTATATATTTACTTTGAAAATATAAAGATGAGAATATGTGAGAATATCCTTGAGCTATACTTTATTGAAAGTATATTTTGAGATTTTAGAATCTATATTATATACATTGGATGTTTTAAGAGAAGAGTTACAAGAGGATTTGAAGATTGTTTTTAAACGATTTAAGTGGTTTAATAAAAAGAGTAAAGAGAATTTAAACCCTTAATTTATTTTGAGGGATATTATTATGGATTTACAAAATTCTTTGGAAATTAATTTTGAAGTAAGAGAAGAAATTCGAATTTTAATTTTGAGTTTTTATTACTTACTAAGTAATTTAGTAAAGAGTTTGAGAAATTTTCAAATATTGGAAATTGAGATTTAAAATTTTAAAAGATGTTGAGGTTTAAAATTCTAAATATCTTGGATTAAAAGATAATTCGAGCTTATATCCTTGTTCTTGAGTATATTCTATCTTTGAGCTATTATCAACGACGTGCATTTTTTTGCGGTCGTTCGAGTTTGCTGGCCTTGTAAGAAGCCATCTTGTGATTTATCTATCTTGTCTATTGTGTCTACCCTGCTGTGAGAATGTTCTTTCCATATATTTATACGGAAAATCGTACTGATGATCTTCTTTATTACTTAGAGTTCGGGTTTAAGTGAATTTTATCCCGACTCTATTCGTAGAGTTTTTTTGGAAATCAATCATTTTCGATTGAATAATTGTTGAGCATCTTATTGAGTTTTGATTCGAAGACGGGATATCTTCGAAATTCTTTCGAGATACTTGGAAAATAATATGGTTTGCTAATCACTATATTAGCATTTGATGGACCATTTGATTAACCAAGTGATTTTTTCCTTATTTCTCTCTACCATTCCATGTTAAGAGTATGAATGGTTTGAGTTTCGAGCTTGTCTTTATCCTTTGTCGATTGAATTTTTGAGTTGTTTCCGGCTCTTTTTCTAGAAAATTGCAGGGACGCAATTTTCGTAAGGGGGGGAGTCCGTAACAACCCTGGTTTTGGAGATTACCTGTAAATATTAAATTATAATGGTAGATATGATTTAATATAGTGAAGTAAGATTAAGTTGGATAGTTTAAATTGCTTATGTGGAATAAACAATGGATTTTGGGAAATAAAATATGGAAAATAAAGTTTTGAAACTTTACTTGGTTAATTAAGTTAAAAATGAGCTAATCATGATTTTAATGTAAAGAAATGCAATAATTTTGATAATTATTGTCAAACGTTTCTTTTATATATTTTTAAAAGAAGCATTTCATTTAATAAGTGATATATTATAACTAAAAATGGAAATTTGGTTTAAAAATAAATTTTGGTTGTAAAATGTTGAAAAAAATGGTTTGTTATATTTTATTGCACAAGAAAATAATTTTTATGTAATTGTTGGAGTTAAAAATAGAGTTTTATATGAATTATTGTGTAAATTGTGTATTTAAGCAAAATAAGGCTTTTTAATAATGAAAAATATTTTTTTATAGCTAAATTATCTTTTTAATTTTTGTAAAAAAAATGTTTGTGAAACATAAAAATATGTTTGTACAATTTGTAGAGATGAAATCATGTAAATACACATATGTTGTATTATGTAAATATGAGAGTGTTAGGGTAAATTTAGTGTTAATTAGATTATTAGGCTAATTAACTCTTTTGGGTCAAGCACATTTGTTCACTAACCAGTAGAGTAATGAGAAAGCTTCTTCTTCCTCAAAACAGTATACGTACATTTTTACCAGAAAACAAAAAGAAGAAACTATTCCTCTTTCAAACCCTAGGCTTTCAATCTTCAATCTCTTCACAGATTTATTGATTTTAATCAAATTGAAGATAATTGCAACATGTAATTAACTCCTAAATGAAGAATATCTCATCAAATTCTGATTTTTATTTGGCTTTGTCTGTAACTTCATTTTCTTCTTGCATGTTTCTATTTTCTCCTCTTTTAGGTTTCTAACTCCAAATCAATGCCAAATTTTCCTACTTTGCTTGCTAAATCCGCTAATTGGCTGCAAATAAATCTTAAGGTGAGTTTAAACACTCACTTTTCTAGTCTACTCAAGTTTTCAGGTATGTTTTTGGTTGTATTAGATGAATCTTTGGTTGAATTTGTGAATTAGAAAGATGATTTTTGGGTTTCTATGCTTGCTGAAAATGAATTAGAAAAATGCACAGAAGTAAAATAGTGATATCATGCATGTTCCTAATCAGTTGAGCTCATTCTTTTTGGGTTAGAAACTAGAATCAAGGAGAAACAATTTCTCTTTTGGTTTCATTTTGATTTATGGAAGTTTGATAGACCTGAAATAGAATTGAAAGTAAAAGTGCAACTCTGTCCTAAAAGAAAATTTCCTGAGTTTATACCTGTAACATATTTTGCTATATGTTTTACATTGCTTATCCAAATTAGATAATTTAATATGCTCTGGAAATATTAGGAATTATTCTACAAGTTTCATGTTTTGAGTTTTATAAAATTTTAAAGTTAAGTTAGTCAAAATTGCACTTCTTTCTTACTATCCCGAGAGCAAAGTGACAGTTTTGTAATTTTAGACCTGAGAAATAAAATCATCATAACTTTTGACTCGTTAGTCCAAATTAGGTGATTCTTTTACTGGATTTTAGATATTGAAATTATATTCAACTTTTGTGTTTTATGATTTATCAAATTCTGAGATCTATAGGATCAAAATGGCTTATTAAGCCACAACCCTGTTGTTATGCACATTGCTCACGGTTTTGTAATATTAGACCTGAGAAATAAAATCATCATAACTTTTGACTCGACTATCCAAATTAGGTGAATCTTTTTCTGTATTTTATAATTTCCAATTATATTCAACTTTTATGTTTTAGGATTTATCAAATTCAGGGTCCTACAGGGTCAAAATGGCTCTTTAAGCCGCAGCCCTGTTGTTATGCACATTGTTCACAGTTTTGTAATTTTACGCCTGAGAATTAGAATTGCCATAACTTTTGACTCATATGTCCGAATTAGTTGAATCTTTTTCCGACTTCAAGATATTGGAATTATCTTCAACTTTTGTGTTTTATGTTTTCTCAAATTTTGTGTTTAAAAGGGGCAAACAGGCAAAACAAGCCGCAGGCCTGAGTTCTTTTGCAATTTTGAGCATTTCCCGTTGAATTGTTGTTATTTTTTTGAATTCAATGATTTTGAGCATTTTTTTCGAGATGGTTCTAAAAGGCTAACTCATACTAATAAAAAAAAAGTTGACATTAACATCGATTTGCTCTACGAATTGACGGTTTCATTTGGATTTTATCGTATGTTAATTTTATTGAATTTTCATCGATTTTTGCTATTTCTGTGCACGTGTTTTCTAAACCGTTTTCGGAATGATTTTCAAAATGAAAAATCTTTCAAATTAAATGTTTTACAAAAATTTATAATTATTTTATATATATAATACATACTTTTATACTATTCGAACGTATGAGAAAGAGAATTAAACGATTTAGTAAAACAAGTGGTATGGGACATGTGCGTTTACTATTTCGGTTAATTCCGGATTTGTACGATCGAAGCTATTTGAGTTTAATGATTCTGAGATGTTTTGCCATTTTATGGCGTATTTTGAGTTTTATAATTCCTATTTATTGGAATTATTTAAGATGACCAATATTTGACAAGCACTATGGTTTGAGATCTCCTATATAAGAGTATTGTTGATGAGATCCATCACGATGTCTTATTTACTTGCCAATGATATAAGGCAAGTCTTGAGTTTATGATTTCATATTTTGAGATTTATGGTTCATGAGAAAACACCATGATGTTTTCACTTGTCGATGAAATGAGACAAGTTACAATGTCATTTAATGCTTGTCGATGAGATGAGACAAGTATGGTGGCTCTTTGTCACTCGTCAATGAGACTAGGCGAGATATAAATTTCCGAGTTTTATGATGTTTCTAGTGTGGCATCGAATAATGGATAGTAAACCGCTAAGTGCTAATGTGTGGTATGGGACACACGTTAACACTTTTCGGGTTCTTATCCGTGAGTTTGTGACACATTCACGATGTTTACCTAACATAACTGCTTGAAGAGGTGTCAGCGACCTTGTCATGAGGACGAACTGCTTTGAAAGGTGTTAGCGACCTTGTTAGGGCTGACAAAACGGCTTGAAGAGGTGTCAGCGACCTTTTCATGAGGACGAACTGCTTTGGGAGGTGTTAGCGACCTTGTTAGGGCTGACAAAATGGCTTGAAGAGGTGTCAGCGACCTTGTCATGAGGACGAACTGCTTTGGGAGGTGTTAGCGACCTTGTCTAAGGCTTCGGCCATCTGTGTTTAGCACATGCAGCATTGCTACGGCATTATAATTGGGATTTGGCCAATCCGGATTTTCTGAGTTTTCTGTTTTATTGTGATTTCACCTTTTTAGGATGTTTTATTACATTGATAGCCTAGTGCTATATGAGATGTTATATATATGGTGATTTCAACTAGGATGTTTTGAACTCTTATCGAGTTCCTTGAGTTACGAGTTTAGATAATTTCGGGATTTTATAGGATATTCTGTGTTTTGCCATTTTGGCGAGTTGAGATTGAGATTTATATACATTTATACCGATGAGACGAGGTATAATTGAGTTTGGAGATTCTTTTATATTTGAGTTTTGGATCATCCTACTTGAGAATATCTTATGTTTTCCTTTTTGGCGAGATTTTATATTAATGTTTCACCTTTTGAGGAGATATGGTTCATGGAAACCATGTAGAAATTTTGTGATGTCGCCGATGATATGAGGCGAACGTTTATATTATTTGAGTATTATTATTGAACTTACCTCTTTTGAGGTCATTGTATACTTAAGTGACATTATTTCACTTAAGTCATGAGTTGTATTCTTTCTGTTGCCTCTTCTCATTCGAAAATAATTATCACTTTGTATCTTATGCTTCATATTGTCATCTATCCTCATTAACTGATTATTTTAGCTAGACTGACCCGTGTACTTTGTACTTGGGTCAGACCGAGTTGTTTCAGGTTAGCTATCAGTTATGGGACTTTGCTTTGATGCATCTGCTTGGATATCAGCCTAGAACTTTTGTTTAGTTTATATTTCTTTCCGCTTGACTCTGATGTATTTATATTTGATTCGATGTATATAGTGTGGTCGAATACCCCTTTATTGTATTCATATTGTATTGTACTAAACATGTATCAGTGTATATGTATATATATATGATGTTTATTACTGTTCTGTGATGTGCTTTACATATAGTTATTGTATTTTGTTCTGATAGATCCATTAGCCACCTATAATTTTGGATTAAGCATTTACTATGTATGTCGATCCATTGAGATAGAAAAGAAAACTCATAATGCATTTATCAACGTATTCAGTAGATGTTTAAGACAAAGTTATAGATGGTCGCCCTTAACCAGCCCTATTCTCTTCTTTAGTAGATGGAATCACTCGTTAATTCTCTTTACTAAGGTGGGTCTTGGGGTGGGGCGTTACAGTTTCCATGAAGAAGCCAGATAGGTCGTTAAGAATGTGCATCGACTATCGTAAGCTAAATGAAACGATGATCAAGAATAGGCATCCTCTGCCGAGAATAGATGACATGTTTGAACAGTGGAGTGGAGCCAGAGTGTTTTTCCAATTAGATCTGTGGACAAGGTTCCATCAGTTGAGAGTGGCAAAGGACAGTATTCCTTTGAAAACATTTCAGACTAGGTACGGTTCCTATGAATGGTTAGTGATGCCATTTGGATTGACGAATGCACTATATTCTTCATGGATTTGATGAATCGAGTTTTCCAAGAACTCTTGGATAGGTTCATATTGGTATTCATAGATGGCATTTTAGTATACTTGAAAGATGAGAGAGAGCATGAGGATCATCTGAGAGTAGTGCTTAAGACGCTGAGGCAACATCAGCTAAAGGCGAAGTATTCCAAATGTAATTTTTAGAAGAAAGAGGTCAAGTTTCTTAGTCATCTGGTTTCATAGGAGGGTTTGGCAGTAGATCCAATTAAGATCGAGATTGTCAGTAACTAAAAGAAACCAGAGATGGTGACTGAGATCAGAAGTTTTCTCAGACTTTCTTGTTATTGCCAGAAATCCATTATGGATTTTTCGTAGATAGCAGCACCTTTAACTAAGTCGACTAGGAAGGACGTAAACTTTATTTGGTCCGACAAATATGAGGAAGGGTTCCTTAAGTTAAAGCATTTGTTGACCAACGCACCAGTGCTAGTAATTCCAGATGGTTAGCAAGGGTTGGTAGCATACACTGATGCATATGGGACTAGATTGGGAGCTGTGTTGATGCATAATGGTAAAGTCATTGCCTACGCTTCTCGATAGCTTAGATCACATGAGGTGAGATACCCTACTCGTGATTTGGAGTTGGCTACGATGACTTTTGTGTTGAAGATTTGCGGACATTATCTCTTAGGAGAGAGATTTGAGCTATACACTGATCATAAGTCCTTAGGATGTTTATTCTCTCAGAAAGAGTTGAATATGCGACATCAGAGGTGGTTGGAGTTTTTGGCAGCTGATGATTTTGGTATAGAATATACTCCTAGGAAAGGGAATAAAGTAGTGGATGCTCTCAGCAGGAAACATCAAAATGTGGTATTAGCTACGTTAGCAGAATGGAGGGATTTAGAAGCTTTGACAACTTGTAGTATGAAGTCAAGATCGACTACTGGTTCTAGTTAGAGTACTGCTACGTTGGCTTGTTTAGAGGTTCGACCAGTGCTGATCGAGAGGATAGCTTCTAAAATGAAAGAGGATCCAGAATTCACCGAGAGGATTAGAATGCTCGAGGTGGGATCCAAGATCAATGATTAAAAAGATTTTAGCATCGACCAGAGAGGATGGTTGAAGAAGAAGTGACGCTTATGTGTCCCAAATGTAGAGAACGTAAGAAGAGAATTCTAGAAGAACGTTATCTATCTAGGTTTACGATTCATCCTAGGGGGACCAAGGTGTATCAAGATATGAAGAGGAGATTCTATTGGGAAGGTATGAAGAGGGATGTTGGCTTCTGGGTTAGGCAGTGTGTTAACTGTCAATAAGTGAAAGCCGAATACCAAAAGCCAAGCGGGTTGCTTTAGCCTTTAGAGATTCTAATGTGGAATTGGGATTCTATATCCATGGATTTCACTGCCGGGCTACCAAAGTCGAATGAGGTAAATGAAAGCATGGGTCATTATGGATTGGTTGACCAAAAGTACCTATTACATTCCAGTAAAGTCAACCAGGACGACACCTGTTTGGGTGAAGTTGTTCATGATGAACATAGTTAGACTTCATGGGATTACTAGTAGCATAGTCAATGGTAGAGATACATTATTCACTAGTGAATTTTAGAGAAGTCTACATAGAGTATTAGGTATCAGATCAAGTGTATAACATATCACCCACAGACGGATGGAAAGATTGAGAGCGTCAATAAAGTACTCGAAGATTTGTTGAGTACTTTTGTATTAAACTTTGGTGGATCGTAGGAAGATCACCTACATTTATTGAGTTTTTCTATAATAATAGTTATTAGACTAGTATATGAATGGCGCCTTTTAAATCTGGAAGGCCGTGCAAATCACCAACATGTTGGTTAGAGACTGGAGACAGATTAATCTTAGGCCAAGAATTGGTTAGAGAGGTGTCAAAGAAGATTGAGTTGATCCGAGCACAGATGAAGGAAGCTTGGTCCATATAAAAGAGTTACATGGATAAGAGGCATACAGACCTAGAATTCTCAATTGGAGACAGTGTTTTCATTAAGGTGTCACTAATAAAGGGTGTGATATGATTCAAAAAGTTAAGGAAGCTAACACTAAGATATGTTGAACCATTCCAGATTTTAGAAAGGATTGGAAAAATCACATACATAATAGAGTTGCTAAGCAATATGGTAGGTCCATAATGCATTCCATGTGTCTCATCCTTGCAAGTGTGTGCATGATCTAGAGACTGCTATTCCTCCGACAGGGTTAGATGAGTTGGTAGTAGAGCCTAATTTGACAGTAGTTAGAAAACCAGTTCGGGTTGTGGTGAGAGATGAGAAAAGATTGAGATCCAAGACAGTCAATTTGGTGAAAGTTCAGCGGAGCGACAACAGAAGGACTGTATTTGGGAGACAGAAGACATGATTTGAGATAATTATCTTAATCTGCTTTAAGGGTATGTCTATATTAGATTTATATAGATAATCGCTAGTCCAGTGGACTAGTATGGTTGTTAGGAGTTGTTACGGATGATCGCTATGTTTAGTATTTAGTCCTTACTGAATTTCGAGGACGAAATTCTTTTAAGGAGGGAAGCCTGTAACACCCCTAATTATAATAACATTATTCAAGATATTTAATTAGATAAATTAAATAGAATAATTTAAGTGTTAGGTGATAAGGGGATTGAGATTGAATAAATAAATGGCAGTGCTTAATTAATTACTTATGGATTTAAGAATAGTTTATATGATGAATAATCTACACAAGGGTATATTCGGTATTTTCCATACATAACCTTTACTCTTATATATAGATTTTGCCTCTTAGTCCATTCACACTCACATCTCATTTTTCAAAAAAGTAAAATGTAAAGGGGAACATGCCATTAATAAGAAATGAAAGAAGGAATTCAAAGAAAAGTTAAAGATATTAAAGAAGAGGAATCAATCACAAACTCAATCCGCTTTCCTCATCATAATCATGGTGAATAATAATTCCATCTCCATTTTATAAATATATGTTTCGGATTTAAGATTAAATTAGTATATATGATGTTTGGATGATGATATGCATGAATTAAAGTTTGTTTAGTCTAAACAAGATTGTTTAATTAATGATTTATATGGTTTTAGAGCAAAACTGATAGAAATTGATGTTTGAATGCGATGGAAAAATTATATATTATGAAAACATGATTTTGGCATTAGGTTTTGATTTTGATAATTTTTCAAGTTATGGAAAGATTATTATAAATTTTTAAATAAAAATATGGTTCATTAGGTTTAGGAATTTATTTCGATAATTATATTTAGAAATTGGGTCTGAAATTTTGATATGTTAAATAACATAATCAAAGTAAAGTTCTGTAATTTTTAGGGATTTTTCTTAAGTGATTTTATATAAGAATTAAATTATTTTGAGAGGAGGATCTAAATTATTTAATTGTATTTTTAATGGAAGGGCTAAACTGCAAAAAAAAATTTTGATGCTTATCTAAAATTAAGAGGTGGTCAGTTGGGGCAACCAATTATATGTTTACACATAGGTAGGTTAGTTGATATAAATTGCTTAATTTGGCATTAACCAGCCTTTACCCAAAAAACAGGTTTCGCCTCTGTTAGAAGTACCTTTCGACTCTTGCTTTTTGCCTTCGATCAAGTCGAAACCCTACTAAGCCAAAGCCAATACACAAGGTATCACCTAGATGGTATGTAGTGGATTGGAGTAAAGGTGAAAGGTATGGTGTCCAAAGTGTTGCTTCCGAGTGGGTCGATACCTTAGTTTGTTTTAAAAAGTTAAGCGCCTGCCTTTGTTTACCAAACCTTTCGATGTTGTCGAAACCTATGTTTTCAAGAGGAGTTTTTCAATAGCTTTCGAAGGGGTTACCATTTGATGTTTTAAAAGTAAGGTCTTTTGAGTGAGTTCCTTTAGTTGTAAAATAAATGCATTTGACAAAAGGGGTTCTGACCTAGTCGAAGCCTTGATGCCGATCCTTTTGCCTTTCGAGTGTATTGAAGTCATCAATGATTTCGAAGGGTAGTGTTTGTTTTAAAGATGTATTAAGCAACTTCCTAAATGCATTCGAAAGGGTTCATGGGTTTTGAAGGCAATGGCTTCAGAATAGGGTTTCGAAGCTCTCATCCGGTGTTTTGATCAAATGTAGAGATGGTGCCGATGTCATCAAATTTCTCTCAATACTTTTATGTAATAAAGAATGGTTTCAAAAGAGATACTTTCATATGTGTATATATATATAATATTCACTTTGACCCAAAATATATTTTTGAGTAAACCCAATGATTTCAAAATGGGGACTTTCAATGCTTTCGAAAGAGATACTTCCAATGGTTTCAAAGCTACATTTTTAAGGATTAATAGGAAATGTTTTGATCCTTTTGAAAGGTATATTCTAGTTTCAAAAGTGATGATTTAAAGAGCTTCGATAGGTTTATATGTAATATTTTGAAAAGAGATTTATATACTTTCGAAGGAGGTTATCCAGTAAGGTCGCAAGCAAGGTTTCGAAGATTTCGAAAGCCTAGTTTTCAAAACAAATAAGCTAATCTCATTAAAAAAGGAAAACCGTGGCATAAATAAATAAAGTATTTTGAAATGGAGTTTTTTGAAGAAGTCTTAATAGGTTAAAGGGATTAACCAAGTTATATTGTTCGCTTCTTCATATATGTATATATTCACGTTGAACTGAACCCATACTGGTACCTTGCGGAAGGGCTGAATAACCAGCTAGGTTGACGCAATAGTGAATATAAATTAAAGATATTGGCAGGGACCAATAGGTTCACAGTAAGTTCAGGAAAATAGTGTATAGGAAAAGATATTGGCAGTGGTCAACAGGTTCATAATAAGCCCATGAAAACTATGTAAAAATAAAGATGTCAGTAAGACAAGTTCATACTAAGCCCATGAAAACTATGTAAAAATGATGATGTCAGTAAAACAGGTTCATAGTAAGCCCAAGAAAACTATGTAAAAATTAAGGATGTTAGTAAGATAGGTTCATAGTTAGCCCATGAAAACTACGATTTGATATTTGCCGGGGCAATTGGTTAACAGTTAACCCATGAAAACTATATCTGGCCAAGAGATTGATATATTGACAGATAGTCAATAGGTTCCTAGTCAACCCATGAAAACTAGGATAAAAGAAAGGATATTGGAGTTACCAATAAGTTCATAGTGTTCCCATGAAAACTATGTAATTGGACAAGGAGTCCTTAAACATTTAACGGTTATTAGTCAGCCCTTGAAAACTATTAGGTTAATAGTAATTCTAGAAATTATAACTATGACATATAGTCAAAATGAATGGGGATGAGCAATACTATATTTATTCATTTGTTTTGCATATCATCATATCATGTTATTTTGAGATGTTTTAACCATTGTAGATGTAGGAGCATAGTATATGGTTTCATAGAGGTTTTAGGATACTAGTGAGGAGAAACCCATTTCGCTAAGCGGCGAGGTCTTGCTAGATATCTAAATGGTTTATGATGGTAGATTATTATTCGTACTAAGCATTGTGCCTAACTCGAAGTTTATGTTTCCCCTTAAACTCTTGGGTACTCAATTGATTTTGAGTAGTCCGAGGTTTGAGTTTTTCAGGTACCTCATTAGACTAATAAGCTTTTGAAGATGTGCAAGATGCATTATAGATATTTTGAGTTCTTGTTCAGTTTGATTCCGTTGTGCTATGTTTTGTGAAGGCAAAGTTTTTAATTGCCTTTCGATTACCAAGGGGGCACATTCATATGTCGCTCTTGGAGTATGTTGTAATAAATATATTTTTCAGAACGTGGTTATGTTGTGGGATTATGTAAAAAATGTTGAAAGGATTTTTGTAATGGAATATGAATGTTGTTTTGAAATTTTAAATTTTTTCATATCCATGTGTTTCTCTTATATCGATGTAACTAACATTACCGTATTTGGTTGTTGAGGATTAATAACTACGGATGAATGCAGCATCTGTAGCTATTAGTTTTGGGCCTCCAAGTGGGGGATGTTGCACTTATACTCTTTCTTGGTTAATAATAATATCAGACAAGCCAAGGTAGTGTTACCTTAAAGTTATGTCTCACGATTATTAATAACATTTAAGATAGTGCCAAGTCTACTTCGTCGGTGTTTAGTGCTAATTATACAAATAAATCATTTCTGTACAAGTTAGTCGCCTTACGAAAATTAAATCGCTTTACAAGAAATTAACTCATTTCCATAAACAATTAAAAAATTTCTTTAAAAACATAAATTCATACTTTGCTTCACATTACAAGTATTAGCTTTAAAACGGTTTGTCAAAAGAGTATACTAACTTTGAAACATCATTATAAGAAGGATTTAACATTTTAAAACATCCTTATTACATTTACTAATTAACTTTAAAACTTTTTAACTAAGTTAATTAATTAACTTTAATAACCTTTAATTAAAAGGTTAAATATCTCCTTTGAAACATCATTGGTTCAATTAAATAATAATTTAATTAAATAGTAATTAAATATCTATATTTAAAAGCGATTAATTAATTTAAAACTTTATTTAAGGATAGATTGATTAAGGTTAAACAGATCTATTATCCTTTAAAGTCATTAATTAAAAAGGATAATTAATTTTAAAAAATCATTAATTAGTAAATTAATAAATCATAATTCATCATTATCTAAAGATTAATTAGCCTTAAAAATCATTAAATAAAATGGTTAATTGAATTTAAAACATCATTAACTAAGTAATTAGTTAAATTTAAAACACATCATTAATAAGTTAATTAGTTAACCTAACCTTTATTAATTAAATAATTAATTAAATTAGATAATCATTATTAAAATAATTAAACATTTTTGTAAACATCACTAATCAAAAACTTGCTTAACTTGTAAAATAATTCTGAGCACGATAATGAAATCAAATGGTTTTGATAAAAGGTGATTTTTCGAAAGTGTCGATATAGTGACTATCGCCTTATGGGCAATTCAGAATTCAAAATTATGTCATTTGCAATACAACCAAACTTCACATAGCGAGAGAATGAGCATGCATTCATAATTATTTACAATAATACAACATATATCAAGCATTTATTTACAATGGGATTGATTTAACTACTAGATTTTCATATAACTTAAGATTCGCTTACTAACTTTCCGAAGCGACCAACTTTCAAGCAACAAACCAATCCATCAACCAAACCATTATCGCAACTATACAATAAGCATTTAATAGCTACAAATATGGGCATGAACATATTTTAAAATTTATGGTTCAAAGCTGGAAGCTTCACTCACCAAAACACTTACTAACTTGAATCGAAATCGCACTAACTCTTCGAACAATACTAGAACTAAGCTTTCCTATACACTTGACATGATTTAGTGGACCTTTTATGGGCTTGCCCTAGATCATATGGGGCTCGTCCACTATGGAAATGTAGGGGTACAGGGTCTTGTTTAGTAGAGAATGGTTTTGGAAGTAAAGTAAGGAGTTTAACTTGATTTTTAGAGATGTATTCACTAGTTTTTGACTTTGGAAATAATTTTAGAAGCCATGGGTATTCTTGAACATGAAGGAAAAGGAAGTGAATATGAAAATGAAGATGGAAGGGAGAATGTGAGGAGATGGTGGGTAATTATAGGCAACGAAGTGGAATATTATTTAAATTAGCTTAAACATTTAAATAATGTAAATGTTATCATGCAACACGGAAGCCATGGCTCTCCACTACCCTTAGTACACACGTTACCCTCCCCCCTTAGCTCTACCAACACTATGCTTTAGGTCTTGTCCTAGATAATTTAGGTGATGGTTAGGTTATTTAATTAATTTTCTAAGGTTATTTAATATATTTTGTGCATTTTATGTCAAATCAAGTTTTATATTTAAACTACGCTTGATTATTTGTTTTAATACATAGATTATGTTATCAAATGACATGTGTAAATGTGTGTGCATGCGTATATGAGATATACAAAAATGTACACAACATTTTCGATGACTTTCTAAGGCCGAAATTTTTAAATTTCGAAAAACGTTTTTCGATCACATTTTCTATTTCTATCTGAATTGATTATTTTGGTAAACAAAATTTATAAATGATTTTAATTTCATTAGTTAATATTTAAACTATTTTTATCTGGTTATTAAAATCCATTATTTAGATATTTAAGAATTATTTAAATATTCAAATACAAAGCAATAAATTTACTGGCCGTTACACTCTCCCCCTTAGGAGAAATTCATCCTCGAAATTAATACACAAAAGGCAATCCATAAGATATATATTATACCAAGAAATTCATATAACAATTCAAAGCAACTATGCCACACAAGAACATTCAAACAACAAACAACTAACCTGATATTACATCAGGGTAAGTTTCTCAAATATGATCCACGGTCTCCCAAGTACAATCGTGGGAATCATCACTCCAATGAACCTTCACAAGCTTAACCACCTTGTTCCTCAATCTCCTTTCATCCTGATCTACAATATGAACTGGGTGTTGAACTACCGTTTATTTCCATGTCTTCCTGAGCAGTCATCTCTACAATCAATGATGGATCATAAACATGCTTTCTTAAATGAGATACATGAAATACATTCTGAACTTCAGATAATCTTTCAGGAAGTTCTACCCTATAGGCCAATAATCCAATTCTCTCATGGATTCTAAATGGTCCAATGAATCTGGATGCTAGCTTTCCTATCCTTCTGAAGCCGACATGATTCCAACAATCTCTTTCTAGCATCTTTCGACTAAAGATTCCCGAATATCCTTTCGCAAGAGCGGGGCCATGTCTGAAATCCCAAAATATCTTCAGTTCCATGGAAAGGTGTACCACCTATATTGGTGCAATTTTTGCACAAGGTCGCAAAGTTATGAGGTGGCTGAACTTGCACCACTGTTTCCATTATTGGCTCTACAGTTGGCCCATTTCTAGGAGCTTTGCCATTTGTAGCCGTGCTGGTTCCGAATCCCCTCCCTCTTCTTCCTCTTATACTCGTTTTCAATAACCTAGATAAGTGACAGATATCATTAGAATACAAAGATAGGGTCAAAGATGATAAAAGGGAAACTGCAATAAAGAATCTAAAACTAGACTTTTAAGGAAGAAAATGAAAGGCTCTCTCAAGATTAACTCATTCTAGGGCTTTACTCACCCTATGTCTAATGAGTTGTACCCAATCAAGTTAAGGTGTTTGCTCAACCGAAGCACCGATGCCAACTGTCATGACCAACCTATTTAACCCATAAGAACGATACTTAACACATCCTCGGTGTTCGTGCGTTGTTGCCCAAGAATCAGAAAGATGAATCATCGTAGGGTAAAATAAAGAATAGAAAACCTCACAACAGAACTATTAAATAAACCATAACATTCAATAGTACATATGGTTACTCCTTAACAGGAAGTTATCAGGGTTACATAAAGTACTATAAATCAGCTTATGCAGTTATAACATCCTGCCTTTACATATGCAAAAACTTAATACACTTACACAAATAAGATAATACAGCGGAATAGATAACTAAGAAGATGAAAGCCTCCTGATAGGACATCGTCTTTAAAAGAGCCCAACATGCAACCTACTACTCTCGGACTACTTAAATAAAATGAGTACCCGAGAATTTAAGGAAAACAAACAACTCGAATTAGATGATATGTCTGGTATGAGTAAAACTTTTAAAACAGTGGGCGTGAAATTAAATACAAACATACGAGACCACGCCGCTGAACACGGAACTGGTGTACTCCCACATAAATGAACATCCAAATATAAAGAATGGATAAATAGTTAAACACCCTGAAGAGTGGTTGACTCTTCCCAATGTAAATAAGGGAATAAACTTGAAGGTTTGAATCAAATAAGAAAAGAAAAATCTCTAACAAATAACTAAGAAGGTGCATCCCCTTGGAGTATACCTCTAGTAATACTTCTGAGAAGCTTATTTACTCCGTGAAACTTCTCAGAACCCTCCAAGCCGAACCACGCCAAACCTTGCCGAGAATCTGAATATTTCAAATCTGATAGTGCTACCGAATCTAATATAGATGATATGTGAAAGTATCCTAACAGGAGCAACCCCACATAGCTTGGCCTCCTCTCGTGCATTGGTTTTAGTCATTTTCGACAAATGGTCTCAATGCTCGGAGCAATAAATCGATTTAGAATGACATCAACACAGAAGCTGAAGTGACCGATAGCTGAAAGCCAACTATCGAGGATATAAAACAATCATATATGGAAATTAGGTCTTGGATACTTATCACCACCCATCGAATTCAAATTTGTACTCTTTCTTAGTTAACAATACTACCGAAAAAGTCAGGGTAGTGTTACCTTAAAGTCATGTCTCAGGATTATTCTTAATTTTGAAGATAGCGACGAATTTACTTCTTTAGTGTTCAGCGTTAATTATACAAAAAAACTGTTTCCATACAAGTGAATCGCTTTATAGAAATTAATTCATTTCCGTAAACAATTCAAACATTTCCTTTAAAAACCCGAATTCCTACTTGGCTTCACATTATAAGTATTAGCTTTAAAACACTTTGTTAAAAGAGTTTACTAACTTCGAAACATCATTATAAGAAGGATATAACAACTTTAAACATTCTTATTACATTTATTAATTAATTTTAAAACTTTGTTAACAAAGTTAATTAATTAACTTCAATAAACTTTAATTAAAAAGGGTAAATGTCCTTTAAAACATCATTAATTCAATTAATTAATAATATAATTAATTAGATAAATTAATAATAATTAAATATCATTATTTAAAAGCGATTAATTAAGTAAAAACTTTATTTAAGGAAAGATTAATTAAGGTTAAATAGATTTATTAATCTTTAAAAGTCATTAATTAAAAAGGATTAATTAATTTTAAAAACATCATTAATTAATAAATTAATAATCTTAATCCATCATTAATCAAAAATTAATTAGCCTTAAACATCATTAAATAAAATGATTAATTAAATTTAAAACATCATTAACTAAGTAATTTGTTAAATTTAAAACACATCATTAATAAGTTAATTAATTAACCTTAACCCTTATTAATTAAATAATTAATTTAATTAAATGAAAAATATTAAAATAATTAATTATTTTTGAAAACATCATTAATCAAAAACTTCCTTAAGTTATAAAATAATTCCAAGCACGATATTGAAATAAAACGGTTTTAATAAAAAGGTGATTTTCTATAAGTGCCGATAAAGCAACTATCGCTATACATGCCGTTTCGAATTCAAGCTTTATCATTTGCAATACAAACAAACATCATTCAGCAAGAGAATGAGTATATTCATGATGATTTACAATAAGTGAACATACATCAAGCATTTATTTACAATAGGATTGATTTAACTATTAGATTTTCATATAACCTAAGATTCGCTTACTAACTTTCCGAAGCGATAAACTTTCAAGCAAAAAACCAATCCATAAACCAAACCATTATCATAACTATACAATAAGCATTTAGTAGCTACAAATATGGACATGAACATGTTCTAAATTTTAAGGTTCGGAGGTGGAAGCTTCACTCAGCAAAACACTTATTTACTTGAATAGAAATCGCACTAACTCTACGAACAAACACTAGAACTAAGCTTTCCTATGCACTTGACTTGATTTAGTGAATCTTTTGTGGGCTTTTCAGATTGACCTAGATCACATAGAGCTTGGGCATGGTGGAAATTTGGGGGTAAAGGGTCTCGTTTAATAGAGAAAAGTTTTTAGAAGTGAAGTAAGGAGCTTAACTTGATTTTTGGAAATGTATTCACCAGTTTTTGACTTTAGAAATAATTTTAGAAGCCACGGATATTCTTGAAAATGAAGAAAAGGGAATTGAATATGAAAATGAAGATGTAAAGTGACAATATGTGGAGATGGTGGGTATTCATAGGCAAAGAAGTGGAATATTATTTAAATTAGATTAAACATTTAAATGATATAAATGTTGCCATGCAACATGGAAGCCTTGCCTCTCCACTACCCTTAGTACATATGTTACCCCCTCTTAGGTTGGCCTACACCATGCTTTAGGTCCTATCCTATGTAGTTTAGGTGATGGATAGGTTATTTAATTAATTTCCTAAAGTCTTTTAATATATTTTATGCATTTTATGTCAAATCAAGTTTTATATTTATACTAAGCTTGATAATTAACTTTAATACATTGATTATCATATCACAAGACATGTGTACATATGGTGCATCTGTATATGAGTGATATAAAAATGTGCACAACTTTTACAACGACTTCCTGAGGCCGAAAAGTCAAAATTTCAGAAAACATCTTTCGATCACATTTTCTTTTTCTATTTGAACTAATTATTTTGGTAAACAAAATTTAAAAATGATTTTAATATCATTAATTAATATTTAAAATACGTTTACTTGGTTATTAAAATCCTTTTTTTTTAATATTCAAATACAAAGAGATTGATTTACACGTCGTTACAATACACATGCTCAAACACTCACAAAGCCTAGAACACTTCCTACTATTGCTAAACTTCCAAAGAACGAAGCTTTAGCACTTCTAAACCAAGGCAAGACCCCCCTTCCAATGCTCATGGCCAAACCCATTCTCTCCCTTTTCTTCCACTTCCTTCCACTTTTGAGTTTGATCTAATCTTCTTATGGTAATCTAAGGTGTTGGTGAAAGTTTGGCAAAGTATGGAGAAGGTTTGAGTTAATTAGAGAAAGTTAGTGAAGAACAAAGTGGATTAGTGTTAAACCACTTCACCATTTCTTAATTTGTTAAGTGATTATCGTTATTCTTGAGGGTGTATTTATAGACTTTTTCAGGAGGTCACAACCACATTCTACCTTCCATGAAAGGTCACAAAGAAGCCTCTTTCTCACATGCTACCTTTACACATTTACCTCTCTAACTTAACACTCAAGGTTTTCCTTAAAAGCTCATTTTTAGAATATCTAGTCTTCCTTTTCACACCTAACTAGTTAATTTTAAGAAGCTTCTTAAGAGTTTAGTACAAAAATATTTTCATTTCATTTTAATGTTCTCTTAAGAAAGTGAGTGTATGTAGAAAATATTTGAATAACTTTCGTCGAGTAAAATCAGTTTATCGATAAAATGATTTTCGGTCACACTATCGATATTTCTTCAAAATAATTATTTTTGCAAACATTTTTCCAAAATAAGTTTACCATCATTAATTATATTTTAAATGGGAGGTTAATAAAGTTACTAATTCACTTTAATAAAATTTAATCCAAGATTCAAATATTTAAATACGAAGTGCCCAAAATTCCAGGTCGTTACATTATGTGTTTAACACACACACACACACACACACACACACATATATATAAACACATACAATACACACATACACACATACTAAAATATATGTTAGATTATTGTTCATGCCTTCTATACACATATATTATAATATATGTTGGATTATTATCATATTCTCTATATTTGGATTCGTAAAATGGGTATATCCTTTATAGAAATCACAAAAAATATCCTATCTACGTGGAGATATTAAAGTGTATCTCTAGCATATCTATAATAATGTTTGTGGTCTCGAGCTTTAATTTTTTTTAGAGCAATTACATATCTATTAATATGCATATCAATCAAGGTTTTTTTCCAAATGAATTACTTTCTTAATTTACTTTAATTTAATGGAAGTTAACACAAATTATTGAATTATTTTAGATACTTTGTATATTATTTAATCATCACGTTCCCTTTCCTCTCCTTTTTTCTACATTATTTTTACAATTGTTTATGATGGCCTAAATATAACGCACAAACCGTGAGTTTTCTCAACAAATAAGAGACATGTATCTTACCTCGTTTAACAATATATTAATAACACTACACATAACATCTCCAGCTTGAGTTTGCTTAACAACCAAAGTGTATGAAAGTAATTTATTAACACATAAATGGTAGAAGCCAACATTTATATTAGAGATTCATACTCTTTAATATACAATTATTGAGGGATATTGATTTAAAGAATAACGTATTTTTGATGAAATATGCTCATAATTCAAGTGTCACACACATTTGAAATCACAGTACATGCGCTATAGGTATTAAATCTTATTTAGGTTTCTTTCGAATCCACTTAATTATATACTTATATAGCAATATAAGCATTAACCTATTTATAACTTTTATAATTTAAATTATTTGTATGACATATGCAATAATCCTATCGTATCTTATTAGTTAAAACATATTTAATTAATTTTAGTTTTATTAATTAAATCATATTAAATCAGTTTATATGAAATTTCTAACATTTTATAGTAAACATCTTAACCTATCTAAGAAAGTTAATCAACTAAAACATTTATAGTTTGTTTATGTGTACATGTAAGTACATATATATACGTTTTAATTAGTTAACCTTTAGTTAATTTTATTTACTAGATTTATCTTAATTAAAAAATTAAATTAATATTTTAATTAACTTGAAATTTTAGTTTAGTTTATCATAAATGTTTTTAAGTAAACAAATAACTATAATAATTGTAATGACTCGACTTTTTGACCTTCAAATGTCAACATTAAATATACCATGGACCACATGCCTTAGTGTCGGAAAGACAAATTGTTAGGGTAAAATAAAAGGAAAAGCATAGAAAATGAGAGAAAGAAAACAATATTAGAACCTCACAGCAAAACAATAACATATAATATCAAAAGGATAGTACAAAAGGGTTACTTCGAATAGAGAACAATTTCATAGCCTAAGTGCTATCATCATCCTGTATAGTTATAACTATCTATCCTCACAATGTTGATACATACATGAATAATACAATGCAACATAAATAGAAGTAGGTAGATAACGAAAGCCTCTAGCTCGTCTCCTGAACCCTGAAGCATCCTAAGTAAAACCTGCTTTTCTCTGCCTACTCGAAAATGTATGTGAGGAATTTAGGGAAAACAAAAACCATATGTGGGACATGTGGCTCCAAGTATCAACAACTTCTGCTAGCATCACAGATAAGCATACTCTAGATATGGAGTTGACACACCATGTCGGGGGCTCGCTAAACCCCAGGTTATGCATCATACTCTATTTTTAGCCATTTCTGATGTTGAGGTTACGTTCTGCTTCTCTCATACAAATCTACGTTAGTCGAACAGATCACGAATCACTATATGGATTCCTAGCACAAGCCGATTGACGAATGTTAATGCCAACCTCTCCCTTGGACGTAACATTAGGATACACAGTTTAACTATATAGCACCGGTCTAAAAATGTTAAGATGACCTCTCCCTTAGAATTAACCTTAGGATAGACAGTTAAACTCTATAACATTCCATTTACAACCGCTTCCGAAACATAAAACTCGTATGTTAGTTCTAAAATTCTATTCAGTAAGTAATACATAAGTCTACTTATCCGATTCCGGACTCTTTAAAACTAAATCGATGCATTTTCAGTAAACTAAATTCCGGTTCTTTTAGAAGTAAGCGAACTATATAAAGAGAAGTCCTCCCAAGGGATATCATATATATATATATATATATATATATATATATATATATATTCTTAAAGCTAGAGACATTTCATACCAGTGCCCCTATTAGAGGGATCCCAAATCATATAAAGCCATGAAGCATTTAGATAATTCCTAAGTTATTATTTGTCATGTTCGATAATTGACCTTATCATTTTTTTAATGTAGTATAGATTTTTAACCTTTCAACCTGTTATTTTTCGATTCAGAATCATCAATAGTTTTAGTCAATTTGTGATAAAAGAGAACTAGGTTTTCGAATGAAAAATCACCCATCTCATCATCCATTGAGTCACTGTCATCATCACCGCCATCTTTACTATCATCATTCAAATTGTCGATCGTGTACCCTGTTAAGAACGGCTCCGCTCTTATATCAGTTTTGGAGGGTCCTTCTTCATTGTTGACTTTTTTTACCATATTTGTGATGACCCGGAATTTCTGGCAATATCAATTTAATAATCTGAATTAAAAATTAAATTGATTTAATAATCTTTGTAATAAGATTTGAATTAATTTAATAATTCAATAAAATAAATAGTTAATTGATAGATTTTATCTTTTAAAGTCTAATATTTGTTTTATATTTATAATATATATAGAATATTGTATATATTGTAAATAAGTGTTGTTTTAAATGAATCCTGTTTTCTATAAAATTTATATCTTTAGTAAAATTGGAATTATGATTTTATTTAAAGGTTAAACTTTTTAAAAGCTATTTAATAAATAAATATGGATTTAAATATATAAGATAAATATTGAAATGATTTAAAATATTTTAACTCAAGTTTAAAATTTGAATAAATAACAGTGAGATTATTTTAAGTTTCTTTAAAATATAATGTGATAAAATAAATAATTATTAATAAGAAGACAATTTCTTTAATAGTTATTTATGGTTATTATATATAATTATTTCTAAAAATATAATAATACTTTGTTTTAGTGAATAAATTTTTTTAAAACAAAAATATTGTTTTCCAAAATTCAAATTTTGTAATTGTATTTGTAAATAAACTAGATTTCAAAATTTATATATTTTTGAACATGAATTCAAAGTTTTAAATCTAAAGTATAATTGTTTTTATTTTATCTTGATTTTGAAATATTTGTGTAGGTTTAAATTTATAAATATAGTTTGATTTATTTTATTTTAAAATCTATGTACATGTAGATAAGTGCATGTTAACAAATTAACTAAACCATCTTATATTAAACATCTTTAAAATTCAAGTTAACTAAATATATAACTTATTAACATTTAAGAGTATAATTAACTAAATTATGAGACATGTGTTAACATATGGGTTAATTAGACAACAAGTGTTAAAAGGTTAAGTAGAACGTAAGACATGTGTCATTTAAATTTGGCTTTTCTTTTATTTGTTCAATAAATTTAAATTTCAGTTTTATATATAAAAAAAATTCTTTTCCATTTTTATTTCTTTTCTAGAGCTAAACAAAAAGGAATCACATTCTCTAAAACTTAAATCTGAGACAAAACTTCTCATTTATCAAATCTAAAACAGCAACTTACACATCTTCAAAAGAATCAAACCTGTAAATCATCTCCCTGTTAATCAAAACCTTATTCACTCTCAAGAAAAACCTGTAACTACTACAAAGCATTCAAAATCTATAGCCTGCATTTCATTTAAAATCTGAAGTTGCAAGGCATTTGCATTCTTCTTCAACTAAGCAACAGCAGTTTTAAGACTCAGAGACTAGTAGCAACTCTAAGGCATTTCAACACCAAAATTTTCAAAAGAAGCAAAGGATTTCAGTTTTAAAGCTATTTTCAAAATATAAGAGGAAGCTCTGTCTTCTTCAAATGAGGTGAGTAACATTCTGTTTTTTTTTAAGTTTAAATTTTTAAATAAGTTGCATGATTAAATTCCTGTGACAAAATGTGTTGAATGTGTACTTGAATACATTATGCTGTGACTATGTATGTTTGTGATTTCTAAAGGATACTCTCTGATTCTATATAGATCATGAGTTCAGATTCTTGTTTTATAATCCAAACATATAGATTTACACCTCTGATTCATTTTAGATATAATCAAACTTATTTGTTTAAGTTAAGTTTAGTTTAAAATTTTAGTTAAATTAAAATAACCTGTAGACTTCTCTGTAAACCAGAGTTTGGTTAATTAAGTTTAAAAATTGTAAATTCATATTGAACAAATTATGAATTCGGTAATAGGAATTAAATAGCTAGATCAAAACTTGATTTTTGGAACACAAATTAGGATTTTAGTGGAAGGGTTGTGGTGCTATCCTGTGTTGAACTGTATAAGGGGAAATTTGGGTTTTTGTGTGATCTAGGAAATTTGAGGTGTCAGGATTCATCTGGGAGATGGAGGAGTTGTCGTTGATGTCAAGAAAAATACTAGGTGGCGTTGCAATTCAACGAGGTGGTTGCGGTGATGAAATTTCTAGAAGAACCCTAGTGTAGGATGGGTGGGTTGCTTGGGTCAGTTCTTCTTGTAGGAGTGATCGAGTTGTTTGATTTTTTGGGAAATGATGGCGGGTTGGTGGATGGACTCGTGGCCGGAGTTGATGGTATGCCAGTGGTCAGAAGGTGGTGGATGAGACGATGACAGGTTTGGGAGGTTTGGACTGTATGGTTCCAGGTTTTAAGAATTCAACTCGAATTCAAATTTGAGGTGGATAAGGGTATGGTGATGGATGTATTGGACTGGAGAGTTGAAGGTTGATGTGCTGAAGTCACCAGTGAGGGAGGTTGACGACCGGAGGCACGGTGCACGTGCACCGTGCAAAACTTTTGGATCTGATGTTTCTGGGTATAGTGGAGTTTTTGTGCTCGAGACATAACTCGGGTATTTCCACGATTTGCCCGAAGATTTTGGTTAAATGACTCGAAGCACATATAGGGTTAACTCAGGTAATTTTTAATATTACAGTTTTCTTGAAAACTGTCTGCAGGTTTAAAATGAAAATCATATTCTAAATGAATAGGCTGTGTTGATAAGATTTAAACAAATTCAAATCTGAAGAGATGAATTATATTTCAAAGTGTTTGAATCTTATAAGTTTTTTTTATTTTGAAAATAGTTCAGTTTTTTAAAAAATATATATAGAAAGAAGAACCTGACAGTTTCTTCTGTAAATTTAATTCATTTTGAAAATCTAAAACTAATCTAAGAACAACAGTTTGAATTCAAATTTAAGTTCAGGTTTTATAAGGATTTTAAATCTTCAGTTTTTTAAATGAATTTGTATTTTTAAATAAGAAGTTTAAAATCAAGGTGTAAAGTAAGAGTTCAATTCAAATTTGAATTCAAATGATTTAAATATGGAATGGGTTCAAATGTATTGAATTTAAAAAAAATCTGATATTTGAATAAGTTTAAAATTTGAATGTTTTTCAAACTAGTTTAAATTTAAATTGTTAATTAGGAGTAAAATTGTTTCAAGTAAATACTTTAATTTTCTTTTTGAATTGAAATCAATATAAATGGTTTATAAAGAAAGTTAAATGATTGTTAACTTGAATTTATAATTTATATAGTAATGTATTTAAAACTTAGTTTTTAATTAAATTAAGTATATTAAGACTTATCTTATATAAGTTTTATTTTAAGTAATAAAGATGGTTTACATTTACTTTGGAAAGAATAAATGGAATTTAAAATTTGATAATGCATTAATAAATATCATTTTGGATATTTGATTCAAATTGAAATTTGAATTTAAATTTTTATATGCAATATTCTAAGTTCACTCCAATATTTATATAATTATTAATAAGGAATGGGATATCTTAAAATTATTAAGATATTAAAATAATTAAATAAATAAGATAATTAAGGAGAGACTCATTCTATAATTAATAATTTGGATTAATTGAAATTAGAGTTAATTAAGAAGTAATTAAAGAATAAATACAGTTAATGATGGTCATTAACTAAAGTTTATTAGTAATTAATTAATATGATTAATTTTCAATAGTTAATTAAATTAATTAATTAATGGTAATTTATTTAGGTTAATTACTTAAATGAAAGTAATTAAGATATTAATTACTTAATGTAATTAATGGAGTTTATTAAGGTTGGTTTAAATTAATTTATTAAGTTTAATTAATTTTAAACATGAGATTTGATAATAATTACTTGATGTAAATAATGGGGTTACTCAGTAAAGTAATTAAAGGTAATTACTGGATTGAATTAGTGAATAATGATGGAGTTGTGAAAATAATTTAGATTAAATTATTTTGTATAATTAATCAAGTGATTAATTAAAGAAATTAATTGAGGAATAATTGATTTGATAAGTAAATAAGGGTAGTAATTTCAGAATGAGATTAATCAAAGGTGATTAATAATTATGGATTAAGTGAGATTAATTACTGAAAGTTATCAATTTAATGAAGTAATTAATTAAGAATCATTAATTAATATAATTAATAATATAATTAATAATATAATTAAGATTGATTAATCGATATTAATTAATCAATGATAAGTAATTAAGGATAATTAATTAATTGCAATTAATTTAGGGTTAAATGTAATTAATTATAGTTAATTAGTTAATGAGTAATTAAAGGTTAATTACTGTATTTGGTTTAGGGTAATTAATTTTGTGAAATTAATTAAAGTATAATTAATCAGGATTGATTAATTAAGATGATAAAATTAGAGATTAATCAATTAATTAATTTGTAATTATTTAATGATAGTATAAGCAAGATTTATATTGTATAAGTAATTAATTTAATTCATTTTAAATTAATTATAGATGATGTAATTAATTTAATTCATTTTAAATTAATTATAGATAGTATGATTATAGATCATTGCTTATGAAGGGTTGTTATTAGTTGATTGAAATGGTTTTGAATCTCAGCTATGAGATTAGTAATGTTGATTGATATGGACGCATTGATTGCATTGTGATATTGAGATGGATTATCTTTTAATAGTAATAATGTGGATTATCTGTGGTTTGATAATGATAATTATCTGTTGTGAATCTATGAGATATCTATCTGTGTGTATATAGATAATGTTATTGAATTTGTTTTAAACTTTAAAACAACTTGGACCTAAAAGACACGCTTTGGATTTCGATGAGACCGGGATCGGGTTTGCTTCATTACAGCGTGATAGGGGGTTCTCGCTTCGCGTTAGGTGGCGAACGAGAGACTCTTACCCCTACATGTCCCTTTTGGGTAGTATAAGGCCCTGGGTTGGTTGCGAGTCGAGAGGCTGGCCGTAAAAGCAAACCCGAGGTACCAATGTGAGCCACGGCGGGGCTGGGATGGTTGAAAAGCCTACCAGTCGAGTGAGCCGTTGTCGATGGTTGCAAAGCCTAGACTATTACAGGTGGTATCAGAGCATTAGGTTGAGTGAATACCTAGGCTCTGTAGTGGCGTCTTTCTTGATAAAGCGTATTTGTAATTTTATATATATTTATATATATTTATCTATTTCTACCTATCCGTTGGGTTACCTGTTCGGGTTTTCTAATATAGGTTATAAAGGTAGATAAGGTAGTAGTGTTTGTAACACGATTACTACCATTGATTGGAGTCTGATGTTTGAGGTTGGATGTGTATGTGTCGAGACTGTAGACCTAATACCGTCTCGAGTAAGCTTTGTTATGTTGAAGTATTTCATCGATCTCTGAAGGAAACCTGTTAAGGTTCAGAGTCATCTTTGAAGTACAAAGTTTGGTGAGTAGGGTTTGGATCAGTCAGTTGAGCTAAAGTAAGTGATGGTATTTTGATACCTCAGGAAGTTGTAACTGCGTGATGAGATGCAGTGACTATGGATTGTTTCCGAAGATATTTTCTTTGGAACAAATTTTGGAAGTGAGTCTGCTTCGATGTTGTGGCTGAAGAAAGCAAGATGTTGTGGTGTTTCTGTCTGCTTTGGAGTCCGAGTTTCTCGAAGAACTTTGGATTAAGAAGTTTGACATTGGCGACAGCAGTGCAGCTCGGAGTGTTCTGTGTGTCGACAGAGAGGTCTTAGCCGAGTAGTTTTTCTGAAGATGGAGTTCAGAAGCCGCTGAGTGAATCCGTTTCTTCAGTGGATTGACTAGACCAGTGTAAGCCATTCTATTTGTTAAGAGAGAACAGTTTTATTTGGAAATTTATCTGGGTAGATCGCAAAAGTGACTTGCGATTGTTTGAGTGTTCTCTTGGATTGTTGAAGATTGTTCTGGATGTCTTCTAAGAAGACAGAGATTTGTCCGCATCTGGAGATTGAGTTTTCTTATCAACTAGAATTCCAGGAGTGGAACTGATAGTTCTGTTTAGTTGGAGAATGATTCCTTGAGATGGAGTTTGATGGAGTAACTCAGTGCTCGGAGGAATTTCTGAGTTTTATTTTATGGATCAGTTGAACCATATTTCTGAAAGGTGATGTCCAGTTGGTGCTTGTGATTCTTCGTCAGCATTTTCTTATCTACTATGGATCAGAGTTGTGCAGCGGAAGCAGTTTGATAGTGTTTCTGATTTTCTTTTCCAGATTGGGAGAAGTTTGTTGTTTTCTGATGTCTATGGAGTAGAATTGTATTTTGGTTTTGGATTGATCTTGAGGTAATCATTGTGTTGGATTGTTTTTAGTTCTGATTGTTCTAGAGGAATCAACAAGGGTTGAACTGATCAGTTTGGATGTTGGCAGCCCAGGATTGTCTGATGATTTCGTTGTTGTTGGAGTTTTCTTTGATTCAGGAGCTATAAGTTTTGGTAAGATTAGAAAAGCTAGCTCAGTGATGATTGGATCTTTTCTCTGTGTTTGATTGGATCGGAGATTGGTTTTCAGGATTGAATTGTCAGTTTGGATAACTGGAATTCGATGAGTTTCACGTATCTCTGAGGGAGTACGTGTATGGTCTATCTCTGGTTTTAGAACCAGCAGTTATGGAGATTGGTTGTTAAGTCAGACTCGTCTGTAGTCTGATATGCTGTCTAGTTCCGTATGTAGATGATTAGGAGCTCTGTAGTTTAATTAGATTGATTGTTTGGAATCTATAGAGCGAGTATCCCGATATTTTTATACCGAGGAAACTCGTGGAAGTTTTATCCAGAATTTTTCTGGATAATTAGATTTGTTTAATTGGATGAATTGATTGCTATGGTTGTTAACATATCATTGGTATATGCTTGTGTTTTAAAATTAAATCTAAATAGATTATTAAATTACCTTTGTTTTAAATTTCGGGGACGAAATTCTTTTAAGGGGGGAGGAATGTGATGACCCGGAATTTCTGGCAATATCAATTTAATCTGAATTAAAAATTAAATTGATTTAATAATCTTTGTAATAAGATTTGAATTAATTTAATAATTCAATAAAATAAATAGTTAATTGATAGATTTTATCTTTTAAAATCTAATATTTGTTTTATATTTATAATATATATAGAATATTGTATATATTGTAAATAAGTGTTGTTTTAAATGAATCTGTTTTCTATAAAATTTATATCTTTAGTAAAATTGGAAATTATAATTTTATTTAAAGGTTAAACTTTTTAAAAGCAATTTAATAAATAAATATGGATTTAAATATATAAGATAAATATTGAAATGATTTAAAATATTTTAACTCAAGTTTAAAATTTGAATAAATAACAGTGAGATTATTTTAAGTTTCTTTAAAATATAATGTGATAAAATAAATAATTATTAATAAGAAGATAATTTCTTTAATAGTTATTTATGGTTATTATATATTATTATTTCTAAAAATATAATAATACTTTGTTTTAGTGAATAATTATTTTTTAAAACAAAAATATTGTTTTCCAAAATTCAAATTTTGTAATTGTATTTGTAAATAAACTAGATTTCAAATTTTTTTTTTGAACATGAATTCAAAGTTTTAAATCTAAAGTATAATTGTTTTTATTTTATCTTGATTTTGAAATATTTGTGTAGGTTTAAATTTATAAATATAGTTTGATTTATTTTATTTTAAAATCTATATACATGTAGATAAGTGCATGTTAACAAATTAACTAAACCATCTTATATTAAACATCTTTAAAATTCAAGTTAACTAAATATATAGCTTATTAACATTTAAGAGTATAATTAACTAAATTATGAGACATGTGTTAACATATGGGTTAATTAGACAACAAGTGTTAAAAGGTTAAGTAGAACGTAAGACATGTGTCATTTAAATTTGGCTTTTCTTTTATTTGTTCAATAAATTTAAATTTCACTTTTATATATAAAACAAATTCTTTTTCCATTTTTATTTCTTTTCTAGAGCTAAACAAAAAGGAATCACATTCTCTAAAACTTAAATTTGAGACAAAAATTCTCATTTATCAAGTCTAAAACAGCAACTTACACATCTTCAAAAGAATCAAACCTGTAAATCATCTCCCTGTTAATCAAAACCTTATTCACTCTCAAGAAAAACCTGTAACTACTTTAAAGCATTCAAAATCTATAGCCTGCATTTCATTTAAAATCTGAAGTTGCAATGCATCTGCATTCTTCTTCAACTAAGCAACAGCAGTTTTAAGACTCAGAGACTAGAAGCAACTCTAAGGCATTTCAACACCAAAATTTTCAAAACAAGCAAAGGATTTCAGTTTTAAAGCTATTTTCAAAATATAAGAGGAAGCTCTGTCTTCTTCAAATGAGGTGAGTAACATTCTGTTTTTTTCAAGTTTAAATTTTTAAATAAGTTGCATGATTAAATTCCTGTGACAAAATGTGTTGAACGTGTACTTGAATACATTATGCTGTGACTATGTATGTTTGTGATTTCTAAAGGATACTCTCTGATTCTATATAGATCATGAGTTCAAATTCTTGGTTTATAATCCAAACATATAGATTTGCACCTCTGATTCATTTTAGATATAATCAAACTTATTTGTTTAAGATAAGTTTAGTTTAAAATTTTAGTTAAATTAAAATAACCTGTAGACTTCTCTTTAAACCAGAGTTTGGTTAATTAAGTTTAAAAATGTGTAAATTCATATTGAACAAATTATGAATTCAGTAATAGGAATTAAATAGCTAGATCAAAACTTGATTTTTGGAACACAAATTAGGATTTTTAGTGGAAGGGTTGTGGTGCTATCCTGTGTTGAACTGTATAAGGGGAAATTTGGGTTTTAGTGTGATATAGGAAATTTGAGGTGTCAGGATTCATCTGGGAGACGGAGGAGTTGTCGTTGATGTCAAGAAAAATACTATGTGGCGTTGCAATTCAACGAGGTGGTTGCGGTGACGAAATTTCTAGAAGAACCCTAGTTTAGGATGGGTGGGTTGCTTGGGTCAGTTCTTCTTGTAGGAGTGATCGAGTTGTTTGGTTTTTTGGGAAATGATGGCGGGTTGGTGGATGGACTCGTGGCCGGAGTTGATGGTATGCCAGTGGTTAGAAGGTGGTGGACGAGACGATGACAGGTTTGGGAGGTTTGGACTGTATGGTTCCAGGTTTTAATAATTCAACTCGAATTCAAATTTGCTTTGGATAAGGGTATGGTGATGGATGTATTGGACTGGAGAGTTGAAGGTTGATGTGCTGAAGTCACCAGTGAGGGAGGTTGACGACCGGAGGCACGGTGCACTTGCACCGTGCAAAACTTTTGGATCTGATGTTTCTGGGTATAGTGGAGTTTTTGCGCTCGAGACATAACTCGGGTATTTCCACGATTTGCCCGAAGATTTTGGTTAAATGACTCGAAGCACATATAGGGTTAACTCGGGTAATTTTTAATATTACAGTTTTCTTGAAAACTGTCTGCAGGTTTAAAATGAAAATCATACTCTAAATGAATAGGCTGTGTTGATAAGATTTAAACAAATTCAAATCTGAAGAGATGAATTATAGTTCAAAGTGTTTGAATCTTATAAGTTTTTTTCAATTTTGAAAGTAGTTCAGTTATTAAAAAAAAATATAGAAAGAAGAACCTGACAGTTTCTTCTGTAAATTTAATTCATTTTGAAAATCTAAAACTAATCTAAGAACAACAGTTTGAATTCAAATTTAAGTTCAGGTTTTATAAGGATTTTAAATCTTCAGTTTTTTAAATGAATTTGTATTTTTAAATAAGAAGTTTAAAATCAAGGTGTAAAGTAAGAGTTCAATTCAAATTTGAATTCAAATGATTTAAATATGGAATGGGTTCAAATGTACCGAATTTAAAAAAAATCTGATATTTGAATAAGTTTAAAATTTGAATATTTTTCAAACTATTTCAAATTTAAATTGTTAATTAGGAGTAAAATTGTTTCAAGTAAATACTTTAATTTTCTTTTTGAATTGAAATCAATATAAATGGTTTATAAAGAAAGTTAAATGATTGTTAACTTGAATTTATAATTTATATAGTAATGTATTTAAAACTTAGTTTTTAATTAAATTAAGTATATTAAGACTTATCTTATATAAGTTTTATTTTAAGTAATAAAGATGGTTTACATTTACTTTGGAAAGAATAAATGGAATTTGAAATTTGATAATGCATTAATAAATATCATTTTGGATATTTGATTCAAATTGAAATTTGAATTTAAATTTTTATATGCAATATTCTAAGTTCACTCTAATATTTATATAATTATTAATAAGGAATGGGATATCTTAAAATTATTAATATATTAAAATAATTAAATAAATAAGATAATTAAGGAGAGACGCATTCTATAATTAATAATCTGGATTAATTTAAATTAGAGTTAATTAAGAAGTAATTAAAGAATAAATACTAGTTAATGATGGTCATTAACTAAAGTTTATTAGTAATTAATTAATATGATTAATTTTCAATAATTAATTAAATTAATTAATTAATGGTAATTTATTTAGGTTAATTACTTAAATGAAAGTAATTAAGATATTAATTACTTAATGTAATTAATGGAGTTTATTAAGGTTGGTTTAAATTAATTAATTAAGTTTAATTAATTTTAAACATGAGATTTGATAATAATTACTTGATGTAAATAATGGGGTTACTCAGTAAAGTAATTAAAGGTAATTACTGGATGTAATTAGTGAATAATGATGGAGTTGTGAAAATAATTTAGATTAAATTATTTTGTACAATTAATCAAGTGATTAATTAAAGAAATTAATTGAGGAATAATTAATTTGATAGGTAAATAAGGGTAGTAATTTCAGAATGAGATTAATCAAAGGTGATTAATAATTATGGATTAAGTGAGATTAATTACTGAAAGTTATCAATTTAATGAAGTAATTAATTAAGAATCATTAATTAATATAATTAATAATATAATTAATAATATAATTAATAATATAATTAAGATTGATTAATCAATATTAATTAATCAATGATAAGTAATTAAGGATAATTAATTAATTGTAATTAATTTAGGGTTAAATGTAATTAATTATAGTTAGATAGTTAATGAGTAATTAAAGGTTAATTACTGTATTTGGTTTAGGGTAATTAATTTTGTGAAATTAATTAAAGTATAATTAATCAGGATTGATTAATTAAGATGATAAAATTAGAGATTAATCAATTAATTAATTTGTAATTAATTAATGATAGTATAAGCAAGATTTATATTGTATAAGTAATTAATTTAATTCATTTTAAATTAATTATAGATGATGTAATTAATTTAATTCATTTTAAATTAATTATAGATAGTATGATTATAGATCATTGCTTATGAAGGGTTGTATTGGTTGATTGAAATGGTTTTGAATCTCAGCTATGAGATTAGTAATGTTGATTGATATGGATGCATTGATTGCATTGTGATATTGAGATGGATTATCTTTTAATAGTAATAATGTGGATTATCTGTGGTTTGATAATGATAATTATCTGTTGTGAATCTATGAGATATCTATCTGTGTGTATATTGATAATGTTATTGAATTTGTTTTAAACTTTAAAACAACTTGGACCTAAAAGACACGCTTTGGATTTCAATGAGACCGGGATCGGGTTTCCATATTTGGATATCCGAAAACCACATCGATTCCAATTAAACGTTAGGTCGTTAATCCAGGTGGAGCGAGTGAAGACTCGAGGTGTAAGGGCTATACGTCAGTATAACTATGTGGGTGATTCCGTAATGAGTTTGACGGAATAGTACTTATGGATTCGAGATGGAGATTTAGAGTGCAAGGGTTATCGTCGTTAACTCTGTGGGTGATTCCGTAATGAGTGTAACGAGATAATGCCTTCGGTTTCGTTCGAACCCGGAACGAACTTGTGTGGATTGAATGCTTTCAGCACATCGTCAGGTGGACGATGAGCATTCTAAGATAATGTGTCCTATAAAGGTAATCGTAGCCTCAAGCCTCATCAACCGGGAATGGCTAAAACATGGGAGGTGCAGCAAGGCTTCGTGGGTAGGACCCACTTGAGAGCAAGATTGATCCCTGTCTAGAGGTCCCTTTTTATTCGGCTTAGTGGGCAGTTGTTAGTGCGCACCAACTGCGGGGTTGTCTTGTTCGAAACTATTCAGTAAGGAATGGGTCCGGCTGTAACAACCCGCATATTTAACGATTTTATATTTAAATGTTTAATTTAAATATAGCATCGTTAGTCGGATTTTGGTCCGAAATGTTACTTTCTGCAAATGGCCGAATTGGAACTCGAAACTGCCTCCATTGGTTCCAAAATGGCGTTTGCGATCTTTTTGAGTATAATCTTTGATATGTTTGGAGTTTGTGAAATTTTGACCTTTTCTATTGGGCTTTGGGCTTGGGTTTCACCCAAACTGTTCTATTAACCTCAACTCAGCCCTTCTCTCCTCTCATACACTTATTCATTTCATTTCTTAAGCTAAAAACTGAAATGGGGGAAAGGAAGTGGAAATATAAATTAGCAAGCCCTAGTTCTTCTTGTAAACTTGATTCTTGCTCCAAAATCAAAGGGAATCCATTGGTAAGTTCATCTCCATCTTCTCCATCTCTTCTCCTCTTCAATTTCAGTAATTTCCTAACCCTAACTTAGGAAATACTTGCTTTAATTCTAGATTGAAGCTTGTAGTGTTGAAGTGGAGTGTAGTTGGTTGATTCCTTGCATTTGTGCTTCTTCATCTTCTTTGTTTTGTGTAAAAAGGTGAGTTTTGAACACACATCTACTTCTCTTGATTTCATGGGTGTTGGGTATGAATTCCTAACAAGTATGCATGTGCCATTGCTTTGGATCTAGAAAGAATTTGCATTTCATTGACATAGGGCAGGAAGTGCAAAATCATCAGGTTCGGCCGACCGAGCCCTGCAGCCGGTCGACCGACCTGCTTCCCGAGAGTTTTCATGAACAGTGGCCGGCCAACCGACCCCTGTAGTACAGCCGACCGACCTGCCCCTATTTGCCCTGTTTTGCCTGTTTTTGTATATTTTGATTTGTTTTCCGGATTTTATCGATTCAAGTTGCTTTTTAGTGGTTGTTATTGCATATTTGGCTTTGATAACTTACTCTTGACTTCATCCATGGTTTTTTATAAAATAATCTCTCGAATCGCATTTAAAAGCTCGTTTCTCCAATTTATAAATTCTATTTAAAACACACACTTTCGCACTTCGAGCAAAGTGGAAGGGTGATTAAATGGTTGGGCAAAACACGGACCATGAATCTGTGCGTTTATCTTTCGGATTAGTCCCCGACCTATTCGATTGATTGTTTTGACCTTCGGGTTTAGTTTACCGATGATATGAGGTAAATTTGTACTGCTTTGAGTGTGAAAGTGACTGACGGATAGTAAACCGTTTAGTGCGAACGAGTGGTTATGGGACGCACGTTAACACTCTTCGGATTCCTTTTCGAGAGTTGTGACACATTCCGCCAGTTAGTGGTGTCTAGTACTGGGTCTACGACCTTCACCACTACGGTTTGTTGCCTCTGGGATGGTGTCTTCGGACTTTCTCCCTAGGTTTGTTGCCTTCAGGTATGTTGCCTTCGGGTGTGTGCCTTCGGGTTTGTTGCCCTATATAGTTTCGCTCTGATGTTGGCCTTA
Organism: Allium cepa; assembly: GCA_030765085.1. Classification (NCBI taxonomy): domain Eukaryota; kingdom Viridiplantae; phylum Streptophyta; class Magnoliopsida; order Asparagales; family Amaryllidaceae; genus Allium; species Allium cepa. Next base: position 104,801,240 of record CM060935.1, read on the forward strand.
TGTGCCACATGGGTGATACTTGGGTTTGGAGTCTTCGGGCTCATGGATCCTTGTTTGTACAGTACTGAGCTCGAGCAATTTTCTGATGTTTCATTCATATGTATATTCCCTTGGTATCGCCCTTCGGTGTTGGTCTTTTTGAGCCGCATGATGCGTAGCGTTTACCTTGTGGAACTTGTATACCTTATTGGTATTTGTTATTGCCTTTTTGGCGTGTTTTGGGATATTTGTATCCTTTGTTTCTATATGTTGCCGATGATATGAGGCTTGTTCTATATGATTCATCTCTTGTTGATGATTGTGTTATCTCCTCTAGAGATATTTGTTATACTGTATGACCTTGCAAGTTTATTATTGTTCAGTTTATCTAACTGATTTGTTATCTAGACTGACCCATGTATTTTATACTCGGGTCAGACCGAGATGTTTCAGGTTAGGTGCTTTTGGGACTTAGCCTATTTTGCTTCCGCATGGACTATTCGCTAGCTTCATTTTGTTATAGCGTCTTTTGTGGTCCTTATCTGTTGTAACTCTGATATTTATACTTTTTTTCGTCTCGTCTGTATATTGTGGTCTCCTGTACCGCTTGACATGTATTATTTTGTATACTCTGTTGTGTATCTGTTTATGTGTATATTATGATCGACTGTTCTATGATGTAAATTACATTTGACTTTTTATATTTTCTTCTGATAGATCCTATAGCCATTGTAGTTTTGCTTTAAATATTTATTGAATAGGTCGAATTTTAATGTGATTCTACTTTTCGACGTATTTAGTGAATAGTTAAGGTAAGATTACACATGGTCGCTTCCATTATACTCTATTGTCCGCGTTAGCCGACAGTATTATCTATGTAATACTCTTTGTTAACGAGGCTCTCGGCGTGGGGCGTCACAGCGTGGTATCAGAGTTGAGTTCAGTATAAAATATGATAAACACAGAATAGATGCACATATTATGGTACATCAAAGTGTACAAGTGATACAAATCTTTGAATCATCGTGTCTCTTTATCCCATCAAGGCTAGATAGTATTTGGGAATACGTCTAGGATTACTCTGTAGTATCCCATATTGAAATATCTACCTTGTGAATAATCTTTTCCTTATCTTGACTTTCATCTTATGTCTGGAAGAGGCAGAGGTCGACGTTCGGATGTTGGGCAATCTAGTGGCTCACATCCGGATGGCGTTTATATGTCTGCCGATCAGTTTATGGAGTTGTTTAGGAGCACTCAGCCTCCCGTTCCTCCTCGAGTGTCTCCACCTCGCAAGTCTGCTTTTGTACGTCAGTGCAATGATTTTGCTCATCTTGGAGGAAAACCGTTTAAGGGTTCCGAGTCTGTTCTTGAAGTCCAAGTTTGGTTTCGCACATGCGAACGTATCTTTTCTCGTATGGATCATTCTGACCATGATCGAGTTCTTGTAACTTCTAGCTTATTGCAAGAGCGTGCTCTTGACTGGTATGAGCTTCTTATAGCCGAGATTGATGAGTCTACCCTTTCTTGGACTCAGTTTCGGGAGCGATTTGAACTCAAGTTCATTCCTGAATCTGAAAAAGTTTTATTGACCCGTCGCTTCCTTGAGTTGAAGCAAGGGAAATCTTCTGTTTCTGAGTATGTTGCATCTTTTGAGGCCTTATCTAAGTATGGTCTTGAATTCATTAGCACTTCTTACAAGAAGAATTTGAAGTTTGTCTCTGGTCTTAAGAAATATCTTAAGAAGTCCTTGTTGCTCCAGCTTAAGCTTTCTTTCGAGGAATTGGTTGATTCGGCACTTCATCTCGAAGCTGTCGAGAAGGAGTGTGATAGTGGTGAGGATGTTGAGGTTTCCAAGAACCCCAACAAGAAGCAGTTTCCGTTTCAGAAGAAGCCTTTTCCTTCTAAGAAGAAGAAGACCGGTGGTCCTAGCTCTCAGCCTCAATCTTCCGGAACACCCTTCGTTCGAAAGTGTTTCAATTGTGGTTCTCCGGATCATATTATTTGAGCTTGTCCTAAGCCTCTCTTCTGCCGTTATTGCAAGAAGGAAGGTCATCATGTTTCAGCTTGTCCTACTGCTCCTGCTAATGCAAAATCTGGCAAGCTCAATGTGGCTAATGCTTCTGGAGGTTCATCTCAATCCAAAGGTATGTCTCCATCTATTTTGGAGGGTTCAATTCTATTTCATGATCACAGTATACGAGTTCTTTTCGATACGAGTGCTTCACATTCTTTAGTATCGAAACAGCTCGTTGATGATTTATCTTTGGATGTTTCTTGTATGGTTACTTCTTTAAGGATTGCGAATCCTATTGGGGGATCCGCGACCCTTAGCTTGTTTTGTGATGATATTGAGATTGTTTTATGTGGCTTTTCTTTTCGTGCGAATCTGCACGTTGTTTCTCATTTGGGATTTGATATGATTTTGGGTATGAACTGGCTAGTGAGATATGATGCCAGGATTATTTGTTCGGAGAGAATTTTGTATCTTCGACATCCGGATTCGCCTTCTCAGTTATCTCTTGTTCTTCGGGATGTGGATAATTCCGAAATGGCTTTGTATTCTCTTGATTCGCGAGATGGTGATGATATATCTCATATTCCTATTGCTTGTGACTTTTTTGATGTTTTTGAGCCTGTATCGGGTTTGCCACCTAAGCGGGCAATTGAGTTCCGCATTGATCTCATTCCAGGCGCGCAGCCAGTTAGTCGTCCTCCCACGAGGATGTCTACAAAGGAAAATGAGGAACTTAAGAAGCAGCTTTTAGAGCTTGAGTCCAAGTAGTTGATTCAATCTAGTTTTTCTCCGTGGGGATCCGCGGTCGTCTTTGTGAAGAAGTCTGATGGAACTCTTAGGCTTTGCATTGACTATCGCAAGCTTAACGAGTTGACCATTAGAAATAGGTATCCATTGCCTAGGATCGATGATATGTTCGATCTATTGAGTGGTGCTAAGGTCTTTTCTCAACTTGACCTTGCCACAGGTTTTCATCAATTACGAGTCGCGGAGGATAGCATACCTCTTACCGCTTTCCGCACTCGTTATGGGTCTTTTGAGTGGCTCGTTTTGCCGTTCAGTTTGACGAACGCTCCTGCTTTCTTCGTCGATCTCATGAATCGGGTATTCCGAGAATATCTCGATAAGTTCGTGCTTGTCTTCATTGATGATATCCTTATTTATTCTAAGTCTGAAGCCGAGCATGCTAATCACTTGAGAATTGTCTTGAGTACTCTCCGTCATCATCAGCTTAAAGCCAAATTCTCCAAGTGCCACTTTTGGGAGAATAAGGTTAAGTTTTTAGGCCATGTTGTATCTTCCGATGGCATTTCTGTCGATCCCTCAAAGATCGAAGCCATCCAGAATTGGAAGTGGCCCGAGAATGTTCATGAGATTCGTAGTTTCCTTGAATTGGCGGGTTATTACCGTTGGTTCATTAAGGACTTTTCCCGTGTTGTGCTTCCTCTCACTTGCCTTACTCGGAAAGTCATTCGTTTTTATTGGTCCGACAAGTGTGAAGCTTCCTTTCTGTCATTGAAGGAACTTCTCACTAATGCTCCTATCCTTGTGGTTCCCGAAGGGAATCATGACCTTGTTGTCTACACCGATGCTTGTGGTAGTGGTCTCGGTGCTGTTCTTATGCAGAAGGATCGGGTAGTTGCTTATGCTTCTAGGCAACTGCGTCCGAATGAAGTTGCTATGCCACTCATGATCTTGAGCTTGCCGCCATTGTCTTTGCCTTGAAAATTTGGCGACATTATTTATTGGGCGAGCGCTTCATTCTCTATACCAATCATAAATCTTTGAAGTATTTGTTCACTCAGAAGGAACTCAATATGAGACAACAACGTTGGCTCGAGTTTCTTGCTTCTTATGACTTTGGTATTCAGTTTACCCCTGGTAAGGGTAATCGTGTTGCAGATGCGCTTAGTCACAAACATTCGGCTGTTATTTCTATGATGCTTGCCGAATGGAATGTTCTTGAGACTCTATCTTTTTGTGAAATTCGTGATCGAGGTTCATCTTCTAATTCTCCTATTCTATTATTTAGTTTGGGAGCTCGACCTACTTTATTGGATCGTATTGTCGATGCTCAGCGGTGTGATCCTAATTTGTTGCATCTTATTCAGCTTTGTGAGTCTGGATCTTGTGATGAGGCTTTGCAAGATCTTAGCATTGATTCTCATGGGTGTCTTCGTAAGAAGAACCGTCTTTTTGTGCCTTCTGATTTTGCACTTAGGCATGACATTCTTGATGATTGTCACCGTTCTAAGTATACCATTCATCCCGGTAGTAGTAAGATGTATGCCGATATGCGTCGTCTTTATTATTGGGAAGGCATGAAGCGCGATGTGGCGAGTTATGTGAGCAATTGCATAACTTGTCAGCGTTTTAAGGCCGAGCATCAACGTCCTTCGGGTCTTCTTCAACCTCTTGAGATTCCATTGTGGAAATGGGATCAAATTTCTATGGATTTCATTGACGGCCTACCTCGTTCGAGATCTGGCCATTCTATCATTTGGGTTATTGTTGATCACCTCACTAAATCTGCTCATTTTGTCCCTATTAAGTCTAATAGAACTGCTTCGCATTTGGCTAAGTTGTATGTCAAGGAAATCGTGAGACTTCACGGTGTTCCTAGTTCTATTGTGAGTGATCGTGATCCTTTATTCACGAGTCATTTTTGGAAGAGTCTTCAGCAAGCTTTGGGAACAAAGCTTAATTTTTCTACAGCTTATCATCCGCAGTCTGACGGACAGACTGAACGGGTGAATCGTATCTTGGAGGATCTTCTCCGTATTTGTATTTTTGATTTTGGTGGTAGTTGGGAGGATCACCTACCTCTTGTAGAATTCTCCTACAATAATAGTTTTCAATCTAGTATCGGTATGGCTCCTTTCGAAGCCTTATACGGAAGACCATGTCGATCACCTTCTTGTTGGTTAGAATCTGGGGAGAAGCGTATTCTTGGTCCATATTTTGTTCGTGATTCTTCCGAGAAGATTGATCTTATTCGGTTGAGAATGAAAGAGGCACAGAGTCGCTAGAAATCCTACGCAGACAACCGTAGGAAGCCTCTCGAGTTCTCGATCGGTGACCTTGTTTTTATTCGTGTTTCTCCTTTGAAAGGGATTATGCGTTTCAGTGCGACTGGGAAATTGGCTCCTCGTTATATAGGACCGTTTTCTATTACTGAACGTATTGGCCCTGTGGCTTATAGAGTTTCACTTCCAGCTCATCTATCTGGCATTCATGACGTGTTTCACGTCTCGCAACTTCGGAAGTGTCTTCGGGAGTCGGATTCTGTTATTACTTCTTCTGATTTGCAAGAGCTTGAGATCTCACCAGACTTATCTATTGTACAGCAGCCTATTCGCGTGCTTGACACGGAGGTGCGACACCTTCGAAACAAGGACGTGCCGCTCGTTAAAATTCAATGGTCCGCTAATCCCAATGACTGTACTTGGGAAACCAGAGAGTATATCGAGCGATCTTATCCGGGTTTTCTTTCTTTGCTTTGAAACGATGAGTATGTCTTTTCGTTTCTAACTTGTTTACTTCTCTTTTGAATGTTGTATGTATGTAGTTGTTACAAATATCGTCTCTGGGAATTGCGGGGACGCAATTTTGTAAGGAGGGGAGATCTGTAACAACCCGCATATTTAACGATTTTATATTTAAATGTTTAATTTAAATATAGCGTCGTTAGTCGGATTTTGGTCCGAAATGTTACTTTCTGCAAATGGCCAAATTGGAACTCGAAACTACCTCCATTGGTTCCAAAATGGCGTTTGCGATCTTTTTGAGTATAATCTTTGATATGTTTGGAGTTTGTGAAATTTTGACCTTTTCTATTGGGCTTTGGGCTTGGGTTTCACCCAAACTGTTCTATTAACCTCAACTCAGCCCTTCTCTCCTCTCATTCACTTATTCATTTCATTTCTTAAGCTCAAAAACTGAAATGGGGGAAAGGAAGTGGAAATATAAATTAGCAAGCCCTAGTTCTTCTTGTAAACTTGATTCTTGCTCCAAAATCAAAGGGAATCCATTGGTAAGTTCATCTCCATCTTCTCCATCTCTTCTCCTCTTCAATTTCAGTAATTTCCTAAGCCTAACTTAGGAAATACTTGCTTTGATTCTAGATTGAAGCTTGTAGTGTTGAAGTGGAGTGTAGTTGGTTGATACCTTGCATTTGTGCTTCTTCATCTTCTTTGTTTTGTGTAAAAAGGTGAGTTTTGAACTCACATCTACTTCTCTTGATTTCATGGGTGTTGGGTATGAATTCCTAACAAGTATGCATGTGCCATTGCTTTGGATTTAGAAAGAATTTGCATTTCATTGACATAGGGCAGGAAGTGCAAAATCATCAGGTTCGGCCGACCGAGCCCTGCAGCCGGTCGACCGACCTGCTTCCCGAGAGTTTTCATGAGCAGTGGCCGGCCAACCGACCCCTGTAGTACAGCCGACCGACCTGCCCCTATTTGCCCTGTTTTGCCTGTTTTTGTATATTTTGATTTGTTTTCCGGATTTTATCGATTCAAGTTGCTTTTTAGTGGTTGTTATTGCATATTTGGCTTTGATAACTTACTCTTGACTTCATCCACGGGTTTTTATAAAATAATCTTTCGAATCGCATTTAAAAGCTCGTTTCTCCAATTTATAAATTCTATTTAAAACACACACTTTCGCACTTCGAGCGAAGTGGAAGGGTGATTAAATGGTTGGGCAAAACACGGACCATGAATCTGTGCGTTTATCTTTCCGATTAGTCCCCGACCTATTCGATTGATTGTTTTGACCTTCGAGTTTAGTTTACCGATGATATGAGGTAAATTTGTACTGCTTTGAGTGTGAAAGTGACTGACGGATAGTAAACCGTTTAGTGCGAACGAGTGGTTATGGGACGCACGTTAACACTCTTCGGATTCCTTTTCGAGAGTTGTGACACATTCCGCCAGTTAGTGGTGTCTAGTACTGGGTCTACGACCTTCACCACTACGGTTTGTTGCCTCTGGGATGGTGTCTTCGGACTTTCTCCCTAGGTTTGTTGCCTTCGGGTATGTTGCCTTCGGGTGTGTGCCTTCGGGTTTGTTGCCCTATATAGTTTCGCTCTGATGTTGGCCTTATGTGCCACATGGGTGATACTTGGGTTTGGAGTCTTCGGGCTCATGGATCCTTGTTTGTACAGTACTGAGCTCGAGCAATTTTCTGATGTTTCATTCATATGTATATTCCCTTGGTATCGCCCTTCGGTGTTGGTCTTTTTGAGCCGCATGATGCGTAGCGTTTACCTTGTGGAACTTGTATACCTTATTGGTATTTGTTATTGCCTTTTTGGCGTGTTTTGGGATATTTGTATCCTTTGTTTCTATATGTTGCCGATGATATGAGGCTTGTTCTATATGATTCATCTCTTGTTGATGATTGTGTTATCTCCTCTAGAGATATTTGTTATACTGTATGACCTTGCAAGTTTATTATTGTTCAGTTTATCTAACTGATTTGTTATCTAGACTGACCCGTGTATTTTATACTCGGGTCAGACCGAGATGTTTCAGGTTAGGTGCTTTTGGGACTTAGCCTATTTTGCTTCCGCATGGACTATTCGCTCGCTTTATTTTGTTATAGCGTCTTTTGTGGTCCTTATCTGTTGTAACTCTGATATTTATACTTTTTTTCGTCTCGTCTGTATATTGTGGTCTCCTGTACCACTTGACATGTATTATTTTGTATACTCTGTTGTGTATCTGTTTATGTGTATATTATGATCGACTGTTCTGTGATGTGAATTACATTTGAGTTGTTATATTTTCTTCTGATAGATCCTATAGCCATTGTAGTTTTGCTTTAAATATTTATTGAATAGGTCGAATTTTAATGCGATTCTACTTTTCGACGTATTTAGTGAATAGTTAAGGTAAGATTACACATGGTTGCTTCCATTATACTCTATTGTCCGCGTTAGCCGACAGTATTATCTATGTAATACTCTTTGTTAACGAGGCTCTCGGAGTGGGGCGTCACACCGGCCTTGTGTTGCAGGGGAGTGGGAGTACTCCTCGGTACGTTGATCTAGGCCACGTACTGTGACGGACGGTACCCCGGTAGCCCTGCCATTGTATGGAATCCAAAATCCAATAAGTGCCAACGGTTTTGATTTTATTACCCACTTTTGTGGCCAGTAGCTGGAATTTAATAGATGTAACAATTTCGGCTATTTCATATTTACTTGAAAACCCTAGACCTATTATAATATCACGGGATTTCCTATCAAATGTTTTGGTTAGCGTAAGGTAAAAACTTTTCCATGTTTATGTGTGGGAAGTCTTACTTGATACCTTTCTTTTCAAAAGGTTTTTGAAAGTTAAGCAACTTTAACCTGTTACTCACACCAGACCCATGTCTGACCCGGAGTTTATTTTTGTTTTTCATAAACTCTTGGGTACTCAAATTTTTTACGAGTAGCCAAGGGATTCAGGTTAACTTTGACGAATATTGGAGGAGCAATGGAGCAGGAGGCTTCTACGTTAGATATTAGTATTCCGCTGTGTGTCTCTATGTTGTCTCTGGATTGTATTATGTTGTAAATACTAGACAGGTGTTTATAACTGTCTAGTATGTGTTGTATTATCTGTGTACTCTGATAATGATTGTAAACTATGTAATATTTTATGTTATTAATATAATTTATTCGTTCCGCTGTTTAGATTCTGATGTGTTGTTTCTTCTTCTTCTCTTTCTTTCTCTTTTCTATCCTCTTCTTTCTTATTAGCGATGCGACTTCCTGGAGTCTGGAAGTTGGGTCGTTACAATATTGCTTCGAGAGTCCTCCAAATTTCATTTGCAGTTAAATAATGAGAGATACAGTTAAATACAGATCTATCAACGGCAGAGATAAGAATATTCATAGCATCAACATTAGGATAAATGTTATTTTTATCAACCATATTCAATCCTTTTTCAATGATATACCATATATGAAAATCAGAAACTTTTAAACAAATTTCCATCGTATATTTCCAAAATGAAAAATCCATTTTACTGAAAATAGGCAGACTGAAAATGGACTGACTCTCGCTAAAACTACAATACCTAGGTAAGACATAATACGAGGTTTTTCCAAATAACCTATTCTGATACCAATTGTTAGGGTCATGCAATATTATGATAACCCAAATTTTGAACATTTGTTAATTGGATAATTGAGATACTTATTTTATTTGGTTAAACAAATAAAAATTTGATAACTAAAGATATTTGGATGTATATATAAGTGAATTTGAAACTATAATAATAGTTGGATTAAAATGATGAATCTTATATTAAATTATTAAATATATAAAAAGATATGTGTAAACTCTATAATATTGAAATCTTAAGTGAGTACATATACAAATCCATTGTGAATATCTAATCGTAGTAAGCATATTTATATACAAATTTAATTTGGCAATATTAGTTTGATAATCTTCTGATATAATCATTTAAATGGGCAAAATTTGTCCTTTCAAAAACAAATAAATTATATGTTGTTTTTGTATGTATATATATAAGTAGATGGCAAATAAAGGTTTGGATTTGAAATTCAAACATCTTATAATAAATTGGTTCTAAAAATTCTATATTTTAAAAAAAGCTAGTGTGTATGTATATAGTTATTTATAAGAGTATAATTGGAATTTTATATCGTTTTCTTTTAGATTATATATTGATAAATAAAGGAGAAGTTTAAATATTAAAACACTTAAAACATTTATTAATATAAAACTAAATGGAAAATTATTATAAATAAATATATATTAAAAACATATTAATACATGAAACTACACACGTAAGATATATATATACACACACACACACACACACACAAAATTACAAATGTAAATTAATTCTCTATGCCATATAACAAGTGTAAATTAATTATAACATGTTATTGACAAATGTAAGGTTAACTCAACAAGTGCCTTAAAAATTATTTCATTTTTATTTTTAATAAAAAAATAAAACTAAGTATATAACCTCTCTAATCTCTATCTCATTTTTTTCCTATCTTCATTATCAAAACTAAGAAAACAAAATCCTATAACCCAAAACCAGAAAACAAAATTAAAGGGATTTAAACAACTATTAATACTTTCAAATTTCTTTCAAACCTGAGGCAAGCTAGGCAAGATCAGCTCAACAAATTCAAGCAAATTAGGATTCAATTAAGCAAGCAAATCAAGTTCAAAATCAAACTACTTCCAGGAAGAAAGCTTCTCTGTTTATAATATACAGTGAGTTAACCAAGTTTTTAGTCTATTTAAAATCCTGTTGCATGCAGTAATTACTTGGAACAAAATATTATAAGTATTTGCATGTTTATTTATATGAATTGCATGTAGATATATATATATATATATATATATATATATATATATATATATATATATATATATATATGATTACATGGTGTGCATGTCTAAATACAAAAGGAATACTCGAGGTCAAAAATTTTGGGTCGTTACATTTGGTATGAGAGCAAAAGGTTAAGCGAGAACCTTGGCTCTGGTAGGTTTACTCATTAAGGATAGGGTCAATGATGCCCTGGAATGAGTTGAGTGTGTGTATATATATACATAAGAGAGCGTACTTGTTATTTTCCTATATAATGGTTTTAAAATGGTTTCAAAAGTAAATGATTATTATATAAGTTTATATCTTGATATACATAAAGCAATAGTTTTTCTAATATATTAAGGTAATTGGTTGCTGTATTATTTGAATTAAAATAATAATAAGAATTAAGTGGTAATAGAAATGCAACCAAATGGGAAATTGGATAATATGAACTATATAAATAAGATAAGCTAGAAATGGATTCAAATTGGAAAATAAAATCCGGAATTTGCAAGAGTGTTTTCAGAATGTTGAATTAAATGACCCTGATTTTGTTTTCCAATAAATTATAAGATAATGTTGAATTGGTTTCTAGATACGATAACCTGGGTTATTATCATAAATGGTTATTGTGTTTAATGATGAAATGTTTGTTAATGATTAAGCAAAATGAAATGTTTTAAGGAAGTAAACATTTTGGTGAGTACGACTTATAAATTGGAATTGAAGATAATCTAAATTGTGGAGTTTTAAATCTAAGTCCAGAAAATTTGAAATTGTTTCAAAGTGCTAAAAGAAATAATAAATAGTATTATTTGAATGAAAGGGTCTTGTTTCGAACAAGAGTTGTTTGAAAATTTTAAAGAAATTTATTTTGAATTAAAACCAAAGGTGATTTAAAAATTTAAAGTATAACTTGGTGTGCAAAGGAAATAGATATGTATATATGAGGGGTACACATAATATCAAAGATGATTTGGAATAAATTCTAAGTGTAGAATTTTTCTTTGGAATGTGATGTGAAAACCAAAAGTGAAATAATTTTTTGAACTTATAAGTGGGAAGATTTTTAAGTTTAAAATTTGAAATGGAGAATTCAAATTGAATAATGTTGACTGGAGTAAATAGAACTGAATTTAACTTTGGGAAAGTTAGATAAGTTTAGGACAAACAACCTGAATTGGAAATTTCAAGATGAAATTGAGATTTAACTTGGGAAGTTAAAAGGTTTGAATTGGGAGTTTGTGTGATCTCAAAATGGGTTTGAGATCTGGAAATTGGAATTAGATGCTACTGATGAATGTTTTAAATAATTTGGATATTTTGACTTATCTTAATATCATCCTGTTGTTACTAATAATCTATGAAACTGAGAGTTGGATTATTGTAATTAAGAAATGGATTGAGGTAATATACATCCATTACTGAAATAAAATAGTAATAAGGTTTGGACTAATGAAAAGGGAAATTGCTTTGAACTTAAAGATTTAAATGTTAGAAATGAGCTTGCTGAATATTTGATAAGAATTGATTACGAAGTTAAAACTGAGTAATAAATTAGGATCTGAAGATTAAATTGTTTAAAGAGTTTTGAACTCTTATTTGAACTTTGAAATAAGTTAAGTAAAGGTAATTTAAAATGGAATTTTGAAATTTGGACTTAGAATTAAATTGTTTAAAGATTTAAGTTGTTAATTTAAAAGTAAAGGTTAATTTGATTTAAAGAATTAAATCAACATTTAAAATTTTACTCGAATTTATATAATTCGAGATGGTTTAAAGTTGAGATTTGAATTGAAATTGAATCAATTTAAATAGAAGTGGAAATTTAAATTGAATTGATTGGAATGAGAGATTGGGAAATTGAACATTTTGGCTCTGGACATTTTTCAAAATAATTTGTTTCAATATAAACTTTCTTAAATCTATTTTTCCTAGCTATTTACTATACAACTTCTCTTTTTAATACCCAAAACTATCTTATAATTATTTTACAACTACTTTTGGGACTATTTTACAATAATTTTACAACTGTTTTATAAACCAATTACTATTTAACTATTTTGTAATTATCTAACTGTTTTACAACTATTTGACTATTTTACAACTACTTTCAATTACTTAACTATTTTACTACTATTTGCAACTAATAACTATTTTACAACTACTTATCTATTTTAAAAAATTTCAAGCTATTTTCTTAATACAATTTTGTCAGAGTGCAAACTGTCTATTAATACCAATTGAGATAAAAATTGAAGTGTTAACCCAAATGGAAATTGGGAGAAATTGTGGATAAGTGAATGGAATCAAAACGAAGGTGTATAAAAATAGAATTGATTTAGCTAATGATCAATGAAGATAAATACGTAGGATGTACGTATATAATTCTATTCGAAAAATGATTTGATCCAGATTCGAGCACAGAATTTCGAGACAGTTTATCGATCCGAGTTGGGATTTTTCACTCGATTTTCGACGGCGAACCCTGGATATGGGTTTTTGATTTTTTCTAGGAATTCTCTATCATAGTTATGACTATGCAAGGAGAATGATGGTTTCTGATCAAGGTACCAGATCCGAGTCCGCCCTAGGAAGTCGGGTGGATGATACTAGTTCGGAAGTGAAATTGTATGATCGAGTAAGCGATCAGATTTGATATTGCGTACGGATGGTATATGTACATCGTACGTGCTTGAATGAAATTGATATTGAAATTTTGAATGATATGAAAAATGATTCTTTCAAAGAAAAGTATATTTTGAGAAATATGTATGAATAAATATGGAAGATGGATATATTTTGAAATTCACTTTGTGGAAAGTAAGTGATATGTAAGTAACTTTGTAAAAAGAAAATCAAATTTGAATGTTGATTTGGAAGAGTAAAGTTATATATATTGTTATATATGATAAACTCCCCAATGTTGAATCTAAAAACCAGAAGAAAGGGTTTTGTATAATATTTGAAGTATAAAAGGGGAATCTATATAAGTGATCCCAAGATTTTATATATTTATATATATATATATATATATGTTTTTATGAGAATGGTTTTGGGAAAGGTTTCGGAACCTATGGATTTGGAAAAGGCTTTTGATTTTTGGAAAATCAAATTTTGGGATTTTGGAAAGCCAAGTTTGGAAATCCAAGTTTGGAACTATCGATTTGAGATATCGATTTTGTGTAATGAAGATTTTGATGTAAATCATAAAGCGTATGATTTTAAAGATACTATAAGTGTATAGTATAAAGTGTTTTGAGATTGGCTTTGGGGAAAAAGGTGCTCCTATTGGAATGAACTTCATTAGGAGATTCACGGGGTAGGTCTGCTTTCGGCCTTAAGGGGGAGTCTCTAAATTGAATTCTCAGAGGAAGTCCGGACAAATTGAAGTTCCTAAGGATTATGTGTAGTGGGTAGTGAAAGTCGAGGGTGCTGATGCCTATAGAGACATTTGGGTCATGCTGTGATGGCAATGTAACTCGATGTCACTACGAGCTACTGCGGACCATAGCGGAAGTCGTGTGTGTTATTGAGAGCCAACGGTCTACGTTTGATTCTGCTGTGATGGCAACATAACATCGGTAGACTACGACCTATGGAGACATAGCGAATGTCGAGAGGCCGTGTGAGCCTATGGCTACATTGGGGCTTGACTGATATAGTCTGTGACCTATGTGGGTGTGGTAAAGTTTCATTTGGCAGCGAAAATCAAGGGCGCTGATGCCTACAGTTACATGGACTTTTGCCATGATGGCAACGTAACCTGGGATGTAACTGTGATCTGTGGTGGGTCCCATGGTGTAATCGAAGGGCACGGAGTGCCTACAGTTATCTATGGATTTTGCCAGGATGGCAATGTAACCATCGGGTTAAATGCGACCAGGGAGGGGGTGATGATTTACAGAGCATTCTCACCAAAGATGTTTCCCCTATTTTCAAAAAAATGTTTTCTATATTTTCAATAAAATGTTTTCCTAAGTATTTTCATTGGGTGTTGAAAACGGGTTTGCTACGTACTTATAGATTTTCAGTCCTACGCCTGATAAACGTATGACCGAAATTCTGTAAGAACGAGGATGGACTTGTTGGGACATCGAGTTATAAAAAGTATTTTTATAAAACTATTTTCGTAATATTATGTAGATTTTGAAGTGTTTTTAAAATTCTTAATTAAAGGGTTTATAGTTTAAAATGTTCAACAGGTAATTTATCTGATAATAAGTATTTATCAAATTCTGGCTTCGTTCCTTTTCGAGGACGAAAAGACTCAAAAGGGGGAGGAGTGTAATAACCCGGATTTTGAACATCTGTTAATTGGATAATTTAGATACTGAATTTATTTGGTTAAACAAATAAAAATTTGATAATTAAAGATGTCTAGATGTATATATAAGTGGATTTGAAACTATAATAATAGTTGGATTAAAATGATGAATCTTATAGTAAATTATAAAATATGTAAAAAGATATGTGTAAACTCTATAATATTGAAATCTTAAGTGAGTACATATACAAATCCATTGTGAATATATAATCATAGTTAGCATATTTATATAATAATTTAATTTGGCAACATTAATTTGATAATCTCCTGATACAATCATTTAAATGGCCAAAATTTATCTTTTCAAAAACAAATAAATTATGTGTTGTTTTTGTATGTATATATATAAAAGTAGATGGCAAATAAAGGTTTGGATTTGAAATTCAAACATCTTAGAATAAATTGGTTCCAAAAATTTTTTACTTTAAAAAAAGCTAGTGTGTATATATATAATTATTTATAAGTATAATTGGAATTTCATATCATTTTCTTTTAGATTATATATAGATAAATAAAGGGAAGATTAAATATTAAAACACTTAAAACATTTATTAATATAAAACTAAATGGAAAATTATTATAAATAAATATATTAAAAACATATTAATACATGAAATTACAAATGTAAGATATATATATACACAAAAAATTACAAATGTAAATTAATTCTCTATGCTTTATAACAATTGTAAATTAATTATAACATGCTATTGACAAATGTAAGTTAATTCAACAAGTGTCTTAAAAAATATTTCCTTCCTATTTTTAATAAAAAAGATAAAACTAAGTATATAACCTCACTACTCTCGATCTCATTTTTTCCCTATCTTCATTATCAAAACTGAGAAAACAAAATCCTGTAACCCAAAACCAATAACAAAATTAAAGGGATTTAAACAACAATCAATACTTTCAAATTTGTTTCAAACCTGAGGCAAGCTCGGCAAGATCCACTCAACAAATTCAAGTTAATCAGGATTTAATTAAGCAAGCAAATCAAGTTCAAAATCAAACAACTTCTAGGAAGAAAGCTTCTCTGTTTATAATATACAGTGAGTAAACCAAGTTCTTAATCTGTTTAAAATCCTTTTGCATGCAGTAATTACTTGGAACAAAATAAAATAAGTATTTGCATGTCTATTTATATGAATTACATGTTGATATATATATATATATATATATATATATATATATATATATATATATATTTGATTACATGGTGTTCATGTCTGAATACAAAATGAATACTTGAGGTCGAAAATTTTGGGTTGTTACATTAGGGAAAGAGATATTTAAATTTGATCAGGTTTTGAAACCTGTATAACCAAAATAGAGTATTCATTTTAAACTTTGGTGCATAAACAAAACTTGTTTGTAATAACAAGATAGTTGATTTAAAAATATTTCCACTAAAAATCTGATGGTAGTTTTAATAAAAAGGAAGCAGACCAGTAGAATTCTAAACTTATCAAGATCTCAACTTTAATAAATTGGTTTTTCAGGTATACAATCTGATTCGTTATCAAAATCTAGGTTATTTCGAAATGAAATCATGATTTTTAAGGTTGTGAATCGAGAGAGATCAAGAGTTGAACGTGTTTGGGTGTTTTGTTGATCTCTAATGATCGACAAGGTTAAGGATCTCAAGGTCAGTGCTGAAGCAAGCTGGGAGGTTGGAGGTCACGACAAAAATGGTCAAAGTGGTTATCATTCGCTGTGGTGGCGAAACGAAAGCGAACTAGGGTTCAGACCTGGGTTTGAGTCGTGGTTGTTCTCGAAGCCAATGGGTGTCGTCGTTGGATCGGGCATGATCAGCCATGGAGGAAAAGGCAAAGGATGGTCAGACAAAGCTATGGTCTTGGTGGCGTGGATGATGGTGGTTGGAGTGGTCGTCGGCAAGGCGAGTTTGTCGAAGAAGTGGGTCCAGGTTGGGTTCAGTTAGCTTGAATTTGATTTCGAGTTCGAACTTTCAATCTTGTGGTCGGGATTAAAGGGGCTGGTCATCAGTGACTCATCGGCAATGGTTGTGGTGGCTAGAGCACCAGCATCGACCTGTGCACGTGCACATGGATCTGTGGTTTCAGTCTTGTTTTGGGAAGAAGGAAGACTCGGGGAAAACTCGGAAAATAATAAGGATGGGCTGGGGTTTGTCTTTGGGAACGGGAGTGTAACGTGTTTCCAGGTTTAATACTTTAAAACTAAACTAAGTTTTGAAAAAAGAAGAAGAAGGAAAGTGTTTTTCTCGGGTCAAGGCTCGAGTACTATTGGAATTTTCATAAGCAGAATGTTGGAATGATTGAAAACTTTTCTAGAAACAAATTCTTCTCCTTTGAAATCCACTCCAAAATAGTTAAAAATCCGAGTGAGATAAATTCCATGATACAAAGCATTCTCACCCATTTCAAGATTTTTGGGACGAAGTTCATCCAAAATAACTTGCTCGCAATTAACATCATAATTTCCAAAAATAGCAAAAAGTGCTTTGCAAACTTTTGAAGTAGGATTGTTAAAATTTCTCAATCTTGGGGTCAAAGTATGTTGTAAAAGAAGACTGACAATTCTAGCTTTTGGTCGAAAGTTTCGGTTTTTGAATTCAAAATTATCATTTCCTTCGAAAATGTGATGAAATGTCTTACGATCATTTTCATCGACTTTAAAATTAGAAAGATCCCATACTCTTGCAATTGAGAATGGTACCCGAAAGATCTCAATTCAAAACAATTCTAATGCTTTTGACACTACTCCAAATTTCATCATCATTTCCAATATAAAATCCACGGTTTAAATTTGCATAATTTTTTTAACAAGATTTGGATAATAAACAAAATCATTTTGAGAAGCATCAACAAGACTAAGAATTTGATTGTTTGCAAAAAGAGAATCAATTTCATAAGAAGAGAAATCTTGAAATATAGCAAACTTTCCGGGATGGACTTTTGCATAGTTAGCATAATTGATGTATGCTTTTATAGCCTCTGGGTCATTGAAGAGTTGCTCTTTTATCTTTCTGGAAATTCTCATGGTGGAGGGGTTGCTTGAAGAAGCCATTAGAGTAAAGAGTAGAGAGCTTGAAGTTTTGAAGAGAGAGTTTGAATTTAAAAATGAGAGTGAAAAGATGCGATAAAAGATAGTGAATAAATATATTCTCAAAGGACATGTCATCTGGTCAAAAGATGCCTTTTCAAAGAATTGAATGAAGTGAAAAGGTGGAGGAAAATTCAACCATTTGAATTCAAATTTTGAATTTCAAATTCTATACCCACGTCGACATCATGGTAGGGACCATGCCGACATGCACTTGTGAATTTCTATGATTTATTTTTCCTAAGTACTCTAATATATATATACACTTATTATTTTTAATATCTATATATATATCTGAAATATTATTAGAATTATAGTATATTCCATAATATATTATTGTACTAATAAAAATAATAGTAAAATAATAGTAAAAAATTTTAAATTCAAATAACACACCAATTCAAAATTAATCAATCAAGCATCTAATTCTAAGCATGCAATTTAAACCAATTATATTGTAAATGTGTACCTTTTTCTGAGTCCTTTTTTTTGAATTCGTCGGAGTCGTGAATTGTCGTGAAACACAAATTTGAATTATCTGTCTTCTGATCATCATCGCTTGAGGACGAGTCTGAGTCATCTAGAGTAGCAGTAAATACACGCTTCCGTTTCTTTACTAAATCATTGTTTATAGAATGAATTTGCCTTTCTGGATACGGACAGACTCTTTTGATATGGCCTAGTTCATCGCGGTTGAAACATTTGACATTGTTTGGCACTACATTCTGATTTCCAGAGTTCTTATAGTTGTTTCTCTTGAGATTATTCATCTTTCTGTATTTTAGAAATTTCCGAAAATTCCTGGTCATCGCGGCTATCTCTTCATCATTATCGTTGTTTGAGTCTGATCCATCAGCCGATGCATTAAATGCCATTGATTTCTTTTCAGATGCTTTGCTTTCTCTGCTCCCGATCATTTGGACTTCAAACGACATTAGATTTCCAATTATATATTCTATCTTTAAGGTACTGATGTCATTTGCCTCTTCGATCGCAAGTGTCTTTTGATCCCATTCTAGAGTAAGAGAATTTAAATTTTTTTTGACTTGATCTTCTTTCAAAAATTCCTTTCCTAAGGATATTACAGAATGCACAATATCCTGAAATCTACTATACATATCCGAAATAGACTCATTAGAATTCATTTTAAATAATTGAAACTGATTTGTGAGCATGGAAATTTTAGTCGGTTTAACTTTGCTTGTTCCTTCGTGAGTAACTTGCAAAGTTTTCCAGATTTCATATGCAGACTTACAAACTGACACTCTATTAAATTCATTTCTATCAATTGAACAAAATAGAATATTCATTGCTTTAGAATTATTTTGTGCAATAGTCTTTTGCTCAGCGGTCCACTGTGCAAAATCAGTTGTGGGTTCAGAATATTCAGTTTGTGTGATATTCCAAATGTCTAATCCTACAGATTATAAATAT
Source organism: Allium cepa (assembly GCA_030765085.1). Taxonomy (NCBI): domain Eukaryota; kingdom Viridiplantae; phylum Streptophyta; class Magnoliopsida; order Asparagales; family Amaryllidaceae; genus Allium; species Allium cepa. Next base: position 104,820,442 of record CM060935.1, read on the forward strand.
ATTTTCATCCTTCATGCCCAATATGCATAGTTACTGCCATTAAAAAGTGGTGGTTTAACAGTAAACTGACCTTCTACTAATAAACTAGTGATAGGGATACTAGTGTTAGTAACAGTACCAATGTTGGTAGCCATTTCAAAAAACTTTTCAAAATTCAGGTTATGAAACTTTTGAAAACCTTGCTCTGATACCAAATGTGAGAAATACGGATTACGGATCTTAAGGCTAGGATAAACACTAGAGGGGGTGAATAGTGTTTTAAAAAATTATTAAATCTTTTTGATTTTTTGTTAAATTGAACATAAATGTATGCAATATTCAAACACAGATATGATCATCGAATCAAACACAAATACAGAAATAAAATAAAATCAGTAAAGGAAAGAACACACCGGATTTTATATTGGTTTGGAGTTATCTTACATCCAGCCCCACACACAAGTATGAATTTCCTTTCAAAAGCAATTGTACAATTACACCCTCGATTTCAAGGCTACGAGGTACACCCTCCAGATTCACAATCCTCTGGGTAGAGATACTTGATTTCAGGGGCAACAAGTTCACCCAGTTGATTTCCAAGGCTACAATCACACCTTTTCTCGCTTGATTGATTTCCAAGGCTACAATTACACCTTTTCTCGTTTAACTGATTACAAAGAAGCCTATAACTTCGAATAGCACTGAAGATCTTGTTGAGATAGTGATAGAGAATCAAACCAGAGATAATCTGGTTAGATTCAATGTTGATTTTGGCCCGGGAATGGTAGAATTATGTATAAAGAAATATGGAAGAAGAAGAGAAATGAAAACAAAAGAATATGATTAAAAAATCGTTGAAAACAACCCCTATTTATAGAAGAACAACGGCCATGTCCATTCATGAAGAGGTATGATGAATAGACACTTATTTTGAAATTAACTGACACAATGTCGACATGCTCACACTATGTCGACATGGGTATATTGAGCATGTCGACATCCCAAAGGAATTTTTGGAGGTTTATTTTTCTTTTGAAAATAACTTTTATCTTATATTGAAAACTATTTTAAACTTAACAAATATACTTGACTATAGTTAAAATACATAAGTAAATATAGAGAATAATATATATATATATATACATATATAATTTTATATTTAAATCTATAAATATTAAAAGTTAAATATATTATTATTAAAGATAGTTTTAAAACTAAGAATAATATGATTTTGAAATTAAAGATTATTTTGAGGCTAAAAGTATTTAAAATCCGGATAGATGTTTTCGATTCTTTTAAAAGGAAGGTTTTGAAAAAAATTGAAAACAAGGTATAATTTTGTAAAATCATTTTGAATGAAAAGTTAGCAGATACAAAACAATGTTCCACCATATTTTTCGTAGGTTCCATCCTACTTAGGGTTTCATCCCTTTAACAGGATGGAAGTGGATTCCATTCCACGAGTAAATTGGATTTTAAGATGTCAGTGCTTTTCTAGAAGTTTTGACAAAATTCCTAATTAATTAAAAAATTAAATTACTTGAAATCTTAAACTCTTGATAATCTTGATATTCTTGATACTCATGAGTCTTCAATCTTGATATCTTGAATCTCTATACTGTACAGTCTTCATTCTTGGTACCTACATGGTTAAATCCTGCATATACATATACTTCTAAATTATAATGTTAGTATTTATATTTTATAATCCTATTCTAAGGTTGTTGTCATCAAAACCATCATCTCACGGGCTAACATATATGTATATGTACACTGGGTTGTTCTACACATGTTTGGATGTGTCTGAGATGAAATTGGTTTGGACATATGTGGTGTAACGACCCGGATTTTAGTCATCTGTTATTAGAATAATTAACTAATTTTAAATATTGGAATATTAATTTTTATAAGTCAAATGACTTAATTTCTTGATATTTAAATTTTTTTGGATCTATAAATTTTAGACACTGTACTAATTTTCAAACGCTAATTGCGGAATATAACAATATATATACATACATATATGTATGTATATAAACTTCACTATTTCAAACTTATGATAAAATATGTATATGTAAATATAAATATAAATATCTATACATATATGTATATATAAGCTTCATGATGACAAACATTAAATCAAGCACACAAAAAATCAAATCAACACATAAGAAATCAAATCAACACATACAAGGAATCAAATTAGAACACAAAAGCAAAAGAAAAAAGAATAAAAAATATGAAAGAAGAAGCCTGTACATGCATAGATTAGATAGTTACGGGAATTAATGGTGACTTGATTAAGTGCCATTAGAGTTACTAAGCCTCTTTTCAAATTTGGAAATTGATTTTTGAACTAAAGTTGTTTTAGGAATGATTATTAACTATTAATGACATTTTAAAGTCAATAATTATTTGATAATAATTTAAATTTAATTATTTTATGGTTTTTAAAAGTTATTTAAAAGTATTTAATTATTGTTTTCAAAGTTATTTAATTATTTACAATGTTTAAAAGTATTTTAGTTATTAATTAAAGTTATCTTATAATGATTTGTTTTTAAAGTAATTATTATTTGAGAATTAATCGGTATAATAAATATTATTATTTCGAAGATAATTGGTTCAAGTATTAATTTTGCTTTAAAAACAATATATTATATAGTAAACTGTTATAAAAGAGTATTTTCCAAAATTAAACTTGGAAATTTATATAAAACTTTGAAAGCTTTATTTTGAGATAATTATTAAAATATAGATTTTGGAAAGTAATGGTATATTTCCATGCCATATTTTGAGGGGCAGAGACTGCTTATAGTTTGTTATGTTTTTGATCGGATAACGACATAACCATTGTGCAAACTGCGATATATGATTAATTGCATGGCAGAAATTAGAAGGCAAAGATTGCCTAAATTAAATCTGGATTTTCTAGGATAGAGACATAACCATTGAGCTACGATCCATGGTCGATACTGAATGGTGGTTTTCATATTTATTTTAAAAGGTTTTCAAGTAATTTTGAAAGATATGATTTATTGTATACTTATTCCGGTGAGATAAGTAAATGACTATTTTTATTATAGAGATTCAATTTATTGAAATTAAATTAAACGAGGCTTAGTGATTTCAGTGGGAAATGAAATCTTTGGTTGAATGTTTATTTATTTGATAGTTAAATAACCGACTATCAAATCTTGGCCTTAATATGTAATCCTTCTTTTGGTGGTACGGAATTATTCCCTATTTAACACCAATGGATTTAACTGTATAAATATCTTGGAGAAATGAGAGAATTAAATGTTATGGTTACCATCGAGTTGCTATACTATATGTATAAACTTGTGAATCTTTCAGGACAAATGATAAGGAGATCCGTCCACATAAACGGTTAGGTGGTGATCCCTGATCTTATGTATTGTCGTATTATTTCCTAAAGAACCGGTATTGAGCATTCTGGAATGACGATGAATGGTTTTTGGAGCACCCAGGCAATGGAAAGTGTACTTATAAGAGATAACTCAAAACCCATAACCTACTTTGGAACCATATACGGTTAAACGGAGGAGATGCGTTATATTTTAAGATGCGGAAATCCATATGTGGTACCGTGACTCGTTGGAGTGTGGGAATCTGTGTGAGATTCCAAGATTTATTGAAATGTGAAATTTAGGTGCGATTACATGACATGTTAAGGTGTAGGAGTCCATGTGGGATTCCATAATTTATTTTGGAGATGGAGCGTGAGCTGGTACGCCGGGGATAACCTCATCAACGGAAATGACTAAAAACAGATGTATAAGGCATGGCCAGTAGGGTTGGCAAACCCATAGGGTGTACTCGGCTCCTTTTCTAGCAATATCGATACATTCAGTTATTGTGGCATGCTTGAGCGATGCACTTGGTCTTAACAAGACCAGTTATGTTTTTCCTATAATACCCCGGCTAGACAGGTATTATGCTTTGGAAGGATAACTCTAATCCTTGTGCAGGAGGACCGTTCTCGAAGTACTGAGGGCACCTCCGTGGAAATCCTACACAATTAGCGAAAGAGCCTTATCGGATTTTGATTTTTATAACTAGTATCGTTGCGATGTACATAGCACATGCATCGCGGCTACTTGTTATTATTACTTTGGCGATTAGACACTATATAATATCAGATAATTTTTGTAACGACCCTCCTTTCATTCCAAAGAAAGACGCATCATTAAGAAGAAAGAAAGGGACAGAAAAGAGAAAAGAAAAGAAAAGAAAGAAACAGACAACATCAGAATCTCACAGCGGAACGAATAAATTATATTATATCACATAAAACTTTACATAGTATCATATACATCAGAGTTTTACAGCTAATATAACACAAACTAGACAGTTATAAACTCTTGTCTAGCGATTACAATTCAAGTACATCAGAGAAAACAGATACAACTCAAACACAACGGAACCACAATATATATCTATTCATCGAAGCCTCCTGCTCCATATCTCCTCCAGAACCCATCAAGGTAATCCTGAACACTTGACTACTCATACGAAATATAAGTACCCAAGAGTTTAATAAAACAGAAAATAAACACTCAAGTCAGACAGGGGTCTGGTGTGAGTAAACGGGGTTAAAATTGCTTAAGTTTTAAAAATCCTTTGAAACCAAAAGGTATCACGTAAGACTTCACACACATAACATGGAAAAGTTTTTACCTTACGCTAACCAAAACATCTGATAGGAAATCCAGTGATATTATAATAGTGTCTAGGGTTTTCAAAATAAAATACAGAAATAGCTGGAATGCTTACATCTCACGTTCCAACATAGTTGGGCACAATCAAAACCGTACAGGCACTTATTGGATTTTGGATTCCATCAATGGCAGGGCTACTGGGGTACCGCCTGTCATAGTACGTGGCCTAGATCACCGTACCGAGGAGCCACCTTAACTCCCCTGCAACACAAAGTCGGGACCATTCCTTACTGAACAGTCCCGAACAAGACCACCCCGGTGATTCTAGCTAGCAATCGCCCCACACAGCGGAAAATAAAAAGGGACATCTAGACAGGGGTAAACCTCGCTCTCTAGTGGGGGCTACCCACGAAGCCTTGCTGCACCTCCCCTATTTTAGCCATTCCCGGTTGATGAGGCTTGAGGCTACGATTACCTTTATAGGACATATCAATCTTAGAATGCTCATCGTCCACCTGACGATGTTCTGAAAGCATTCAATCCATACAAGTTCGTTCCGGGTTCGAACGAAACCGAAGGCACTATCTCGTTGCACTCATTTTGGAATCACCCTCAGAGTCAACGACCATAGCCCTTGCATTCTAAATCACCATCTCGAACCTATAAGTACTATTCCGTCAAACTCATTACGGAATCACCCATAGAGTTATACTGACGTATAGTTCTTACACCTCGAGTCTTCACTTGCCCCACTTGGATTAACGACCTAACGTTTAATTGGAATCGATGTGGTTTTCGGATATCCAAATATGGAAATCCGATTCCGGTCTCATCGAAATCCAAACGCCATTTTAATGTCCAAGTTGTACTTAAGGATTTTAAATAATTAACTCATTTTATTATTATCCGTTTCACAAAGATAGATAAACTACATATCACAATAGATAATCACATCCCCATCATAAACAGATAATCTGTACCAACATCACAAACAGATAATCATTACACTCAGACAATCCATCACAAACCATCATACTTTAACCAAACATCCATATCATACAGATACAACTCATCTCATTACTAAGATCATAACCATTCAATCAATATCATCCATAATCAAAGATTTATCAACATCATCTATAATTAATTTATAATGAATTAAATTAATTACTTCTATCTCTAATTAATTTAAAATAAATTAAATTAATTACCACATCTATAAATCCTGCTTAAAATCCAATTGTTAATCAACCTAGTTAATTAATTATTCTCTGAGTATTCAACATGATTAAACCCTTTGATTAATCATTTACTAATTACAATAAGTAATTAGTCTTTAAATAATTTTTTACAAAATTAATTAACCTTAATCATAAGTAATTAACATTTAATTACTTCATTAATTAACTATAATTAATTATATTTATCCTTTATTAATTACACTAACTAATCACTTAATAATTATTACTTAATTATACAATCCTTAATTACATCATCAATTATATTAATTAATGATTTCTAATTTAAATTAATAACTTTATTTAAAATTAATTACATTTAGTAATTAATCTAAAATTAAAATACAATTATTAATCACCTTTGATTAATATTAAACCAGTAACTAACTGCCCTTAATTACACTTTAACAAATTAATTATCTTCATAATTAATTATCTCCATTAATTAATCCCTTGATTACTTTCAAAAGTAATTACCAAAATTAATTAATTAAAATCATCTTTATTAATTACATTCCAGTAATTATCACTTATTACTTCTCTAAGTAATCCTGCTCCATTAATTACCTTAAGTAATTACACTTATTAAACCATCATATGATTTACTTAAATTAATTAAACTAAATTAATTAACTTAACAAATCACATTATCAAAATTGATTACAATAAGTAATTAATTCTTTAGTTACTTTTAAGTAATTAGACTTAACAATTTAAAACTAATTACCTTAAATTAATTAATCTAATTAATTATCAGAATTAATTACTTAATTATCCTTAGATAATTATCATTATTTATTAATAATATTTCCTTAAATTATTTCCTTAAGAAAATTATCTTGGATTAATCATCATTAATCATTTCTAATTAAATTAATTCTAAATCATTATTTAAAATCAATTAAGTAAATTCTAAATTAAGTTCTTTTATTATCTTAATTATCCTAAGACAATTTATTTAATTATAAATGATTTCATTAACATTCAAAATGTATTTTAAATAATACACCTCTAAATTAAATTCAAATTCCATTTCAAACTTTAAAGATTTCAAAATGTTTAACTATTTAAGCATTATTTAATTTAAATAAATTATAACTTTAAAATGAAAGTGAAAACATTCATTACTTATGTAAGCAAATTTTAAATCCAAGTTTACTTAAGTTTATTTAAAGAATCAAAATTTTAAAATAAACTGATTATTTAAAACTTCTCAAATTTCAAGTTAAATATTTCATAATTTTTTCAAATATTAAAGAAAGAAATCTTCAAGTTTAAAAATATCTTTGAAATGAGATTCATCTTTAAAAATTTACTTTAAACATTGAATTTGATCAACATTTTAAAATTTACAAAACTGTATAAATTTATACCGAATTCAAAGTATCCTGAAAACTGTAATTAAACTTGATTTTAAACTTAATATAAATCTTGCTTAAATTTAAATATTTTCATTTTAAAACTTTGAATTTAAAAGCTCACTTGAATTCAAATTGATCCTAACTTGGTATTTAAAACCTTTCCAAAATCCTGTTTTAAAAATTTTAATTCATCAAAGTTTTTTTTAAAAAAAAAACTGCACATATGCAGGTTTTTCAACCTGAACTTATACTTAATGTAAATCTTGCTTAAAAATTTAAAATTTTAATTTGAAACTTTGAAATTCAAAAGATCATCTGAATTAAGATTTTTAAACTTTGCATTTTAAAAATCCCAATTGAAATTCTGCTCAAACTTTTGAATTCCATCTTAAAATTTAAAAATTGCAAATTTCAGGTTTTTACAACCTGAACCAAACAACTACCCGAGACTTCAAAGTTCTACTTCGAGTTTCAAGCCCCTAGCCCCGAGTAAATAACCCATTTCACCCGAGTAGAACGCGAGTCATTTGCCTGCACCAACCAAGCAAAAGTTCACCAGAACAATTGTGCACGGTGCATATGCATCGGCACTTCGGCGACCTTTAGCCACCCTGACCAACTCCACCAAGTTACTGACAATCCACCAACAAGCTTACGGCCATCAGAAACCCCTCTTCAACTCGGAATTAAAATCCAAGAAAAAATGCAAAACTGGAAACACAACCCAGAAGACATTCCCAACCTGTCAACGGCCAGCAATCCCAACTCCGACCATCATATCACCTACGACACCGGCCATCCCTTCACCTATGTCTCCTCTTCCAATCCCCAAAGTTCTACATCACTCGATGCTCCAAAGAAATCAAACAGCAACAAACAACCGACCACCCACAAAACTAGGTTTACACAAAAGAATGCGCCGCCGTTGCCACCACGTCCAACTGCACCGCCTTCCACTATTTCTCCTTGCCCCTCCGATCACTCCTCCATCACCACAGGGAGCCTCGAGCATCCCAGTCCACATGATCACCCCAAAATCGACAATAACCTAATTTTGTTCAACCCAGAATTGCCCCCTCTACAGTTACTTTAAAAATGGGATTTTTGTTTTAGAAATCATGATTTCATATGTGCATTCATATTATAACTCTGATTTAATATTTTAGGAAGTTTAAATTTTTGCTTACTTTCAATATTAACTGTTCTTACAGTTTTCAAAGACAAACAGTTTTTAATTTAACTTAATTATAATTTATAAACTTATATTCATACTAAACAAACATTTTCTATTTACATAACAAAATCCTAACTGAGATCAAACCAGTTGATAATGGATTTCTTATTAAAAACTTAGTTCAAGGCCAAGGATAGATATATAGAATCCTGATACACACACACGCACACATATATATATTTATATATATATATATACACACACACACAGAATCACAATACAATCATACAAACATGATTATTCCTATCAATAAACATGCAATAGATAACTCAAGCTTTTGCATATGTGAGGTTACTTACTTAAAAGAAAACAGAACATTTTTTTTCTTTTTATCAACAGCAGTTTGATTGATTTCTTTTTTTTGTAACAGTTTGTTTTGAAACTTGAGTTATATAAGTATGTTAGCTCTGATTTTTACAAGAAAAACTGTTTTTAAACATAGAAGTTCACTCACCTTTTAATGAAGAAACAGAGAAGCAACTCAGAGAAGTATTTTCACATTTCCAGGAACCTGTTTTGCATGATGCAGTTGATTTGAAATTGCTTGATGAATCTGTGTTTTAGCTTCCATTTGATAATTGAATTTACTTGTTGCTATAGAATTTTGAAACTGCATGCAGATCCATCTTCATATGCTTGAATTGAAGTTGAAGTTGCAAATCAATGTTGAAGATAGGAGCAGGTTTTATTTTTGCAGATTTTAAATTGAATTTGGGTTGTAGATTTAGATTGTATTTGGGTTTTGATTTTGAACAAGAAATGGTTTTGCAGATTTCATCAAAAATATGATTTCTAGTTTCTTACTTGAAAAAAAATGGTTTTAACAAAAATGCATTGCAAATTTTACTTATCTATATTAATTATTTTCAAAAAAAAATAAACTACATTGCCACTTGTTACTTAAGTAAAACAAAAGATTTACAAGTGTCTTCATTATGTGTTAAGTGTTTGACACATATTCATTTTAATAAATAAAAGAAATTTCTAAATTTTGTAAAGGTTTTCAAGTTCATTTCTTACTTAGTTAATCATGTTTCAAAAGTTTAATTACATTTAGTTTTTAAATGCTTATATACAAACCTTCTTTATAAAATTACTCAATTTAAATGTTTATTTGAATGTCTTCAAAATAATACTTTTTAAAGCTAAACTTTTCAAAAGAGCAAATTTTAAAAAGAAAAGAAATGTTAATTTCAATTTCATTCAAAAGTTTTAAATCAAAATATTATACTTTAATATAAATAAACTAAATCTTATCTCAAAAGAAAAGTAATTCTTAAAATAAAACAAAATAAATTCTTATTATAAAATACAATTTTAAACTATTTTATTTTTAAACAAATTATTATATATTTATAAACAAAATAAATATTTACTTCTATTTCTATGAAAATATAAGATAGACTTTTAAAACAAACTTTTGAAAAGTTTTCAATACTAATTTTAAATCAATTTAATCAATTCATAAATCATACATCTTATATATAAAATAAATTGGAAAATATTCTTTATAAAATTAAATTAAAATAAAAACTCATATTTACAATGTATACACATATATACATCATAAATAAATATCTTTAAATCAGCTTAGAAAAATAATTTTATTACTTAAATAATTTTAACATTTGAAAAGAATAAAATTCCCAAAAGTTATTATTATTATCATCATTATAAATATCATTTATCAAATTAAATAATATTTAATCTTCAAAAGATAATTTCTGTTTGAATTAAATTATTAAATCAATATTTGACATTTTAAAATAATTATTAATGAAATTATTAAATAAATATCGCTTAAATTTTCGGGACATCACATTCCTCCCCCTTTAAAAGAATTTCGTCCTCGAAATTTAAAAGCAAAGGTAATTTAATAATCCCATACAGATTTAAATTAAAAACATATGCTATCAATCAAATACTAGCAACCATAGCAACCAATTCAAATAAACAATTATTAATCCCATACTAGCAACCATAGCAACCAATTTGGCTCTAAAACTATTTTTAAAATAAGTTATTTTCAAATCTTTTTTCCAGATATTTACTATACAAGCCATTCTTTTAAAAACTCAAACTACCTTATATCTACTATTTAACTATTCAACGACTATTTAACTATTTTAAAACTATTTCAGTCATTTTCTAAATTCAAACTGGTTAGAGTGGAAACTATTTATATTTAATACCAATCGAGATAAGAATTGAAGTGGTAAACCAAATGGAAATTGAAAAAACTATGAACTGAAAGCGAAATCAGTTACTGAAGCAAAAATAATTTGGAAATAAAAGAGCATATTTTGAGAAATATGATGATTTGAAATTAAAAAAAAGGATAGTACTATAACTGAAAATGCACTTTATAAAGAGTAAGTAATGTGGCAAATAACTTTATAAAGGAAATCGAACTTGAATGATGAGTTGGCATAAATAAAGTTATATATATTTGTTATATATTAAAAACTTCCCTTATTGAAATTATAACCAAAAGAGGTGATCCTTTAAAGATAATTGAAATATAAAATGGAAATTATGTAAGTATGAAATGATCAAGAAAATTATTCTAGTTGAAAGGACAAACTTATATATATAAGAATCATTTTATGGGAATGGAACTGAAAAAGTTTTTGGAACTCATGGATTTTTGAAAGGCTTTTGATTTGGGAAAAATCAATTTTGATACTTTGGAAACCCAAGTTTGAGAATTATCGATTTTGGGATATCGATTTTGTGTAAATGAATTTATATGCGATACATATAAGAGTATGATTTGAAAGATACTATATGTGTATAGTATCAAATGTTTTGAGAATGCTATGGGGAAAAGGCACTCCAATTGAGAGTTGAAACTTATAGTAGGAGATCCACTGGGTGGTTCTTCCCTGAGCCCTAAGGGGGTTCTAAATTTTGATCCCAGAGGACGTCCGGACTAAATTGTAGTTCCTGTGGATTGTGATTGGGGTAGCGAAGTTCAAGGGCACTGATGCTTATAGAGACATTGGGGTATGCTATGATGGTAGTGTAACTCTTGTGTAACTGCGATCTACTGCATTTCCATAGCGTAAGTCGAGGGGCAACGATTGCCTAAAGTCTACGTTTGATTTCGTTGGGAGAGCGACGTAACATCGGTAGATTGCGATCTATGTGGAGATAGCGTAAATCGTGTGGCAGTGAGTGCCTATAGGCTACATTGGGACTCGACTAATGTAGTCTGCGATCTATGTGGTGAAGTTTCATTTGGCAGCGAAATTCGAGGGAGCTGACGCCTACAGTTACATAGTTTTTGTCGTGATGGCAACGTAACCCTGGGTGTAGCTGCGATCTATGGCGGTTCCATGGTGTAATCGAAGGGTGCAGATGCCTACAGTTTTCTATGGATTTTGCGGGGATGGCGACGTAATCATCGGGCTAACTGCGATCCATGGAGGGGGTGATGATTTCTATAGCATTCTCATAAAAGTTTTTTTAAAGTAATTTCATTGGGTGTTGCAAACGGGTTTACTAAGTACTTATAGATTTTCAGTCTTGCGCCTGGTCAAAGTTTGACTGAATTTCTATAAGAACAAGGATGGACTTGTTGAGACACCGAGTTATAAAAGGTATTTTCATAAAGATAGTTTTGGTGATGAATAAAAATGAGAGGTAAATCGAATTCAAATAGAATTGGAAATTTCCGTTAAATGAAATAGATATAAAAGCTTTAGTGGTAAAGTAAAAATAAATATAGAGTATATAAAACATTTATACTGGATAAGAAATGGATGGTGAAATTCTTATGTAAATTTGGAGTTGATAAATATACTAAGTTGATATTTGAATGAAGGTTTAATAAAAGTGGTAAAAAGGGAAATTGTGAATAAGTAAATAGAAATCAAAATAAATGTGAAAAAAACATTGGTATAAATAATAATAAATTAGAAATTAATACTTAGGATGTATGTATATTATTTTATCTGCATAGCGATTTGATCCAGATTTGGGCACAGAATTTCGAGTCAGTAATATCGATCCAAGTTAGGATTTTTCACTCGATTTTCAACAACGAACCCTAGATATGGATCTGAAATTCTCTATCATAGTATATGGCTATGCAAGGAGGATGACAATGTCTGATCAAGAGTCGAGTGGACGATACTAGTTCGGAAGTGAAATTGTGTGATTGAGTGAGCGATCGGATTTGATATTGCGTACGGATGATATGTGTACATCGTACGGCTTAAGTAGAACAAATATTGTAATTTATAAAAGAAGTGAATAAAATGATTTTGAATTCTGTGATTGACTATTATTGCTAAGTAGGATATACAGGTATTTAAAAGCAAAAGGAAATTGATGTTTTTGATTCCAGAAGATAAATTGAATTCCACGACAAATATGTATGTATTTCAAATTGTCATATGAAATTTCGTGTTTTTCTGATCTAGCCACTTGGCTTTTGTTTTCTTTTGAAATTTCGGGCCTGTAGAAGCATTTTGTAGTCGTTTTGATCTATCCGCGCGAAGGAGACGCTGGCGAAATTTTTCGAAATTTAGGAAGTTAGAAAAAATTTGAGAAAATTTTGATAAGTATAAAATTTGGTTTTAAATTATAATTTGAATGGTTGAGTAAGTAATTTTATTTGGAACCTATGGGTGAGTTTGGAAAGTTAGTAAGGGTAATAGTGTGTGTTTAATAAAAAGATTTGTTTTAAGGAAGTTGTTAAAAACTTTCTGGCATATGGGAAATAGTTAACGAGTGTAGGCCGTTATTCTTAACTAGCAATTTCGGAGACGAAATTCTTTTAAGAGGGAAGGAATGTGACGATCCAGAATTCTGAAGCATTTGAAATTGGAATATTTAATTGATTTTAAAGTTTTAATTTTTAATTTTTAACTTGAATTTCAAATATCACTAATTATGGGATAACTAAATTATTGAATTTAATTATTGGAAATTGGGTCAAATGTTAAATCCGGAGTTTTAAGCCTGTTAAAAATAAGCTAAAGGCTTATAAAATCTATATTAATAATACTGTAGGTAAAGGAAGTGTTAAAATTGAATTTGGAAGTGTTTTGTTCAGTTTTAAAAATATATTGTTTAAATTGATATTTAATTTAAAAATAGCCTTCCGAGGCACATTCTCGGAATTCAACGAAACTAGTTCCATTGAATCCGTAATAGTTTATTATTATCAGATTTCAAATTTCGTAGCATTTGGAGTTGTTGTTTCGTCGTACGAGTTATAAACGTTCTAAAATCTATATCGAAAATTCAATATAATAACTGGGTCTAAAAAGCTATCTTCTCCATACGATCGAATTTGGACTCAAAACAATTTCCATTGTGTTCATAATAGGGGTATAATATTATAAATGCCTAGCAGCATGCCTCGATAGAGGTTCGAAATTTTAGGTTGCGAAATCGAGACGATTTGAATTTAATTAATATATATATATATATATATATATATATATATTAATTTTGGTCAACATCAATTGAAATTATATCTATATCAAAACTTTTTCCTCTCCTTCCATGGAACTGTAGCCTGATAATGTTGGCACTCATGTCCCCCACTTTCAGAACATCGTATCTCCCTCCCCTTTTCTTATATCACACGACCTTCCTCTGTTTTTTTTTTGAACGGCCGAACCTTTCAGCCGAGAAATTTTTTTTATAATGGCCGAGCTTTGAAATTTAAAACCCCAGTATCCTTCGCTTCTGTCCTTGCCTCAAATTCAAATTCACGACAAATGAAAAAAGGGTTTTTCTTTGAAAAAATAAATGGACGCGATTCTGTTTCGAGAAAAAAGAAATCGAATAAATCATCAAGGGGATCGCAGATATTTTCCTCCGCCTTCCAGTTCAAAACCATTCCTCCCCAACCTCTTCTCCTCATTTTCGAATTTTAAAGGGAGAGGCGTGCATGAATGATAGGTCGTTTGACGACTCGGGGTTTTTGGATATTTGAAATTGGAATATTTAATTGATTTTAAATATTTAAAGGGTTAATTTTAACTTAAATTTCAAATATCTCCATTTATTGGGTAGTTAAATTATTGAATTTAATAATTTGGAATTGGGTAAAATATTGAATCATCAGTTTGAGCTCGTTAAAAATAATTTGAAGGCTTGTAAAATTTATATTGATAATGCTGAAGATAATAAAAATTTTAAAATTGAAATTTATGGTGATTTGTCAAGTTTTAAAAATATATTGTTTAAATTGATATTAAAAATAGCCTTCCGAGGTACAATCTCGGATTTTAAACCAGTTCCATTGGATCCATAATAGTGTTTTACTACCAGATTTCAATTTTCGTAGTGTTTGGAGTTGTCATGTGATCGTACGATAGGTAAGCGCGCTGAAATTTTATATCGAATTCAATGTAATAACGGGGTTCCAAAAAGCTATGTTCTCCATACGATCGAATTAGGAGTCGAAACCTTTTCCATTGCATTCGTGATAAGGGTATAACATTATGAACGCCTAGCGGCATGCCTCGATAGGAGGTCGAGATTGTGAGTTGTGGAAATCGAGACAATTTAAATTTAAATTTAAATATAATACATAAATGGTTTGACTGGTCAAAGTATTCACATCAGAACTTTTTAATTTCAATTCAAAACACGTTAACATTGAAATGTGTCTCCTTGCTTTTTTAATCACATTCCAGATATCCACATCAAAACAAAAAAGAAAAGATAAAAAACGAAAAAAAATATGGCCAAACAAAAATCGCGTCTCCCTCGAAGAAATTTACAGATCGATCAAAAATTCATCTAAAAAAATAAATACGATTGATCTTTATTCTCATTCAAATCAAAATCGAGTCGCGATTTAGAGTAGCGGTGGAGGCCGCCTCTGGCAAGGGTGGAGCGCTCGTGTTACGACAGAAGGGTGCGACGGCAGATTGGCGGCGAGGCAAATCGATCGAAGCACGAGCTTCGTTTCGCGATGTGGAATGACCGATGGTCTCTCTCGAATGTGGTGTGCCTGGAAGCGATGAGGTCGCGTAGGATCCAAGACTCGAGGGCGGTTTCTGGTAATCAATTGGTGGTGGTTTTCGAATTGGGCCTTGATGGTGGTTGGTAGGTGATTGGGAAGGGAATCTTCGAGCATCCTGTCAAGCGAGGGGTTTGATAGTAGCAGTAAGGTAGTTAGCATTCTACAATTTATTTTATTCATCACTTTCAATTTTGATTTAATAGATATGTATAAATATAGGTAAAAGAAATTAAAAATAGAAACTTTTTGTTAGCCAGGGAAACATATATTCATAGAAAAGAATTTTAAATCAAGATTTTTATTTTAACAAATATATATATTAAAAATAAAGAAAAAAGTTTTCTTTTTCAGTAAAGAACTTACTATTTTGGGTTAATTACAGGAAAAGATATAAATATATGGATAAGATTTTGGAAATGGAAATTCCAAATGTTGTAGAGTTTATATAAAAAAAATTAAAATTTTAAAATCTATATAGATATTTTTGTATATAGTTTCAAAGAAATAAAATAAAAATACATATACATTTATAAACCTACAAGTATATCTTGAAATAATGGATTAAGGTGAATAATTTGTTTAAATTAACTTAATTATTTATTTTAGTTAATGAAAATAATTTATTAAAGGAAATTTAGTTTTAAATTTAATAATTAATTAATTCAATCTATTAAATGGAAATTAATTGTTCAATTAGTTCAAATATTGATAAATCATTTAATGTTTATACAAGGTCGAAAATCGTGAAACCAAGTCGAGATGGAAATAGGTTGCAAACAAAGTCAAAGGTGAGTTAATCTCACTCAATTGGATTACCTTTTAAATTTAAGTAGTTAAAATTTAAATTATTAGTTATTTGCTTTAATTGATAATTTATTATCATCTTGGGTGTGATATGTTATATAAAGTATATATAAATTGGAGTGATTGATTTTCCGCATTATATAGCGGATGAGACCCTATGTGCCCCGCATAATAGCTGATGACCTTTATACCACGATATCCCCCTCGAAGTGGGATTGATATTTTTATCTTATGCCAACATCTGTGGATGCAGGGAAAAATAGGTTGGAGGGATCCAACTGGATTCCTCAAAATATTGAATTTGTTTTCATAGTTTGTGATATGATTCATTGATTATCTGTGATAGATTATTGATATATTGTGAATTGAAAATATTGGATGTTGTGGTTTGATTGAATATATTTGGTATATTGAGTTATCAAGAATATATAGATTGGATTTTTGAAGAGAAATAAAGAGAAAGTTTTAAGTAAAATAATTATTGAGAATTTGGATAAATTAAAGAATGAATTGGAAAAGGATAAAAGTTGATTTTTAAATTCTAATAAAAAAGTTCCGAGTATGGGAAAGGAGAATTTTGAATAAATGGGAATAAATGAATTGTTAAACTTAAGTAATATTATTTAAAGGAATAAAGGAATTAATTTTTAAATTCAAGGTTTAAAATAGTTGTGAGAGATAAAGAAGAATTTTGGAAAAAAAATATGAAATTGGTATTTTTAGTTTAAATAAGATTTTAAATCATAATAAGGAGTAAAATCTAAAATTAATAGGTTTTGAAATAAAATTTAGTAAGTAAAGGAATTTATTTTAAAATGGAGTAAACTTTGGAAATCGATTTGAAAATTGATTAAGTGTTTGAAACTATGATTCAAAAGGAGGACGAGACTATGGAATTTATAAACTTGATTTATAAAGTGAAATAAGATATCAATGGATATTTGGAAGTATAAATTCACGGTGAGAATTTATAAAGGAATGAGTAATTTAAAAAAAATAGTGGTTTTATTTTTAAATGTGGAAAGGAAAATTTACGGGATTGAGACGTAAATTAAACTGGAAATAAATCGAGAAGAATTTATAAATAACTAGACGGTTGTATTGGAATAGAAAGTGAAATTCTTGAAAAGCTAAGGGTATTTTCAAAGAAAGATTTTTAAGTATAAAGTAGGAGTTTTAAAATGTTTTAAAGAAGAATGTTTTCTTTTAAGACGTTTATTATTTAAATTGTTTTTAGATTTTAAAGTAAATATTTATTAGTTTAGTTATAGTAGTAATTATTTTAAAGGTTAAAATAGTATTGTGATTTAAAAGATAGTTACTAAATATTTATACTTTATATAGATAACTTTTATTTTAAAGGTAGTTTTGGCCAAGTTTTACTTGAAAATTATTACGGAATTTCATAACTATTATTCTGAATAAAGTCTTTTAAGTAGTTTTATTTTAAATGTTTTAAAGTATATATATCTTTGGATAAAGTGATTTAAATTATTCAAAATCTAAGTTATTAGTACTTGATGCTTTTCAGCTGAAATAAAACAATTATTTTGATGATTGTGTGATTTGATAGTTTAATAACCGACTATCAATATTGACCAATGCGCTGATCGTTTTGAAGAGGCCGGGATCGAGATTAATTTTTCAAAAACCACTTCGATCCAGTTTGAACATTTTCGTGAGGAAGACAAGAGCTTGGAGTCGAAGATGGAGCAGTGAAGTGCAAGGGCTAATCGCTATTAATCCTTAGGGTGATTACAAAATGGATGTAGTAGGAGTAGTGCATTTGGTTCCGTTCGGAACTGGAACAGACTTGTGTGGACGAATGCTATCAGAGCATCGTCAGAGGGACGATGGGCATACTAAGTGTATGGGTGCTAAAAAGGTAACGCATAGTCTCGAGCCTCATCAACCGAGAATGGGTAAAACAGGGGCGGGGCAGCAAGGCTAATTGGCTAGCAACCAATTAGGGTGAGGTCATCCCTGTCTAGATGTCCTTGTTATTCGGCTGTGTGGGTGGTTGCTGATCCCAACCACGGGGTGATATTATTCGGACTATCCAGTAAGGGATAGCTCTGGTCTTGTGTTGCAGGGATTAGGGTGGATCCTCGGTACTCTAATCTAGACCAGGTACTGTGACAAGAAGTACCATTGTAGCTCTGCCATTATATGGAATTCAATCTCCAATAAGCGCATGTATGGTTTTGATTGTTCCCAACTATTACCGAAACGTAAGATGCAAGCATTTCAGCTAGATTCTATTTTACTTTCAATAGACACTACTATAATATCATATAGATTTGATAAAAAATGTTTTGGTTATCGTAAGGTAAAAATCTGACATGATTATTTGTGGCGTGGTCTTACAAGATACCTTTGATTTCAAAGGATTTTTGAAAACTTTAATAATCCAACTGAGTGTGTTTTCTCACGCTGTTTTTCCAGACTGACTCAGGTGTTATTTAACTATAATGCTCGGGTCAGGCCGAGTATTATAGGATACAGGATGCGGAGCTCAGGAGACGATCTAGATGGTGAGACATATCGCACGTACTTGATATATATTTCGGTGTGCAGTATAAGCTGTATAGTCTGCTTTTGGGTGAGGATAAGTTGTTACAACTGTCCAGTATTTGGCTGTTGTTTGTATGTACTCCGATGATGTGATGTATTATTCAGTTACAGATTCTTTTGTATAAAGTTCTGTTGTTATCTATTATATATTATTCCGTTGTGATTATGACACTCTGATATTGTTTTGTTTTTCTCTTCATCTACCTCCTTCTTCTTTCCCTTGCAGTCTGGGTTTTCGGTATCTGATTGTTTGATATTTGATACATTGGACGGATTGATGTCGATTTTCTGCCGTCGAAAACTCGGGTCGTGATAGATTGGCAGCGATGTCGCAGAAAGTTTGGAGCTGCACGCATGTGGGCGCAACAGTGCTCGAGTCCGGCGAAGTAGGAGTCGTGTGTTGACTGAAGAAAAGGAAGGAAAAATCGATGCGTTTTAGGGGTGGGTTAGGTCAAGGTTCAAGTTAACGGTGGTGGAAGTGCATAGTGCGGGTTTGGATTGGGACCGGGGTGATTGGGAGGATAGAGGAAGCACGGCGTCGAGAACGGTTGTAACAACCCTAGATTTTTGAATATAATTTAAATTTGACTTTATTCCATTTTGTAATTATTTTTAATTTTTTTTATTTATAAGATTTCTTTTCTAAATATTTTTAAAGTGATAATAGAATTTTTCCAAAATTTATTGCATTTATTTTCTATTTTTAAAGGCTAGTTTCTATTTTTCTGCTATTTTCTTCATTTAAATTATATTTAATTAAAATTTATTTATTTATTTTTGTGAATGCATTTTTATTTTATGTTCTTATCTTTATTTATAAATATTTTTCAAGTACATTTATTTTCAAATTTTCTAGACTAGTTTTCATTTTCTATGCTATTTTCTTAATTTAATTATATATAATCAATATTTATTTATTTACATTCTATTTATTTTTTATATTTTCTTATTTTAACTGAATATATATATATATATTTCAGTAATTTAAAATTATAAAAAGTAATAAGAGAAATGTGAAAGGTTTTGTGACTTTTTATTTTCTTAAGGCTTTTTGTATTCACACCTTTTCACATTTCAACCGTCACTTTTCATTCAATTGGCTGCCTTGTCTCATTCTCTTCAGTTGACCACTCCATATCATTTCACGTAAATTATTTTCCTCCAACCTGAGAAAAAATTTTGGCCTCTCTCCTTCGAAAAAAGTTTGGTAAATTCTTCTTTTCTTTTTCATTTTTTATGCTTGTTTATTTGATTTTGCACTTGTTTTCTTCTTTTTAGGTTCGGCCCTTGCTCCTCCTTCAGCTTGGTCACCTCCACCACCTCCTCCTCCTCACTGGCTATCCCAAGCCGAGCCACCCTTGGTGGTAGATCCATCACCAAATACTCCAAACTCCAACTATATCACCTAGCTGAGCACCACAATGCTTCCACCAACTTCATCACCCCCTTAGCCGCCGCCGCCACCACCACCACCTCTAGCCGACCTAAACCCTCTACCATGTCATCCTCTTGACCCCACCAGAGATGGTCATGCCCTTGTGGCCTTGGCCGTGACCTATTTAGGCCTTGAAACCTTGTAGTGTTGCTTATTTGTGTAGTTTCCCATTACCATACTTTTGCACCATTTTTCCCATGTAGGCCAACCCTTATGAACCCAAACCCAGATCAAAAACCACGCTTTAGCCATGTAGTCTAACCTATCGCCGAGCCTAAGGAAGGTTGAAAGCAAGTGCAAACATTTTGGCTATGTTTTACGCAGTTAATTCTAGCGTTGTTTAATCGTATTTTGAGTTGAAAGCTTACATTTGTTATATTGTTTTGTTTGAATTATTTTCAAGGAAATTAACCTTTGGCTCTCCCACTCGAATCTGTGTCGTGCTTTCATGCCTTTAAAGATCATTGTTTGTGTGTTTCAGTTGTCATCTCCAGCTATACCAGTGAGTTATTCTCACCAGACAGTTTATACTTATATAACTAGTAAATCGACCACTTTTGAATTTGTACAATGCATCACCATATTATATCTGCTATGTTATGATTATATGATGTTCACACATGCTTAAACACCTGTTATATCATTTTAGATTATGTTGTTCTGTTATTTATATTAGTTTATCACACTGCAAGTTACCTTTAGATTAGAATCACTATGGGTTGAAATGATACATGCCCAAACGGACTTTAGAATAGGGGAAAATCGTTATGGGCAGAAATGATAGGCCTGAACGATTTTCAATTATTTCATTTTACTTGGGACTGCGGGTTTGGAATGATAAACCCGGCTTTTCTTTGTAAATTACGGGTTGAAATGATATACTACCCGTATCACTTTACCTAGTGTAGAAAATGATATACAAACCCGTGGTTAAAATATATTTTTTCTAAAAATTTTAAAATATTTTAGAAATGCAAGTATTATAATATTTTGATTTAAACTTAATTAAAAATGATTTTTTAAAGTATTTTGATTTTTCTGAGAATTTATAAGCGAAATAAATTAATGATAAAGTGGAAAATTTGAAATAAAAGTTATTTTGGAAATTTTGATTTAATTATAAATGAAATATAAATTAAATATGAAAATATGATAAATTTAAGATATTTTGAATTAAATGAATTTTAAATGATTTTTATAATATATTAATGGATTTTGAATAAGTTAAATGTGAAATAAATCAATATTGAGTTGAATTTTGAAATATAACTTAAATTGGAAAATTGTGAATTTTGTTTAAAAGTGAATTTTGAAGTCAAGTAAATAAAAATGTAAAATAAGTTATATTTTGAAATTTAAACTTAAGTGTTAAGTTAAAAATTTAATTATATGAATTGAAATTGAAAGTTGGAATCTAATAAGTGAATTATTATTATTAAACATTGATTTTTGAATGGAAATTTAACTTTATAAAATCATGAATTTAAGGAAAATTAAATGATGGTTATAAAAGTGAAAAATATATGATTTTATAAATTTGAAATGGTTTAAATAAAAATTTAATAGCTCGTAAAAGTATAGTGAATATTTGAAATTTAATTAACAGCATTTTTAAATGCTATTATTTTCTAAAGTAAAGGATATTACAGCATTTGTAAATGCAGTAGTTAATATAAATGAACTAAAGGGCCGTTGAATTAAAGGCTATTATAGCACTTTGTAAGTGCTATAATTGTTGAATTTAACTAAGGTTTTATTTGAATTAGTGTAACCCTATCACAGCATTTTTGAATGCTGTCTTTTGTTAAATTGAATTGTTTTAAAGGTAACTTTCCGTAGCATTTTTCTAAATGCTGCGAAAGTTGAATTTTCATTGTTTTAATAAATTTAAGTAAGTAAATGAACTTTGAAAGATTAAAATTTTAGAAATTTAAGAATTTAATTATTAAATATAATAACTTCATTTTAATGATTTAAAATGAAGTAATTTGTTTTGAAATATAAACTATTTTGAAATGTGTGTTGAAATGGTATTTTAAGTAAAATGAATGTGGTTTTGAAAAGATATGATATTTTAATAGTTTGAAATGGATATTGAATGATATTGAATTTTTAAATGATATTTGATTTAGAAGTGAAAAACAATAATATTACCATTTTGGAATTCTAACTATGGGATGTATTTAATTTATAGTTAACTGATCCTTAGAGGATGGGCGATCCCAAGCATCCTTTAAGTTATAGTGCATTACTAATACAGTTCACTTGAGTTGGTTTACATTATATAAGTATATATGTCCTGACTCGAGTGTTTTGTGTTTTACTTTACGCTCG
Organism: Allium cepa; assembly: GCA_030765085.1. Classification (NCBI taxonomy): domain Eukaryota; kingdom Viridiplantae; phylum Streptophyta; class Magnoliopsida; order Asparagales; family Amaryllidaceae; genus Allium; species Allium cepa. Next base: position 104,843,074 of record CM060935.1, read on the forward strand.
GGTCAACCTGAGTATTTACAGCTTAGCTTTGGATTTCTTTTCTGGAGCTAGGAATCGCTGGAGATTCTGCTTGTCTAGTTATCTATTCCCTTTCAGTTTCAGTTGTTCTATTTCAGCTCTTGTATTAATAAACTGCTATGTATTTGAGATTTCTATTATATATGTTTTTCAGACTGATATTATGTATTATGTTTTGGGAGTTTTTTATAGTAGCTTCATGAACTACTATGGTATTTTAATTTTCCGCTGTGAGTTATTCTGATATTTCTGTGTCTATGATTCTGTGCTTGTATTTCATTTGCTCCAAATTTATTTACAATGCACTATTTTGAGTAATGCAAGTCTGGCATGTGTGGATGTGAATGGCTGAAATACCGGGTTGTTACAACGGTGAGGTATACAATTCGCTATTATATATATTTTTTCAATATAAATTTAATCACGCATGTATATGAATATATTACAGGAAGAGAAGTGAAAATAAAGTTATACAGTAAGGTATATGTAAATGCAGTTTTCAATTTATAAATATTCAAAAAGCAGAAAAATTTTATTAATTACAGTTAGGTATAAAAACATTTCTATTTGAATATATAAAAGGTTCAAAACAGAAAACACATATATGCATAAGATTTTGGAATATAAGAGAGTTTATATAAAAGTTAAATTTTTAAGCCTATATAAATTAATTTAATATACAGCTTAGAAATGAAAAAATATATATATATATACATATACACATTTTTAAATCTACTAGTTTATTTTAAATAATGTATATTAGTGATTAATTTGTTTAATAAACTGATTTAATTTATATTAGTCACTAAAAATAATTTATTAAGGAAATTGGTTTCAAATTTAATTTTAGTTAAAATTAAATTAATAAATGGTAATTAACTGTTCGATTTGTTCAAATGTTAATAAACCGTACAATGTTTATACAAGGTCTAAAATCGTTAAGAAAACAAGCCGGTTTGGGTCGGATTGCAAAACAAAAATCAAAGGTGAGTAAATCTCACTCGAATTGGATTACTGTTTAATTTAATCCGTTAAATTAAATTATTTGATTGATTGCTTGAATTGATAATTTATTGTTAGTCTGGACGCGATAATACACACACACACACACACACATTGGAGTGATTTATATTCTCGCATTATATAGCGAATGAGACCCTATGCGCTCCGCATAATAGCGGATGACCCTATATACCGTGATATCCCACCTCGAAGTGGGATAGGTATTTTCGTAATGTGCTAAGATCTGTGGATGCAGAAAAACAGGTTGGAGGGATCCAACTGGACTCCACGAAAATATTGAAATTTATTTCCATAGTCCGTGATAGTGATTTATTTGGTAACCTGTGATAGATTATATTGAAAATTGAAGCTATTAAATGCTATGGTTTGACTGAATATATTTTGGGTATTTTGAGATATCAAAAGTAAAAAGTATTGGATTTTTGGGAAGAAAAGAAAAGGTGAAAAGAAATGAAAATAAAATGGTTTGAAAGTAATTAGTTATGGTTATTTAAATTAAGTAATTTAAAAACCTTAAGTTAACTTAAAACTTCAGGATTAGTAATGGCTAGGGTAAATAAAATAGTCTGAACTTATAATTAATTAAGTTAAGGTGTGTGTTTGTATATATATATATATATATATATATATATATATATATATATTTGTGTGTGTTAATTATTTATTAATTACCAAGATTTATTAAGGTAAATAATGGTTGTAATTAGTCAATAGTCAACGATAAAATTAAATGATCTAAACCTTTAATTTATTAAAAGTCATAAGTTAATTATACTTGTTAATTATTAATTAACCCCAGATATTTAATTAGAATAAAATAAAATGGGTTGTAATTAGTTTAATAATAATTAAACGTGATTTGAAAATAATTAATCAATTCCATTTTAAGTAAATTCATGATTTGTGTGACTAGTTGGTCTAGTCTATGAATAGTTTTAAATTAAATAACATGAAATGAACATTTAAATATAAAATGTGAGGCATTTTATTTGAATAGATATTGTGATTGGATTTTTATGTGAAGGTTGACAACGTGGAATTGAATTATTTCGTTAGAAACAGCTTGGCTTAAAAATGGCGTTTGGATTCGAAGAAACCGGGATTAGATATTAGCGATATCTGGAACTACTTCGGTTTAATAACTACTTCAATCTTTACGGGTTTAATTTGTAGAACCAAATAGACTGGAAGTAAATAAATTAAGAAAATCCAACTATATTTGAATAAGTAACTGCACTTGGATATTATTTTAAGTAATGGATTTAGCAACAAGTGTGGGTGATAACAAGATAAGAACTCGTAATGTTGGACGAGTTACTTTGATTTTCAAAAACATTTTTACAACGTTAGTATTTCAAATTAATTGGGTTTACTCATGCTGGTTTCCAGCCTGACTCGGGTGTTACTTTATTGTAATGCTTGGGTCAGACCGAGTATTACAGATTTTCAGGTTAGGACGTTCTGGAGCTCAGGAGACGAGCTGGATGGCAGAGACGTATTGTTTATTTTCCGCTATGTAGTATACTATATAGACATTATTCAGGGACAAGTATTTATAACTGTTCCAGATTTGTGTACTCTGATATCTCGTATATTTATTGACAGTTATAGTTTTTCTTGTATAAATGTTGTTAATTGTATATTATATTTTGTTCTGCTGCGATTGTTAGATTCTGATGTTGTTTTCTGTTCTTCTTCTACCTCTTTCTTCATTTTTCCCTTACGGTCCAGTATTTTTGACATTCAATTATTCGGCATGTAATACAATGGATGTATTGTTGTCAACTTCGAAGGTCGAAAAACCGGGTCGTGATAGTATATATATATAAATTACAAAAAAATTTGTGTAAGGAATTGTTATATTTTATAAATTATTTGTTCCGCTGTGAGATTTTATGTTGTTTGGTTCTTCTGTCTTCTTTTTTCTTTCTTTTCCCTAACTATCTGCTTTCCCGTTCAATTCGAGTTGGACATGCATGGTTTATTTTCAGCTTAAATTGTACGAAAAAGTTGGTCGTTACATGTGGTAAATTGGAAATGGAAGTTATAAATATTAGAAGCGAAATGGTCGTGATAGACGCACTTTGAAATCACTGTGATCTACAATTTTAAAGTTAACTTTAAAAGATATTCTAGGGCTTCTTCATATTGTTAATAAGTACCATTAATGTACTTATTATCGGAAATAACAAGGTTTAAATGTGTTTTTGAAATCAATTATAGATTTATAAAGTGATGGTTTTAAATTATAAAACAGGTTTTGAATTGTGTTTTAAATAAACGTTTTAAATATAGTATAAGTATTTTAAAAGTATATTTTTAGTATACATATGGTTAAGAAGTTATTAAACATTTTAGTTAAGATTTTTAAATAGGATTTTATACTATAATATTATACAAATATTTTATTTTATTTTATTAAATATCTTAAATTTACCAATAAATTAGTATAATTATAAATAATTTCTTTTTAAAGGTACTTAGTATATTTAGAATTTTTAAAACAATATATATATATATATAAAGGATATTTATAAAGGATATTTACAAAGGATATTCACAAAGGATACTTATAATGCATTTTAATGGGATATTTTGTAAAGGGATTTAAAAGGAGTTTTCGGATTATACCACTTATTTTATAATGAATTGGTTTATAAATTGATCAAGAAGTTATATTACCTTGTTTAATAAAATGGAGAAGTATATAGAATTTTAAATCGATATTTTAAAGTAAATGGCAAGTATTAAAGTGGATTTTAGGTTTATAGTATCGATGTTTGTGCAACATCTGTTTTAGCCCAGTTAGTTATACGTTCGAAAACTAATTGGATCTTTAAAATTGAATTTTAAAGTTAAAGGAGTAGTGAAGGGTTTTGGGGTTTGCCGTAAAAAATGTTTTATTAACATTTGTTTTTAAACCTTTAGATAATATTTTATATTGTTAAATTACTATAAATAAGTTTTGAAAAACACTTGTATCTTTAATAATGAAACTTTAAAAAGAATAACAAGTATGATTTGGTTTGGGTTTGTTGTGACAATGTGTTAGTAACATTCAGCGTTAACCGGTTTTGGTTATACTTGTAAATGTAAATAAATCTTTGAAAAGAATGTTTTGAAGATAATCATAAGTGAAATGATTTTGGGTTTGCAGTGACATCGCTTGAGTAAAATTTGTCTTAAGCCCTTTGAAATTGATTTATGAATATACTTATACGGTTGATATAAGTATATGAATACTTTTGGAAAGTGTTAAAAATAAACAATGATGGTTTAATTAAACAGTGAAGCTTGATTAAAAAATGGATTTCCATTTACAAAAGAGTTTATTGAGTAAAACGAGCTTTACTAATAAAAAAGGATTTCAACTAATAAAGGAAATTAATTAAAAAAGGGATTAGAAGTCGTTTATATGAATTGATCGTACTTGTTTGTGCGATCGTGCTTTGTGTGTTACCTGCTTATGGACAATATACATGAACTAGTTTCTCGTATGCGATTATTCTCATTGTATTGATTATTTGTTTATTTGATAGTAAAATAACTGACTATCAAATCATGGCCAAATATACACCAGAAATATCTTGAGGAAACACGAGAATTATATGGTACAGTTGTTTTTGGTGACATTACACTGTATGTATAAACTAGTTTTGCTCTTCTAGAACAAATGATAAGGAAATCTGTCCACTAAACGGTTAGGTGGTGATCTTCGATTCATGTATAGTCTGTTTATTTCCCACAGAATCGAGGTTGAGATTCCTGAGAAATCGATCGATTGGTTTTGGAGCACATGGTAGTGGGGAGTGTACTTATATAAGATGACTTGAAACCATAATCACTTCAAAACCATTACATGTCCTTGGATCGTGACTGCTCTATGATGCTAGAATTTATGTAGAGATTTAAGATCTGTTTGAGATGCTAGTACACATGTAGTTGTCGTGATCTATTTTGGACATGGAAATCCATGTGTGGTTCCAAGACCTGTTGAGGTATAGAAATCCATGTGTGATTCTGAGATCTGTTAATGAATCCATGTGGGGTTCCGAGATCAGCTGAGATATGAGACCATGTATTGTTCCATGATTTATCTGAGTTGGAGCTCATGCGTAAGATCTGTTTAGGTGGTGACTCATGGACTGGAATGTCAAACATAGCATCATCATCGGTGTGGCAAAACTATAGATAGGAGACATAGCCATTAGGATTGGCAAATCCATAGGGTGCATGTGACTCCATTTCGAGATACTTATTGGGATATGCATGCAGGACCAATGCATCAGATCTTAGCATTCACTAGAGATGTATGACGCTTCTAAAGGATATCTCTGATCCTTAGTGCAGTGGTTTGGATTTGACTTCCTCGAAGAGATATACATGGAAATCCTAAACAATTAGCAAACGCGCCTCAGCGGTTGTGATTGTACACCTATTATTGTTGTAATGTACACTCACTTGCATCATAGTTGTGTGATTATTTATATTTCACACCTTAGACATTATTATATTTTCACTGGATTTTATAATAGAAATGGTTTGGTTATCACAAGGTAAAAACGCATCTGTGTTTATTGATGGCATGATCTTATGATATACCCTTATTTTGAAAGGTCTTAAGATATAGTATATCTATATGATTTGATTTTCTCAAGCTGGTTTACCAGATTGATCTAGGTGTTACTTTCTAAATGCTTGGTCAGCTTGAGTATGTTTCCAGATTTAGCAGCCGTTCACTGGAGCTCTTGGAGAGGAACTGGATGACTTCTTACTATACTTTATTTTTGTCGCATTGCATGATTGTATCTATAAGCATTTGTGAGGATATGTTGTTATAACTTTGAGGATATGTCGTTATAACTGTCCAGGCCGATAAAGGGTAAGTTTTCTCTGATTAATGTATGTATATAAAGGTTTTATTTTCGGTAAAGACCTTTTGAAATATTATATTTTATCGTTCCGCCTGTGAGATACTAATATTATGTTCTCTTCTTTCTTGTTCTATTTATTTTTATTTTCTTTTACCCTAACAATTCTTCTTTCCGACACTTAAGTGCTTGGCACATGAATACCGTGGATGTATTAGTGTCGATAATTGGGGGTCGAAAAGGTAGATCATTACACTTGGTATCCGAGCTGAAGATTAAGTAAGAACCTTGGCTTTGGTGGGTTTAACTTATTGAGTTATAGGGTAATGGAGTGCCTTATTATGAGTTGAGTGTATATATGAGAGTGCATATCTTATTATTCTAAGTATATTCAGTATTATGTTGATGGTTTTATAGAGTGGCTTATAGATTCTGATCACTCGAGCTACCATCGTTATTAACAAGGATCTCTTAACACTAAGACAGGGCAAACTGGCACAGTATTGCTTTGAAATTGGTAAATGGAATAATTTTACCTTAGATTATATTTTATGTATAAAAAGAATAATTTTCATAAATGGATATAGTTATTTATGATATTTTTTGTTTATTAGGAAATGATAATATTCTATTATTATCATTTGTTGTTTGTTTGTTGTGCTCAACCAGTTTATGAGTAGTTTTACATTTTCACTGCATAGGTTAGGTAGATAATAACTTTGGGGAGCACTGAAATAAACATCATGTGAATTCAGCTTCACAGTTTGAGTATAAGGCATTAGGTGATAATGTTGGGTTAAAATTTGATTTTCAACCCTGTTCCATATTCCAATATAAATTCACCCTATGAAATTATATTCCAATTGTCACCTGGTAACGAATTTCTTATTTATAAATATCGTTTTTACCAATTTTATAACCTCCTTTGATTTTTACCTGTTTATAAAAAAACAATTTATAAAAATCCATTATATAAATTTTCATATCTTATAAATTCCATTAATACCTTCAATCTATTTTCCAATATTGATTTCAACTCCTTTTTACGTTTCCAGGATATCGCTTATAATTCATTTTAAAAATCTTCGTTTACTACTTCGCAATAGTTAAGTATAACCAACTCAATATATATATATATATATATATATATATATATATATATATATATATATATATATATATAATTCTAATTCAATTGCTTTAAAATAACTCCAATTCCAGTATGTATATTTTTATTTCAAATTCCCTTTAGTTCCATAAATTTTAAAAATATATTTATGGGATTTAAATTATCAAAATTCAGGCCAGTGCTACTATAGCATCCAATAATTTCAATCACTACAATAATCTATACCGGATTATCCTACACAATTTATATATCTCTATATATGAAAAATAAACAACAAATTTGAGGATTACAGTTGGATCCCTCCTACCAGTTTCCATGCATCCACAGATGTTAATACACATATAAAATATCAAACTCACTTCGAGAGGGATATCGCGGTATATTGGGTCATCCGCTATTATGCATGGCGCATAGTGTCTCATCTGCTATAGTGTGCGGGAATATCACTCCAAATACTATATATATACTACTACATATATTATACATTCAGTAGATAATTTTAAAATTAACCAAACAATCAATAAGTTTTAATTTTAACATTTTTAAATTAGGGAGGCAATCCAAATCAGTGTGATTTGCTCACTTTATCTTTGTTTGCAACCCACCTCCATCTTGACTTGATTTATTTATTTGGACCTCATACAGATAAATTATGTGTTCTATAAATATCGATTATCAACAAAATTAACTAAATTTAATTTCACTAATTAGCTTAATTACCATATTAACTTTAAACTCCAGAAGCTAATTTGCCTCACTACCTCAGCCACTCGGCCAAACTAGACATCGCCTACTTCCCTCCGGTCTCGGCTGCGCCACCACCCACTGCCTCTACCTTGTCCAGACAGTTTGCTGCCAAACCGTCTATTCACACGAAAACCCATCACCATATAGCTCGGCCAGAGCTTGCGACTCCTAGCAAGCCACTGCACCTTCCGATATCACCTAAGCATCACCAAACTCGGCCCAAAAGGCTGCTCCTTCTAACGCTGACCACCTTCCTCTCCTTTCACGCATTCGCTCCTGTCGATCGAATACGCTTCCTCGCGAAGCTCTTCGCCCTTCCATGGCACCTATGCGGCTCCTCTCTCACAGTCACGCGCGCTAACGAGTGCCTCTACCCATCTCGATTCAACGACCTAGAAACCCCCTTCTCCCAAATCGAATGTCGAGTTTGACTCCTCGCGATCGTTGAGGGTACGACTCTGAACGAACGAGGCTTGAGAAAATAAAAGAGAAGGAAGCGGCCCCGTTTATTTTTCAATTTAGATTTTATATTCTCGGCCATTTTGATGTTTTCTTCTTTGATTTTGATTTTGAATGAATAAGGAAGAAGGTCGGGAATATTTTAATTTGAACGCGTTAGTTCACGATCTATTTATTTTCTTTTAAATGTATGAAGCGATTTGTATACAAACAAAAAATGAGAGACATGTGATTACTCCTATTCCGAATGCAATGGAAAAGGTTTCGAGTCCTAATTCGATCGTATGGAAAAGATAGCTTTTTGGACCTAATTATTTATATTAGATTCCAATATATTTTCAATGCGTTTATACAACATACGACCAAATGATATCTCCAAACGCTACTACATATGAACTCCGATAATAATACAATATTACAGATCCAATGGAACTGGTTTTGTCAAAATCCGAGACTGTGCCTCGGTTCGCTATTTTTAAATGTCAATTTGAACAAACTATTTTTAGAATTGAACATATCATTTTTAAATTCAATTTTAAAACTTTTATTACCTTCCTTATTATTAATATAAATTTTACAAGACTTTAAATTATTTTTATCGAGCTTAAAACTCGAGATACAATAATTTAACCAATATTCAGTTATTAAATTCAATAATTAAATTATCCAATAAATCACTTTTTTAAATTCTGAATTTATTCAATGAATAAACCCCAAAATTCCATATTCAAACCCAATTTATAATCCAAATTCAATGTTTAAAACCATTTAGTATTCAAAATTAAGAAATGCAAATTCCGGGTCGTTACATTCCTCCCCCTTAAAAGAATTTCGTCCCCAAAATGGCTAAGGTAGAAGAATGCTCTAAACCCATTACTTATTAAAACCCACTTAGTGAAATCTTGATATTTCACCTTTCAAATCCTTCAATCTTAACCAAAACAATTAGTTTCAATTCTAAACAAAATCCTTTGCTTCGATTAAAATTTTAAATCAATTCGTCATTAACAAAAAATTTCCAAAAATTCTCAAAAATTTTCTATCACCCTGAATTTTCGAATTATTTTTGTAGAGTCTCCCTTGTGCGGGGGACTTTTGTAATATGACAAGAGATATAAATATATATACATCGACCCACATGGTTGGAAAACAAAAATATATATCAATATTTATATATTCACTGTATTTAATCTGAAAACATACCTTATTTGGCATTTTTAAGCAAGAGACTTATTTTATTTAGCAATTAGCGCGAGCAAAGTCTAGCCACGGCCTCCAAGTACCTGTACTTACTCAATTTAAACACGTAAGTATCCAAACAAGAAATTTTAATAACATTTCACTTATTCAAATGGTTAAACACATAATTTTCACAAGTAGTGCATGCTAAAAAATTAATCATAAGCAATTACAATGCTCTAAAACTTGTTCAATTGCTTTCGCTCGAATTTCATACCATTCCATTCAATTCAAGTGATTTACATTTCAGTTAACATGCATTAATTTTGTCAAACCAAGTAAACTAGCATCCATTTATTTGCATTTTATTTCATATCCGCATTGGTTTCATTCAAAACCATTTTATTAAGCTCGAAACGTTCCATGCTTTTATTTAATGGACTTTTCACCCTTGCTCATAGCCAAGCTTCTATTAATTTTTGACTTAAGTTGATTTATTTCCTTCAATCATTACAGTCAAACGTTTAAGTTCATTTCCATCCGCAAATACTCCCTTTCAAACTAATTTGATTCTATTTCAATCAAATCCATTTCATTTGCTAATTAACTCAATTAATTCATCCACTTAATTCACTTCAAACTTCTAATTTCCATACTCAGATACATTTAATTAATATTCCAAGTAAATATTCAATTTATTTACACTTAAACTGAATCCATTTATACTCAAACTATTTCTACTTCAATCCAACATTTAAATTTTTAATTCGCTTACAATCTAAATCGAATTTTAGTTACAACTCAAGTTTTATTTTCAAAAATACATTTTTAATCAAAACCCAATCTCATTTAACCCAGTTAAATTTTATTCCCATATTTCATTTACTAATTAATTATCTAATTAGTTCACGTCCACTTTATAATTCAATATCTGATTTTATTTCATAAATCACTTCAACTAATTTTCTTGAGTTTAATTTTATTTTATAGCTCAAGTTTGGATGTTATCCCTTCACTTTAAATCACACTATTTTTATTTGGGTTTCTATTCTACTTTACCACTTAATTAGTAACACAACTTATTTTTCACATTTCCATCCACTCCCTAATCGAGCACATTCAAACTTTATTTTTTATTCTCAACCTGAAATTGTACACTTATTTATAGCCTAAGCGTATCCTATTCAATTCATTTCAACTTTTATGAGCTATTTCCATTTATTTATTCCAATTCAATTTTTGACTTACTTTTATTCATTTAAGTTAAAATCAGTTCAATTTTGTTTCTCAATTCAATTCATTCACATCCCAATTTAATCCATTTAACTAGTACACTTCACTTATTTATTCCATTCAAATCATCACCAAATATATTTCAAAGTTTTAATTTTCCTTAACTTAATCTAAGTTAAATTCATTTTAATCTTCCCAGTTTTAAGTTTTATCCTAAAATTCAATCTCCATATTCTTCTTCAAAATCATTCATCATTTATAAGTTTATAACTCATCTCTTGATGATCTCTAATTTATTTAAATAAGAATTTTAGAATTTTTAAACACTTGGTATTCATTTCAAATCATTTCGAAATCACAATTATTCCAAAATCACACTTTTAAAATTTAAACCAATCCTGGTTTTTATCCAAAACCAATTCCCTTCGGGATTTCTAAAAAAACTTGTTTTCCCTCAAAAAATCAGAAACAACGACCACGGTAGCAATCCATCACTTAGAAACTTGAAAATTAACACCGATGATGTCGCGATCATCATCGGAATTATTTTCTTGCGATCGAAGCGATTTAAGTGCTATAAAATCCCAAAAATCCATTTAAACCCAATTTTCTATTCGAAATCTTTTCGAAAATAATATTCCTGTTATTCATTTCAAACTTTGGAAAACTTCACCAAAAATCTCAAGGATTAATATACTCAAACTCTAGTTTTAATCAAATCTTAGTTTTAAATTCAATTATACAATCCATACTTGTACAATTTCTCTTTGGTTATAAATATATAACTATTTCAAATCCTATAATCATATTTCGATTATAATATTATCAACCAACACTCCAATATGCTATAATATTTTCTAGAAAATTATTTCTTTTATATAAAAATATAATTTGGGTAAAACTATTTCATTTACCCGCTATAAAATAATATTATATTAGTTTACCTGGTTCAAGCGTTTAGAAACTCCTATCAAATTAGCGGCGTCCCGCTATTCAATCGGAATTTATATTCCATTCAACCAATAAATCAATACAATTAGAACCATTTATATTCACTAACAAATACACGTTCATATCTATTATTACACTCAACTCATTCTATAGTACTACTGACTCTATCTCTAATGAGTAATTCCCAACAGAGCCGAAGCTCTCGCTTAACCTTCAGATTTGATACCAACTGTAAAGATCTAGGCTTTTCAACCATCGTCAACGGCCACTCCCTGCCATAACTTGCAGTGGTAACTCGAATTTTCTTTTACGGCTAGCCTCTCGACTGCAACTAACCCATCAAGACCTTATACTACCTCTCTGGGATATATAGGGGGAAGAGTCATCTGTTTGCTATGTGACGCCCCACCTCTATACCCACGCTAGCCAAGAACATTACGGTGAATGCTGTCAACTAGCACGGAGAATAAGGCTGTTGAGGAGCGACCATCCGTGTAATTGCTTTGTGCGAGCATCGATATGTCAGATAGTATAACATGCAATACTTTATCAAGAGGAAATCCGACATACCGACACAAACTCAAAGCTACTACACAGTGACTATAATATCTTCGGAAACAAATACAGAAATAAGCATAACACAAATCAGTCACAGATAATTCATATCACAAAGGCGGAAGAAGATATGAATATATAACTAACACATGAAAGTGTATATCAGAGTAGTGGTCAAAAAGATCCACAATAATACAAAAGAATAGCAACACGTGCTATACAAAAGAATACAACTATGAGTCTATATCTCAAGTGTATACAACAAAATAAACTACTAATCTAAGTAGTTTGCCAAAAATCAGAGTAATGAATCCCTGGGAAGAAGTCAAGAAGAAGCACCTGCAACATCTCGGTCTGACCCGAGTATTATTTAATAAGAAAATAATAAACGGATCAGTCTAACTATAAATATCAGATGACACGATATAGAATAAGAGATATGACTAAACACATAATAATCACAATGCCAAGCTGTGATATATAAGCAGTTGAAAATCATCAAGGGATTATTCAATGTCACAAAATCTACACAAGAATCACAGAAACGTCATACTCCTAATTTAGTTCACCAAACCATAAATATTGACGATAATATCAATGTCAATCACAAAAGTCAATGACACACAAATTCCATAATTCAACACACGAAATCCAGAAATCACAAAAGTCAATGACGCACAAATTCACCAATGCACAAATATCGATAAAGCTATCGATGGAAATCACGAAAATTGGTGAAACACAAATTCTAGAAATCATCTCAAGAAATCCAGAAATCACAAAGGGGGGGAGGCCTATCACAAACGGGAGCATAAAGCTCGCCAACACGTGTATCACAAACGGAACGCTAATTCCATGGTTGCTAACCATCACAAATTGAGCCGAAGCTCCACAAACGGCCCGAAGACCATGGGTTGCTACCCCACCAATTTGAGTCGAAACTCCACAAAATGGGGTTTAGTCTCCCTCGCAGACAAAGAGACATCGCACATTGCTAGTCTAAATCACAAAGATGATCGTCATGATCAACGAGAAGTGTCAATTACACTAAGCTAGTAAATATATGAGTTTAGCTTCATGTCCCATAACCACTTGCTTAACTTAAACATTTACGAACAAACTGTAGATCTCCACTATAAAATTGTCACAATGGATTCAATCGAACAAGTCCAAGAATTAACCGACGAAGTAAACGCAAGTGTTTCATACCACTCGTTTTACTAAGTCGTTTAATTAGATTTCTCATACGAGTGAGGTAAAGGTTTGTATATACTAATAGATTGGAAAACGGTTTAAGAAACGAGCTTTGTACTAAAATAGAGTTGAAATCATTTGAAGAAAGAGTTTTGATATTTACTACTAGTATAGAAAACCTTTATATTTTTAAAGTGACAAATCACAAAGAAGATTGTAAGAACAATCAAATCACTAAAATTCACATACGAAGATGTGAATAAAAAAATCCAACGAAACCGATAAAGAATCCATCAAAATGGATCTTCAAAAATCCCTAAAAAGGAGTCATCAAAGTCATAACAAATGATAAAAACACATAGGAAACAACACGAATCGATTAAAGTTGGAAATTCAAATAACTAGGCGAAATAGGCAAAAATGCAGCAGGTCGGTCGGCCGGCTACAAAGCTCGGTCGACTGGACCCTGTTCTCGAAATTCCTCAGGAAGCAGGTCGGTCGGCCGAACCCTGTACTCGGTCGACCGAACCTTAAACAGAGAAGTGCTTATGCACTTGGCAGCAGGTCGGTCGGCCGGCAGCAGGGCTCGGTCGACCGGACCTGTTGCCAGTCCCCTCCCAGTCCTTCCAATTGAGGTCCAACCTCGACCAAATTGCATTCTCTCGAGCAACGGCGCTATGGGATTATGCCAATCGACTACCCGTCCCTATAAGCTCCTCGATGCATCACCAAACACATGTTCAAACATCAAAGTTATGATTTTTAAAGGATTGAACCCAAAACACCAAAAATTGGAATATTCACCAAATCAATCCAAACCAAAAGCAAATGCACACGAATAAGTGTTAGGAATTCATACCTAACAATCGAAGATAATTATAAGCATAGATGTGAGATAAAAATCTCACCTTTTTACAAAATCAAACAAGAAGAAGCTTGAAAGCAAATGGAGAATCAACCTCTCTTCAACACAACCCAAATGAGCTTGAATCTATGCTCAAAACAAGAACATTCCCAAAATTAGGTTTAGGAATTTCTGAAATTGGTAAGAGAATAAGTTGGAGAAGAAGAAGAGAATGCTTACCAATGGGTTCTCTTGAATTTGGAGCTAGGAATTTGAGGTTGCAAGAGGAACTAGGGTTTTGGAGTTTTAATTTCCAATCTCTCCCACCATTATTGCCTTAGAACTGAAAAGAGGAAGAAAATGAGGGTGAATGGGGAAGAGTGGCTCAGATTTGAGTATAATTTAAACATAGGGCTGAGCCCAAACCCAAACCCAAAGTGAAAAGTAGCAAAAATCAACTTTCTCCAAACATATCGAAGCTTATACTCAAAAAGGTCGCAAACGGCATTTTAAACTCAATGGGAGTGGTCCCGAGTCCTAATTCGACCATATGCAAAAAGTAGCTTTTCGGACTAAATTCCGAGTATTGATAAAATATTTAAATAAAATATTTAAATATAAAATCGATAAATATGCGGGTTGTTACATGCTATCTCTCCGGGACATTCTTACCCCCTTACAAGAATTTCGTCCTCGAAATTGCTAAGGCCAAAAGAATGCCCCAAGCCCATTTTCTTATTAAAACCCACTTAGTAAAATCTCGATATTTCACCTTTCAAATCCTTTAATCTCCACCAAAAAAATAGTTTTCAACCCTAATCCCAAAATCCTTCACTTCAATTTCAACTTGAAATCAATTTGTCGTTAACTAAAATTTTCCAAAAAATTTCAAAAATTTTCTAATACCCTTGTAACATCCCACCTTTTTGGACAGTTTAAGCTGACACACGTGCCAACTCAAACCATATAGAAGGACAGATTGTTATTGGGGGTAAATAAAAAAGAAGAGAGGAAAATAAATAGAATCTTGTAGCAGAATGACAAAATATAATAATCAAATAACGGTTCATGAAGCTGTTTACAAAACATTTGATTATACTTATACAACACAGAATCAGAGTTATAGATATCAGAGATAAATAATAACAATGCAGCGGAACAATGTGATGCAATGGAATAATATAGTAAATAATAATACAATCTTCGTCTTCATCCTCCAGAAATAAGGTCTTTAAATACTGAAATGCTCAAGCTGACCCGAGCGAATTTAAAAGAAAAATACTTGAGTCGGAACTAAAAGATCTTATGTAAGTTAAATCAACGGTACATAAATATGAGTGGAATGGCGCCAGAGTTGTTTACGGGGCTTGACATCTCCTATCCAGTGTCTAACATGAGTGTAGTAACTTAAGGGATGCCCGGGATTCACATCTCTTAAGGATCCATTAAACTATCTACTATGTAGTACAATACGCTATTATAATATGTCCACGGTAAAGTAAAAGTATTAAAATAGCGTTAAAGGCTTTACATTTTCCACCTTAACACATTTTATAATGTCAATAGTCTATACAGTACAGTAACCCTCCGTAAGCTGGGGCCGCCAGAGGATACTCCATAGGTACGACATAAAAAAAACTTGTGGAAGGCGCGCTAGGGTAGGTGACATGGCACAACTAGGCAATGCCAGGATAGGTATACCAATTACACTTCCGGACTGTTGGTAATGCATAGCCGCAACTACTGTCCAACTCGAAACACACTCCCGCGTAAAATCGAAGGGTGGCCACCAAATAAATCAAAGGTCAGAACATAGTGTCGATGGAGTGTGCCCTATCGGAGGAGCTACCTCACTTGGCCCATTAATTGCTCATGTTTTAGCCATCTTAAACCAACTCACGGAAGACGGGTCCACGTGTATACCTCATATAGGATCATCGCCACTATCCTACTTCATTTTGGAATCTCCACCGCGTACACAGTTGTTATAGTGGTTTTCGATATTGGCAGAGAGTATGACAACATCTGATCCCGGTCTCTTTGATAACCAATCGCTTATTACACACCAGATGGTTCTTTTACATTTCCAAAATCATTTCATAATTGATATCAAAATATTATATTCAATTCAAATCATACCACTTTCAAAATCATTACTTACTTTCGAAATTAAATTTCCTTTCAAAGTCAAATTCACAATTTCTACCAAAGAATCATATTCTCTATATTCTCAAAACTATGTCACTTTCCAAATCATATCATTTCCAAAATCCTTATTTCTTCCAAAAATCATATTTTCAAAACAGGTTAAGTCCTTACCTCAAATTCATCATTTCAATTTATTAAAACATTTAAATTCCAACTTATGTTATAACATCATTTAACCTTATTCTCTTTTAAAACAAATTGAATTGAATTTAAACAATTCCACTTTACTAAATCTGGAAATTTAGAAATAGTTTAAATAAATATAAATAGTTAAAATACTCCAAAATAGTTTAATTATAGGTAAAGTACTTTTAATTTTATTTAAGATAGTTAAATAGATTAAATTTAGATTAAATTTAATTAAAGTAGATTACATGACTTTAAAATAGATTAATTATATTTAAAATAAATGAAAATGGTTTAAGTTAGTTTAAAATAAATCAAATTGGTTTTAAAATAGATCTAAATAATTTATATAGTCAATATTAGTTAAATAGTTTAATAAATTTGAAAATCTTAATAACTGGAAAATTTAAAATAATATATTTTAAAATAGTATACTTACAAATATGAGTTTGAAATTAATACCATATTAAACTATTTATTTCATTTCAACATATTTGGACCATTTCAAATTTCCAAATCGACAAACCAAATTTCAATAAACTATCGAATTTCATTTCGTTATATCCAATTATTAATTAGTTAAATTCCATTCATTAATTAAAATCTCTAATTCATAGAAATTTAAGAACAAAATGTAGGATTCCATTTCAAATCATTTAAAAAAACATATATATAATCTCTTTTATATGTATCAAATCATATTTGGAAAATAAAATTATTTTATTTATCAAAACAATGTGTAGTAAACAACTACAATGGTCTTCCCACTTCGAAACTCGAAAATGAATGTCAATGATGCGTGCACTCATCACCGAAATTTATTCCTAGCAACAGAGCGGGGAGTACAGAACTTACTTCTTTCCAAAATCTCTTTAAAACAATTCTTTCAAATCACATTGATATATTTATATCAGAAAATACTACTAAATGGTATTGTTATTATGCTCCAAAATTATTCGAAAGAAAATTTTCAAAAACCGGAACTTAAGTTCTAAATTTTCAATTTTCGTTTATTTTATTTCCAAATCTTATTCCCTACCGATATATATAAATTCACTACCTAACAACCAAATATATACCATTTATAAAATTATTATTTTATAAACAAAATATATAATAGGAAAAATTATTGCATTCACCTATGTTTCATAATAAATATTATGTTGGTATGTCCTATTAAGTGTTTAGAAATCCCTATCGATGTCATAGCGTCCTATACACCAACCAGAATTTATAAATACAAAACAGAACAAATTAACACAATATAAAAACCTCTTTTAACACTAACAAATACGCTCTCTCATATATATACACTCAACCACTCATTTTAGGGTATTACTACCCTATTAATAAAGAGTTAGACCCCACAAAGCTAAGGTTTATCGCTAAACCAAAGCTCTGATACCAACTATAACATCCTGCATTTTTTGAATAGTTTAAGCAGACATATGTGTCAACTCTAACCATACAGATTGGCGAATTGTTATTGGGGTAAATAAGAAAAAGCAGAGAGAAAAAAATAAAACAGAATCTTGTAGCGGAATGAAAAAATATAATAATCAAATAACAGTTTGTAACAACCCGCATATTTAACGATTATATATTTAAATATTTTATTTAAATATAGCGTCGTTAGTTGGATTTTAGGTCCGAAATGTTACCTTTTTGCAAACGGCCAAATTAGGGCTCGAAACCACTTCCATTGAGTTCAAAATGGCGTTTGCGATCTTTTTGAGTATAAGCTTTGAAATGTTTTGAGTAAGTTGAATTTTGCTACGTTTTCTAGTTGGGTTTTGGGTTTGGGTTTGGGTTCAGCCCACTAGCTAACTAAATACCCTAACTCAGTCCCTCTCCTTCCATTCACTCATTTTCCATTCTAAAACTTAAGCTAAAACTGAAAATGGGGGAAAGGAAGAGGAATTAGAAATTCCAAGTCCTAGTTCTTCTTCGCAAACTTGAATTCTTGCTCCAAAATCAAAGTGAAGCTATTAGTAAGCCTTCTCTTCATCTTCTCTAACTCTTTCTCCTTCAATTTCAGAAAGTTTCCTAAACCTAACTTAGGAAAATACTTATTTTGATCTTAGATTGAAGCTAGTAGAGTTGAAATGGAGAGTGGTTAATCTTCTCCTTGCAATTGAGCTTCTTCTTCTTTGTTTTTGAGTTAAAAGGTGAGATTTTTATCTCACATATTTGTCTATAACTATCTTTGATTGTTGGGTATGAATTCCTAACACTTATTCATGTGCACTTGCTTTTGGTTTGGATTGAATTGGTGAATATCCCAATTATTAGTGTTTTGGGTTCAAATCTTTAAAGATCCTAACTTTGATGTTTGAATATGTTTTTGGTGATGCATTGAGGAGCCAATAGGACCGGGTAGCCGATGAGCGTAATCCCCTAGCGTTCGTGTTCGTCCGGTTGCGAATTGAGTGTGTGCGCACTTCAATTAGTAGGGCAGAAAAATGCAGGACATCAGGTTCGGCCGACCGACCTCTCTGAGCCGGTCGACCGAGCTGGAGCTCGAAACATTTCTGCCCTATTTCGGTCGGCCGACTCAAGAAGTCCGGTCAACCGACCTGCTCCTGTTTCCCTGTTTTGCCTAGTGTGCCTATTCGTTTGTGATTCCAACTTTTATCGATCTAAGTTGATTCCAGTTAGTTGTTTATGCATATTTAACCTTGATGATTCCTTTTTGACTTCATCCATGAGTTTTTATAAAATAATCTTTTAAATTGTATTAAAATCTTGCTTCTCTAGTATATAAATTCTATTTAAAACGCATACACAATTTCGCACTTCGAGCGGAGTGGAAGGGAGATTAAATGGTTAGGTAAAACACAGACCATGTATCCATGCGTTTATCTTTCCGATTAATCCCCGACCCATTTGATTGATCGTTTTGGCCTTTTGGTCTGGTTTACCGATGAGATGAGGTAAACTTTGTATTGCTTTGAGTGTGAAATTAACTAACGGATAGTAAACCGTTTAGTGCGAACGAGTGGTTATGGGACTCACGTTACCACTTTTCGGATTCCTTTTTGAGAGTTATGACACATTCTGCCAGTTAGTGGTGTCCAGTACTGGGCCTCCGGACCTTCACCACTACAGTTTGTTGCCTTTGGGATAGTGTCTTCGGACTGTCTCCTTCAGGTTTGTTGCCTTCGGGTATGTTGCCTCCGGGTTTGTACCTTCGGGTTTTGTGCCTTCGGGTTTGTTGCCCTATTGTATCGCTTTCGGAGTTGGTCATTCGTCACCGCTCGAGTGATATTGGATTTGGAGTCTTCGGGATCATGGATCCTTGTTTATACAGTACTGAGCATGTGCAAATTTTCTGATGTTTCATTGATATGTATATTCCCTAGTTATCGCCCTTTCGGTGTTGGTCTTTTTGAGCCGCACGATATGTAGCGATTACCTTGTAGAACTTGTGTTACCTTCATTTGTATTTGTTATTTGCCTTTTTGGCTTGTTTTGGGATGTTCATATCCTTTTTTTTATTTGTGTTGCCGATGATATGAGGCTTGTCTTATTATGATTCATCTTTTGTTAGATGATTGTGTTATCTCTTTTAGAGATATTTGTTATACTTTGTGACCTTGCAGGTTATTGTTGTTCGGTTTATCTAGCTGATTTGTTTAGCTAGACTGACCCGTGTATTTTATACTCGGGTCAGACCGAGTTGTTTCAGGTTAGGTGCTTTTGGACTTAGCCTATTTTGCTTCCGCATGGACTACTTCACTAGCTTCTTTTTGTTATAGCTTTTTGTGTAGTCCTTTTTGTTGTAACTTTGAAATATGTATTCTTTTGGATTTGTCTGTATATGGTGGTTTGCTATACCACTTGATGCGTATCAGTTTGTATACTCTGTTATGTATCAGTATATGTGTATATGCTGATCTACTATTCTGTGATGTATATTACATTTGAGTTGTTATATTCTGTTCTGATAGATCCTCCAACCACCTATGGTTTTGTTTTAAGTATTCATTGCATATGTCGATCTGCTTGGTATGACTATTGTCGATGTATTCAATAGATAGTTAAAGCAAGGCTATAGATGGTTGCTCCTAACCAGCCTTATTCTCTGTGTTAGTTGATGACATTACCATGTAGCGTCCATAGCTAGCGTGGGTATAGAGGTGGGGCGTCACACGGTCCATGAAGCTATTTACAAAACATTTGATTATACTTATACAACACAGAATCAGAGTTACACATATCAAAGATAAATAAATAACAATGCAGCGGAACAGCCTAAGCATTTCAGGATTTAAAGACCTTATTTCTGGAGGACGAAGATGAAGATTGTATTTTTATTATTTACTATATTATTCCACTGCATCATACTGTTCCGCTGCATTGTTATTTATTTATCTCTGATATGTGTAATTCTGATTCTGTGTTGTATAAGTATAATCAAATGTTTTGTAAACAGCTTTATGAACAGTTATTTGATTATTATATTTTGTCATTTCGCTGCAAGAATATGTTTTGCTTTTTCTCTATGCTTTTTCTTATTTACCCCAATAACAATCAACCCTTCTGTATGGTTTGAGTTGGCACGTGTGTCTGCTTACACTGTCCACAAAAGGAAGAATGTTACAACCTTAAATTTTCGAATTTTTTTGGCTGAGTCTCCTTTGCATGGAGGACCTTTTGAAATACGACAAGAAAGGTAAATATATATACATCGACCCACATTGTCGGAAAACAATATATATATATATATCAATATTTATATTTTGTAGTATTTAATTCAAAAACGTACCTTATTTTAGCATTTTTAAGAAAGCAGCTTATTTTATTTAGCAAATAGCGCGAGCAAAGTCTAGCCAAACGACCTCCGGGTACCTGTACTTAATTTAAACACATAAGTACCAAAACAAGAAATTTCAATAAAATTTCACTTATTCAAATGGTTAAACACATGAGTTTCACAAGTAATGCATGCTAAATAGTTATTCATAAGCAATTAAAATGCCCTAAAACTTATTCAATTGCTTTTACTCGATTTTCATACCATTTCATTCAATTCAAGTGATTTACAACTCACTTTACATGCATTAATTTTTTCAAACCAAGCGAACTAACGTCCATTTATTTTCATTTTATTTCATATCCACATTCATTTCACTCAAAACCATTTTATTAAGCTCGAAACATTTCACGCTTTTATTTAGGTACTTTTCTCCCTTACTCGAACCCAAGCTTCTATTAATTTTTAACTTAAGTTGATTTATTTTCTTCAATCATTACAACCAAACACTTAAGTTCATTTCCATCGGTAAACACTCCCTTTCAAACTAATTTGATTCTATTTCAATCAAATCCATTTCATTTACTAATTAACTCAATTAATTCATCCATTCAATTCACTTCAAACTTCTAATATTCATACTTAAATTCATTTAATCAATATTCCAAGTCAATATTCAATTTATTTACACTTAAATTGGATCCATTTACACTCAATCTATTTCTATTTCAATCCAACATTTAAATTTTTAGTTCGCTTACAATCTAAGTCGAATTATTATTACAACTCAAATTTCATTTTCAAAAATCCATTTTAATCCACAACCCAATCTCATTTAACCAAGTTAAATTTATTCCCATATTCCATTTACTAATTAATTATCTAATTAGTTCACTTCCATATTATAATTCAATATCTGATTTTATTTCAAAAATCACTTCAACCAATTTACTTGAGTTCAATTTTATTTTATTACTCAAGTTTGGATGTTATCCCGTCACTTTAAAATATCACCCCATTTTTATTTGGGTTTCTATTCTACTTTTAAATTTTTAAAAGCTGCACAACATACTTTTTTCCTCACTTCATAAATTCTACACTCGAGTATATTCAATATTTAAATTTTAACACGGGATTATACATCACTTAATATCTTAATGTGCACCTTAATTTCATTGATTCCCAATTCTATAAGCTTTTGAAATTTATGTATTCTTATTCAATTTTTATTTAACTCACGTTAAATCTTAATTCAAACCATTTCTTTTTATTATTAAAGTAAGAATTTAATTTCGCTTAATATCATCTATAACTCAATTCAATTTTATTTCTCAATTCAAATTAAATTTTATTTTCCAATTCAATTCAGTCACATCCAATTTAATCCATTTAACAAGTCTATTTCACTAATTTATTTTATTCAAATCACCATCAATTAAATTTAAAAAATTTCACTTCTTCAACTTAATCTAAGTTAAATTTCATTTTAACTCTTTCACTTAATTTTTTAATTCAAAAATTCAACCTCCATATTTTTTGTCAAAATCATTCACCATTTATAAGTTTATAACTTATTTCCCGATTATTTGTAAATTGTTTAAATATGGATTCTAGAATTTTAACACCTGGTATTTATTTTAAATTGTTTTAAAATCACAAATATCCTAAATCATACATTTTTATTATTTTAAACCAGTCCTGGTTTTATCCACAACCAATTCCCTTCAAAATTTTCAAATCATACTTGTTTTCCTCAAAACAATCCAAAAACGACTACTACGACAGCAACCCTTCACTTAAGAACTCAAAAATGAAAACTGATGATGTCACGATCATCATCAGAATTATTTTCTAGCGACCGAAGCAATTTTAGTGTTATACCATCTTCAAAATCGTTTAAATCAAATTTTCTACTGGAAATCTTTTCAAAAATAATATTACTATTATTCATTTCAAACACTTTGGAAAACTTTACCAAAAATCTCCGAGATTAATATTTTCAAACTCTGATCTTAGTTTTTAGTTCAATTGTACAATCCATACTTATACAATTTCTCTTTGGTTATAAATATATAACTATTTCAAATCCTATAATCCTATTTCGATTATAATATTATCAACCAACACTCTAATATGATAAAATATTTCATAGAAAATTATTTCTTTTATATAAAAATATAATTTGGGTAAAATTATTTCGTTTACCCGCTTTAAAACCATATTGTGTCAGTTTATCGTATTCAAGTGTTTAGAAACTCCTATCGATTTTAGTGGCGTTCCACTATTCGACAAGAATTTATATACCACTCAACAGATAAATCAACACAATATAAAACCATTTATATTCACTAATAAATACGCGCTCATATCTATTATTACACTCAAACTCATTCTACAGTACTACTGATTCTTTCTCTAATAAGCAATTCACAACAAATACAAGGTACTCGCTTAATCTTCAGCTCTGATACCAATTGTAACGATCGTATTTTCGATCCTCGAAAATCGACACAAATACGTCCACCGTATCGAATGTCGAGTAGTCAGGTGTTGGAATTACCAGTTCATTAGGGGTGAAGAAGAAAAAGGTAAAGAAGAAGAGAAAGCAACAACATAGAATCTCACAATCGTAGAGGAACAAAATATAATATATATAACAAATGATTATTATACAAAAGAATTTGTAACTGTTTAATATACATACCATTATCAGAGTACAACAATCCAATACATCAAATCTTGACAGTTTAATAACTTGTCCCTACACAGCGGAATAATAATCAAGTACGGAAGTACGCCTTGCCATCCAACTCGTTCCTTGAGCTCCAAAGCATCCTATCTTGAATCTGTAATGCTCGGTCTGACCCAAGCATTATAATAAAATAACACCCGAGTCGGTGTGGAAAACCAGCATGAGAAAACACACTCAAATCGAATTGTTAACTTTTCAAAAATCCTTTGAAAATAAAGGTATCCCGTAAGACCACGTCATAAATAAACACAACGGGTTTTTACTTTATGATAACCAAAACATTTTTATCAAATCCGTCTGATATTATAATAGTGTCTATAGAAAGAAAATAGAATATAGCTGAAATGCTTGTATCTCATATTCCAGCATAGTTAGGCACAATCAAAACCGTACGGCGCTTATTGGAGAATGGATTCCATACAATGGCAGGGCTATTGGTGTACATCCCATCACAGTACCTGGTTTAGATCAACGTGCCGAGGACCACTCCTGCTCCTCTACAACACAAGACCAGAACTATCCCTTGCTGGATAGCCCGAAATAGATCACCCCGCGGTTGGGATCAGCAACCACCCACACACCCGAAATAAAGGGGCTCTAGACAGGGGTAACCATACCCTACTTACGTGCTACCACTTAACCTTGCTACACCTCCCCTGTTTTAGCCATTCCCGTTTTACGGGGCTTGAGGCTACGATTAACTTTATAAAACACATTCACTTAGAATGCTCATCGTCCACAAATGACGATGGTCTGATAGCATTTGTCCATACAAGTCCATTCTCGGTCCGAACGGAACCAAAGGCATAACTCCTACTACATTCATTTTGGAATAACCCTGAGGATTAGTAGCGATTAGCCCTTGCACTTCACCGCTCCATATCCTACTCCAAGCTCTTGTCTTCATTCTGAAAACATACTTGTTGGATCGAAGTGGTTTTCAGATAACTTATCTGATCCCTGTCTCTTCGAAACAACATTTGAAATTGGCCATATTGATAGTCGGTTATTTAGCTATCAAATTAAACATTCATAAGCAATCATCTGGCCTAAATATAACCTTTCTCAAAATATTTAGTTTCAAAATATCTTTATAGACATATCAATCTCTTTCAACATTTGAAAACGATTTTTTCAAATACTGAAATTTCTAATAGAATACTTCCAACATCTCAATACCTAGAAATAATTTCAAAATTCTATTTTCTATACTTAGGAAAACATTACCAGTATTATTTTCCAAAATCTCTCAATATTTACTTCCCAGGAGATTATTCCATAGTTTATCCAAAACCCACAAAAATCACAATTAATTTCCTCTCCTCAAAATCATATCCTTTTATAAGCCCTTTCTCGAATCTTAAGAGAATTCATAAAATATTTTTCTTTTAATTACTTAAAAACTCTATATATATGTAATTAAGTATTTAAAAGATTAATACTTTATTTTTAGAAACATGTTCAAGTAATTATTTAAAACATCAAAAACACTTTTATAACATTAATACTCATTTTTAGTTAAATTGATTTTTTTAAAGTTAGGATATACTAATATAGGTACTTCATATTTAAAAATCAACTTACCAAGTATTTCAATCTTAACTAGCTTAAATTAATATAGTTTTAAAATAATGAAATTTCCTTTTAAAAACAAACCCTCTTTTAAAAACTAAAAATATATTTTTAAAACCTCAAAAACCAATTTAATTTATAACTTCCACTCGATTTCACAACACATCGATTCATTGTCGATTTTCTAACCATTCTCTTTCCAAAAATAGAATCTACTATTTTTATCAACCTTGTTCCATATTCCTATACAAATTCACCCTATGAATTTATATTCCAATTATCACCTGATAACGAATTTCTTATTTATAAATATCATTTTTACCAATTTTATAACCTCCTTTGATTTTTACCTGTTTATAAAAACAAATCTATTTATAAAAATCCATTATATAAATTTTCATTTCTTATAAATTCCATTGATACCTTTAATCTATTTTCCAATATTGATTTCAACTTCTTTTTACGTTTCCAGGATATCACTTGTGATTCATTATAAAAAAATCTTCCTTAACCACTTCACAATAGTTAAGTATAACCAACTCAATATATGTGTATTTATATATTCTAATTCAATTCCTTTAAAATAACTCCAATTCCAATATGTATTTTTTTTATTTCAAATTCCCTTTAATTCCATAAATTTTAAAAATATATTTATAGCATTTAAATTATCAAAATTCAGGCCAGTGTTACAATAGCATCTAATAATTTGAATCACTGCAATAATCTGTACCAGATTATCCTACACAATTCATATATCTCCATATATGAAAAATAAACAATAAATTTAAGGAATCCAGTTGGATCCCTCTAACCTGTTTCCCTGCATCCATAGATGTTAATACACATATAAAATACCAATCCCACTTCGAGGGGAATATCGCGGTATATAGGATCATCCGCTATTATACGGGAAGCATAGCGTCTCATCTGCTATAGGTGCGGGAATATCACTCCAAATACTATATATATTATACATTCAACAAATAATAATTTCATTAAATCAACCAAACAATCAATATGTTTTAACATCAACAATTTTAAATTATTGAGGCAATCCAAATGAGTGAGATTTTCTCACATTTATCTTTGTTAGCAACCCACCTTCATCTCGACTTGATTTATTTATTTGGACCTCGTACGGATAAATTATGAGTTTTATAAATAGAGATTATCAACAAAATTGACTAAATTTAATTTCACTAATTAGCTTAATTACCATATTAACTTTAAACTCCAGAAGCTAATTCACCTCTCTCCTCAGCCACTCGGCCAAACGAGACATCGCCTACTTTCCTCCGGTCTCGGCAGCGCGACCACCCACGGCCTCTGCCTTGTCTAGACAGTTTGCCACCAAACCGTCCATTTGCACGTAAACCCATCACCATATAGCTCGGCCAGATCTCGTGACCTTGAGCTAGCCACTGCACCTCCCGAGATCACCTGAGCATCACCAAACCTGGCCTTTAAAGCTGCTCCTTCTAACGCTGACCACCCCACTCTCCTTTCAAGCATTTGCTCCTACCGATTAAATAAGCTTCCCTGCTAAGCTCTTTGCCCTTCCACAACGCTTATATGGCTCCTCTCTCACCTCGCGTGTGCCAACGAGCGCCTCTACCCATCTCGATTCAACGACCACGAAACCCCCTTTCCCCAAATCGAACGTCGAATTCGACTCCTTGCAATCACTAAGGGTATGACTCTGGACGAACGAGGCTTGAGAAAAATAAAAGAGAGGGGGGCGGCCCCGTTTATTTTTCGATTTCGATTTTAAATTCTCGACCATTTCCTATATTTTTCTCCTTGATGTTTTCTTCTTCAATTTTGATTTTAAACGAAAAAGGAAGAAGGTCGGGAATATTTTAATTTGAATGTGTTACTTCACGATATATTTATTTTCTTTTAAACGTACGAAGCGATTTGTATACGAACAAAAAACGAGAGACATGTGATTTGATTTTTGCGTGAGAGAATAGGCTACGTTTTGAAAGGATGAAAGATGGCTCGACTTGATTTCTGACTTGACAAATATAATTTTTAATATTGAAAATATGTCGTTTTAGCAACATAAAATTTTGATCTCCTATCGAGGCATGCCGCTAGGCCCCTATAATGTTATACCCCTATTCCGAACACAATGGAAAATTTTCGAGTCCTAATTCGATCATACGGAAAAGATAGCTTTTTGGACCCAATTATTTATATTAGATTTTAATATATTTTCAATGCGTTCATATACTGTATGACCGAATGATAACTCCAAACGCTGCTAAATTTGAAATTCAATAATAGTACAATATTACGGATCCGATGGAACTGGTTTCGTCAAAATCCGACACTATGCCTTGGATCGCTATTTTTAAATGTCAATTTGACCAAACTATTTTTAAAATTGAACAGATCACTTTTAAATTCAATTTTACACTTGTATTACCATTCTTATTACTAATATAAATTTAGCAAGCCTTTAAATTATATTTATCGAGCTTAAACCTCGAGATACAATAATTTAACCAATACTCATGTATCAAATCCAATAATTAAATTATCCAATAAATCGTTATATTTAAATTTTGAATTTATTCTATGAATAAACCCCAAATTTCCATATTCAAACCCAATTTTAATCCAAATTCAATATTTGAAACCATTTAAATATTCGAAATTTAGCAACGAAAAATCCGGGTCGTTGCAAGAAGAGGAACAGATAGGATATAATTTTTACGTACAAAGAAATGAAAAGTTGCTAGGGTGTTCAAAAGAAAGCTATTTATATAGACAAAGCTCGATAGGAATGATCAAACTTGTCAAATTGATTTGAAATGACAATAACGACCTAAAAAGCCTGTTCTGCTTCCGGAACGAAAGCAGGTTATCCCATACATCAAAATAGATGTTTTTGATAATTTAAACTCAATGGAACAAGTTTCAAGTCCTAATTCCACTGTATGAAGAAGTCAGCTTTAATTTTAATATCAGCTTATTTCAGTTGAATTTAATTAAATTGATTTTTACGAATTTCGAGTCCGTACGATCAAATGACAAGTTCGATCGCTACAAAACTTGAAAACTTACAATTATTCATTGTTACGGATCCGGTGAAACTAGTTTCATCAAAAATCTGAGATAGTGGTCAAAATGGTTATTTTCACGTTAAATAAATATATTATTATTAAATTGATTAAATCACTATTTAATTTCAAATTTAAGAACTAACAATTTTTATCATTTTTGATTACTTAGACATTTACAGTAATTTAAAACCAATTTACATATCAATTCAGTGTTAAATATTACACTAATTATAGTGTTCAATTTCAACTGTAACTAAAATCCAATTAATTATATTATAATTCCAATAAATTGATTTAATTTGATTTCAATCTTTTTTTCAATTAATCATCAATATATGGACATAGTTAACATTGGTTTATATCTTAGTACATTAATATTCTACGATTATCATCTTAATTCATATTAACGTAATATTTAATTACATTTAATTGCAGTTGATTTCCAATTTAATTCAACAGATTAAATAGATAGGTAACATAAAATAATTGTCACTTTTACTTAATTTAATCACATATATAGGTTTATTATCTACAAACAAATATTTTGACTACTTACACATCAATGATTTCATTTTCATTATTAGCCAATTCCAGTTTATTACATATAGTTTCAACATTGACTCTAATATTAAATTTTATTTCTTTATTTATAATCTATAACCTATTATGACTTTACAATAATTTCAATAAATTGGACTTATATTAAAATAGTTATCAGTTGCCTTAAATTAACATTGCTAACATTACACTCTAGTTATTCTTTTCATTAAATCTTAAATTTTAATTTTTATCACATTAATAAATCATAAATTTTTATTTCTTCGAATATTAAATTACAAAATCTTATTAAATTCAATAATTTAGTTATCGTAAAAATGTGGGTCGTTACATTAAGTGTCTTAAAAAAGATTTTCTTTGACAAGGTAGTTAGAACTATGGGTGCTAGGGCTTTTAATGCTAAGCGAAGTATAGTAGCGGAGGTGGTGCAAGCTCAACCGCAGAAGGACTTTGCTTCGCTATACCGAGACTTCGAGATTTTGAGCAAGAAGAGGTCTAATGGCATAGAGACTATCATTGAGGGCCATGCTTGGTTTAGTTTATGTGACAGGTTATGTAAGGACATAACGAATCATATCCAGGGAGCATTCATATATTTAATAGGTATGGCTTTGCGGTTCGAGGGTTCGGCTCCAGTGTTGTCTGTATCTGCATTGATCGGATGCAACAAGCATAACTTCCAGCCATCAAAGGAAGTTTCCATGTTAGCTTGTGTAACAACCCGTATTTTTTATAATAAAAAATATTAAATTTAATAATATTTTTGGAATTTAATACTGTGAGAAATTAAAATTTATGATTCATAAATGGGAAAAAAATATTAGAATATAATTTAAGAATGTTGATTGAATGAAACTGACAACTGTTTAATGTTTAATTTCAATTAATGGTGACATAACGACCCATCTTTTTTGATGCTTTAAATCGACAATAAACCACACATGGCAGACTCAAACCAATCAAAAGGAAGGATTATTATGGGGTAAATAAGAAAATGAAAAGAAAAGAAAGAAAGAAAAACAAACACAGAATCTCACAGCGGAATGAAAAAATATAATAATCAATAAACAGTTCATGAAGATGTTTTACAAATAACATTTGATATCACTTTTACAATACAGATCAGAGTTACATACAACATGAATAAATAAATAAATAATACAACGGAACAATATGATGTAGTGGAACAAATATAATAAATAATATAATATACAAATCTTCGTATTCGTCCTCCAAAAAGGGGGCTTCGATACACTGAAAAGCTTAGACTGACCCGAGCGTAATGAATAGACAAAACACTCGATTCAGTACTAAAAGATCTTATGTAAGTTAAATCAACAATAATAAATATGATTGTAACGGCTTCAAAAGTGTTTACAAGGTTTTACATCTCCTATCCAGTGTCAAACGTGCGTGCAATAACTTAAGAGATGTTCGGGATTACCATCTCCTAAGGATCCGTTAAACTACTTACTGTGTAGGAATATACGCTATTATAATATGCCTATCAGTAAAGTAAAATATTAAAATAGCATTAAGGCGTTACCCATATCCCTCTTAACACATTTCTATATATATTCTCTTAGTCTATACAGTATCGTAATTCCTCCATAAGCTATAGGGCTATCAGAGGGAACTCCATAGGTATAGTACAAACCAAACTCTTAATGGGCACGATAAGGCATGTGACAAGGCACGCGAGGCAATGCCCAGTGTAGGATACTAACGTTTTGCGGATCCAGATTGGTGGTAACACATAGCAGCAACTACCGCACACCTCGGAACACATTCCCATAATCAAAATCAAGTATGGCAACCAAATCAATCATAAATTCATAATATGGTATCAAAAAAGCATGTCCGATCGGAGGTGCAAACTCACTCGGCCAGGCGTGGCTCCTGTTTTAGTCACATCAAGTTGACTTGAGGGAGTCAGGGCTACGATAATACCTCATATATAATCGTTCGCCAATCCATCCTACTTCATTTTAGAATCTCCAACATGTGCTCAATTGTTAAAGTGGTTTTCTATATTGGCAGAGAGTATGACAATATCCAATCCCAGTGTCTTTAACAAACAAACGCTTATTTCACATCGGATGGTTCTTTTACATTTCCCAAAACCATTTCATATTTGATATCAAAATATCATATTCTCAGAAGTTTATCAATTTCAAAATCATATTCACTTTTGAAATCATATTCACTTTCGAAATCATATCGACAAAATAGGCTAAATCCTCATTCCAAAATCATTTCATTTATCCAAATATGTTATTTCACTTAAAAATATCATTTCAAATCCCTATTTAGGTTATAACATCATTTAACCATATTTTCTTTTAAATCAAGGATTTAAATATAAACACTTCAACTTTGCACAGTCTGAAATTTAGAAAAATAGTCTAGATAGTTATAAATAGTTTAAATAGTTTTAAAATAGTTTAAAATACTTTAAAAATATTTTAGAATAGTTTAAAATAGTTAAGATAGTTTAAAATAGATAAAATAGTTTAAATTAGATTGAAATAGTTCAAATTAGATTAAAATAGATTAAAATAGTTTAATAAGTTAAAATTGGTTAAAATAATTTAAAATGGGTTAAATAGCTTAAAATAGACTAAATTAGTTTAAATGGTTTAAAATAGTAAAGATTAACTTAATATAGTTTAATAGTTTAATATAAAATGATTTGAAATCTAAATTAATTTGAATTTAAAACGATATGTTTTTAAATAGTTTATATTTAAAATAATTAATTCGAAAGTAATATCAAATTAAATTATTTCTTCTATTTCAACAAATCTGAATCATATCCAGCTTTAAAATTAACAAACTCAATTTTTATCTTCCAATCCAAATTCTCAATAAAACCATTTAATTTTATGTCGATTTCAAACCCATGCTTGGACTATAAATTTAAACTACTTCGAATTTAGTAGATTTCAAAGTTCAATTATTCCAATATTTTCAATAAGTCAATTTCGATAAATTTCAATTATTTCAAAATCAACTTAAAATTTCAATTTAAATCCTTTAAACAATTCAGTTAAACCAATTCAAATTTCAACATTTAAGCTTGGATTTTCGAAATTAATTCAGTTAATATAAATCAAATTTTTTATTTTAAACTATCATTTAACTGAATTCAAAAATTAAGGATTTGAAAATCATTTAATTTAACCAATCTGGTGTCCGTATATAATTTTATATACTGTGGCCAAGTGATATGGATATATATCATTTCAACCCGCAATAAACTTAAATTTACGGGTATATATCATTTCAACCCGCAATCCCGAATTAAATTTCAAAATCCATAAAATCTTTCAAGTCTATCATTTCAACCCATAACAATTTTTCCTTAATCTATCAGATTGTTCGGGTATGTATCATTTCAACGCACAGTGATTTTCCTAACAATAAACTAAGGAACTTGTAGTGTGATCACAATACATAAACATAACATCCAGTCATCCAATGTCAATAATCAACGTCCATCATAATAATAATTCAAATCAACCAATACATGAAAACAATTAACGGATTATCACTAACAGGTATTAAATGGCGATTAAAAATTCAACATTAAATTAAATGGCAATTATATTCAACAAATGTTAGATTTAACTAGAACGACTATTTAAATATATCAAACAGCAATCATCAACTTCTAATCACATCATAAATTCAATTTAACTAGCATAAGAATTTAGTAGTTGTGAGTGGGTTGAAACACTCACCTTTCATTTTAAATCGATTTAAAATCCAATTAAAGTCCTAAAATCCAACAGTCTCCAAATGCAGCCAAGCCAGTTTTATACGTCCGAAATTTCGATACGATCACAACAGATAAAACTACGCGAAAATCCAAACTCGTACGCAAAAGTTATTAACATTAGAAGATTGTAAAATTTAGGCCCGGAGTCGACTTGGAGTCTTACTTCGGTCCAATGCCTCAAATCCCCGCAGCCTGCTCTGAGCTTTTGCCAAAATGACCCGAGACTCGAGTCATTTGGTTCCTGACCCGATGTCACTGTAAGGTTTTCGCCTTGGAATATGAAGCGCGACCCGAGACTACTCCAGATCTGCCTTATCTGGCCTGGAACTCTCTCTGACCCAAAGTCACTACAGGTTTTCGCCATTGAAACCCGAAGTGAACCTCTTCTTGACTCGATGTAAACCTATATAGCAAGCTAATTTTTTTTTTGAAATTGAAATTAGGTTTTGGAATTCGGAAATTAAGTTTGATGTTCTGTCGTTTGAGAAGGATGAAGGAGATGTACATTTAGAAATAATGAAATGAGAAACAACTAGGGTTTATAATAGCCTATATAGGCAGGGTTGGATCGAAACGACAACACTACTCGAAAAGCCGTTCTGCTTCCGAAACGAAAGTAGGTCATCCCATATATCAAAATAGATGTTTTTGACATTTTAAAATTCAATGGAACATGTTTCAAGTCCTAATTCCATTATATAAAGAAGTTACTTTTAAAATCAGCTTATTTTGAACTGAATTCATTAAATTGATTTCTTTCTGTTTCGTGCCCGCGCGATCAAACAACAAGTCTGATCGCTACATAACTCAATCCTTAAAAAATTCACTTTTATGGATCTGATGAAACCGGTTTCAAAAAGTCTGAGACAGTTGCCAAAATGGTTATTTTCACGTTAATTAAATAAATTATTATTAAATTAACATATCACCTTTTTAAATTCGAATTTAATAACTAACCATGTTTATCATTTCTAATTACATAGTAATTAACAATCTTTTTAAAACCAATTTTCCATGTCAGAACCAATGTTAAATATTGCACTAATGATGGTGTTCAATTTCAATTGTAATAAAAATATAATTAATTATATTTTACTTTCAAATAAATTCTTTTATTTTTATTTTATATTTTATTATTCACTCAACTATCATCTTATAGATATACCTAACATTGGTTTACCATTTACTACATCGGTATTCTACAGTTATCATTTTAATTCACATTAACTGCAATATTTAAGTAGAATAATTTCAATTGATTTCCAATTTTATTTCGACAGATTAAATAAATAGGTGATAATAACAATTGTTACCTTTTACTTGATTAAATCGCATTTATAAGTTTAATATCAATAAACAAATGTTATAACTACTTACACACCACTGATTATGTTCAATTTCAATTAGTTACACATTATCTCACCATTTAATACAACATTTGATTTATTTTCTTATTTATAATTTATAACCAAAGTTAACTTACAATCATTTTAATCAATTGAAATTACATTAAAATAGTTATCAATTAAATTAAATCACATTATCAAATTGCATTCTAGTTATTTCTCTCATTATTAGATCTTAAATTTTTAATTTTTCACAACATTACATTCCGAAACTTATTCAAATTAATATTTTAATTATCAAAAATTACGGGTCGTTATAGGTAATAATAAAGGTTAATAATAAATAAAAGAAATGTTGTATTATGGTGAGATTATATGTTAATTAATTGAAATTGGTTTTGACATTGAACAAGAAACCAATAAATTTTGTAATCAATTGGAATTTAATGTAATTAAATACTGCAGTAAATATGGTAAAACATGTTAACTATAGAGTTTGCATGAAATAAATGGAAAATTATGTTTAATAAATTCATAAGGTATTTGTTGATTCTAGAATAAGAATGTAAATTAAAATAAAAGAATATACTGGAATTTAAATTATAATAAACTAGGTTTTCTTTCTATTATAATTTAATGTTGAAATTAATGTAATATTTAAACCTTGGATTTGACATGGAAAATTGTATTTTAAAGGATTATTAATTCCTTTTTAATCAACAATGAAGAAAATGGTAAACTTTTAATTTAGAAATTAAAAGTGGTTAAATTGATTTTTAAATTAATTGTTTTAATTAACGTGTAAAATCGGTCTTTTTGGGCACTATCTTGGATTTTGATGAAGCCAGATTCATCGGATGTGTGATAGTAAATTATTATAAGATTTCAAGTTTCGTAGCGATCAGATTCATCGTTTGATCGTGTGAACTCGAAACGCATAGAAATTAATTAATGGAATTTAAATGAATATAATTTGATTTTAAAAAGCTAACTTCTATAAAAACTAGAATTAGGGTTTGAAATTAGTTCCATTGAATTTAAAACTATTGAAAACCTATATTTCGATATATTGGATGATCTTTTTTTTTTGGGGAACGAAACGGGCTTTTTGGGTCTTTGTTATCGCTTCAGCCCATTCGATCTGTTCCATCCACTCTTATCCATCTCTGTCTATATATAGATTGTTATAAACCCTAGCAACTTTATGTTTCCATTTTCTGTGCGTACAATTTCTATCTCATTCGTTCCTTCTCAATGGTGGACATCTCAAACCCTAATTACAATCTCAAATCAAACTACAAAAATTCAAACTGCTCCAATCATGTCATATAATATATCACCGCAAAGCTCTTAACGAACATAATCTATGACTGTAATTCATTTTTCGATTGGAGGCTCCGTTTGTTCATAAATTGGTGAAACATTCTCGGTCGTTCATGCTAGGGATTCGCATTCAATGGTGGATCGTCGACCAATTGACGATCGAGAAGCGCTGGAGTGTAGAGAGCGATGAGGCACACGCATCTATAGTCATCGATCAGTGTATAGGCACTTGAAATAGCCAGAAATTGGCCGTTGAGGCACGGCGGCATGGAGTTTTCCTAGGAGGTTGGAGGTTGCGTCGCAGTCATGACAGGTGCGACTGAGTGAGGTGATTCCGATGGCATGGTCTGATATGTGGTTGGCCCACGTATTGGCGGCGGTGGATGATCTAAAAGACGGCAGTTATAGGATGGGTAACGGTCGAAGTTGACGTTATGGCGAGGGTTTTAGGAGAGGTAATACTAATTATGACTTTGCCCCCTAGTTTGTTTTTAATTTAAATTTGAAATTCAATCTTCTAGCTCGCATAGCTTTTGCGCACAAATTCGGATTCGCATGCGGATTCTTCCATTGGGATCATATCGAAATTCTGGACAGTATGAATCTAGCTTGGTTGAATTTCAAGACTATTGGAATTTTGGGCTTTTATTTGATTTTTAATCGACTATAATCAAAGGTGAGTGATTTAACCCACTCACGCAATACTAAATCTTCTTATGTTAGTTGAATTATATTTATGAAGTGATAAGAATTTTGTTGATTACTGTTTGGTAATTTAAATTTAATTTGAATTTATAATTAATTAAGTTGATAATTAACTAATATTGAATTTAATTGCTAGTTAAATACCTGATATTGATAACTAGTTAATTATTGTGATTTATTGGCTGATTTGGATATTAACTATGATGGATGTCTATTTGTTGACATTTTGGATGGTTGGATGTTTAATTATTTTATATATCATTGTTATAACTTTGTATATTAAGTGACAGCATATAAACTGTTATTTGAATTATTTTGACTAAATTAAGAAATAGGTTGAAATGATGTATACCTATGACACTTTGATTTGGATTGAAATGATATATATGTCCATCTCTAAAATTGAAATTTTTAATTAACCAATCACTTGGACATAGGGTAGGAAATTATATACGGACACCGGATTGGTCAAATTAAATGGTTTTAAAATCGTGATTTTGAAGTTTTGATTAAATGGTGTTGTTTAAAGGAAATAAATTGTGGATTTATCTGAACTGGATTATTTCTAATTGAAGCTTTGAAATGTTGAAATTGAAATTGGTTAAAAGAAATTGTTTTAAAGGATTGAACTGGGAATGTGAAGTTATAATTGATATGTGACTTTAATTCGAAAAATTGGATTATTTTTAAGATTTGGACCTTAAATTGAAGAATGAAGTTTAATTTAATTTAAATGTTTCAAATCAATAAATTGAAATTTGACTTGAAATTGATATAAATTGAAATGATTTAAAATAATTGAAATTTTAAATCATTGAATTGAATTGTTGAATCGAATTTGAGGTTAAAAAAGAACGTTTCAAAATAAAAGAATTTAATTCAAATTGAAATTGAAAACTAAATCGAAATTGAGTCAGCTGAATTGAAAGACTGGAAATTGAGTTTTGTTGATTTGAAATTTGGACATGGATCCAGAGTTGTTGAAATGGAAAGAAACTGTTTGAGTTGATATTATTTTCAAAATAAACTATTTTAATATAACTGTTTAAAATCTATTTTTTTATTCAAATTATTTATATTTTCCAAACTATTTTACTATATAAACCATTTTCAATACTAAAACCATTTTATATCAACCATTTAAATCTTTAAATTATCAAACTAGTTTAAACTATTTTAAACTACTTAAACTATTTTCTAAAAATTTCGAACTATGCAAAGT
This sequence comes from Allium cepa, assembly GCA_030765085.1. Classification (NCBI taxonomy): domain Eukaryota; kingdom Viridiplantae; phylum Streptophyta; class Magnoliopsida; order Asparagales; family Amaryllidaceae; genus Allium; species Allium cepa. The sequence goes on from CM060935.1 coordinate 104,880,700, forward strand.
TGGAATGTTTATATTTAAATCATTGATTTAAATGTAAATGTGGTTAAATGAGGTTACAAACTAAGTTGGAATTTGAAATGATATTTGCAAGTGAAAATAACATATTTCAAGTAAATATGATATTTTGAAATTAAGTGATACTTTTGAAGTGAATTTGGTATTTTGATATCAAATGTGAATCGGTTTTGAAATGTAAATGAACCAACTGGTGTGAAAAATGACATTTGGTTGTTAAAGAGACCGGAGCCTCTAATTGACATACTCTCTGCCAATATTGGAACCACTTTAACAACTGTGTACGCGATGGATGTTATCTAGAATGAAGTGGTTGAATTGGAGGCGCATATTGGATTTGAAGATAGAGAACGATGATGGATGACCCCGACATAAGTGCCAATTTGAAATGACTAAAGCAGGAGCCATAACTGACCAATGAGGCAAGCTACCTCTAGCGACACCTGTTCTTCGTATTACTATATTGATTTTGATTTGATTAGTGCACCTTGATCTGATTATGGGATGGATGTTCGTGGTGGGCCATAAGGGGTTACTACCAATCAGGAATTGCAAAACGGTAGTATCCTACTTACCTTGGGTATTGCCTCATATACCTTGTCATACACTTTATCCTTATTTGTAACCACTACGACTTTGTTTTAGTATGGTTCCTATAGGGGACTCACTGGCTACCGACGTTACTGGTTGTGTTACAGCACCTGAATAGACTACCGGCTTAAAAATGTGTTAAGAAGCATCAATGTAAAGCCTTAACGCTATTTTAATACTTTACTTTATTGATAGACACTACATATGTAGCATACTTCACTACATATATATAGTTTAACGGATCCTTAGGAGATGGAAAATCCCGTAACATCTTTTAAGTTATTGCACGCATGTTATACACTGGATAGAAGATGTAAAACCCCATAAACATCTCTGAAGCTATCACACCCATTTTTATTTGTTGTTGATTTAACTTACATATGAATTTTTAGTTCTGACTTGAGTGTTTTGTCTTTTCATTATGCTCGGGTCAGCCTAAGCATTCCAGTATTTGAAGACAGTTTTTCTGAAGGACGAAGACGGAGTTGATATATTATATTATTAGTATTATTCCACTGCATCATTTATGATATGTTGTTGTTTGTACTCTGATTTTGTTGTAAAAAGTGTGTAATCAAATGTATATTGTAAAACAGCTTCATGAACTGTTTATTTGATTATTATATTTTTCTCATTCCGCTGTGAGATTCTATGTTTTGTTTTTCCGCTTTTATTTTATTTTCTTATTAAACCCTATTGATAATCCACCCTTTTTAAATGGTTTGAGTTGTAAATGTATGGTTTATTATCAACTTAAACCGTCCAGAAAGGTGGGTCTTCACAGTTGGTATCAGAGCTTTGGTTTAGAGATACCTTAGCCTGTTAGGGTTAAACTCATTAGAGATAGGGTTACTAATACCCTAGAATGAGTCTGAGTGTATATATATGAGAGAGCATATTTGTTAGAGTTATAAAAAAAATTATATTGTGTTAATTTGTTCTATTGAGTATTTATAAATTCTGATCGGTACATGGAATGTTATGGCATTGATAAGGGTTTATAAACACTTAAACAGGGTAGACGGACATAATATAGTTTTTGAAATAGGTAAATGAAATAATTTTACCTATTTTTTTGCGTGTGTGTATATATATATAATTTTTCATAAATTGATTTTGCTATTTTTTTTGTTGGGTGTTAATAAATTATAATATTCAACTATTGTTATTTGTTGTTTGCTTAGTCTAGGTTCTTAAAACTATTGACTACTATTTGTTATAGAAAATGTAATCTTGTAAATACGGTATTAATCCTGATTTACAAATAAATGAATTTAAACGAAAATTTAAGAACTTAAATTTTGGTGTTTTGAAATTGGGTTTCAAAGATTTTGGAAAAAAAAATTTAGTAATAACTGAAAGTATTTTAGGATAGAAATATTTCAATAAGATTGAAAGAAATATTTTAAAGGGCTTTTAAAATGGAAGTAAGTTCTGTACTCCTCTCTTCTATGGCTAGAAAATAATTTCGGTAATGACAGCCACATCATCGACATTCATTTCTTAGTCTCAAAGTGGGGAAGACAAATTAGTAGCTTTGCTACGCATTTGGTTCGATAAACAGATTTCGATTTAAAATTTCTAAATCTGATTTGATATATAAAAGATATGAGCATATATATTATTTCAAAATGATTTGAAATGAACACGGTGTTTGAATTCTTATGTTCTTATTAATTAATGATTTTCAGTTGTAGAAATAAAGTGAAATTTTAATAGTTGGAAACTTCTAAAATGATAAATAAGAAATTGAAGCTAAGCTTTTAATGAAACTGTAAAGAAATTGGAGATTTATAACTTGTAAATTAAAAGATAATGAAAATTAAAAAGATGTAAATTATTGAACATTTTTGTAAATAAAATTAACAAGATGAATTTGTATAACACTTAATTACATTCTAAAAACATATACAAAACTTACCATAAATGTTAAAAAAAGTTGAAATGTTAAATATGAATATGTAATAGAATATTATATAAGTGAAAGTTTAAGTAACAAAATGATTCATAAATGCATTTAATATTAAACATACTATATAAGAAAGGATAAATGTCAATTAAAAAGTAGTAACACTTAAGTATGAAATGGTTCATGTGTGAATATTAATGTTAAATGGAAAACAAGTTATGTAAGTAAGTAATAAGTGTGAATTAAATTACAAAGAAACTTATATAATATTTTAAGAATTGATTTATTGATGTTCTAAATAATTGAAAGGAAAATAATCTATGTAAGTAAATGAATGTAAATTAGTAAGAGATAACCCTATATGAATGAAATAAAATAAGTGAAAAGTGAATAATGTGTTAAAGAAACCAATAAAATAATATTTAAATTCTTTGTTGTTTGCCTTATGGGAAATTTGGGATATGATATTCAAATTGTTTAAGGCTGTATGAATAATCTATCAAGTAAATTATCTATGGCTGTTGAGCATAAGGTACACTTGGTAGTTATTTGTCACCCTTGCCTGATGAAAATTTTCTGAACCTGGACAAGCCATTAGTTTTGATGGTTATGGATGTGTGATGAATTCTTTTGTTGCATATGATGGTTGTACTACTTTGTTTGCATATGGTTATTATATATGTATGTTATTTGTGCCATTAATTGAAATAACTAATATATTACTCTTTTACATAATTTTAACTCTTTTTGATTATATAAGTGAAATACAGGTTTATGAAAGCAATCTCAGTTGCTTTTGATTTCATAAATAAAGTTTGTTTGCCCGACAAAAAGGTACATTTTCGGATTATGTTTTGGAACGTTATTTTATTATTTTCCCCATGGTTTGGGATGTTTTATTATTTAAATATGATATATATATATATATATTGTAATTCTTGATATAATTTTTTTCGGACCTATCTGCGCAAAGGAGACTGTCAAAAAATTTCGTAAACTTAAGCCTTAGAAATTTTTGTGGTTGTTAAGTTATTTCCAATTTTTTATTTACCTAAGCATGTAAGTTAAATAGTTTATAAATTAACTATTTTGAATAAATATACCAAAAATTTTGATTCCTTCTTGCTCCTTTTCGGGGATGAAAAATTTTGAGTGAGGAGATTGTAACGACCCATATATTTTATAATTAAAAATGTTAAATTTAATATTTTTTGGAATTTAATATTGTGAGAAATTAAAATTTATGATTTATAAATGGAAAAAAGTATTTGAATATAATTTAATAATGTTGATTGAATGAAACTGACAACTCTTTAATGTAATTTCAATTAATGGTAATAATAAAGGTTAATAATGAATAAAATAAATGTTGTATCAATGGTGAGATTATATATTAATTAATTGAAATTGGTTTTGGCATTGAACAAGAAATAAATTAATTGTAATAAATTGGAATTTAATGTAATTAAATATTGCAATTAATATGGTAAAAGATATTGACTGTAGAGTTTATATGAAATAAAATGAAAACTTATGTTTAATACATTCATAAGGTATTTGTTGATTCAAGAATAAAAATGTTAATCAAAATAAAAATATATAATGGAATTTCAATTATAATCAACTAGGTTTTACTTCTATGGTAATTTAATGTTGAAATTAATGTAATATTTAAATCTTGGATTTAATATTGAAAATTATATTTTAAAAGATTATTAATTCCTGGATAATCAAGAATGATGAAAATTGTAAACTTTTAATTTAGAATTTAAAGGCGATTAAATTGATTGTTTTAATTAACGTGTAAGATTAATCTTTTGGGCACTATCTCGGATTCCGAAGAAACTAGTTTCATCGGATCCATAATAGTGCATTATTATAAGATTTCAAGTTTCATAGCGATTGGACTTATCATTTGATCGTGCGAGCTCCAAACGCGTAAAAATCCATTGATGGAATTTAAATGAATATAATTTGATTTTAAATGCTAACTTCTACGTACATTAATATTAGGGTTTAAAATTTGTTCCATTAAATTTAAAAATATTGAAAACCTATATTTCGATATATTAGATGACCTATTTTCGTTTCCAGAACGAAACGGGCTTTTCGGGGCTTCGTTATCGCTTCGGCGAATTCGTTCTTTTCTGTCCATTCTTATCCATCTTTGCCTATATATAGGCTGTTACAAACCCTAGCAGTTTTCTATTCTTATTTTCTTTATGTACAATTTATATCTCATATGTTCCTCCTCAATGGCGGACATCTCAAACTCTAATTACAATTCCAAATCAAACTCCAAATATTCAAACTGTTCCAATCATGTCATATAATATATCACCACGAAGCTCTCGACGAAGTGATCTTCCTCTACAATTCGTTTTTCCATTCGAGATTCCGTTTGTCCAGAAATTAGTGAAACATTCTCAACCATTTGTGCTAGGGTTTCACGTTCAACGATGGGTGTCGACCAATCGACAATCAGAAAGCGCTCGATCATTGAGGGTGATGAGACGAACGTATTTATGGTAGCCGATTAGTGTATAGGCGCTTGAATTTTCCAGAAATTGTCCGTTGAGGTATAGCGGCACAGAGCTTCCTTGGGAGGTCGAAGGTGGCAGCCCAGTCATGGGAGGTGCGGCCTGGTGAGGCGATTCTGATGGCGTGGTTAGGACAACCTAAAAGGCGGTAGCTGTAGGATAGGTAACGGTCGAAGTCGACGTTACGACGGGGTTTTTAGGAGAGGTAATACTAATTACGACTTTGCCCCAAGTTTATTTTTAATTTAAAATTGAAATTTAATCTTCTAACTCACATAACTTTTGCATACCAACTCGGATTCGCATGCGATTTCTTCCGTTGGAATCGTATCGAACTTCCGAACAACATGAAATTTGTATGGTTGAATTTTGAGGCTATTGGGATTTTGGGCTTTTATTAGATTTTTAATCGACTATAAATCAAAGATGAGTGATTTAACTCACTCACATAATACTAAATCTTCTTATGTTAGTTGAATTATATTTATGAAGTGATAAGAATTTTATTGATTGCTGTTTGGCAATTTAAATTGTCATTTAAATTTAATTTGATTTTATATTGAATTAAATTGATATCTAATGTAATTGCTAGGTAAATACCTGATATTGATAAATAGTAAATTGTTGTGATATCCCGTATAATAGCGGATGAGACCCTATGCGCCCCGCATAATAGCGGATGACCCTTATACCGCGATATCCCGCCTTAAAGCGGGATTGGTATTTAATTTATTGCGCTAGCACATGTGGATGCAGGGAAACAGGTTGGAGGGATCCAATTGGATTCCTCAAATATTTGAATTTATTTCATATGTTGTGATGTGATTTGTTGATAATCTATGAATTATTATATTGGTGATTGAAATTATTGAAGGATATAGTTTAGCCGAATATATTTTGGTATTTTAAAATACCATAAATATAAAATTGAACTTTTGGAAAATAAAGTGGAAAATTTTAAGTAAAATAATTTTAGAGAATTGAATAAATTGAAAGATGGGATTTGGAAAAGGATAAAAAAATTGATTTTTGAAATCCTATCGAATAAATTCCAAATGGTTTGGGAGAAATAAAGGGATTTATTTTAAATGGAGCAAATTTTTGGAAATCAATTTGGAAATTGATTTAGTGTTTGAAAGTAAATTTTGGAAAACAATTTTAAAATTGATTTAGTGTTTGAAAGTTGATTTTTGGAATCGATTAGAAAATGGATTTAATGTTTGAAAACTATGTTTTAAAAGAAGAATGAGACTTTGAAATTTATAAACAAGGTTTATAAACAAAGTGAAATATTTATCAGAGGAAAATTTGGAAGTGTAAATTTAGGATGGAAATTTATAAAGAAATGGGTAATATGTTTTAAAAATAAATTGTAGTTTATTTTTAAAGGTATGAAAGGAAAGTGTTTTCCCCGATAAGCCAAGTATGATTTCAAGCAGATTTTTAAGTGAAAGTTAAAAGTTTTTAAAGTTGTTTAAAAGGATGTTTCTTTGAGAAATTATTTATTTAAGTTGTTTAAAAATTTTGAAGGTAAATATTTTATTACATTGTTTATATTAGTACTAATTTTGAAAGGCTAACTTGCATTATGATTCAAAAAGATAATTACTAATATTTATACTTTATAAAGTAGTTTTATTTTAAATATAGTTTGGCTAAAGTTTTCATTTGGAAACTTGTATAGAGTTCAATAACTTTTATTTTTAAATTTGTTTGGCTTAAGTTGTCATGAAAAATTATTATTGAATTTCATTATTGATATTTTAGATAAAGTGTTTTAAATAGTTTTTATTTTAAATATTTTAAAGTACACATTTTAGATAAAGTGATTTAAATTATTTTAAAATCCAAAGCATTTAATCTTGGCAAATTTTCAGCGGAAATAAACAATGTTTGAAAATTTATTCTGCGAGAGAAAAAGTAATTTGAAAATTGTTTTTTTCAAAGGGTTGAAGTGTGAAAATATATCTTGCGAAGATATTTTTGAAGTAAATAATTTGGGAAAATGATTTAAATTTGATGGTTGTTGTGAATGTTGTTTGATAGTTAAATAACCGACAGTGTAAACAATTTGGGAAATTATGGAGGCTTGATGGTGGTTGTGAATGCTGTTTGATAGTTAAATAACCGACTATCAATATTGGCCTTTAAGACGGCACTTGAATTTGTTTTTAAAATAAGCGCTCATTATTCGGTTAAGCCGGGAGAGAACTTTGTGTCATAAAACCCATTCCGAATAAATGATACGACGAACTGGATTGCATTTGAAGACGGTGTTGAAAACTGGGTATTTTCGAAAAACAAATGATTACCTGTCGATTATCTCTGCACTGAGTTGCTCCGGTATAGAGATCTCCATATGTGATGGAGAGTCCGGTCGGGATTGTGGATGCTCGGATATGCAAGGGCTTTTTCCTTAATTGGATAAAGTGCCTTCGGTTCCATTCAGACCCAGGATGGATTTGCATGGATGTATGTCTGACATTACACTTTGAGATATAAAGCTGGTTTCTATCAAATATATTTCTGTTGGTGGCGGAGAATTTTTTCTCTTAGCTTAACACCCTTCTCTGAGATGTATGAGCTCAGAGGTTATGTAGTTGATTGTTGCTAGTGATATATTCCCAATTTGGTAATGTGGCATGCTAAGTGTTGACCATTGGTTGATCGAAGCATGGCTTTTGTGAAAAGCATAGCTTTGTGGGACAAGACTTCGTCGAACCTCACACCTTGGAAATGGCCAAAACAGGAAGGATGCGGCAAGGTTATGGGGGTCGCGCCCCTTAGGGTATGTGCATTTCCTTCTGGATAAAAAGTGGTATCTGGTATGGATCCTAGATATTTAGCTTATGTGGATGAAAAGTAGTATTCTAGTATGGAGCCTGGATTATTTACTTATGTGGTTGTTGGTTGTTGAGGCGCCTCGGTAAAGGTCGGTCTAGACCGGGGGGTGGCATACTTGTGACAGTTAGTTACCTAGTTACAGAGGTAACCCGACTTGTGTTGGCAGAGATCCGGTTAGGTTCTCGGGGTGTCCCTCCAAAGGCGTACCCTTTTCGGAAAGGAAGTTCCTTAGCCTTGACCATTTGTTGGAAATCCAAACAAAACAATACGAGCCCTTTATGATTTCAATTGTATAACCTGCCACCTCAGGTGGTAGCTATAGCAGGCATAATTTAATGGTACCTATGATGGCTAAGATTAATATTATACTTTCGAAATGTTTCCCACAATATGCACTAACAATAATGTCAAAAGGATTTTCGCGTATCAAGCATGTTTGACCATCATAAGGAGAAATCTCCCCCAAGTGTGCGATTGCATTGTGTGTGTGCCGGGAAGCCTTATGGTAATTTCATTTTCCAAAAGCATCAACGGATTTCTTTTCCGTTTCTATTGTGCAAATAACAATTTTAAGATCTCACACCAGTCCCATGACTGACTCGGAGTTTATTGTTCCATTTCTAAACTATGGGTGCCCATAATTTTCCATACGGCAACCTAGAGTCAGGTTATCGTTGTTCTTGAGCGAAGTCAGGAAGGTGTGCTATGGATATCAGGAAACAAGCTGGATGGTGAGACGTATCACTTATATTATGTATTATCCGCTGCGTATGGGTTGCTGCAAATTCAATTTCCATATGCGCAGGTTATCATAACCGCCAGTGTTGTTTTTTGTTAATGTTATACTCTGATGATGTAATGTATAAACTGATATAATTCTTTTGTTTTAAATATTATTCGTTTATCCATTATATATTGTTCCACTGCGAATATGAGATTCTGATGTTGTTTCTATTTCCTTCTTCTACCTTCTTAGTCTTTAACCCTAACGGTTCGATTTTTTGGCATTCGATTGTTCGGCATTTGATACAATGGACGTATTGATGTCGATTTTCAGAAGTCGAAAAATTAGGTCGTTACAGAGTGGTATCAGAGCAATTGGTTAAGCAAGAACCTTGGCTCTGGTGGGGAAATTACTCACTAGAGATAGAGTCAGTAGTACTCCAGAATGAGTTTACATATATTAATAGATATGAACGCGTATTTGTAAGTGGATATAAAATTGTTTTACATTGTGTCGATTGGTTTGTTGAGTGGGACGTGGATTCTGGTCAATGTGAATAATTAACATTATTGATAGGGATCTCTAAACACTTATGCAAAACAATTTGACACGATATTGTTTTAAAATAGGGTAAATGAAATAATTTTACCCAAATTATATTCGTATATAAAAGAAATAATTTTTCATAAATTATTATAGTTATATGTGGTTGCTTGATTATTAGGAAGTGATAATATTAAATTATTATCATTGTTGTGTGAAAATTGAATAAGAATTGAAAAGAAATTGAAATCATAACTAAAAGCTAAGAAATAAATTCATATACAAATGGGATTTGTAAATGTAAATTATAAATGTAAATTATAAATGTAATTTATAATTTGAAATAGAATTCCAGAAAAATATTTGAAAATAAATTGGAAAGATTTGAAATTTTGAGATTTGGGAAATTTAAATCCCTTGAGTTTGGAAATGATTTTCAAAGGTTTTGGAAAAATAATGGTGAAATTATTTGGGAAATATTTTTTAGTTGGATTTGGAATCTGCTGGGATTTGGAATTTAAAAATATTTGGAAAAATATTTTTGAATGGATAAAAGCACTAAACTCTTTTCAGTCGCTAGAAAATAATTTCAATGATGATCACGACATCATCGGTGTTTATTTTCGTGTTTCCAAGGGAGGAATTGCTACCCGAATGTTTTGAATTGGGAATATTTTTGAAATTGAGTTTGATTTTGAAATAGTTTGATTTTGTATATAAAAATTGATTTCAAAAATGATTTTGAAATACTTAAGCGATTATTTAAACTATGGAATCTTATTTAAAAATGGTTATGGAATATTTGTAAGGTTAAAAACTTATAAGGGGTTTGATAATTTGTTAAATTTGCAAATTTGCTTGGAATGAAAATAAGTAAAATTATCGAAGATTAAAATTTGAATTGAAACTGAATATTTGAATTGAGTTAAATTAAGTGAAATGGAAAATTTTGTCAAGTTGAACCCAATGAAGCAAAGTATTGAATAAAATTAGTAAGTGAAATTAATTGAAGAAATGACAAATCAAATATGGTTTGAAATGAATTGAATTCAATATTAGAATGAAAAGGAAATTGGATCCAAATGAAACTGTAATGCAAGTAAATATAAATGGACGGTGGAATTCTTAAGTAAAGATTGGTGTTGGAAAATATACTAAGTTTTTGAATGGAGTAAAGAAAAAGGAGTGGGAAATGAAAATTTCTGCATAAAATAAAAATATAAATGTGAATAAAAGAGAAGTGATATAGCTAATAGTCAATTGGAATAAATACGTAGGACATACGTATATTACTTTATTTACATAGCAATTCGATCCTGATTCGAGCACAGAATTTCGAGATAGTTATATCGATCTGAGTTAGGATTTTCACTCGATTTTCGATGGCGAACCCTAGATATGGATTTCTGATTGATTCTGGAAATTCTCTATCATAGTTTACAGCTATGCAAGGAGAACAACGATTTATGATCAAGAAACCAGATCTGAGTGTGCACTAGGAAGTCGGGCAGACATACTAGTTGTGAAATTGTGTGATCGAGTGAGCGATCAAATTTGGTATTACGTATCCGTACTTGAATGAAATAGATATTGAAACTTTTGTAAAGAAATATACAAAATGATTTTGAATGTTGTAATTGGTTATTATTGATAAGTAGGATATACAGGTGTTATAAAGGAAAAGGGAATTGGATTACTGATTTTAGAAGATAAATTTAATTGCACGACAAAAAGGTATGTATTTAAATTTCAGTATGAAATTTGATGATTTTCTGGTCTAGCAACTTGGCCTTTTGTTTTCTCTTGAAATCTGGGGGCATGTTGTGGCATTTTGTAGTCGTACCGAGCTAGCTGCGCAAAGGAGACGCTGGCAAAAAAATTCAAAAACTTAGGGAGTTAGAAAATTTTTGAGAAAAATTTGGATAATTTAAAATTTGAATTTAAATTTAAATTGTTGAGAAAATAATATTGGTTGGAAACTATGGAAGGTTTTAGAAAGCCAGTAGAAGTGATAGTGTCTTTAATAAAAATTGTTTTAGAAAGTTGAAACGGCTGGGTTTTGGGAAGTTGATAAAACTGTTTGGTTTTGAGAAAATGATAAACGGGTTATGGATCATTCTTCTTAACTGGTAATTTCGGGACGAAATTGTTTTAAGGGGAGAAGAATGTGACGACCTATAATTTTTGGATATTTGAAACCGAAATATTTAATTAATTTTGAAAAATTAAAAGTTAGTTTGACTTGAATTTCTAATACCATTATGAATTTGGCAATTAAATTATTGAATTTCATTTATTGAAGTTGGATGAAATATTGAATCTTCAGTTTTAAGCCTGTTAAAAATAATTTGAAGGCTTGTAAAATGTATGTTGATAATACTGGGGATAATAAAACTTTTAAAAGTTGAAACTAAAACTGTTTTGTTCAATTTGAAATTATATCGTTTAAATCGATTTTAAAAATATAGCCTTCCAAGGCGCAGTCTTGGAATTCGATGAAACCAGTACCATTGGATCCGTAATCGTGTATTATTATCGGATTTAAAATTTCGTAGTGTTTGGAATTGTTGTGATCGTACGATAGGTAAAAGCGCTGAAATTAAATAGAAAATTCAGTATAAATAGCTGGGTCCAAAAAGCTATCTTCTCCATACGATCGAATTTGGACTCGAAACCTTTTCCATTGTGTTCAGAATAGGGGTCTAACATTATAAACGCCTAGCGACACACCTCTATAGGAGTTCAAAAATTTAAATTGCATTATTGAGATGATTTGAATTTAAATTTAAAAATTGAATATACATATATCTATTCACATTCAATCGACAAATTTAACACGTATGGAAATTTTTAACCACATGTTTCTTTTATTCTGTATATCTCACATGCATTTCCTTCCTATTTTTAAAATTCTCGATTAAAAAAAGAGGAAAAGTAAAATCAAATTAAAATTGCAAATGAAAATATTCTTCGTTCAAAATAAAAAAAATGGCGTCCTCCTTAAATTTTCATTCAAATCGAAAATCAAGTTTAAGAAAGAAAAAAAAATATAGTTGAGCAATCGAATTCGAATTGGATTCTAAGAAGGCAAGCTGCTCGCGATGGTGGCTCGGCGACGACGGCAAGAAAATGCTTTTTAGGCGAAGCTTGGCATCGAAGGGTTTCGACGTGGCAAGATTCAAGATTTCGAATTGAAGGCGACTGTAACGACCCATAAATTTTTAATAATTAAAAGTTTTAAATTGATAAAACTTTGGTAGTTTAATATGAAGAAAAATAAACTTTGTAATAAAATAAGGAAGGAATGTTAAAGTGGAAATGCATATTTTATTCATAAGGTAATATAAAAGAATGAAACTTATCTGAATGAATTTATTTGAGAATTCAATCATAATAAATGTACACATTCAACAAATTCAATATAATTAAGAACGACTGTTAATACAAAGGAAAGAAATTAATTAAATCATCAGGTCATTGCTTGATTTCTTGCCTTTTTCTACATGGCCTCTTTATTTCTTGCTTTAGCCATACAAACTCTTTTCCTAGACGCGTATTTCTCATTTGAAAATCATGTATAAGAAGATTTATTTCACATTTCAAAACTCCTCATTTTCATTTGCATTTAGGAATAAAACATATATACGTTTCTTTCTCCTTAACTTATGCTTTTTCTGTTTCTTAACATTTACTCTCACTTTGCTTGCCATCCAAACTATTTATGTATCAACCCAAATTTTTTTAATAAATGTTTATTTATTTAATTTAGATAATTTTGTAATTTAAAATATAAATTTTGGTGTGGATTAGAATTCCACACATGAATTAATAGAATATTTTTCAAAAATGTGAATTGTGTCAATATGGTCAAACTTTGACTTTTAAATTTGAAAGTTTGAAAGTTTGAAAAAATTTCTATTATTTTGAAAGTAAATAAAATTTTAAGAATACTTCTTTTCGTTTCGTTGAAATCTGATTTATAGTGTGAAAGTTATGCCTTTTTAACTATTGTGTGTAATTTGTTGTATTCAACAAAATTATTTACTTTAAATTATATAAATAATATTTTATTTGGTCATGTAATGTTCTAATTTATGTTTTCAGGGGTAAAATAACTTGTTTTGTATATATTTTGGTTTTAAAACATTAAAAAGGTGTAATTGACATTTTCCAGTGTCAGTTGTATTTTGTTTACAATTTCTAATTTCCAACTTCAATCAATTTAAGAAATTCTTTATTTATTTTTATATTTTTCTTAAGAACTTATTTTATTCTCATTCTCGCTTTATTTTGTTTCTCAAAGATTTATTTTAAACCATTTTTAGGAAGAGTTGTAATTAGCTGGATTGTGTTTGCAATTTCCTTAAGCTAGTTTCAATAAATTAAGCTATTTTCTTTATTTATCTTTCTATTTTCCTAAAATATAATTATTTATTTTCTTTTTCACTTTATTTCAGTTTTTTTATTTTATTCACTGATTTTTATTTGTTTTAAGGTGTGGTAGAAATTTTTCCAAAGCTAGTGGTATTATGTGTAAATTTTTAAGACTTGTTTCAATTTAATAAACTATTTCTTTAATTCTTTTCCATTTTTATCTTGAAATCATTTATTTTTTTCCTACCTTAACTTATTTCTCAAAATCCATAGCCGTTCCTTACATGTAGCCTATCAATTCACGTAAAGATAGAAAGAGTTCTCATTTTCCACCTATTCTTTTTATTAAATAGGAATCAAATCCCTTCATTTTCTCTTGCTGTTTTAAACATTGGTTGGTTGACCATTTTTTCCACTTGATTTCCGTGAGTTTTCTCACTTTATTTCTCACGCAAAAGCATCTCCTCTCATTTTTATTTCTAACGGCTAGGAATATGGTAATGGCCTCCTCTTTTTTTTCTACTTTTTTTTCTTCTTCTAAACTTTTATTTAAACTGTATATATTTGTATAACATTTTGTTCCACTTTTGTTTCTTTTAAAATTTGTCATATACTTTTTAAATTAAGTAATAAATATTGTGCAAAAAGAAAAAATTTACGTTTCTTTTATACATATATACATCGATTTCTTAGTTAAATGATAAATAAATCAAATGGATGTAAACAAATAAAATTTTGAATTAGGTTATAAATAGTGTATAAATAAGCTATTAAATTACACGTTTTAATTTATAAATTTATATTCGTTTTGTATAATTTATTTGATGTTTTAAATGGTACGTTATTTGATGAAATATTCTTTAGCATATATTTTACTAAATATATAAGAAGCGAATAAATAAGAAACGAATAAAATTTAAATACGTTATTTTTGTTATAAATTTGGACGTATGTTCAGATTAATTATAGCATCTACAATACGCGCTCATTAATTGCCTACCGCAGCTAATAAAAATCAATTCAAACCGCGCCTTACCATTCGCGTGTAAAAATATTCCCTTTCCGTTGCTTCCTTATATTTAATAGGAATAAACGCCTTATTTCATCTTGTCGTTTCAAACAAAAACTACTTGCCTTATCATTCGCGTGCGTGGATATCCTCTTTCCCTTTTTCTTCTTTGTAATTGATAGTAATAAGTTCCCATAGCCGTTTCAAAAATCAAATTGTATTTTCTTTCCATTTTTTCACCTAATCAACGCAAATACCTCCCTCTTAAATACTAAACCCACGTACACAATTCCCTTACCACATCATTTTGGTTTCATCTTCTTCTTGCATGAGCTTCTCCCTTCAGGTAATGGTCGCATACATTTTTCTTTTATTTTCTTTCTTCTTTATTGTTTTTCTTTTGTTTCCACTGTTCCGCTCTAATAGGGGTTAGCCACTTGTGTTTATATTATCTTATTCAAATTTTCCAGTTTGCTTTATTCAAATTTGATATTCGTATGTGTGTGAGCATACTTAGTTTTTATTTATTTTGTTTCAAGATCTGAATCTGGTTGTCGCATCCTCTAAAATCTAATCGTGCTTTCTTTGCGCTTTTCGGCATGGATATCGTTATTTTTGAATCAAATCTCCAGCGTCGTAGAGGTGAGTATTCACTCTTGACAAACATACTTATAGAATTGTAAATTAATAACAAGTGAAATTGTAGAATGGTTATATTTTATTTTACTAGGCTGTGATATAAATTTCATGATGTTAAAACCCTGTTATAAATTTGTCACATCATCCGTTATATTATATGCCGTTATATTTCATGATGTTATACTATTTATTTATCACTGTTTATCACTGCAAGTTCCCTGTAGAGTAGAACCATTATGGGCTGAAATGATAGGCCTGAACGATATTTATTTATTTATTTATTAAACTTGGGATTGCGGGTTTGAAATGATGGAACCCGAGTTTTCTTTATAAATTATGGATTGAAATGATATATTATCCGTATCATTTGACCTAGGGTAGAAAATATTATACAGACCCGTGGTTATTTTATATATATTTTTCTGGGAATTTTAAGTATTTTTAAATGTTTATATTATAATATTTTGGTATAAACTGAATTAAAAATGATTTTAGTGGTTTTTCTACAAGTTAAATATATAAATAAATAAACTGTTAAGTTGGAATTTGGAGTGTAAATTTATTTTGGAAATTTTGATGGAATTCAAGTTAAGTAAACAAAATATGATAATGTAATATAAATTGGAATTTAAAATAAACTAATAAAGTGTTATTGAGTTTCTATGAATTGAATGGTTAAAGAAATGAATACTTAAAAAATGAAATTTGAAATATATCTTAATTTAGAAATGGAAGTTTGGTTTAAGAATAAAAGGTAAATTAAGAAATAAATTGAAAATTTAGTTATATTTTGAAATGTCAATTAAACTTAATTGTTAAGAAAATTTTGAATACAAAGAATGAAAATTGTATATTTGACTTTAATAAGTGAAGCCTTAAGAAGTTGATATTTATTTGTGAAATTTACTTTATAAAAATTGTAAATTTTTGGAAAATTTAAATGACTATTTCAAAGTGGAAAATATGATTTTATAAGTTAAATTGGTTTAAATTAAATTATTGATGAATTTATATTTAAGTCTGAAATTTAATTAACTTAAAATCTGTTGTAAGGGATACTACTGCACTTTGTAAGTGCCGTTTTGATGCAAATGAACTAAAGGCCAAAATAAATTACGGGCTATTGTAGTACTTGTTAAGTGTTGTGGTTGCGAAATTTAAAACTAAACCTGAGTAAATAAAAGGGCTAAAGTAGCACTTGTTAATTGTTGCAGTGGCTGAAATTTGAGATTTTAGGATATTAGATTTGTAAATATAATAAAGTATTTTTGATTGAAATATAAACTATTTGAAATTGATAACCATGGGTAATAATAACGTTGGTTGTTAAAGAGACCGGGATCGGATATGGGCATACTCTCTGTCAATACTGAAAACCACTTTGACAATCGTGAACGCGGTGGAGATTCCAGAATGAAGTAGGATGGTGGCGACATTCTATTAAGATATGTATGTGGACCCGACTCCCGTGAGTTTGCATAAGGTGGCTAAAACAGGAGCGATTGACGGGCTAAGGAGGTAGCACCTCTTATCGGACGCACTTCTTCTTATGCCATTCTATTACTTTGTGATTGTTTGGTGCGCACCTTTGATTTGGGAGCGTTGTTTGAGGTAGGCGGTAGTAGCTGCTACGCGCTACCACTGGTCCGGAAGCGTAATTGGTATATCTACCTTGGAATTGCCTAGTTGTGCCGTGTGACCTACCCTAGCGAGCCTTATACGATTTTGGTTTTGTACCATACCTATGAAGTGCCCTCTAACGACGCCCAGTACAGGGAAAATTACGGTACTGTATAGACTATGGGACTGTATAAATGTGTTAAGGTAGAAAATGTAAAGCCTTAATGTTATTTAAAAGTAAATTTATTTTACAAATAGACACTATTATAATAGCGAAATATTACTACATAGTAAATAGTTTGACGGATCCTTAGAGGATGGGCGGTCCCAAGCATCCTTTAAGTTACTTGCTTTTATATTACAGTTCACTTGAATTAGCTTACACTGTATAAGTATGTATGTCCTGACTCGAGTGTTTATGTTTATTTTTTACGCTCGCGTCAGCCTGAGTATCAGTTCGGACTTCATTTCCTAGAGCTAGGACTTCTGAAGATCATCTTATCGAGCTACTGTCTATTTTTTGTTCAGTCGTTTACCTTAGCCTATGTAATTGAGACAAATGAATTTGGGATTTCTGTGGTTGTTTCAAACTATATTTGGTTTTTGAGACTATGTGATAGTGGCTTCATGAACTACTATTTTCTCTACTTCCGCTGCATTTCTTACTCTACGTCTGTGACCTATGATTATTTATTTACTGTATATTCTGAGATTTGCCAAATTAAATTTACAACGCGGTATTTTGAACAATTCAAGTTCGACATATACGGATGCGAATGTTTGGAAATACCGAGTCGTTACATTTGGTATTAGAGCTTTGTCTCTAGGCAAAACTTGGCATGTATGGTAAATTTGATTTACATAATCACTTTCATTCAAGCTTGAATCTCTTCCTTTTGATTCGATTTCCTTTGAATTTTTGGAACGTTCCCTACGGTTCCAAAGTTCATTCGTGTCCCTCAATATTCATCTTCTTTTGATTTTGGAGTATCCTATAACTCCACTTCGGATGATCTTTATAGTGAATTGGCGATCTCGCCAATATTCGAATAAAGGGATGAAACTCCTTTACAACTAGCATTGATTCACCAGAGATTTATATTTATCCTCGGTTTAGATGCTAGTATCTTTGGTTATTCCGAATTCTATCTCTTCAGATCGAATGTAGATTTACCCCAGAAAATCCACATCGATCTTATTCTTTAAGTCACGGTTGACCCGGTTAAGGTTGCCCGCGATTTATATAAACTTATCTAGTTCCTTATTTGTTATTTAATCATCGAATCTTTTGATTCCAACTTATCTTTAAATCAAAATTCTCTTTGATTTGAGTCCATCAAATTTGAATCTCTATCCTTGTTTTGAAAATTTTATTCCTCTATTCGGAAAAAAAATCTAATATTATATATATATAAGTATAATTTTCAGAATTTTTATAATTAATTTAACTAGTTGTCAAGAGATAATAGTCTTTGATTTTATTTATGGTTTTTTAAACCATGGTTTTTGTCTCATATAAATAATTGAACTATAAACAATGGTTATAAATTAATTTGGAAATAGAAATGAATTTAAAATAGGAACTTGGGAATTTAATTTCCGATGGTTTCAAACCTTGTGTTTAAAGTTTTAAAAGGATATATAATTTAAATTATCTTCGAATAGAAATTTGTTTCCAAAGAAATTTAAAGGTTTAAAACTTAGTGCTCTTCTTTTGTCGCTGGAAAATAATTTGGTGATGACTGCAGCATCATCGACATTTATTTTCGAGTTTCGAAATGAATAAACCATTCTGTAGTCTGGCTACAGTGTTACATTGAGAATTTAATTGATTTGAATCTCTAAAATATGAATTTATTTATAATATATAGATATATGATTTAAATTTGATTTGACATATTATGTACATATATTTATTTATCTCTAAATAGTTTGAAAGGAATCAGAAATTTAATTCTTAAATTTTATCTTGAAGAATAATTCCAATTATAAAAAGAAAATCAAAATTTTGGATAAATGATTCAACTTGAGATAATTGAATTTGAAAGTTTTATTTGTATAATACTCAATTGCATTTCAATATAACTTACCTTGATTTTCAGAAGTTAACAATGTAATTGGATAATATAAAATATAAAAAGTTTTATAAATAAAATTTGAGTGGTTATAATAAATGTTATACACTTAAATTCTAGTTATAAAAAGATTAACGGAGGTAAATAGAATAAAAGGGGAATGGAATAATTTACAATATAAAATGATGTTCAAGGAACTAAGAATAAATTTAAGCAGTTGTAATAAGTGTAAACATATTTAACATAGATGATAAAAATATATTGAGAGAAATAAATTTAGTTATAATTAGGAATAAAGAAGAAATTAATTTATTGAACACCTTTTTGAGTATAACAAATGATTTTCAAACTTATGATTTTAGAAATTTTTATTTTAAGATAATTGGAAGATGAAGTAATGAAATTTGAAATAGTTAAATTTAACTCAAATGAAATTAAATAGATGGAGTCAATTATTCATTTAAAACTGAATTTGGATGGTTTAGATTAACGATTCTATTTTGAGTTTCAATTTAGTTTTCTTTCAGGTTGTTTCTATTCCCCTGCCTTCTTCCTTTTCGAGGACGAAAAGTTCTGAGTAGGGGAGAGTGTAACGACCCACAAATCTTTAATAATTAAAAATCATAAATTGATAAAATTTTGGTAATTTAATATGAAGAAAAATAAACTTTGTAATGAAATAAGGAAGGAGTGTTAAAGTGGAAATGCATATTTTATTCATAAGGTAATATAAAAGAATGAAACTTATCTAAATGAATTTATTTGAGGATTCAATCATAATAAATGTACACATTTAACAAATTCAACATAATTAAGAACGACTGTTAATACAAAGGAAAGAAATTAATTAAATCCATCAGGTCATTGCTTGATTTCTTGCCTTTTTCTACATGGCCTCTTTATTTCTTGCTTTAGCCATACAAACTCTTTTCCTAGCCGTGTATTTCTCATTTGCAAATCATGTACAAGAAGATTTATTTCTCATTTCAAAACTCCTCATTTTCATTTGCATTTAAGAATAAAACATACATACGTTTCTTTCTCCTTAACTTATGTCTTTTTTGTTTCTTAGCATTTACTCTCACTTTGCTTGCCATCCACACCATTTATGTATCAACCCAAAAAAATTTAATAAATGTTTTATTTATTTAATTTAGATAATTTTGTTATTCAAAATATAAATTTTAGTGTGGATTAGAATTCCACACATGAATTAATAGAATATTTTTCGGAAATGTGAATTATGTCAATATGGTCAAACTTTGACTTTTAAATTTAAAATTTGAAAATTTGAAAATTTTTCTTTTATTTTGGAAGTAAATAAAATTTTAAGAATACTGCTTTTCGTTTCGTTGAAATCTGATTTATAATGTGAAAGTTATGTCTTTTTAACTATTATGTGTAATTTGCTGTATTTAACAAAATTGTTTAATTTAAATTATATAAATAATATTTTATTTGGTCATATAATGTTCTAATTTATGTTTTCAGGGGTAAAATAACTTGTTTTGTATATATTTTGGTTTTAAAATATTTTAAAAGTGTAATTGACATTTTCCGGTGTCAGTTATATTTTGTTTACAATTTCTAATTTCCAACTTCAATTAATTTAATAAATTCTTTATTTATTTTTATATTTTTCTTAAGAACTTATTTTATTCTCATTCTCACTTTATTTTATTTCTCAAAGATTTATTTTAAACCATTTTTAATAAGAGTTGTAATTTCTCAAAGTTAAGTGGATTGTGTTTGCAATTTCTTAAGCTAGTTTCAATAAATTAAGCTATTTTCTTTATTTATCTTTCTATTTTCCAAAATATAATTATTTATTTTCTTTTTCACTTTATTTTAGTTGTTTTATTTTATTCATTGATTTTTATTTGTTTTAAGGTGTGGTAGAAATTTTTCCAAAGCTAGTGGTATTGTGTGTAAATTTTTAAGACTTGTTTCAATTTAATAAACTATTTCTTTAATTCTTTTCCTTTTTTTTCTATTGAAATCATTTATTTATTTCCTGCCTTAACTTATTCCTTAAAATCCATAGCCATTCCTTACGCGTAGCCGATCAATTCACATGAAGATAGGAAGAGTTCTCATTTTTCACTTATTCTTTTTATTAAATAGGAATCAAATCCCTTCATTTTCTCTTGCCGTTTTAAACATTGATTGGTTGACCATTTCTTCCACTTGATTTCCATGAGTTTTCTCACTTTATTTCTCACGCAAAAACATCTCCTCTCATTTTTATTTCTCATGGCTAGGAATATGGTAATGGCCTTCTTCTTTTTTCTACTTTTTTTTCTTCTTCCAAACTTTTATATAAACTGTATATATTTGTACAACATTTCGTTCCACTTTTGTTTCTTTTAAAATTGGTTATATACTTTTTAAATTAAGTAATAAATATTATGCAAAAAGAAATAAATTTACGTTTCTTTTATACGTATATACATCAATTTCTTAGTTAAATGATAAATAAATCAAATGAATGTAAACAAATAAAATTTTGAATTAGGTTATAAATAGTGTATAAATAAGTTATTAAATTACACGTTTTAATTTATACCTTTATATTCGTTTTGTATAGTTTATTAGATGTTTTAAATGGCACGTTATTTGATGAAATATTCTTTAGCGTATATTTTACTAAATATATAAGAAGCGAATAAATAAGAAACGAATAAAATTTAAATACGTTACTTTTGTTATAAATTTGGGTGTATGTGTAGATTAATTATTGCATCTATAATACGCGCTCATTAATTTCTTACCGCGGCTAATAAAAATCAATTCAAACCGAGCCTTACCATTCGCGTGTAAAAATATTCCATTTCGTTGCTTTCTTATATTTAATAGGAATAAATGCCTTATTTCATCTTGCCGTTTCAAACAAAAATTACTTGCCTTGTCATTCGCGTGCGTGGATATCCTCTTTCCCTTTTTCTTCTTTGTAATTGATAGTAATAAGTTCCCATAGCCGTTTCAAAATCAAATTGTATTTTCTTGCCATTTTTTCACCTAATCAACGCAAATACCTCCCTCTTAAATACTAAACCCACGTACACAATTCCGTTACCACATCATTTTGGTTTCATCTTCTTCTCGCGTGAGCTTCTCCCTTCAGGTAATGGCCGCATACATTTTTCTTTTATTTTCTATCTTCTTTCTTGTTTTTCTTTTGTTTCCATTGTTCCGCTCCAACAAGGGCTGAGCCACTTGTGTTCATATTATCTTATTCAATTTTTCCAGTTTGCTTTATTCAAATTTGATATTTGTATGTGTGTGAGCATACTTAGTTTTTATTTATTTTGTTTCAAGATCTGAATCTGGTTGTCGCATCCTCTAAAATCTGATCGTACTTTCTTTGTGCTTTTCGGTGTGGATATTGTTATTTTTGAATCAAATCTCCAGCGTCGTAGAGGTGAGTATTCACGCTTGACAAACATACTTATAGAATTGTAAATTAATAACAAGTGAAATTGTAGAATAGTTATATTTTATTTTACTAGCCTGTGATATAAATTTTATGATGTTAAAACCGTATTATAAATTTGTCGCATCATCCGTTATATTATATGCTGTTATATTTTATGCTGTTATACTATTTATTTATCACTGTTTATCACTGCAAGTTCCCTGTAGAGTAGACCGTTGTGGGCTGAAATGATAGCCTGAACGATATTTATTTATTTATTTATTAAACTTGGGATTGCGGGTTTGAAATGATAGAACCCGGGTTTTCTTTTTAAATTACGGATTGAAATGATATATTATCCATATCACTTGACCTAGGATAGAAAATATTATACAGACCCGTGGTTATTTTATATATATTTTTCTGGGAATTTTAAGTATTTTTAAATGTGTATATTATAATATTTTGGTTTAAACTGAATTAAAAATGATTTTAGTGATTTTTCTACAAGTTAAATATATAATAAATAAACGGTTAAGTTGGAATTTGGAGTATAAATTTATTTTGGAAATTTTGATGGAATTCAAGTTAAGTAAATAAAATATGATAATTTAATATAAATTGGAATTTAAAATAAATTGGAATTTAAAATAAATTGGAATTTAAAATAAATTATTAAAGTGTTATTGAGTTTCTATGAATTGAATGGTTAAAGAAATGAATACTTAAAAAATGAAATTTGAAATATATCTTAATTTGGAAATGGAAATTTAGTTTAAGAAAAAAAGGTAAATTAAGAAATAAATTGAAAATTTAGTTACATTTTGAAATGTGAATTAAACTTAATTATTAATAAAATTTTGAATTCAAAGAATAGAAAATTGTGTATTTGACTTTAACAAGTGAAGCCTTGAGAAGTTGATATTTATTTGGGAAATTTACTTTATAAAAATTGTAAATTTTTGGGAAATTTAAATGACTATTTCAAAGTGGAAAATATGATTTTATAAGTTAAATTGGTTTAAATTAAATTATTGATGAATTTATATTTAAGTCTGAAATTTAATTTACTTGTAAGGGTTATTACCGCACTTTGCAAGTGTCGTAGTTGATGCAAATGAACTAAAGGCTAAAATAAGTTACGGGCTATTGCATTGCTTGTTAAGTGTTGTGGTTGCGAAATTTAAAACTAAACCTGAGTAAATAAAAGGGCTACAGTAGCACTTGTTAAGTGTTGTAGTGGCTGAAATTTGAGATTTTTGGATATTAGATTTGTAAATATAATAACTTCACTTTAAATAGTTTAAAATGAAGTATTTTTGATTGAAATATAAACTATGTGAAATTGATAACCATGGGTAATAATAACGTTGGTTGTTAAAGAGACCAGGATCGGATATGGGCATACTCTCTGTCGATACCGAAAACCACTTTGACAACCGTGAACGCGGTGGAGATTCCAAAATGAAGTAAGATGGTGGCGACATTCTATTAAGGTATGTACGTGGCCCCGACTCCCATGAGTTTGCATAAGGTGGCTAAAACAGGAGCGATTGACGGGCTAAGGAGGTAGCACCTCTTATCGGACGCACTTCTTCATATGTCATTCTATTGCTTTGTGATTGTTTGGGGCGCACCTTTGATTTGGGAGTGTTGTTCGAGGTGGGCGGTAGTAGCTGCTACGCGCTACCACTGGTCCGGAAGTGTAATTGGTATATCATCCTGGCATTGCCTAGTTGTGCCGTGTCACCTACTCTAGCGAGCCTTATACGATTTTGTTTTTGTACCATACCTATGGAGTGCCCTCTGACGACGCCCGGTACGGGGGAGATTACGGTACTGTATGGACTATGGGAATATATAAATGCGTTAAGGTGGAAAATGTAAAGCCTTAACGCTATTTAAAAATAAGTTTATTTTACAAATAGACATTATTATAATAGCGAAATATTACTACATAGTAAATAGTTTGACGAATCCTTAGAGTATGGGCTGTCCCAAGCATCCTTTAAGTTACTTGCCTTTATATTACAGTTCACTTGAATTAGCTTACACTATATAAGTATGTATGTCCTGACTCGAGTGTTTGTGTTTATTTCTTACGCTCGGGTCAGCCTGAGTATCAGTTCGGACTTCATTTCCTGGAGCTAGGACTTCTGAAGATCATCTTATCGAGCTACTGTCTATTTTCGATTCAGTCGTTTATCTTAGCCTATGTAATTAAGACAAATGAATTTGGGATTTCTGTGGTTGTTTCAAACTGTATTTGGTTTTTGAGACTATGTGATAATGGCTTCACGAACTACTATTTTCTCTACTTCCACTGCATTTCTTACTCTGTGTCTGTGACCTGTGATTATTTATTTACCGTATATTCTGAGATTTGCCAAATAAATTTACAATGCAGTATTTTGAACAATTCAAGTCTGACATATGCGGATGTGAATGGTTGGAAATACCGAGTCGTTACAGCGACTTGATGGAGGCTGAGGTTTAGGGTTAGTTATTTTGTCGAATCTCGAGTTCGAGTCTTGATATCGCGTGCACGAGAGTTTCAAATGGTAGCAATTGATTCAGACCGAGGGCCGTCGCAAAGGGAGGGTGGCGTCACTCTATTCGTTCGCGAGCCTGAGTCGAGCAATTCGATTCAAGCAAGGAAGAGATGTGGAGCGATCGCTCGATGGCCAGAAAACATTGGGTGGAGTCGCTTTCTGGAGAGAGATATCGTGAGGTATTCTCGATTTTTATTTTCCTATTAAATGTAATTTTTTTAATATATATACGTAAAAAGAAATTATATATATTTACAGAAGGAAACAGTATAACATAAATATAGGTGTATATATAAATATACGGACATGTTTTATTATATATATAAAAGCAAACAGAAATTTTTTAAGGGTATATAAAGGTAAGATTTTGATTTACAACAAAGTGGAAAACAAAAATTATTTAATATAGATTAAGTTAGGAGTTTTATAATGTTGTAAAGTATGTGTGTGTATATACAAATCTGATTTTTGAAATCTGTGTATATTATTTTAAAATGTACATAGATTATATTTTTAGTATATGAGTTTCAAAAGAAAATAAATTTATATTTTAAATTTACCAATTTATTAATATATTAAGGAAATAATTTGAATTACTGGTTAATAAATTATTTTGGTTACTAAAGATAAATGATAAAAGGAAATCAGTTAAACCAAATCATTAGTTAATTAAATTTTAAGATGGTAATTAATTGTTTAACTTTTTCGAATATTGATAAACTGTCTAAATGTTTATACAAGGTTTAAAAAAACGTGAAAACAAGTTGGAATGGAAGTGGACTGCGAACAAAAGCAAAGGTGAGATCTTATCACTCACATCTGAATGAAGTTGATTTAAATAGTTAAACATTTGAAGTATTGGTTGATTGGTTGAATAGATGTGATATTATGTATGACATATATACATATATATTAGAGTAATTGATTTCCCACATTATAAGCGGATGAGACCCTATGCGCCCCGCATAATAGCGGATGACCCTCATACTCGATATCCCTCCTTGAAGCGGGATTGGTATTTAATTTGTTGTGCTAACATCTGTGGATGTAGGGAAACAGGTTGGAGGGATCCAACTGGATTTCTCAAATATTTGAATTTATTTCATATGTTGTGATGTGATTTATTGATAATCTGTGAATGACTAAATTGGTGATTGAAATTATTGAAGGCTATAGTTTAGCCGAATATATTTTGGTATTTTAAAATACCAGAAATATAAAATTGGATTTTTGGAAAATAAAGTAGAAAATTTTAAGTAAAATAATTTTAGAGAATTGGATAAATTAAAATTCGGGTTTTGGAAAAGGATACGAAAATTGATTTTTGAAATCCTATCAAATAAATTCCAAGTATGGGGAAAAGATCTTAGTAAATGGAAAAAATGGATTTCGAATAGGATTGTTAAAAGTTGAAGAATTTATTTAAAATTCGGATTCTAAATGATTTAGAAGAAATAAAGGGATTTATTTTAAATGGAGTAAATTTTTGGAAATCAATGTGGAAATTTATTTAGTGTTTGAAAGTAAATTTTGGAAAACAATTTGGAAATTGATTTAGTGTTTGAAAGTTAATTTTTTGAATCGATTTGAAAATGGATTTAATGGTTGAATACTATGTTTTAAAAGAAGAATGAGACTTTGAAATTAATAAGCGGGGTTTATAAGCAAAGTGAAATATTTATCAGAGGAAAATTTTAAAGTGTAAATTCAAGAATGAAATTTGTAAAGAAATGAGTAATTTGTTTTAAAAACAAATAGTAGTTTATTTTTAAAGGTGTGAAAGGAAAGTGTTTTCCCTGATAAGCCAAGTATGATTTCAAGCAGATTTTTAAGTGAAAGTTAAAAGTTTTTAAAGTTGTTTAAAAGGATGTTTCTTTGAGAAATTATTTATTTAAGGAGTTTAAAAATTTTAAAAGTAAATATTTTGTTAAATTATTTGTATTAGTAATAATTTGAAAAGGCTAATTTGTATTATGATTCAAAAAGATAATTACTATTATCTGTACTTTATGAAGCAGTTTTATTTTAAATATAGTTTGGCTAAAGTTTTTATTTGGAAACTTATATAGAGTTCAATAACTTTTATTTTAAAATATGTTTGGCTTAAGTATTCATGAAAAATTATTATTGAATTTCATTGTTGATATTTTAGATAAAGTGTTTTAAATAGTTTTTATTTTAAGTATTTTAAAGTATATATTTTTAGATAATGTGATTTAAATTATTTTAAAATCCAAAGCATTTAATCTTGGCAAATTTTCAATGGAAATAAACAGTGCTTGGATATTTATTCCGCGAGAGGAAAAGTAATTTGAAAATTGTTTTTTCAAAGGGTTGAATTGTGAAAATATATCTAGCGAAGATATTTTTGAAATAAATAATTTGGGGAAATGATTTAAATTTGATGGTTTTTGTGAATGTTGTTTGATAGTTAAATAACCGACTATCAGTATAAACAATTTGGGAAACTATTGAGGCTTGATGGTTGTTGTGAATGTTGTTTGATAGTTAAATAACCGACTATCAATATTGGCCTTAAGATGGCACTTGAATTTGTTTTTAAAATAAGCGCTCATTATTCGATTAAGCCGGGAGAGGACTTTATGTTATAAAACCCATTCTGAATAAATGATACGACGAATTGGATTGCATTTGAAGACGGTGTTGAAGGCCTGGTATTTTTGAAAATGAAAGGATTACCTGTCAATTGTCTCTGCACTGAGTTGCTTCGGTATAGAGATCTTCATATTTGATGGGGAGTCCGATCGGGATTGTGGATACCCGGATTTGCAAGGGCTTTTTCCTTAATTGGACAAAGTGCCTTCGGTTCCATTCAGACCCAGGATGGACTTGTATGGATGTATGTCAGACATTACACTTTAAGATATAAAGCTGGTTTCTATCAAATATATTTCTGTTGGTGGTGGAGAATTTATTCTCTTAGCTTAACACCCTTCTTTGAGACGTACGAGCTCAAAGGTTATGTAGTTGATTGTTACTAGTAATATATTCCCAATTTGGTAATGTGACATGCTAAGTGTTGATTATTGGTTGATCGAAGCATGTTTTTGTGAAAAGCGTAGATTTGTGGGACGAAACTTCGTCGGACCTCACACCCCGGAAACGGTCGAAACAGGAAGGATGCGGCAAGGTTATGGGGGTCGCACCCCTCAAGGTGTGTGTGTTTCCTTCTGGATAAAAAGTGGTATCTGGTATGGGGCCCAGATATTTAACTTGTGTGGATAAAAAGTGGTATTCTGGTATGGAGCCCAGATTATTTACTTATGTGGTTGTTGGTTGTTGAGACGCCTCGATAAAGGTCGGTCTAGACCGGGGGGTGACATACTCATGATAGTTAGTTACCTAGTTATAGAGGTAACCCGGTCTTATGTTGGCAGAGATCCATTTAGGTTCTTGGGGAGTCCCACTAGAAGCATACCCTTTGCGGAAAGGAAGGTCCTTAGCCTTGACCATTTGTTGGAAATCCAAACAAAACAACACGAGTCCTTTACGATTGCAGTTGTATAACCTGCCGCCTCAGGTGGTAGCTATAGTAGGCATAATATAATGGTACCTATGCTAGCTAAGATTAATATTATACTTTCGTTTTCCACACTATGCACAAATAATAATATCAAAAGGATTTTTGTGTCTCAAGCATGTTTGACTATCATAAGGAGAAATCTCCCCCAAGAGTGCGATTGAATTGTGTGTGTACCGGGATGCCTTATGGTAGTTTCATTTTCCAAAAGCATCAACGGATTTATTTTCCTTTTCTTTCGTGCAAATAACTGTTTTAAGATCTCACACCAGTCCCATGACTGACTTGGAGTTTATTGTTCCCTTTCTAAACTCTGGTGCCCATAATTTTCCCATGGCAGCCTAGAGTCAGGTTATCGTTGTTCTAGAGCAAAGTCAGGAAGGTATGTTGTGGAGATCAGGAGACAAGCTGGATGGCGAGACGTATCACTTATATTATGTATTATCTGGGTTGCTGCAAATTCAATTTCCATATGGGCAGGTTATCGTAACTGCCAGTGTTGTGATTTGTTGATGTTATACTCTGATGATGTAATGTATAACATGATATAATTCTTTTATTTTAAAGATTATTTATTTATCTATTATATATTGTTCTACTACGAATGTGAGATTCTGATATTGTTTCTGTTTTCTTCTTCTACCTTCTTCTTCTTTAACCCTAACGGTTCGGTTTTCCGGCATTCGTTTGTTCGGCATTTGATACAGTGGACGTATTGATGTTGATTTTTGGAAGTCGAAAAATCGGATCGTTACAATTAACATGTTTCAACCTTTTCATCTTATCTGTTCCTCAGTCAATAGTGAAGCTAGTAGGATAGGGCACTTTTTCTTTTAAACTCTATTCGAACATCAATCTTTACTCTTACAAATAGATAAGCCTACTTCATCGACATTTATTGTTAAGCATAGTTAATTACTGTTCAAAGAAGTAAGAAAAGACGATTTAGCCACTAAGAAATTCCTAATCCATTTTCAATTCATTTTTTCATAATTTAAAAACCTTTTTGAAAATGATACATATATATATATATATACACTAATTTAATTATAGAACTTGATATTTGGATATAACAATTTAAAAGATATTATATTACACATGATATTAATAATTTAATAAAATAATCTGCTAATTTTCTAAATATTGTACACAATTAAAAATGCTCTTAAAATACATTAAAATACTTATAATAGGGTTTAAAACATTCATTCAAAATGTTACTTGAAAATAACAAAATTATAATTTGTTTAAAAACTTGGAAAAACAGGGGTTTCCTTATATTCAAAAACAAACTTTCTACTTTAAAAATTCATAACTAATTCTTATAAATACATAGAAATTCCAAAAAACTTTTAAAATACTCTAATATGAGTTAGAAAAGCCTTTTAAAAAGAATGAAACAAAATGTTAAAATTTAAAGTCATTTCCAAACATTTAAAGTTAAAAGCAAAGACTTGACGGGGTAGTTTTGCACAAGTGAAAGTTTGGCCACTTTTCTATATGTTAATTAACTTTTTAACTCGAGTCTTTTAATATCAACTAAAATACACAATATACATCACAAATATGGCGAGAAACCCGCTAAGGATCTCAATATAAAGTTCTTTAGAAATTTTCGAACACAAGGCAATTTCTAAGTGCATCTATATCAACTATAGCATAAGAGCACTTTCAAATCCAAGTCCAATTAAAACCAAAGTCCAATTACAACCTATGTAATTTGTTTCAAGGCTATGCAACAAGTGATAAAAAGTCATGCAAGTCCATTCAAGTCCATTCATATGGATTACATATGTCATTTTCTATTCAAAGCAAGAATCAAAACCATTATCATAACATATAGCAATATCAATTCGAGCAACATGTAAACAATTAAACACAAGTAGAAACACACATTATGTTCATTAAAATGGGAAGTTAGCTCACCCTTAACTAATCAAACATGCAAAGCTTTGACTTACTACCTCAACTTTACAACACCAACTTACTACCTCTCCTTGCTTTGTTCAAATCCTTAGGCAATATTTGTCTTCAAAATTGCTCATAGTCTATGGTTCCTTAGGCTTGTGTGATCCAAAAATTCAAGGTCTATCTTGGTAGAAGGTGTTTTAATATTGTAGAAAGCATATAGAAGAATTTTGAGTTGATTTGGAATAGTTTTTGAATTAATTGTCTTAGGAAATTTATGAAGAGAGCTATAATTTATTTTCTATATTTGAAAATGTGAATTCAAGAGACAAACACTCACTTACATAGACTTCAAATGGTAGCCTTATCTCCTCCCCACCATTTATGGTCGACCATGAAAGGATTATCCCCACACGCCCCATCACATCTCCTTTAAACATATTTCCGTTAGTAAATGACCATACAACCCCTTACATATAAATATCTCCTTACCTTCTAGAAGATTTAAATTACTTTGTGAAGCAAAGTGTATTAATTAGTTACTAATGTGTTCGTATGTTATTCAGATAAATACAAAAGAGTTTGAATAACTTATATCAAATAAAATGCTATTTATCGATAAACCGATTTTCAGTCACTTCATTTATATTTCTTCGAAGTGCTTATTTTTGTAAACAAATTTTAGAAAAAAAGTTTCATATCATAATTCATTAATTGAAAGATGTTTAACAAGGTTATAAAATCACATTTATAACGCTTAACTATATTTCAAAAAGTTATGATATACGAAAACGAAGTGTTCGAAATTATGGGTTGCTACAATAATTATGTTACACATGTATACCATTATATATGCTCAAATCAAAAACCTTTTTAGTTAATTACTTTTGTGTAATGTTTCGAGATTTTTGACTTCCGAAAATCGACATTAATACGTCTGTTGTATCAACTACCGAGCAATCGAAGGCCGGAAAACCGAATTATTAGGGTTACAGAAGAAGAGGTAGAAGAAGAAAGAAAGAAGAAGCAACAGAAACAATATCAAAATCTCACAATCGCAGCGGAACAACATATAATAGATAAATGAATAATATTTAAATCAAAATAACTGTACATTTTATACATTACTTCAGAGTCAATATAAAACACCACACAATAATGGACAGTTATATAAACCTATCCTCACAACTGAATACACAACGAAAAAGATAATACCAGCTTGCTCCTGATCTCCATAGCATCTCCTGAATTCCAGAATGACCTGATAACCTGACTCTAGACTGTCCGTGTGGAAATTGGTGGGCACCCAAAGTTTAGAAAGGGAACAATAAATTCCAGGTCAGTCATGGGAATGGTGTGAGAACTTAAAACATTTATATCTTTAAAACAAACAAAGAAATATTTTAAAATAGATCCGCAATGCTTTTAGAAAATGTAACTATCATAAGGCCTCCCGCCACACACACAATGCAAACGCAGAATTGGAGGAGATTTCTCCTTATGATAGTCAAACATGCTTGATACGCAAATTTCTTTGATATTATTACTATAAGTGCAAAGTGTAGGAAAACATTTCGAAAGTATAATATAAATCTTAGCCAGCATTGACATTTCGAACTATGCCTACTATAGCTACCATCTAAACAGCGGCGACCACCATAAGTAAATGGAAGGTTCTACAACTAAAACCGTACAAGGTTCGTATTGTTTTTTTTGGATTTCCAACAAATGGTCGGGCAAAGGAACTTCCCAAATAAAATGGAAAGCCTCTGGAGAGACGTCCCCAGATCCTAACCGGATCTCTACTAGACAAGGACGGGTTACCTCTGTAATAGGTAACTACTGACACGAGCATGCCATCCCCCGGTTGTTTGCGACCTTTATCCGAGGATCCTCTCAACCAACAACCACAAAGCAATAAGTTTGCAGCAACCACAAAGTAAGTATCTGGGTCCATACCATGATACCACTCATAATCCAGAAGGAAATGACATACCCTCAGAGGGCGCCACCCTCAAATAACCTTGCTGCTACGATTCCTATTTCGACCATAACCGGGTTGTGAGGTTCGAGGAAGTCTCGTCCACAAAGCTACGCTTTTCACAAAGCCACGCTTTGATCAAAAAATGATCAGCAGCACTCAGCATGTCACATTACCAACTTGAGAATATATTGCTGATAACCTTCAACTACATAACCTCTGAGCTCGTACGTGTCAGAGAAGGGTGTTAAGCTAAGAGAACAAATTCTCCGCCACCAACAGAAATGTATTTGAAAGAAATCTGCTTTATATCTCAAAATTTAATGTCAGACATACAATCCATACAAGTCTGTTCTGGGTTCAAAGGAACCGAAGGCACTTCCAAAGAAGTTCTTGCAAATCCGGGTATTCACAATCCCGATCGGATTTCCCATCACTTAGGGAATCTCAATACCAGAGCAAATTAGTGTAGAGACAATCGATAGGTCATCCTATCACTCTTACAAATACCCGATCTCCACCACCGGTCTTCAAATGCAATCCCATTTCGTCGTATCATTATTCGGAATGGGTTATATGACACAAAGGTCCTCTCTCGGCTAATCCGAATAACGAGCGCTTATTTTAAAAATAAGTGTCCATTCAGATTTCAAACAAATTACAACAATTTCCCCTTTGATCTTTTAAATAAAAGATCTATCGCAATCACAAAGGTTCGATGTGGTTTTTGGATATCCACTTGGAATCCGACCCCTGGTCGCATCGAAATTCAAACGCCTTTTAAAGGCAAATATTGATAGTCGGTTATTTAACTATCAATCAACATTCACAACAATTTCCAGATTTAAATAATTTTCACAATTATTTATTTTCAAAATATCTTTTCAAGATATATTTTCACACTTCAACCATTTGAAAACCAATTTCGAATTACCTTTCAATCCTTTGAAAACGAATTTCAAATCATTTTTCACTTACGGAATAAAATTCCTGAAATCATTTATTTCCACTGTAAAATAATTTAAATCACTTGTCCAAATATATACTGGAAATATTTTAAAGTAAAGCTATTTTTAAACACTTTATTTTAAAATATTAGTTATAAAAATATTATACCAATTTTACATATAATCTTAAGTCCAAACTAATTTTCAAAATAAAATTAGTAGATAGAGTATAACTACTTAAATAACTATTTTCTAAAACAATTATTGATTAAATCTTAGAAATAGTCATTTATATATCAACTTAATAAATCTTTACTTAAAGGATTTAAAACAACTTAAGAAATTAATTTCTCCAAAGTATCCTTTTCAAAACCAATTCTGGAATTATATATATATATGTATGTATGTATGTATGTATGTATGTATGTATGTATGTATGTATGTATGTATGTATGTATGTATGTATGTATGTATGTATGTATGTATGTATTTTTAAAAGTTATTTAGAAATTTTATTCCGCTTTCCAGGGAGAATACACTTTCATTTCAAAATGGTTCATTTAAACCAATTAAATAAATCCTTATCGATTTACTTTGAATTTACGTTCCAAATCCGTAAATTTATTTCCACACATCAAAAATAAATCAATGTTTATTTTTAAACAAATTCCCTTTCCTTTATAAATTCCATGGTGAATCTAAATTTTCAAATATCCACTAATATACGATTTTCAAGTCGATTTCAAATATTCACTTTCAACAACAATTCAATTTTTCAATTGATTTCAAAAACAACCAAATCAAATTCCATATTGATTTTTCCAAGAAATTAAACACCAAGTGAATTTAATTCAAACCTCAAATTGAAATCAATTTTCAAATTGATTCCAAATTCTTTTCAAAACACCAAATAATTTCAAAATGGATCTTCAAAAGATTTAAATTCAATCACCAAAAATCAATTCCCAAATGGATTTCAAATTTTATTTCCTTTTAAAAATAAATTCCTTTTAAAAAAACCAATTCTTTTATTTTTCAAACTCTTTAAAATCCGTATTTTGAATAAATTCTTCAACATTTGAATAATATTATCCGAAATCCATTTATTAAAGTTTTTCCCAAATTTTGAAATTTTATTCAATAAGATTAAAAATAAAACTTTACTATTTTAGTATTCCTTCTTTTGGATTTATCCAATCCTCAAAAATTAATTTTAATATGACTTTCAACCTAAATTTTCAAAAATCAAATTTTTATTTATTTCCGGTATCTAACGATACAAAAATTATATTCGGCTAAATTTCAGCCTTCAACGATTTCAATCACAAAGATAATCACACAGGGACTATAAATAATCAACACATAACATTGAAACAAATTCAATTATTTGAGGAATCCAGCTGGATCCCTCCAACCTGTTTCCCTTCATCCACATATGTTAGCACAATACCAATCCCGTTTTAAGACGGGATATCGCGGTACATGGGTTTATATAAAATATTATCCGCTATTATGCGGCGAAATAGGGTCTCATCCGCTATATAATGCAGGAAATCAACTCCAAGTACATATATAATACCAATTCCACTTCAAGGTGGAATATCGCGGTATATGTGTTTAATAAAATAACCTCCACTTAATATGTGGCGTATAGGGTCTATTTCAATACAATAGATAACAATTTACCGTCCAAGCATACAATCAGCACAATCAAGCAATTTTAAATCTAACTATTTAAAATTAAATCGAAACAAATTCGATTGAGTGAGAAGTTCTCACATTGTTTCAAATAACCGTTGCAGTGTTTTATTCCAAATAAAATTAAACGCGTGTTTAATTTTACCCAAAATTCACACTAGCTCCAATCAACTCCAATCCAGCTCCATCGCGTAGTATTCGCTGCCATGATCCCATCGCCGCTCAACTCGTCCAAATCGGACTTCGTAAGCAGAAGTTATGCATCTTACAAGTTACACGATAATTTAATTATATTAAACACAAATTAAAAGTTCAAGATGTTTACACACATGCCCTCCTTCCATCTTCTCCAAATAAAAGCCTACAACATTTTTTTTTTCGGGGAACCCATACGTATGCGTACTCGTTTCTAGTGACGCGGAGCTCGGAAGCTCGAAATCAAAATTCGACCCCGCCATCGCCTCTCTCACCTCGAACTCGACCCGCCTAGTACCTCGATGAACCGACCGCACCCACGTCGATGAACGCAACCCATGCCCTACCGTACACACGCGATCAAGTCGCACCCCCAAGCCACGTCGAGCTCCACACAAATCTCGCCGTAGATGCTATCTTCCATGCTGAGTCCAAATACGAACTTCAATCGGCGAATCGATGCTCGAATGGATAACAATTCCAAACCTTACCTATCCAGGCTCACATTTGACCTCACTGTCGCTTTCCAATCATATCCGCACCCCTCAAATTGCATACCAATTCGAATCCCGGGTGAAAATAAGAATTTAGAAACAAGTTTCGCGATTTCTAGTTGAGTGGAAATCGAGTTATGATTTTTCAAACTTTCCATTATATTTTTCTTTCTTTTTCTGTGTTTACTGTGTGTTCTGCATTTTGAAAAAAAAAGAAGTGTGTCTGAGAAGGAATAGACCGGCTCGAGTATAGGCGGCTTGAAAGGAAAGAAAATGACAGCCCGGTCCAATCAACGTATAAATATTAATTTAAATTTTCGAAAATATCTCAATTTAAGTAACTTAAAATTTCGAACCCTATCGAGGCATGCCGCTAGGCGTTTATAATGTTTTACCCCTATTCCGAATGCAATGGAATATATATCAGGAACCAATTCGATCATATTTGAAATATAGGTTTTCATATCGACTATTTTAAATTTAAAATTCACTTAAACCGATTTCTACGCGTTTTAGCTTGCCCCGGACAAACCGTAAATCCGATTGACACGAAATTTGAAATCATACAATAATTTAACATTATGGATCCAACAAAACTAGTTTCGTCAAAATCCGAGACTTTTTGAAAAATGGCTATTTTTACTCGTCAATTAAATATTAAAATATTCAATTTCCACAAATTAACTTTTAATTCAATTTAAAAAGTTCTATAACATCATTCGAACTCCAATATGATTTAATACAACTTTACAAATCAAATTTAATCACATTAAACCCAATTTCCAATTATTTCTGTAATTTCAAATATTAAATTATCGATTTAATTATCCAATTAAATCTAGATATTCGAAATAAAATTTATTCGACTCACAAATTTTACTTGTTAATATTTAAAATCAATTAAATATACGAATTTCAAATGACAGAAATTCTGGGTCGTTACAAACTTCCCCCTTAAAAGAATTTCGTCCTCGAAATTGCCAAGTAAGAAAAGTCTTGAAATCCATTAACTCTTTTTTTTTTCAAAAACAAACCGTTCCAATTCAATTTCAGCTTCATTTTAATTTCTTAACTTTTCCAAAATCCGATGGTTACACTTTTCTGGTTCAATTCCTACATTTTCATTTCAATTTAGAAATTTACTTTTTGTTAACAAAAAAATTTCCAAAAATTTTCAAAAGTTTT
This sequence comes from Allium cepa, assembly GCA_030765085.1. Classification (NCBI taxonomy): domain Eukaryota; kingdom Viridiplantae; phylum Streptophyta; class Magnoliopsida; order Asparagales; family Amaryllidaceae; genus Allium; species Allium cepa. Next base: position 104,917,499 of record CM060935.1, read on the forward strand.
CTAACTCCCAAAATTTACGGAAAATTTTGGCAGAGTCACCCTTGTACGGAGGAGCTTTTGCAATATCACAATAAATATAAATATCTATACATCAACCCACACGGTCGAAAAACAGAAAAACAGTTCATATTTCCTATTTTTATTGCGTAGGCGTACCTTTTTAGCATTTTTAATCAAAGCGGTTATTTATTAGCATTTTAGCATGACCAAATCCAGCCAACTACAGCCCCGGTATCTGTACTTACTCAATTTAAACATGTAAGTAACATATATAGAAAATTCATTTACATTTCACTAATTTTCAATAGAAAACACATAGTTTTCATAAGCAATGCAATCAAAATAATTCCCATAAGCAATTTATAAAGTTTCGATACAAATTTTAATTGCTTACAACCAATTCACATTAGTTCACTTTCAATTCAAATTCAATTACATAGCTTTCCATTTATCAATTCAATTTCATTAACACTTAATGAATTATATACAATCAACTACAATCATATAACAACCAATGCATATTCAATACAACCAAATTTATTAAATTTACATTCAACAATTTATATTCACTTTGTCTAACTTCAATTTGGTTTAACACTTTTAATTCCCAATTGGTTTAATATCTAATTGACTTTTCTTTCAATTATTCGATTTTCTTCAACTTCATTAGCTTCTAATGAATTAACACTTACGTACATTATTCTATATCAATTCTTTTACATTCGATTGATTAATATTCAATTCATTAGTTCAATTCAATTGCTAATTTATTTAACCACAAAAGTTGAATTTCATTACATAAATCAAGTTCATATTCATCACTTCACTTTATTAATTTACTTCGATACCAAAATCAACTTCATTCAACATCACTTAAGTTATATTCCATTTCAAACATTATTTGTTTAACTTAACTTAAATTTCCACTTATAAATCCAATTCAGATTCCAATTCTAAAGTAAATTCTATTTACTTTTACCAAAGTAAAAATTCGTCACTTATTCAAATTCATATCTCATTTTGCTTAACAAAATTGTTAACCATTTTATCGTTTGGTTTCACTTACATTCAACAATTTCAATTCATAGTTCAAATTCATTTTTATTTACAACTCAAATTTATAAATACATTCATATAGTTTCACTTCTTATATATATATATATAAGATTATTTCACAATTGTAAATCACATTAATGATAATTCCATACTTAATAATTTATTTGCTTATACAATTATTCTTTTATAATTGTTGTTTTTATTTAGATTATTCAAACATCTTTTAATTAACTTATATATATTCTTACGTTTTCAACAACCAAACAATTAATTTATATACACTTTAATAATTTCTGAAAAATTATTTCCTTTATATGTAAAATATAATCGAGGTAAAATTATTTCATTTACCCAATTTAAAATGATACTATGTCGACTTGCCTCGTTTAAGTATTTAGAAATCCCTATCGATAATATGGCGTCCCACATACTGACCAGAATTTACAAACAGCTCAACGGATAAGCAAACACAATATAAAACATTCTTATATTCACTAAGAAATACACGCTCATATCTATTATTGCACTCACACTCATTCTAGAGTACTACTGACTTTATCTCTGATGAGTAATTCCCAACAGAGCCAAGGTTGTCTCTTAACCAAATGCTTTGATACCAAATGTAACGGTCTAGGCTTTTTAACCATCGACAGCGACCACTCTCGACTGGTAGGCTTTTCAACCATCCCAGCCCAGCCGTGGCATACAATGGTACCCGAAACTTGCTTTTACGGCCAGCCTTTCAACTGTCACGGCTTACGCCTAACCAACCCCTAAAGAGGACGTGTGGGGGTAAGAGTCTCTCGTTCGCCACCTAACACGAAGCGAGAACCCCTCATCACATTTCACTAAGACAAGCTAGTGTCGTCCGCTATATAGTGCGGGAAATCAACTCCAAGTACATATATAATACCAATTCCACTTCAAGGTGGAATATCGCGGTATATGTGTTTAATAAAATAACTTCCGCTTAATATGCGGCGTATAGGGTCTATTTCAATACAATAGATAGTAATTTATCATCCAAGCATACAATCAACACAATCAAGCAATTTTAAATCTAACTATTTAAAATTTAAATCGAAACAAATTCGATTGAGTGAGAAGTTCACACCTTGTTTCAAATAACCGTTGCAGTGTTTTATTCTGAATAAAATTAAACGCGCGTTTAATTTTACCCAAAATTCACACTAGCTCCAATCAACTCCAATCCTGCTCCATCGCATAGTATTCGCTGCCACGATCCCGTCGCCGCTCGTGTCGTCCAAATCGGACCTCGTAAGCAGAAGTTATGCATCTTACAAGTTACACGATAATTTAATTATATTAAACACAAATTAAAAGTTCAAGATATTTACACACATGCCCTCCTTCCATCTTCTCCAAATAAAAGCCTGCAGCATTTTTTTCGAGGAACCCATATGTTTGCGTACTCGTTTCCAGTGACGCAGAGTTCGGAAGCTCGAAATTAACATTCGACCCCACCATCGCCTCTCTCACCTCGAACTCGACCCGCCTAGTACCTCGATGAAGTGACCGCACCCACGTTGATGAACGCGACCCGTGCCCTACCGTACATACGCGACCAAGTCGCACCCCCAAGCCGTCGTCGAGCTCCATACAAATCTCGCCGTAGGTGCTATCTATCACGATGAGTCCAAATACGAACTTCAATCGGCGAATCGATGCTCGAATGGATAACAATTCCAAATCCTACCTATCCAGGCTCACGTTTGACCTCACTGTCGCTTTCCAATCATAGCTGCACCCCTCAAAATGCATACCAATTCGAATCCCAGGTGAAAATAAGAATTTAGAAACAAGTTTCGTGATTTCTAGTTGAGTGGAAATCGAGTTATGATTTTTCAAAGTTCCAATGTATTTTTCTTTCTTTCTCTGTGTTTACTGTGTGTTCTGCATTTTGAAAACGAAAAGAAGTATGTCTGAAAAGAAATAGACAGGCATGAGTATAGGCGGCTTGAAAGGAAAGAAAATGACAGCCCGGTCCAATCAACGTATAAATATTAATTTAAATTTTCAAAAATATCTCGATTTAAGTAACTTAAAATTTCGAATCCCTATCGAGGCATGCCTCTAGGCGTTTATAATGTTTTACCCCTATTCCGAATGCAATGGAATATATATCGGGAGCCAATTCGATCATATTTGAAAGATAGGTTTTTCAAATCGACTATTTTAAATTTAAAATTCACTTAAATCGATTTCTGCATGTTTTAGCTTGCCTCGGACAAACCGTAAATCCATTGGCACGAAATTTGAAATTATAAAATAATTTAACATTATGGATCCAATGAAACTGGTTTCGTCGAAATCCGAGACTTTTTGAAAAATGGCTATTTTTACTCGTCAATTAAATATTAAAATATTCAATTTCTACAAATTAAGTTTTAATTCAATTTAAAAAGTTCTATAACATCATTCTAACTCCAATATGATTTAACACAACTTTACAAATCAAATTTAATCACATTAAACCCAATTTCCAATTATTTCTGTAATTTCAAATATTAGATTATCGATTTAATTATCTAATTAAATCTAGATATTCGAAATAAAATTTATTCGACTTACAAATTTTACTTGTTAATATTTAAAATCAATTAAATATATGAATTTCAAATGACAGAAATTCTGGGTCGTTACATTTTGTTTATCATAATTATGTATATTAATTAAATTATAAATTTCAAAATTAAATAAATAATTCTCAAAACAATTAGAAATTTTTAAATGCATTTTATGACTTTTACATGTTTTCTCTTTTATATTTTAAACTTAACCGTTAAATCTAAAATAAGATTTTAAATTTTCAGACAAATTTTGAAAATTAGCCCAAGGCCAAAAATCAATTTGGACCTTTATATTAGGATAACCTTTGGGTTTATAAGTGTCTCAAATACAATTGTTTGTGTAAAGTCCATCTTTTCAATTTTAGTTAAAGTAACATACACATATATAAACATTTAAATTAATGTTTTAAATTGAAAACAATTATATGTGTATAGATTGTAATTTATTATGTGTGTGTGTGTATATATACACACACACATATTTCTGTATGTGTGATTGAAACTAAAGTGGGCAGTTTAAATCAAACTTTTAATTTAGAAATGAAAGAAAAGATTTGTGATTTTACACAACCACTAAGTTTAGAAAGAAAATAAAAGATTTTATAATTCCGCACAAAAGTCTACTCATGAATTCTAGATTGAAAAACTTTTATTCTTATGTAAACAATATCCAAAATAAATATATTTAAACATCAACCATATAACATAAGAAATCAATTTTTAAAGCAAGTTTAAATAATTAATATATACAATTTATTTATATTTGTATATGCAATTGTTACAAAAAATATAAGATTGTTTTTTAATCAAAATTATTCCGTTTTACTACACAAGTTTCCAAAACAAAGGTAAAGGGAATCAGACAATTTGGGCAAATGTAAATTCGGGAGAAAAGTGGTAAAAACCTACCCTAAAACAGACCTAAATTCCGACCTAGAAAAGGCCCATCGAAACATAGACTCATTCCAAAGCTGGTTGTTGGTTGGTAAAAATAACAATAAGTGCTATTTATCTACACATTCAGATCTCATAGCGGAATGATAAAATATAATAACAATAACAATACCCATTTAATTATAAATTCAAAATGTCATAAAAAGCATAACACAAAACCAAAAATAACCATTACATATCAATGTACATCATATTTAAAATACAACAATTTCTGATGGGTACATCTGAAAATAACATGAATAGATAAATTATCACAAGCTCTCTTCATGCTTTCCCCTTCAAAATAATCATCTTTACTAACCTATGTTGTAATAAAGAAGGAGTCAGAACAACATATGTTTTGGTGAATAAAAATCTCGAGCCTTACTATAGTAGTACTTAGGCAGTATAATTTAAATAAGAATATATCTTTCGCATTTTGTCTACATCCTATGTCTTTCTAAATATAAGTCAAAAAGGCTTTCCAAATATAAGTCCATAGCCATCTCGCTTTCAAACCTATAACTCATATCTATCGTCAATAATATCCAATCAATGTAATAGGTAGTATCCAATCACCTAATAACTTTTAATGGGAACTAGATAGACTGTGACTAATTTAATACCTCTTTTAAGAGAGGTCCCTGTCCCTTAATACCTATCAGAAAGCAAACTCCCCTCTAGTAACTATCTAGCTGATATTGTACAGAATCTCTTCAGCCAATTAATAGTTCATATCGAACCGGGCCTTTCTCGAGATATTATCTACCATGCTTAACCCATAACCCCTACCATTTACTACTTTTTACATAGGGAAGAGGTGGTCCCTTACACAACTACTCAATACCATCAATCCTTGAAGCAAGTCTTTCATGTTATGATCCGTATCCCATAGTGACGTCTCATAGTATTCTGACTCTTCGTCGATACTGGTAGCTAGGTCGGCTGGACAGATTTACTCTATAGAATTTGGGACTAACCTCACATTATCTGTAGTTATTTATTATAAGCGATGTCTCACATCAGCTCCATAGTCAAACTGGCGGTAGCCAAATTAGCTGGGTAGACTTTTATGTTCTTTTAACTGACCTTAAATCCTTATAACTTGGTGATAATCTATAACATTCTTTACATATATTATCATACATATCACCGCATTCCATATCAAGGCTCTTATTTCACCTTTATATTTAACTTCTTTTGTGATGCCCCACCCCAAGACTCACATTAACAAAGAGCATTACGGAGTAATAATGTCTATTATTGCAGAGAACATGGCTGGCTAGGAGCGACCATCTGTAACATTTGTCTTAAACAAGTATTGAATACATCGATTGGGTGCTCTAATTTTTTTTTCTTTTACCTTTCTCAAGTGGATCGACATACTCAATGAATGTTTAACACCAAATCTACGAGGGCTAATGGATCTATCAGAACAAAATATAACAACAACAATACAATAGATCATAAAACATCAGTCACACATATATGCAGATACATCATAGTACACTGCATAGTGATACACCATTGATGGTACATAGGCCAAAATACATACATCGAGTCAAAAAGAATATGTACATATCAGAGTTCCTAAAATAACTACAAGGCTACACATAAGATGACTGGCATCCAAAAAAAAGAAAGATAATCCATAGCGAAAGCAGCATAGCGGTAATCTACAATAGGTGACAAACCTAAAACAACTCGGTTTGGCCCGATTATATAAAATACAGGGGTCATTCTAGCTTAAATAAACTAATTAGCACAAGATAGAGGAAGTATAGGGATAAACGATAATATTTCTTCTCGAAAGAGAAGAAACAACACCAAATATATATGTCAACTACCAAAATATCATAAGAGGGTTTCTCAAAAGAGGCAAGATTGACAACAACATCAATTAGACAAAAATAATCGCCTCATTTCATCGGCATCCACAACAACCAATATAATGGCTTCCATCAACCATAACTCCTAAATAGGAAATCACAAATCTCAAAAACCCGCAAAAGGATGACAACCAAAAATCACAACATGTAGAACTCGGTTAAGAGTTCAAAGCTCCAAAATGTAATCACCATATAATAAATCTCAAATGGCTCAAAGGCCCAATAATCTCGAAATGGCGAAAACATTTGAAAATCATAAAAAATCAAAAAATATCATAAAAGATGCACGTGCTCAACAAAATGGTCGAAGCTCGCCAAGTATTGTATCTCAAGTAAGGCACCTAAAACGACCCAAAGCCAAAACAACCCGAAGGTCAAACAACCTGAAGGTCCAAGAGCTAAAAAGCCCAAATGACTTGAAGGTCTAATACTGGCAACCAACCTGAAGGTCTATGAAATGTGTATAGCATCAATAGAACGAATTCGGAATTAACCGAAAAAGTAAACGCATGTGTTCCATACCACATGTTTTATTAAATTGTGTAAATCACTTACTTATTCTCTTGAAGAGTGCAAAAATGTGTTTTTTATATACATTGCTTCGAGAAAACTAGTTTTAAAATAATTTTTTCTGAAATTATCTTTATTATAGAAAATATATATTTTAAATAGCTTCCAAAATAATTATAAATGTTTAATATTTCAAAATCTATTTTATTAAAAAAATCATTCCAAAATCGCTTTAGAAAACACGTGCACAAAAACAACTAAAATAACCGAAAGCACTATAAAATCGGCATATGAAAACTACTAAAAAACATGTCAATCCGGATACGGATCAACGATAATGTTGGCTTACCTATTGATAGGTTTAAGCCCTTCAAAACACTTCAAAATATTGCCATAATTGGTCACAAAAGTCACTGGAATAAGTAAAATAACCAAAACAGTGCACAGGAACACAGAAGAAAACAATCTAGAAAATTGAATAAACAAGGGTCGACCCTTAAAATGGTCATGTTGACCTTGAAGAGACATTGGTCGACCCATATATCGCCTAGGTCGACCGTATGGTCGACCCCCAGTGAGCCTAGGCCGACCTGATGGTCGCGAATACTACAGGCAATTCTGTCTGTTCCAATCCCAACTTTGAGCACTGATTTCTGACACTTCCAGGTAGAATCAAGCTATGAAATTTTACATGCACATACAACTAAACATGGTCTATGATCCAAAAAAGATTTCACTCTTTTATTATGAAACCAAAGAGATATGGGTTCACAAGGTTGAACCCAGACAAGGATTTTACTATAAACTAAAATTTTCACATTTACCGTTTACTAGTAAATAAAAAACAACGTAAACTGAAATTAATTTCTTACAGACAGTTTGATTTGGCTAGAAATGTGAGTTACTACTCACCTTGATAAGATTTTAGTGATTTTAAATAGCAAGTAGTAGTCTTTTTGTCCCTGAGAAGCTTCAATTACCTGTAGTTGAAGAAAAAACAGACATGCAAACACAAAAAAAGTTACACACAATGATTTTCCTCAAAATCAGAAAATAGATGAACTAATTTGTGGTTTTGATATTGATTACCTGCTATGAATTTGATTTACTATACTTTCCTTGAATTTTCCTTTTGTTTTTTTTAATTTGGAGTTGGATTTGAATTTCTTAGCAGAAGACAGCCATTCTTTTCTTTCTTTTTGTAGGAAGAAGACGAGGAAGGAGTACTGTAAGTACTATTCTCTTGTAACCAAAAAAGGTTTAATTGGGTTATTGATTTGGATTTAGACCCAAAACCACCTAATAAGGCTATGTGTTAATACTCAGTAATTTATGTTAACATTTTATTTCACCATATTATACATATCTTAACTAAATAATTTTCCAGAACATATTTCTATGTTTACAAAAATGTTTCACAACATACACAAATTAATTTAGCCATTAAAACTATTTTCCATCATGAAATTCTTGTTTTTATTTAAATACTTCAATCTACACCATTATTTACATAAAATAATATTTTTAACACCAAAAAGTCCACAAAAACAATTTTCTTATTCATCAAACATAGCAAACCATATTAACATTATTTTTACATCCAAATATTATTTAAAACAAAATTACACCTTTTTATTCATAATATTTACCATATTAAATTCTAATATTTCATTAAAATTAATAAAAATTAATGTTTGGCAATAATTTCCAAAATTATAGCATTTTTATCAAATTAAAACCATATAATGCTCATTTTTACCCCAAACTAACATAACTCCATTTTATTTTACCAAAATCCAGTGTTTATTTAAAATAAACAATTTTAACAAATTTTTCTTCTCTAATTTATTTTATTCCTCTATTATTAAATTATAACCACCGTTATAATTTAATTTCATAGATAATAACCAAAACTATTGTTGTTATATCTTTCCTAAGGAGGATTTAATAAGCATTAATAACCTATTAACTACGCAATTAATAAATTATAATCATACGTCTTTGACACATATATATACGCTCCTAGGAATCTATAAGCATGCAGTGTTTATGCCCTAAACTAACATTTAAATGTCAACTCTTTCAAAACTATACAAGTCTCAATTCCATATTATCAACATACCATTAATCCAATACTCAAAATCTAATCAACATACTTGTATATAAAACAAAATTCAATTCAACCTATTATATTAAAATGATGGAATAAATCGATAAACTTACAACTTCAATTCCTTATTACCCTCTATTCAACTTCTTTTTACATGATATTAGACAAAGGGAATTTCTATTAAATTTTGGAAATAAACGGTGTAAACTAAGAATAAGAATTCGTATCTTACAAACCATTTCCCAATCAAAACCCTTTAGTCTAAAAAAAAAGAATAAGAAGTGGAATAGAAAGTAAAAACACTAAAATTGCAGATCTATACAGTACCCATTATTTTTCCAACCTAGAATTGACATTTCATTTTGGGGGAATTTTAGGGATTTTTGGGGAATCTTAGGGATTTTTAATATGATGTTTTTGTGAACCAAAACTCCCCAAGCATAATTCAAATCCAAACTAAATTAATCAATTACTAAGATAGAGAGACTAAGTTTTCACTCATTGTAGGTTCTTATCTTTGCCTCCTTTTAGATTTGAAATGCCTTCAATAATCTCTTTTAGATCTCTCCTTCTTGATATTTACAATAAGAGATTTTCTTATATGCTAGATTTGGAAAATTTGAGGTTTGAAGGAGAATGGGTTAGAAAATAAACAATAGACAAAAATAAACACATAGGATTTCTTACCCGAAACCGTAAAGAAGTTTTCTGAATCTTGAAAGAGATGAACAGATAGTATTTCACTAGGTTCCCAAAATAATTGTGAATAAAAGTGAAAGGGCTAAGCTCTTATTTAAGTGGTTGAAATACACTACAACTAATGGATTTAAGTCAGTTTAAAATAATAAAATCTAGATGTTCACAGTTGTAGAAAACCCTAGTCGCCAAAAACTTCACTGATCGACCGCCACTAACCACCAGTCGACTGCTAGAGGTCGACAAGTCCTAGATAAGCGGTCGGCCAGTTCTTGTAACACCCTATATTTTAATGACATTATTTAGGATATTTAATTATTTAAATAAAATAAAATAATGGGTAGATTAATTGGATTGAGATTTATGATTAAAGTAATGGGTAGTCGTGCCTATATGTAAAATGAACTAAAGAAATAAGAGGGAAATAAGTGTTAGGAAATAAGGAATGGCAAAATAGGTAAACGACGAAACTTATACCCTAAACCCTTAGGAAATCAAATGCACACGTTCATATCATTTTCTCAAGCAAAAACACTTTAAGTCTGGCTACCATTTTCAATCTCAAGAGATGATAAAGCTAGGATTTACAAAGAGGAAGAAGTAAATCAACACAATCAAGATTAAATCTCATATCCTTAATCACAAAGCTAAGGTGAATATTAATACAACTCATTTTTAATGATTTCGATTTTAAGATGAAATCCAAATTTTATCTTGCATGTTTAGCCATGCTTTTGAAAAGCAAAATGTTTATATACACAAGTTGATGATTTATACCTGTTCATATAGGAAATATGAATGTTTTGATGTAAAAACTCTATATAATGACATCCAAATGCCTTGCAGTTTTTGATATAGATTAAAAATGTTATTTTAGAGGTGGTTTTCAATTTTCATAATTTTCCAAATTAATTTGGACTTTATATAAATTTTCTAGTGGAGAAAATGATTTATTGAGTTATAAATTATTTACGGCTGAATAAATAATTATTTGGCTCTAAAATTTTTATTTATTAGAAAACATATTAACAAGGATGTTTTGGAATTTTTGAAGAATTTTGCAAGGTATTTTGATGAATATATAAAAAAAATTATGGTATGGGACTTAAATGTTTTATATATTTAATTCAGGAGAAGGGTAATTAATTCTAAAATTATGGAAGTATTTTTATAAAAGAAAAATTAGCAACCAATAAGAGTTTGACAAACAAGGTAGGTTAGTTAGAAATTTTTTTTAAAAATTTAAAATCAGAAATTCATGTTAAAAGCATGTTTCGCCGCTTTTGATTCCACCTAGGTAGCTTTCGACTAAGACCCTCTGCCTCCTTCCACAAACCAATGCACATAGTGTCAACGTGTTGGTACACAGTGAATTGGACCAAGGAAAGGGTCGAAACCCATCGAAAGGTTAGAAGCACTTCTTTGTTTTAAAAGGAAAGAGCGCCTTCTTGCTTTCGACTATATAGCTTTCGACTTCGTTGGCTTCCGACTATGTCAATTGATTTAAAGAAGGGCTTGAAGGTTGCGCCTTTGTTCTAATAAATAGCTTTCGATGGAGTTGCTTTCGACTAAGTCAATGATTTAAAAGATTTGTTTCGAAATAGTTGCACCTTTGTTTTAAACAATAGCTTTCGACTATGTTAAAGCCTTTACTGTCGCTTTTTACCTTTCGAAATGGAGCTTACGAAGGTGTTTTTTTTCCAAAAACCCTACCGCTTCTCCAATGCTTTCGGAAGGGAGGTTTTGAAACCATTACTTCTTTTCTTAGTTTTAGGTTTCGAAAGAGTAAGCTATCGACCCAGTTGCTTGTGACCCTTAATGATTTTAACGAATAACCCAAAGGTTTCGACTAGTTTAATGTTGAATGATTTTGAAAGAGGTTTTTGACATGTTTTAAAATTGAATCCAAATGCTTTCAAAGGGTTTAAGGTTTAGATACCTTCAAAAGGTTTTAAAGAATGTTTCGAAGGGGTTGTCTCCCTATATTCTCGAAAGGCTTTGAAAGAACGGTTTCGAAGAGGTGTTTTCCCAATGGTTTCGAAAGGTCTAAAGGAAAGGTTTTCCAATGTTTTTGAATATGTTTAAAAGAAAAGGCATTTCCTATGGTTTTGAAAGGCAATGTTTATTGGTTTTAAAGAGTGATGTCTAAGTTTTTTAGCTTTCAAAGGAAAAGGAATTTCAATGGTTTCGAAAAGGTTATATGAATGGTTTTGAAATGAAGATTTGGCCTTTCAGCCTAAATGAAAAGAAAAGGTTTTATATTGTTTCGAAAGGGGAACTGTCAATTGGATCGGGAGGGGTACTTTCAAATGTTAAAGGATTTCATCAACAAAAATATGTGTAAAGTGTGTGTGTGTCTATAACATGGAAAAGTGACTTTAAGTAATGCATAGAGTATGAATATTTTCCTTGTTTAAGTTTGGTTTAAAAAGGGTTCTAAATCAATTTTCAGATGAAAAGGTTTTCAAACAAATTTATAGGAGGTTATCCCTAAGTAAAATGACTCGGATATTAAAAGACAGGATAAGACTGGTATAGGGTCATGCCCTATACATTAGCTTATGGCTTCGGCTAATTTAGTGCAAAATTACAGTGTGTAGGGCTTTGTCATAGGTTAAGACTAAAATTATGATTAAACGCAGAAGGGAATATGTTTTGTATATAGAGAGGTTATTGGTGAGCCCGCAAAACCATTAGATCAGGGGATCTTGGGAGATGTTAAGTTAAGGACAGACAATCCAGAAGAGATGTATTTAATAGATAGTTAAAGGATAGACCGTCCAGAAGAAAAGTGTCTAACAGTTGTTAGATTATTTTGTTATTTTTTCTAGTAGGCCCGAGTCAGCCAATGGTTAATAGTCAACCAAACAAAACTATAGTATTCGGACAGATAGTCCGTTTGTTACCTGATATATATATTTATATAATGATGCTTTACAGTTCTAACTAGTTTTGGTTACAGGATAATGGTTTGCAAAAGATATGTTTTAAAAGGATATTAGTGAGGGAAAACTCGTTCCGCTAAGCGGCATGGTCTCACTTAATATCAAATAATTGAGATGTATACTATTATTCACACCAGGCTTTATGTCCGACTCGAAGTTTATGTTTTCCCTTTAAACTCTCGGGTGCTCAAAATTGATTTGAGTAGGCTGAGGGATTAAGGCTTTATAGGTTTAGTAGGATGACGAATAAAGCTACCGGAGGCGAGCATGAGGCTAACGAATAGCTATTTAGGAGTTGCAGTTCTTGTTTTATGTTTATTTCCCCTGTGTGTATTTTGTCAGTTATGATAATATTACTCTGATCATCCAGTGGGGCATCTTCATATGCTGCTCTTGACGTATTTTGTAATAATTATATTTTATCACTGCTTGGAAATGTATATGGACCATGTGTTTTGAAATGTAATGAAAATGTCTGTTTTGAAATCTGTGATTTGTTTCATATTCAAGTGCTTTTGATATTATAGGTACCATTAACATAGCCGTATTTATTCGTTGAAAGTTAATACTATGGATGACTGCAACATCTATATCGCCTAGCTTTGGGCCTCTAGATAGCGGATGTTACAGTTCTCTTCATCTCGGAACGTTAATTTGTTGTCATTGTTTAATTTATTTATTCCATAACTACTTTTAACGTTACTTAACCCAAAGTCTAATTACTGTGAACTCTCAAATTTCAGGTTTAAGAATTATTTAATTATTTGAATTTTATTTCCATTTAAATTATTTTGAATTCGAAAACTTCAAACGTTCATTACTTTTCCATTTGAGTTTCATTTTTAGCATATTATATATATAAATTGATCATAATTTAGCCATGGACACAATGGAAATTTTTTCAAATTTTGACCTTTGCAAATTTTCAATTTTTACTCTTATCTTATTTAATTAATTTATCTTATTATTTTGTTATAAACTTTTATGGGGTGTTACATTCTCCTCCCTCAAAAGGATTTCATCCCCAAAATCTTTCAAGGAGGCGGACAGTCTGACGCGCAATAAACATCCTGTTGTATAGCAACGTTATCTACTCAACCAAAAGTGTATTGTGATTATGTGTGTAGACATACTAAAAGTGAGCTCAGTCCTAAGGTGAATGCAAGTGTCATGACATACAGGCATGTATGCAATGTCCTAAACATGCAAAAATTGTTCTATATGAGTGCAAGAGTGATAGAAAAAATGCAGCAACCACCTCATACCATCCAATCTAGCAATCACGATACAACCGAAACCTAATTTTGGAGAGAAAAGGTTGCCAATGAAAAGTTTAGGATGATAAGACCTTATGTTTTCCCTTGGATTTTCCACCATTGTACCTGAACTGGCCTAATTTCTCTATTGCGAAGATTTCTAATTCTTTGCTCCATAATGCGTACGGTGGCATAAGCTACCATTGTCTCCGCCTCACTGTCTCCTAATTGGTCAGGCTCTATCATAGTGGCTATGCTATGAAGGCATTTCCTCAAGTGAAAAATGTGAAAAACGATGTGGACTCCTGCCAACTAATCTGGTAGCTCCACACAATAAACAAACCTTCCTACTCTTTCTAAAATAAGAAAAAAATTAGTGCCAACTTCCTGACTTTCCAAATCATACGACCTTCCTAAGAGGGAAAACTTTAATAAACAACATGTCCTCTACTTCTAACTCTAAATCTTTTATTCGCTTGTCAACATAGGATATCTAGTGATCTCATGCGGCCTTCTTCCATTGCTTGGTTAATTTTATCTTTTTCTTTCGACACATCATATGCCTAGTGGCAATTTCTACCACATTTCTTCTCATCCCTATCTAATAGAAAATTCTCTTCATATCCCTATTCATCTTATCTCCTGTAGGCTGAATGGTCATTCTCGAATGGTGTCTCTCCGTAAGCTAAAATTTAGTTTTTCCAAAATCTTAAATTGTTTTAAAACTAATTCCTTTATTCCTAATTACTAACCTAATTTCCTCATTAACTTCCCGTCTTACCTACAGTTTATTGCTAGTTTAAGTGTCCTTATGAAATATTCTTATTTATGAAGTTTCTCCATATATATATATATATATATATATATATATATATATATAATCCCATTCATAAAGTCAACCCAATGATAAAAGACGAACATATCTTATACCATATCATATGTTTTTCCAATAATCTAAGGGAGACAACAAGTGATAATAATCCCTAAAACTCTAAAGAAAAGTTTGATGAAAGTTGTCATTTATCATAATGTAACGTACGCGGATTTTCGTTGCCGAAAAACCGAATAGTTATGGGTTTTTAAAAAGAATTTAAGAAAAGAAAGAAGAAAGAAGAAGATAGATAACAGAGGGAAAAGAAAACTAGAAAAAGATAGAGAATTTTTAAATATAGAATAGATGGGAAACAGAGAATAGAAGATAGAAAATTTTAAAATAGAAATTAGAGAGAATAGAACGGAATAAAAAAAAACAACTGAACAACATCAGAATCTCACAATTCGCAGCGGAACAACATATAATAATAAATGAATAATCTTTAAACAAAGAACTACATCAGTTATTACATTTTATACATTTCATTCATCATATCATCAGAGTATACAACAACAACAAACAGTGCAGCGGAAAAAGAAATACTATATAAGTAATATGCCATGCCATCCAGCTACTCCTGAATATCCAGAATATCCTGATAAACCTAACTCTTAACTGCCCGTGTGGAAATTGGTGGGCACCCAGAGTTTAGGAAGGAAAACAATAAACTCCGAGTCAGTCATGTGACTGGTGTGAGAACTCAAAACAGTTTATTTACTTTAAAATCAAAATAGAAGAATATTTTAAATTCAGTTCGCAATGCTTTTAAAAATGAGACTACCATAAGGCCTCCCGCGCACACACACATGCAAACGCAGAATTGGAGGAGATTTCTCCTTATGATAGTCAAAGATGCTTGATACGCATTTAAGATAACATTTGATATTATTATTAGTGTATAGTGTAGAAAAATTCATTTCGAAAGTAGAATATAAATCTTAGCCAACATACGACCATTATCGTATGCCTACTATAGCTAACTATGTTCAATAGCAGGTTACCGCCACTTTCCATAGCAGGTTATACAACTAAAACCGTACAAGTCACGTATTGTTTCTTTGGATTTCTGACGAATGATCAGACCAAGGAACTTCCCATTGCCACATGGAAACGTCTCTGGCTGGACGTCCCCGAGAACTTAACCAGCTCTCTGCCAACACAAGGTCGGTTTACCTTTATCACTAGGTAACTACTACACGAATATGGCATCCCTCGGTCCCATTGGACCTTTAACCGAGCGCTCGTCACCAACAACACCACACAGTAATAAAATATAGTGTTTCAACATGAGTAAGTATCTGGGCTCCATACCATGATACCACCCTTTCCAGAAGGAAATGCACATACCCTAAAGGGAGCTACCCCTCATAACCTTGCCGCATCTTTCCTGTTTTGACCATTCCGGGATGTGAGGCTCGACGAAGTTTCGTCCACAAAAACATACTTTATACAAAAGCCATGCTTTGGGTCAACAAATGATCAACACAATGATCACCAAGATAGACGATCAAATAAACGATCCTATCACAATAATCAACACGATGATCATTTCAGCATCACTCAGCATATCACATTACCAAATTGGGAATATATCGCTGATAACATTCAACTATATAACCTCTGAGCTCGTACGTCTCAGAGAAGGGTGTTAAGCTAAAAGAATAAATTCTCCGCCACCAACAGAAATATATTTGAAAGAAATCGGCTTTACATCTCAACTTGTAATGTCAGACATACAGTCCATACAAGTCTGTTCCGGGCTCGAACAAAACCGAAGGCACTTCTTACGAAGCCCTCGCAATCCGGGTATTCACAATCCCGATCGAATTTCCCATCACTTAGGAGATCTCTATACCAGGAGCTACCCAGTGCAGAGACAATCGATAGGTCATCCTATCGCTTTCACAAATACTCGGTCTTCAACACCGATCTTCAAATGCAATTCACAACGACGTATCACATATTCGGAATGGGTTATACGACCCCATGGTCCTTTCCCGGTTAACCCGAATAGTGAGCGCTTATTCAAAAATAAGTGTGACATTCTAATTCAATTAAATCACATCAAATACCCATTCAAAGGGAAATATTGATAGTCGGTTATTGAACTATCAATTTGATATGCACACATCACCAGATTCCAAATAATTTTCCAAATAATTTATTTTCCAAAATATCTTTACAAGATATATAATTTCAACACTTCAAAATAAATCAATATTTATTTTTCTAAACCAATCTCACTTCCTTTTATAAATTCCTTAGTGAATTTATATTTCAAAATATCATGCATATACGATTTCAATTATCCATTTCAATTTATCTCTAAAAAGATAAATTCTAATTATTCACTTCATATTGGAAAACATTTCCATACTTATTTATTCATAAGTAATTCACAAATCTTTTTATTTTCAACCTTGGAAAATATTCCATATACTTAAATCGAATTAAGTATATATTTCATTCTTTAAGGAAATCATTCACTTAAACATATTTATTTGGGTCAAAACGAATGTTGCGTAAAACATCGTTACGACAACCCAAAATCACTAGTATAGGGATTCGAAATTAAATAGATATATAAATCCCAATACTATTCAAAACATTTCCTTTCGGAAATTATTTACTATAACAACAGTGTTATAGTCCATCATTTCCTTTTATTTCTCGAAAACGTCTATTTCAACAATAAATGTTGAAATCTATGGTTTCGAATCTCAACATCCTTTAAAACATCGTTAGATCGTTTTAATTCTGTTTAAAACACCAAATCTAAAACAATTTCTTTAACGTGTTATTCACTATTCAAAAACGTGAATATTCTACGTTAACAAATTTCATCAATTCTATGCATTTTATTTCAAAGGATTATTCACGGTCTAAAAACGTGAATATAACTCCATACATAAGTTATAATAATTTACTTATCAAAATAAGTCATTTTGAATTTATAAAACAACGTTTATAAATTCCATTTCTATTTATTTATAAAAACTTCCTTTTTATAAATTCCTTTATTAACCTATTCCAGTTTATAACTAAATTATAAACTAAACGTTCATATTATAAGTTAATTACTTATAAAACGATTATTTTACAAAATCGTTCCTTTAGAGACTTTCCAATTTATAAATCTTATAACTTATAAGATCCATTTATCTAACTAATCTATTCTTCAAATAATTTCACCAAATTTATAAATCTTACTATTTATAAATTTCTTTTATAACTTCACAGTTTATAATTCTATAAATTTCATTCATTTATGAATTTCATTTTCACTTCATTCAAACACTTATAAAAACTCGTTTTATAAGTCAATATTTCAATTTATAAATATCCGTTTATAAATCTCTTATATAAATCAATTCATATTAATATTAAAAAAAACGTCTTTAAACTCCTTTAAAATTTCGTCCTTTTGACTTATAAAATAATCAAACTTCATAAACCCTATATTTAAACTTTTATAATATATTCAAAAATCCCGATTTAAACTATTTAAAAAAATCATTAATTCATATTTCTCAAAAATCAGCTTTTAACTATATTCTCACAAAATCATAATTTTATAACTTTGAAAATTATAACGTTTATTTATTTAAAATGGATCAATTCCAAAAATATTTTATACTTCAAAAATCACTTTAAAAATCATTTTAAAACTCCAAATTTGGTCCAATGATGCTACACACCAAATAGTCAATCACGACTACAACGATCCATCATATATCGATATGATAATCTATCAAATATCAAAATATCTGAAATCAAATAAAAACTGTTGAGGAATCCAGTTGGATCCCTCCAACCTGTTTCCTGCATCCAAAAACATTAGCACAATACCAATTTCGCTCCAGTACGAAATTATCGCGGTATATGTTCTTATTAAATATTATCCGCTTAATAACGGCGTAATAGGGTCTCATCCGCTAAAAAATACGGGAAATCAACAACTGCAATATATACATATGCCAATATATATATTGATATTATATATAATACCAATTTCACTGTTTATGAAATATTCGCGGTATATGTTTTTAATAAATAACATCCGCTTACTAACGGCGTATAATGTCTATTTTAACAATCAATAGATAACAATCATCATTCAAACATGCATTCAAATATTTTAAATCTAACTATTTAAAATAAAATCGAAACCGATTCGATTGAGTGAGAAGTTCTCACCTTGATTTTAAATTCCGTTTTAGCGATTTATTTCGAATAAAATTAAACGGACGTTTAATTTTACCCAAAATTCTCACTAACTCCAAACGACTCCAAACCAACTCCATCGCGTAGTGCTCGTCCATACGATTCCAACGCAACTGAGTTTGCATTTTTTCGACCTCGTATGAAAAAGTTATGAATTATTGAAGTTTATACGAATTTAAACTTAATAATTACAACTTAAATAAACCTAACTTTAATCAAAACCATTGGATCCTTCATCATGCAAATCTGGCCGTCCCCTCACTCTCCCTCTCCCTCACATTTCTTCCTTCACGCACGCACAGGCCGTTCAAACCCATAAGCTCATGACTAGGGTTAAATTATACGACCAATCCATACACCTAGAACTCGATCAGGGACTTGCAACTTCTAGCTCACCCCCTCCTCCACCTTCGGCCCCAAGGAGAGCAAGCTCGGCCTCCAACCTTGCATGGAAAGTCGTGTGTGACCTGTAGGGAACGGCCCCCCATAGCTCCCTCTCCGTTGCACCATTTCCGATCATCACCGTATGGAATCGAAGCTCTCGTCGAGCTCTTCGACTTTGTAGTTGAGCACTTCGCGTAATTCTTTACGGATTGAGAGAGATTGATGAAGAAGTGAGAGTGATTTCTGGCCATTGGTTATTAAAGTGGCGGCTAGGGTTAGGAAATTAGGGTTTTAGTTATTTTATTTATCAAATTTATGAAGAGTGGTGGTGTATTTATAGAGAATCGAACGACACTATTCATCCGGAAATTCCGAACTCCGATTTACGCGACGTAACCAGCGTTTCTAAGGTTTACCCCGCGTTCCGGACACAATGGAACAGGTTTCGAAAGCTAATTCGGAAGTATGTGCGAGTTATGGCTATAAACGCTCAATTTGAATTAAACCGATTTAAGCGATTTTCTAGGCGTTTTAATTTGTACAGGACAAACGTTAAATCCAATTGATTTGAAATTTGAAACCTTACAATAATATTACATTACGGATCCGATGAAACTGGTTTCGTCGAAATCCGAGACTTTTTGAAAAATGGCTATTTTAACTCGCCAAATTAAAATTAAAAATAAATCGATGCGTTTCGAGCTGCCACGATCAAACGATAACTCCGATTGACACAAAATTTGAAATCTGGCAATAACTAACTATTACGGATCCAATGAAACTGGTTTCGTTCAATTTTGAGACTGTTCAAAAATTGACTATTTTACAGTCGATTATTAAATATTAAAATATTCAATTTTCACAAATTAATTTTTAATTCGATTTTAAAAGTTCTAAAATATCATTCTAACTCCAATATGATAAAATAAAATTTTACAAATCATTTTCTGTCATATTTAACTCAATTTTCAATTATTTCCATAATTTAACATATTAAATTGTCGATTTAATTATTCAATTAAATCCAATAATTCAAATAAAAATTTATTTGACTTATAAATTTCACTTATTAATATTTAAAATAAATTAAATATTCAAATTTTAATTAATAAAAATTCTGGGTCGTTACAATTTTCCCCCCTTAAAAGAATTTCGTCCTCGAAATTATCAAGTAAGAAAAGTTACAGAATTCGTTAATTTTCCCAAAATCCATAATTAAACTTCTTACAATATTTCACTAAGTTTTCAAATCATACTTAGTTATCTTTTCGAAAACAACTACTATTGTTTAACTTTCAATTCCAAATCAAAGTTAAAGTTTTCAAAATTTTCCCCAATTTTCTCAAAATTTTTCTAACGCCTTAAATTTTCGGAAAAATTCGCCATAGTCTCCTTTGCGCGGCTCGATCCGGAAAAAAAAATGACAGTATATATATCACAAATATACATCTCATCAAGTAATGAGGCATCCCGAAGGGAAAAAATGTAAAAGTACGATATTTAATCCGAGATATGTACCTTATATTTTATTAGCGAGCATATACGGCTAATATAGCGCAAAAGCGAGCTCCAAATGCGAAGCAAACGCGATCCGCACCTACTAATCACTCAACAAACAACATGAGAATCATGCATATATGAAAGTAATATCAATATACAACATATAGCAACATATCAACTATATATGTCACATAGCAAATGCAACTAAACAACAAATGCAATATATATTCAACCATCAACCAATTATCATCCAACTAACATTCATAACCAATAATATTCATTTATATACAATGAAATAGGTTTTCAATTTAATCACATTTGATTCATTTACATTGGGTTTACTAACATTTATTTTCAATTAGTTTATATTCACTAATTAAATCCAATTCACATTCAATTCTATTCAAATTTATTTACTTTCAATTGAATTTCAATTACATATCTTTCAATTTCATTAACACAATTGCATTAACACTTAATGAATTTTATACAATCAACATCCACCAATGTATATTAATTGCAACCAAATTTCTTTGTTTATATTCATTCAATTTGATTTAACACCATCACTTTCAATTGGTTTAATTAAATTGATTTTCATTCAACTTATTCAACTTTCTAATAACATTAGATTTTAATGAATTTCACTTATATTCATTATTTCATATCAACTTAATTCACATTCAATTGATTAACATTTAATCCATTAATTCAATTTAATTTCAACAGTTGAATTTTATTTGCATAACTTTAGTTCATTTTTATTACAACTCATGTTCATAAATATATTCATATAGTTTCACTTCTCATATATATAAGTTTATTTCACAATTGTAAATCACTTTAATTATAATTCAATTCTTATAATTCATTTGCTTATACAATTATTCTTCAATTTAGATTATTCAAACATCTAAACAATCAACTTATATACACTTTAATAATTCCGAAAAATTATTCCTTTATATATAAAATATAATCAAGGTAAAATTATTCCATTTACCCAATTTAAAACAATATTATGTCGAATTGTTCTATTCAAGTGTTTAGAAACCCCTTCGGCATAGTTGTCGAGACCACGCTGAGGAAGGTTCATATACCACTCAACAAACCAATCATCACAATATAAAACAATTTTATATTCACTAACAAATACGCTCTCATAGCTATTATTACACTCAAATTCATTCT
The DNA here is from genome assembly GCA_030765085.1 of Allium cepa. Taxonomy (NCBI): domain Eukaryota; kingdom Viridiplantae; phylum Streptophyta; class Magnoliopsida; order Asparagales; family Amaryllidaceae; genus Allium; species Allium cepa. The sequence continues at coordinate 104,939,658 of CM060935.1, forward strand.
AGAGTACTACCGACTCTATCTCTAATGAGTGATACCCAACAGAACCATGGTTGTCGCTTAACCATAAGCTCTGATACCAAATGTAAAGATCTAGGCTTTTCAACCGTCGACAGCAGTCACAACCGGTAGGCTTTTCAACCATCCCAGCCCCACCGTGGCAACAACTGGCATCCCAAACTTGCTTTTACGGCCAGCCTCTCGACTGTCTCAGGTTACACCTAACCTAACCAGCCTCTCGACTCTATCATGATCTTTTGTACCTGTGTTGTAATGAGTAGAGTCAGAACAATATATGTCTAGCGAATAAAAATCTCGAGCCTTACAATAGTAGTACTGTGCAGTATAATTTAAATAGGAATATATCTTTCGCACTTTTGTCTACATCCTAAGTCTTCCCAACTATAAGTCAAAATGGCTTTGCAAATATAAGCCCACCTCTATAGTCAATAATGTCCTATTAATATAAGAGATAGTACCCAAGTCATCTAATACCTTTTTAACGGGAACTAGGTAGACTCTGATCATTTAATACCTCTTTTAAGGTAGGTCCCCATCCTTTAATACATATCCCAAGGCGAACTCCACTCTAGCAACTATCTAACTGACATTACATGAAATCTCTTCGGCCACTTAATACTTCATATCGAAGCAGACTCTTTCCTGAGATATCCTCTATTGTGCCTAACTTATAATCCCGACCATTTACTACTTCCTACATAGGAAAGCCCTCACACGACAACTTAATACCTTCAATCTCTGAAGCAGGTCCTTCGTATTATGATCCCTACCTCCATGGGACATCTCATATTAGCTTGAATATTCATAGGTACTGGTAGCTAGATTAGCTGACTAGATTTACCCTACAGAACTTGGGACCAACCTCACATCATCTGTAGTTACTTATTATACACGATGTCTCACATTAATTCCAAAGTCATACTGTTAATAGCCATATTAGCTTGGCCAACTTCCGTGTGCTTTTGACGGACCTCGCATCCCTATAGCTTAGTCATAATCTATAACACTCTTTACATATATTATCACACATCTCATCGCATTCTATACTAAGACCATATAAGAAAACACTTATTTCGTCTTTATAATTAATTTCTTTTCTAAGGGGGGTTTAATAAGAATTATTAACCTATTAACTACACAATTAATACGTTATAATCATACGTCTAAATATATATATAGAGACACATACACACATACATATGTGCCTAAGAGTTTCTAAATGTGCGGAATTTATACCCTAAACTATCGTTTAAATGTCATCTATTTCAAAATTATATAAGTCTCATTTCCATATTATCAATATACAATAAATCCAATATCCAAAAACCCAATCGACAGACTTGTATATAAAATAAAATTCAACTCAACCTATTATATTAAACAATGGAATAAATCAATAAACTTACTATTTTAATTCCTTTTTATGCTGTATTCAACTTCTTTTTACATGAAATTAGACAAAGAATTTTTTCGTAAAATATTGGAAATAAACAATGTAAAATGTAAACTACGAAATAGAATTCGTATCTTACACGCTATTTCCTGATCAAAACCCTTAATCAAATCCAAAGAAAAAGATTAAGAGGTGGAATAGAAAATAAAAACACTAAAATTGCAAATCTACACAAGACCCATTACTTTAACATAAACAATTGAGATCCTAACCTAGAATTGTTATTTCTCTTTGGGGGACTTTTGGGGATTTTTAATATGATGTTTTCTTGAATCAAAACCCCCCAAGGCATAATTCAAATTCTAACTACACTAATCAGTTACTAAGGTAGAAAGACTAAGATTTGCACTCACTATCGGCCCTTAGCTGCAACGACCGGGTATTATGAACCACTCGCATCCGCACATGTTGGACTTGAATTGCTCAAAATATCAGATTTTTAATTTATGTTTGGCAAACCTCAGTATATACAGTAAATAAATCAATCATAGAATCACAGACACAGAGTATTACAATAATATGTAGCGGAAAGGATAAATAGTAGTTCAGGAAGCTACCATATAAACAACAGAGTTCAAACAAAAATACAACAGAATATCTCAAATACAATGTAGCCTTGAATACAAATAGATGACAAATCTGAATAAAACCACTGGATAGCTGAAAGCTAAACAGATACAGATGGATCTCTAAGTGAAGCTCTAACTTCAAAAGTAAGTCTCAAATGCTATGACACTCAGTCTGACCCGAGCATAAAGCAAAACACGAAACACTCGAGTCATGACTAACATTCTTATAACAATAAATCCAACTCAAGTGAAATATCAACTGAAATACAAGTAACTTAAAGGATGTTTGTGATTTCCATCCTCTAAGGATCCATGAAACTATCTACTATGTAGTAATATACGCTATTATAATTTGTCAATAGTAAAGTAAAAATATTCAAATAGCGTTATGGCGTTACCCATATCCCCCTTAACATATTTTATATATTCCCGCAGTCTATACAAGGTCGTACGCTCCTCTGTAAATTAGAGGTTTACCCAGAGGACATCACGTAGGTATGGTATAAAACAAACTCGTAGAAAGTGCGATAGGGCATGCGACACGGCGCTCAAGGCAATGCCAGGGAAGATATACTGTTTGCTGATCCGGACTGGTGGTAACGCATAACAGCTACTACCGTCCACCTCATGACACACTCCCAAATCAAAGGGTGCACCCCAATCAAATCACAAAAGCTATAGAATGGTATCGAAGAAATGTGTCTGATCGGAGGAATGACTTCACTTGGCCTGACATGGCTCCTGTTTTAGCTGCATCAAGCTGACTCACGGGAGTCAAGGCTACGTAAATACCATATAGAATCGTCACCAAACCATCCTACTTCATTTTGAAATCTCCACCACGTACACAGTTGTTAAAGTTATTTTCGGTATTGGTAGAGCGTGTGACATATCTGATCCCGGTCTCTTTAACAACCAATCTCTTATTTCACACCATGATCATTTCATTTCAAATAGTTTATACTTCATATTAAAATATCATATTTGTTTCAAAAGCCATATCAATTCAATATCGTTATTCACTTTAAAATAATATTAATTTCCAGAATCGTTACATTTTAAAATTTATAGCACTTTCGAAATCATAACACTTTTGAAATCATAACGCTTTGAAATCATAACACTTTTGAAATCATAACACTTTTGAAACCATAACACTTCCGACTTAAACAGTTTAGATATTGGAAAATAGTATATATATTAAAATGATTTATATATTAAAATAATTTATATATTAAAATTGTTTTTATATATTTAAAATAGTTTATATAATAAAAATAGTTTCCTCCACTTTAACCAAATGATTCAAGTCATCTTAAATCCCAAAATTCAATTTAAATCAGTTTTAGTTCAACCATTTCAATTTGAAGTTCAAAATTCACGTTTAAATATTCAAACATTTACGATATAAATTTTATTTATATTTCAAATTTTAACTTTAATTTTTATTCAAATTGGAAATATTTACTTAAGAATTTTAATAATAATTATTTAAATCCCAATTTATATATTTAAATTAATATTAAATATTCAATCTCAATTTTATTTAAAATTGAGAATATTCATTTAATCACCTTTTGTCGAATCAAATTATAAATCAAAATCTCAAAATCAATAAGTTAAATGAATTCTTATTTAAATTCAATTATTAATCAGTTTAAATTCCGAGTCAACATTAATTTAACTTCCCAACCTTTATTATTACAGTTATAAAATCTATTTTAAAAAAAATTAAAATAAATACCTCGATATATTATATGCTAATTAAATTATTATTTTTTAAAATTAAATCTTATTATTAAATTTATTTTATATAAAAATCTATTTTTATATATTTTTAAAAATAGTAAAATTACAAATAAAATTTTAAAAATTATATTTTCAAAACTAACTTATAAATCTAAAATTTCCAACATATAATTTTAAAAATCTAAAATTTAGACATACATATAAAAATAACATTTATATATTATATTTTAAAAAATCAGTATTTATTTAAAGCCATGTATTTCCTTTCAAAACTTCGGAAATTATTTTCAAAATATAGACCAACGGTGTTCGTATATAATTTTCTAACCTATGGTCAAGTGATACAGATATTTATCATTTCAATCCGTAATTTAAATATCTACACGTATATGTCATTTCAACCCGCAAATCCTAAAATTCAAAATCAATGAAAATCACTTGTGTTTATCATTTCAACCTATAACAATTTTCTCCTATTCTACAAGATCGTTCGGGTATGTATCATTTAAACGCATAGGGAATTCTAAATTAACAGGAAACTTGCAAAGTGAGAACATATATGATAAGAATATAACATACCAACGACAGGCATATATCATTAGTGACAAAAATAAAATATAATATAAATGACAGATCATGGTGTCAGATTCACAGGTGAATAGATACAGATAATAGCATGTCATATATAGCAATTAAATAATTAACAATTCAATTTAGCAGCATATTTCAATTGTCATTTCAAATGAAATCAAATCTACTAAATATAAGAATGTTAATCACGAGTGATTGCACGCCTTTCGAAGCTAGAAAAATAACAAGAGTGATGTAGACGGATACGGATAGGCACGGATTGACATGCGAAAATCAAAGATAGAAAACTACTGCCGCGACCAAATTCTAGATAGCAGCATGACAAGGGCGAAGCACGATGAACTGGGCTTGACGAAAATCAATTATATAAATGAACTTATATATATAATATTTAAAAATCAATACTTATTTTAAAATCACTATAACTTACTTCATTAATGTGTGTGTGTATACAGACTAAACAGATCATAAATAGATTTTTATATACTTATATACGAATAACCAGCTTATATATAACTTATATAAATTTGTATATAAATCAAACAGAATTTATTTCTTATACAAACATACATTTATAACCATACACACATACCAGATATTTAACTAACCTAACATATTTTATACTTTTAAATTTCATCCCTTTTTAATATATGCAAGCTAGTATATATACTCAGATATATACACAAAATTTTGACAAGCTATTATATATCCTGCTATATGTATACTAAAACTACATGAAATCAATACATTTTTAAACACCTATTTAAAATTCTATGTATATTCTATTTTTAAAACAATACTTAAAACTAATACTAAAACAATATTTGCATATAATCAAAAAAAAAGCTGCTCGACTGATGTAAGGCTACAGAAATATAAACTATGTATATTATGCATATATGCTATATTATTATTTAAAAATCTATAGGTATATACTTTCGAAACCAAGACTTATATACGTACTATAAATGTCTATATACCTTAACCTATAATATAATATATATATATACCTTACCGTAAAAATTACTAAAATCTAAACATATTATATATAAATACTTTAACATACATATATAAACTTTCCCTTTCAGCAATACAAAACAGAAAAGAAGGGAAGGAGCGCGACTGTGCATATACCCAGTTATGCGCCCAATAAAACGTTCATACATATGTGTTAAAATCAAGGTATATATATACACAGCTTCTATATTAATTATATATATATATATATATATATATATAATTTGAAGCTTCATACAACTGGCATTCATCTTTTTTTTGTAATCCAGATAATATAGTTTATAAAACTATATGTGTATATATATAACAACATAAATTTTAACACTTAATAACTAAAATCCCAATACATTCTATATATTAAACTTCATATTTTCTTCTCTGGCGTGTAACTAAATTCTGTACTTTCCAAAACAAACCAAGCAGGCAGGCAAAAGCATTTTTATTTTCAAAACTTATATATATGTATGTATGTATGTATGTATGTATGTATGTATGTATGTATATATATATATGTATGTATGTATGTATGTATGTATGTATGTATGTATGTATACACATACACACACACTTACCTATATATACCTAAGAGAAGAGAAAAGGACATGGGGATTAGGTGGCTTTCCAATGCAGGCTGGAAGCGGATGACGTGACACGGAGGCCGAGCTCGGATCGGACGGGAGAGATAAGCGAAGAGAGAAGGCTGCCAAGGCTTTGGGTCGGCTATGCGTAGGCTGCCAGGAAATCGAGAAGAGTTTGGTGATAGGTTTATGGCTGTCCCTAAGGGGAAGGTCTGTTCGGCGGCATGGGTTTGTGGGGTTGGACGGAAAAAGAATTAAGGTGCTAAGGTCCGGTGGTGGAGGCTCAGAGCATGGTGAAGGCGCGGAGTAGTGGCAGCGGTCGAAGACATGATGGGTTGCTTGGGGTAGGGGATCGGTAGTCAAGGTAGTGGGTCGAGTCACTACGTGATGGAATTAGTTGCTAAGGGGTGAGCAAGTTTACATGAAGGAGACGAGAAAAATATAGGTGGAGGCGCATGGAGATTAGGCAGCGGGGAACGAAAAAAAAGCGTTTGATGGCGACTGTCGGTTGAGCTCGAAGAAGAAAGGACAGGGTTTTTACTTCGGGGAAAATAGAAGGAGTGCACGAGCAGTTTCAGCTTCGGCTAATAGTCAAGGAGCACGCATTTCCTTCGAGCAAAAAGGGAATATGACCTGGGGAAAACAAGTGGGATCTCGAAGACAGAGAAGAGCAGATGTATTTGTTTTTCTCTCTTCAGAACGAAGAAGGAGCAATGAAAGGACACTGCGTCTATACCAAAATGAAGAATATAAATGGTCACACATTGATTTAGCTGAAAACTTTAAAACAATTTATTATTGTGTGGGTTGCGCGATTTCAAATTTGAAAAGCAAAGAAATCCCAAAAGTCACTAATTTTGGTACCGATACGGCACATAGTTTTATTGTTTCTGTCGTGTACCGGACCTAAAAATACAAGAATAAATATACTACCGTGATCGATGCAATGAGACGAATGGAATGGTACACAGATATCAATGATGCGATCATGTTATCAAAAGTTGATATCCAGTGCCGAAAGTGCTTCTAAAATGTCGAAAATAAGGTAAACTGAGCAACATCAGTCCAAATTTGACGAAACATAATTGACGTCTCACTCAGAAGATAATTTACAAATTTATTATATAAAAATATTCAGGTGTTGAAAATATTTTATTTTCATCAAGTATTAACTGATTTAAATTGAAATTGAAAGTTATACAACAAAATAAACTACCATATTTTCTGATAAAAATTTACCATTTGCTATGTTTAAATAAATGTATTCCAAGTATCAAATTTTCATTTCCAAATTAAATTATTTAAAATTTCATAAAAATTCAGTTAATTATGTTATTAAGACCGTTAAAATTTTTGGGTCGTTACACTCTCCCTCACTCAAAACTTTTCGTCCCCGAAAAGGAACGAGGTAGGAAAATAGAAACAACCAGAAGAAAATTAGATTCGAAATATAGAATAAAACAATTAATTATATAAATTTAATTTATTTTTAAATTGGTTTATATTCAACTAATTGATTTCAATTCATTTTATTTAACCAATCAAATTTATTGTGTTCGCATTAGATTGATTTCAATTCCAAATATTTTCATTCAATTAATTTGTTTTCAATTTATTAACATTTATTATAAAATTTCTTTCAAAACAATATTTATTTGATTTAACTTATTTATTGAATCCATTTGACCCTAGTTAAGTTGATTTCACTTAAAATTTCAAAATTTAATTATTCTTGAGTCTATATTTATTTATTTAAAAAGTATTTTTCCTCTATTATTTAATTTATTTCACTTAAAATATTTTGCAACGTATATTAAGTGTACAAACATTTTATAACCATATATTATTCAGCAAATAAACTTTCTTTTTAATATTCAATTTATTATCCAACTTATTATCTGTAAATTCCCTTAACAAAACACCATTTTTGATATCCTATTACTTATATCATACTGTATACTATCCAATTACATTCCAATTACATTTAAACTTTTCAAAGTAAGTTATATTAATGTTTCTGAATATAATTAAACATTATACAAATTTTCCTTTTATTTACTCCCTTTTCATTAATCAAAATTTAGTTTGAACACTTTATTACTTAAATTTCCTTTTGTAAAATCTCCAATTACAAATTCAATAATATTTTTAACTTTTTAAATTTCAGGTAAGTTATATATATTAGAATGCAACTGAGCATTTTACAAATGACTTTATCCTTGTTTAACTGTTCAAATAGTTCCAAGTTGTTAAAATTCCATTTCTAATTTTAGTTGCTCCGATTATCCAAATTTTGCTTCATTACAATAATTGAAACCATCGCTTTACAAGGAATTTAAGGATTAATTTTCGATTTCACTTTAAACAATTTGAAATAAATATATACACACACACACACAATCAAATCATACTCCAGAAATTCAAATCAAATTTATTTTCTTCCAAAAACAAAAGTGTAGCAAAGCTACTAAGGGGCCTCTCCACTTTGAAACTCGAAAATGAATGTCAATGATGCTGCAGTCATTACTGAGATTATTTTCCAGCGATAAAAGAGGGGAATACTGATTCACTTCTTTAAAATTCTTTGAAAACAATTTCCATTTTAAAATACTTTCAAATAATATGTATTTTCCAAACCTTGAAAACCAAATTTTTGAAAAGTAACGGAAATTAAATTCTCAAATCCATAATTTAAATTTATTGCATTTTCAAATTAAATAAACCCTGTTTATAAAATTTGAACACCATATAACATATAACAATAGACAAAATAATAAATGATTATCCAGTATTATCATTCCTAACAACCAATTCATTTAACTATTTAATTCTAGAAAATTTGTACATATACATATAATATAATCAAACCAAAATTTATTTCATTTACCAAATTTGAAAACAATTTTGTGTTAGTTTGCTTTGTTCAAGTGTTTTGGAATTCCTATCGATAGCGGTAGCTAGACGAATCGTTCGAAATCCAAAATTCAAACTTAACAACTCAAACCCCACAATATAAAACATTTTATATAAATTACAAAATACACTCCCTCACAGGACGATTCAAGAATGGAACCAGAACAAGGATAGAGATTCAATTTTGAGGGAACTTATTCAAGAGAATTCTAATTGCGAAAAAAGCTTGAAAGAATGATAAGATAACCAAATTACAAAGAGGAAGTTGGATAGACTTATATTAATGGTGGTGATCTGAACTGGTCAACCGAGATTCTAAGAATGAAATCGATGCGGAAATTCAATTCCCCCTAAATGGGGGAGATGTGACTTCACCAAAACACAGGGTGTAGTCAAGATCACCAAGCCGAGTATCAAACGAAAGGTAGAACTGCCTACATAACCGAAGGCGTTCGACATTCAATAAGAAGAGAATTTACCCGGGTTGTCCACTAAGAGATGATTCGGGCTTTGGAAGAAATAATAGCATCTAAACCGAGGACTGGAAATCTCCGGTGGATCGACGCTCATTGTAAAGGAGTGTCACCCCTACAAATCATATTTAGATTGGCGGGACCACTGATGGTATTAGTCACACCAAGGATGAAGTTGACAGTTGAGGTTGGAGCTATGGGAAGCTCCAATATCAAAGAACGTGAACAGGCGAAGACAAAAATGAATTTTCAGAACTGAAAGGGAAAGTTCCGAAATTCAAAAGAAATCCTAATCAAAGAGGAGAAATTCAAGCTCGAACGAAGGTGATTCCGTAAATTAAATTTACTCTATGTCCTAATTTTTTCCTAAACCTCGCTCTGATACCAACTGTAATGACCCGCTATTTCAAACCGTTCGCATCCACACATGTCGGACTTGAATTGCTCAAAATATCAGGTTGTTAATTTATGTTTGGAAAAACTAAACATATATAGTAAATAAATCAATCACAGAATCTCAGACACAGAGTATTACAATAATAAGCACCGGAAAGGATAAATAGTAGTACATGAAACTACTATATAGAGAACAGAGTTTGAAAGAAAATACAACAGAATATCTCAAATACAATGTAGTCTCGAATACAAACAAATGAAAAATCTAAACGAAACCACTAGATAGCTGAAAGCTGAATAGATATAGATGGATCTCTAAGTGAAGCTCCAACTCCAAACATGAGTCTCAAATGTTGTGACACTCAGTCTAATATGAGCGTAAAGCAAAACACAAAACACTCGAGTCAGAATTAACATTCTTATATCAATAAATCCAACTCAAGTGAAATATCAACTGAAATACAAGTAACTTAAAGGATGTTTGGGATTTCCATCCTCTAAGGATCCGTGGAACTATCTACTATGTAGTAATATACGCTATTATAATATGTCTATAGTAAAGTAAAAGTATTAAAATAGCGTTAAGGCGTTATCCATATCCCCTTAACACCTTTTATATATTCCAGTAGTCTATGCAATGTCGTACGCTCCTCCGTAAATTGCAGGTTTACCCAAAGGACATCACATAGGTACGGTACAAAACAAATTCGTAGAAGGTATGATAGGGCATGCGACACGACACTCGAGGCAATGTCAGGGTAGATATACCGTTTGTGGATCTAGACTGGTGGTAACACATAGCAGCTACTACCGCTCATCTCATGACACACTTCCAAATCAAAGGGTGCACCCAATCAAATCACAAAATCAATAGAATGGTATCGAAGTAATGTGCCCGATTGGAGGAATGACCTCACTTGGCCCGGCATGGCTCCTGTTTTAGCCGCATCAAGCTGACTCACGGGAGTCAGGGCTACGTAAATACTATATCGAATTGTCACCAAACCATCCTACATCATTCTGAAATCTCCACCACATACACAGTTGTTAAAGTCATTTTCAGTATTGGTAGAGAGTACGACGATATCTGATCCCGGTCTCTTTAACAACCAACCGCTTATTTTACATCGTGGTCATTTCATTTCAAATAGTTTAAATTTCATATCAAAATATCATATTTGTTTCAAAAAACCATATCAATTCAATATCGTTATTCACTTTAAAATAATATCCGTTTCCAGAATTGTAACACTTTAAAATTTGTAGAACTTTCAAAATCATAACACTTTTGAAATCATAACGCTTTAAAATCATAACACTTTTGAAATCATAACACTTTGAGAATCATACTACTTTTGAAACCATAACACTTTAACTATTTAGATATTGAAATATAGTATATATATTAAAATACTTTATATATTAAAATAGTTTATATATTAAAATAATTTATAAATTAAAATAGTTTTTGTATATTTAAAATACTTTATATAATAAAAATAGTTTCCCCCACTTTCACCAATTGATTCAAATCATCTTAAATCCCAAAATTCAATTTAAATCTTTTCCAGTTCAACCATTTCAATTTGAAGTTCAAAATTCACGTTTAAATATTCAAACATTTAAACGATATAATTCATTTATATTTCAACATTTAACTTTAAATTTTATTCAAATTGGAAATATTCACTTAACCATTTTAATAACAATTATTTAAATCCCAATTTATATATTTAAATCAATATTAAATACTCAATCTCAGTTTTATTTAGAATTGAGAATATTCATTTAATCACTTTTTGTCGAACCAAGTTATAAATCAAAATTTTCAAAACCTCAAAATCAATAAGTTCAAATGAATTCTTATTTAAATTCAACTATTAATCAATTTAAATTCCAAGTCAACATTAATTTATCTTCCCAACCTTTATTATTACAGTTATAAAATCTATTTTTTAAAATAATAAAATAAATACCTCAATGTATTATATACTAATTAAATTAAATTTTTTTTAATTAAATCTTATTTTTAAATTTATTTTATATAGAAATCTATTTTTATATATTTTAAAAAATAGTAAAATTATAAATAAAATCTTAAAAATTATATTTTCAAAACTAATTTATAAATTTAAAATTTCCAAACGTATAATTTTAAAAATCTAAAATTTAAACATACATATAAAAATAACATTTATATATTATATTTTAAAAAATCATTATTTATTTAAAGCCGTGTATTTCCTTTCAAAATTTTGGAAATCATTTTCAAAATATAAACCAACGGTGTCCGTATATAATTTTCTATCTTATGGTCATGTGATACAGATATTTATCATTTCAATCCGCAATTTAAATATCCACGCGTATATATCATTTCAACCCGCAAATCCCAAAATTCAAAATCAATGAAAATCGCTTGAATTTATCATTTCAACCCATAATAATTTTCTCCTATTCTACAAGATCGTTCGGGTATGTATCGTTTCAGCCCATAGGGAAATCTAAATTAACAGGGAACTTGCAAAGTGAGAACAAATATGATAAGAATATAACATATCAACAACAGGCATATATCATCGGTGACAAAAATAAAATACAATATAAATGACAGATCATGGTGTCATATGTCACAGGTGAATAGTTACAGATAATGACATGTCATATATAGTAATTATTTAATTAACAGTTCAATTTAGCAGCATATTTTAATTGTCATTTCAAATGAGATCAAATCTACTAAGTATAAGAATGTTAATCATGAGTGATTGCTCACCTTTCAAGGCTGGAGAAATATTAAGAGTGAGATGTAGAAAGATACGGATAGGCACGGATCGACATGCGAAAAACAAAGCTAGAAAACTGATGCTGCGACCGAATTCTGGATAGCGGCATGACAAGAGCGAAGCACGATGAATTGGGTTTGACGTAAATCAATGATATAAATGAACTTATATATGTATATAATATTTAAAAATCAATACTTATTTAAAATCACTATAACTTACTTCATTAGTATATACATACACACACACAGACTCAAAGAGATCATAAATAGATTTTTATAAACTTATATAGGAACAACCAGCTTATATATAACTTATATAAATTTGTATATAAATCAAAAAGATTTTATTTCTTATAAAAACATACATTTATAACCAAATACACATATCAGTTGTATAACTAACCTAACATATTATATACTTCTAAATTTTATACCTTTTTAATATATGCAAGCTAATATATATACTCAGATATATATATACACACACACACACAACGAACACACATATATTACAAGCTATTATATATGCTGCTATATGTATACTAAAACTACATGAAATCAATATAATTTTTAAACACCTATTTAAAATTCTATGTATGTTCTATTTTTAAAAATTTACTTAAAACTAACATTAAAACAATATTTGCATATAATCAAAAGAAAAGCTTCTCGACTGATGTAAGGCTACAAAAATATAAACTATGTATATTATGCCATATATACTATATTGTTATTTAAAAATCTATATGTATATACTTTCAAAACCAAGACTTATATACATACTATAAATATCTATATACCTTAACATATAAAATAATATATATACTTTGCTGTAAAAAATACTGAAATCTAAACATATTATATATAAATACTTTAACACACATATATAAACTTTCCCTTTCAGCAATACAAAACAGAAAAGAAGGGAAGGAGCACGACTGTGCATATACCAAGTTATGCACCCAATAAAACGTTCATACATATGAGTGTTAAAATCAAAGTATATATATACTCAGCTTCTATATTAATTATATATGTATGTGTATATATATATATATATAATTTGAAGCTTCATACAACTGGCATTCATCTTTTTTTTGTAACCCATATAATATAGTTTATAAAACTATATATATATATATATATATATATAACAACATAAATTTTAACACTTAATAACTAAAATCCCAATACATTCTATATAATTAAACTTCATATTTTCTTCTCTGACATGTAACTAAATCCTTTACTATCCAAAACAAACCGAGCAGGTAGGCAAAATCTTTTATATTTTCAAACCTTATACATACACACACACACTTACCTATATATACCTAAAAGAAGAAAAAAGGACAAGGGGTTAGGTGGCTTCCCGATGTATGCTGGAGGCGGATGACGTGGCATAGAGGCCGAGCTCGGATCAGATGTGTGATGACCTGGAATTTTTGGATATTTAAATTGGAATATTTAATTGATTTAAATATTTGAAAGTTAGTTTAATTTGAATTTCAAATATCACTATTTATTTTGATAATTAAATAATCGGATTTAATAATTGAAAATTGGTCAAAACAGTGAATCTTGGTTTTAAGCTGGTTATAAATATTTCAAAAGCTTGTAAAAATTTATATTGATTATACTGAAGATAAGAAAAGCTTTAAATTTGAATTTGGAAGTGGTTTGTTCAGTTTTAAAAATATATCATTTAAATCGATATTTAGAAATAGCCTTCCGAGACAGTCTCGGAATTCGACGAAACATATTCCGTTGGATCCGTAATAGTGTATTATTATTGGATTTCAATTTTCGTAGTGTTTAGAGTTGTCGTGTAATCGTACGATAGGTAAACGCGCTGAGACTTATATCGAAAATTCAATTTCAGAACCGGATTCAAAAAGTTATCTTCTCCATACGATCGAATTAGGACTCGAAACCTTTTCCATGGCGTTCGGAATAGGCGTATTACATTATAGATGTCCAGCGGCATGCTTCGATAGGAGGTCGAGATTTTTAGCTGCGAATTCAAGTCGTTTTAAATTTAAAATTTAAATATAATGTATATTTTATTTGACCACTCAAATTTCCATTCACATCAAAACTTTTTCACCTCTTTTCGAAGTCTTTGAAGCAGATTTATTCAATCACGCAAAACACTAAACACACGTCACCTCCTTCTCGTTTTTATAACAGCTAAGATTTCAAACTTAAACAAGAAAAATAAATTAAGCGGAGGGCTTCTTCAAAATAGCAGAATTAGTTCCTTTCCCTCCCCCTCTAGAGTTCGAAAGCGGGAATCAGAAGAAAAAAAATGGAAATCGAATCACGTCTGCATTCACAATTCGAAATCGAATCGTGTGTGAATTTCGGCGATTTGATTCTTGTAGTTGCGAGCTCGAACTCGAGCTCGAGTTTCGGAGACGACTATCAATTATAGGGAGACTAGGGGCGGTGGTGGTGCTAGGGAAGTATCGCGAAGCTTGCGTTCGATCGAAGGAGAAAGGGGAGCGATGCGAGGTGAACGGGAGGGTCGGCCGTGCGAGACGGTGCCGTGGGAAGTCGTGCTCGACGTAATGGAAATCGAGAAGGCCTGGGTTTGAAGTTTCGTGATTGGCATGGCATGCACGGCTTTGGGGAAGAGTTGTGCTGGGTCGGTGGCCTCGTGGGATGTCGATATCGATGTGGTGAGTATCTCTCATGTTTTTCTTTTGCATGTCGATTGTAGCTACAATTTCTGGATTAATTGTTGGCTTCGGATTGAACAATTGAAAAAAGGAAAATACAGGAAACAGACAATTAATTTTATTTACTGAAAAATATATAGGGTTGAAATAGGAATTTTAAAATGATTTTATTTGAATAGTTTATATTAATAATTGGACCTTTGGTTTATATGGATTATTTTATAAATATAAATTTGTAGTTCTAAAATGGAAGAAATATAAAAATAAATATGCATTTTTAAACTTACTAGTTATTTTAAAGATATATATTTTGATGATTAACCTATTTAATTTATTATAGCCACTAAAAGATTTTTAAAGGAAAGATTTTCTAATTGAATTCTTAGTTAATTAAATTTATTAGAAAGGATAATTAATTGTTCGATTTATTTAAAATATTAATAAAACCTTAAATGTTTAAACAGAAAATTATTATGGATTTTGGAAAATATAGGAGTTATATAAAAATTCAATTTTCAAACCTATATAAATTATTTTTATAAGTATATATATATATATGTAGTTTCAAAAATAAAAATAAATATACATATATACCTATTTTCACTTAACTAGTTTATTCTAAAATAATATATTAAGGAGGTTAATTAGAGTAATTAACTTATTTTAATTATTTTAGTTACTAAAGATTTCAAGGGAAAACTAGTTTAAATCAAATTATTAGTTAAATAAGTAAATGGTGATTAATTGTTTGATTAATTCAAATAATAATAAATCGTGAATTGTTTATACAAGGTCAAAATCGTGAAGGAAACAAGTCGAGATGGAAATGGGTTGCAAACAAACAAAGGTGAGTTAATCTTACTCGTTTGGATTATCTTTTAAATTTAAATAGTTAAATTTAAATTATTGGTTGTTTGCTTGAATTGATAATTTATTATCAGCTTGGATGTGAAATTATATATATATATAGTATATATATTGGAGTGATTGATATTCCTGCATTATATAGCGGATGAGACCCTATGCGCCCCACATAATAGTGAATGACCCTATATACCGCGATATCCCCCTAGAAGTGGGATTGGTATTTTTTATATTGTGCTAACATCTGTGGATGCAGGGAAAAACAGGTTGAAGGGATCCGACTGCATTCCTCAAAATATTGAAATTGTTTTTATAACAAGTGATATGATTCATTGATTATCTATGATAGATTATTGATTATATTGAGAATTGAAAATATTGAATGCTATGGTTTGATTGAATATATTTGGGTATATTGAGTTATAAAAAAAATATAGATTGGAATTTTTGAAGGGAAATAAAGAGAGAATTTTTTTAGTTATAATAATTATAGAGAATTTGAATAAAATAAAGAATGAATTGAAAAAGGATAAAAGTTTGATTTAAAATCCTATCAGATAAATTCCGAGTATAAGGGAAGAGTTTTCGAATATATGGGAATAAATGAATTTTGAAACTTAAGTGACATTGTTAAAAATTGAAGAATTTATTTTAAATTCAAGATTACAATGGTTTGGGAAGAAATAAAAGGAGAATTTTGAAATAAAATATGAAATTGATAGTTCGATTTTAAATAAGATTTTAAATCATAATTAAGAAGTAAATCTGGAATTAATGAATTTTGAATAAAGTTGAATAAATCGAGAAATAATTCTATGGGGAATTTAATTTAGAAAAATAAATTTTAAATCGATTAAGTGATTTGAAACAGTAATTAAAAGAGAATGAGGTATAGAAATTATAAACTGGGTTTATAATAAAGTGAAATATTTATCAGTGGATAAATTTGAAAGTATAAATTCACGGTGGGAATTTATAAAGAGATGGTAATTTGTTTTAAAATTAAAGGTGGTTTTATTTTTAAAGGCATGGAAAAGAAATTTATGGGATTGAGACGTAAATTAAACTGGAAATAAATCAAGAAGGATTTATAAATGATTAGACGGTTATATTGGAATGGAAAGTGAAATTTCTTGAAAAGCTAAGTGTATTTTCAAAGGAAATTTTTTAAGTATAAGTTAGAAGTTTTTGAAATGTTTTAAAAGAAGAATGATTTCTTTTGAGAAGTTTATTATTTAAATTATTTTAAGATTTTAAAGTAAATATTTATCAATTTAGTTATAGTAGTAATTATTTTAAAGGTTAAATTAGCATTACGATTTAAAAGATAGTTACTAAATATTTATATTTTATATAAATGACTTATATTTTAAAGGTAGTTTTGGCTAAGTTTTACTTGAAAATTATTATGGAATTTCATAACTTTTATTGTGAATAAAGTCTTTTAAGTAATTTTATTTTAAATTTTTTAAAGTATATATTTATGGATAAAGTGTTTTGAAAACTATTTTCAAAGGGTTGAAGTGTGGAAAAATATCTTGCGAAGATATTTTGAAAAAATTAATTTAGGAAATTATTAAGGCCCGATGGTTGTTTGTGGATGTTATATGATAGTTAAATAACCGACTATCAATGTTGGCCAATGTGTTGATTGTTTCGAAGAGACCGGGATCGGGATTAATTTTCCAAAAACTACTTCGATCCGGTTTGAACGTTTTCGTGAGGAAGACAAGAGCTTGGAGTCGAAGATGGAGCAGTGAAGTGCAACAGCTAGTCGCTACTAATCCTGAGGGTGATTCCAAAATTGATGTAGTAGGAGTAGTGCCTTCGGTTCCGTTCGGACCGTGAATGGACTTGTATGGACGAATGCTATCAGAACATCGTCAGGGGGATGATGAGAATTCTAAATGTATGTGTGTTAAAAAGGTAACGCATAGCCTCGAGCCTCATCAACCGGGAATAACTAAAATAGGGGAGGTGTAGCAAGGCTAAGTGGCTAGCAACCAATTAGGGTAAGGTCATCCCTATCTAAATGTCACATCCCTGTCTAAATGTCCCTTTTTATTCGGTTGTGTGGGCGTTTTCTGATCTCAACCGCGGAGTGATCTTATTCGGACTATCCAGTAAGGGGTAGTTTCGGTCTTGTGTTGCAGGTTATCAGGGTGGATCCTCGGTACTCTGATCTAGACCATGTACTGTGATGGACGGTACCTCAGTAGCCCTACCATTGTATGGAATCCAATCTTCAATAAGCGGCTATACGGTTTTGGTTGTGCCCAACTATCGCCGGAACGTGAGATGCAAGCATTTCAGCTAGATTCTATTTTACTTCCTATAGACACTATTATAATATCAGATGAATTTAATAAAAATGTTTTGGTTATCGTAAGATAAAAACCCGACATGTTTACTTATGGCGTGGTCTTACGAGATACCTTTGATTTCAAAGGATTTTGAAACTTTAATAATTCAATTGAGTGTGTTTTCTCACACTGGTTTTCTATGCTGACTCAGATGTTATTTGTAACGACCCGATATTTTCAACCATTCGCATCCATTATAAGTGTATAGGTAGACACTCATGCCGGAATTGAATTGCTCAAAATACCGCGTTGTAAATAAAATTTTGGCAAATCTCAGAATATACGGTAAATAATAATCACAGATCACAGACACGGAGTATATAATAATGCAGCGGAAGTAAAAAGAGATAGTAGTTCATGAAGCTACTATATAAAAATAAGATACATCAGAGTTAAATAAGATACAACAGAAGAGTAAAAAGATACATCAGGTACAAATCAGAATACATCACTGAAACACTGGATACTGAAACAAAATAGATGGCTGGATCTTCAAGGAAAGCTCCAACTTCGAAGGTGAATCTTGAATGCTAACTCAATCAATCTGACTCGAGCATAAAGGAAACCACAAAACACTCGAGTCAGGACATAAATACTTATGAACTGTAAATCAACTCAAGTGAACAGTAGTAAAAGTACAAGTAACTTAAAGGATGCTTGGGACCGCCCATCCTCTAAGGATCCGTTAAACTATTTACTATGTAGTAATATTGCGCTATTATAATAATGTCTAACAGTAAAATAAACTTACTTTTTAATAGCGTCAAGGGGTTACCCATATAGCCCTTAACACAAATAATGCCAGTAGTTTATACAACATCTGCATATCTCCTGATCGGAAGACTACGAGAAGATGCTCCATAGGTACGACACAAATAGAAACTCGTAGTAAAGGCTCGATAGGGTAGGTGACACGGCACACAAGGCAATGCCAGGGTAGATATACCAATTACGCACACGGGCTGGTGGTAACGCAGCAGCCACATACGCCCACCTCGGAACAAACTCCCATATCAAAATCGGAGGATGACCATCTAATCAATCACAAGTAAGAGTATAGTATCGAAGGAATGTGTCCGACCAGAGAGCTACCCTTTTTGTTCCGAGATCGCTCCTGTTTTAGCCACCTTAAGCCAACTCACGGGAGTCGGGTCCACGCAATATACCTCAAGAACGTCGCCACCATCCTACTTCATTCTGGAATCTCCACCCCGTACACGGTTAGTCAAAGTGGTTTTCGGTATCGACAGAGAGTATGCCAGATATCCGATCTCGGTCTCTTTGCCAACCAATCGTTATTATAACCCGTGGTTATAATTTTAAAATTAATACTTTACTTCAAAATAAAACATCATTTCAAAACTCAATTCTTTATCCAATAAAGATT
Organism: Allium cepa; assembly: GCA_030765085.1. Taxonomy (NCBI): domain Eukaryota; kingdom Viridiplantae; phylum Streptophyta; class Magnoliopsida; order Asparagales; family Amaryllidaceae; genus Allium; species Allium cepa. Next base: position 104,959,498 of record CM060935.1, read on the forward strand.
TTAATCATCTCCAAAAATCATTTCAATATTTCAAAACAACATATCTTTTCAAATTTCCCTTTTAAATCATTATTAAATTCAAATGCGAATTATCGAACTTAATACCCTTTTAAAGTTCAAAGATAACATTCATTTAATTCAATTTGAACTTCCCTTTAAAATGATTCATTTCCAATATAATTTATTCATTTAGATCATTTTAAAAGTGGACTTATTGTTCTTTCATTTCAATTTCCAAAGTTTCAAACTATTCAGAGTTCGTTTACTAAGTCAAAAACCATAATTATAGAAATTTCACCCTTTTACAGCATTTAGAAAACGCTGTTATAAGTTATATATGAAAACATTTTTATTCAGCAAAGACAGCACTCAAAATTGCTGTTAAAAACTCAGTTTTTAGTTGAATTATAGTTCAAAACAGAAAAGACAGCATTTTAGAAGTGCTGCGGTAGTTCAGATTTCAAAACAAAGGTTTAAATTGATTTCAGCAAACACAGCAGACCACTACAGCATTTCCAGAGAATGCTATAATAGACCTGAGTCCGATATTAGCCTATAAATTCAATTACAGCAACTACAACATTTCAGAAATGCTGTAATAGCTCTATTTACACTATTTTAGTTCAATTCAGAAACTATAGCATTTCTGAATGCTATTAAAAGTAAATTCCAGAATTTTATGTATTTCCAACAATTAAGTAACTTCAATTTAAAATCCAATAAACATTTTAAAAATCATAATTTAACCTTAAAAATGTTTATTAACATATCATTAAACATATTGATTTCTATAAAACCAATTTCTTATAAATAAATCCAAATTTCAATAATTCCACTTATTAGTTCAAGTGTATAATTTCTTTTCTTCACTTTTTCAACAAATAAACTTAACTCTTATATTTTATTTTCATTTCACAAATTAAACCAAATTTCAAATTTTATTTAATTAACTTAAACATTTAATTAAAACCAAATTCAACTTTTCTAGTCAAGTTATATCTTAACATTTCACTTTTCAACAGTCGTTTATTCAACCACTTAAATTCATAGAAAAATCAATAATACTTTAATAAATCACTTAAATTCAAATCAACTCAAATTATCATATTTACCAATTTCTAATATAATTAAATCTCCATTTTATTCATATAACTTAAATATCATTTTTAGTCAAAATTCCAGATCTTCAAACATAAGTTATATTTCAAAAATCCAGTTAAACCATTCATAATTACATTTTTAATTCACAGAAAAATCATAATTTATTTATTTTAAAACCTTTCAAAATCTATTTAAATCAAATTTCATAAATTTATATTTTTAAAATGCTTAAAAATATCCAAAACACTTTATAAAATAACCACAGGTCTGTATATTTTTCTAACCTAGGTCAAGTGATACGGATATGTATCATTTCAATCCGCAGTTTAAAAGTAAAATCTGGGTTCTATCATTTGAAACCCGCAATCCCAAGTTTAAATAAATGAATAAAAATCACTCAGGCCTATCATTTCAGCCCATAATGATTTTATTCTAACAGGGAACTTGCAGTGTGATCATATACAGGAATAATATAAACAATGTCAATATCACAATATACAGTCATATATCAGATGTCAGGTGAAAATTAACAGTTTTAACATGGTAATAACATGGCGTAGCATATCATATGATCATCATTAACTTGCATAAACATTTTATATTACTAAACACTTGTCATCAATTCACTTTTTCATAAGTATAAATGTCAGAGTGAGAAAGACTCGTCTTTTCGAAGCTAGAGACCAAAACAACAAACACAAGAGCGATTCCAAAAGCACGACAAACAGGATTTGAATTGAATGAATGAAAAGCCTTGATAATGATCTTGTATACAACAAATAAACAAGACCATATAAACATATGCATACAATACAAAACAACGCAATTCAATATGACTATAACATGCAATAACTTTGAAATAAAAGAGAAACGAATTGCCAAACTTTTGCCTTGCTTCCTCAAACCTTTGTCACGGCCTAGGGTATGTTTTGTTTTAGATTTGGTAAAGTTTTGGTTCAGGTTTATGGATAGCATGGGTCGGGTTCATGGCAAAACAAGATGGAGTTTTACACATGAGGAGATGAATGGTTTTTAGGCAAAAAGTGGAGTTTTTGTTAGGCTAGATGGCTCGGCCATGGGAAGTATGCTCGGCCTAAGGGTGCATCATGACTGGACAGAGGTGGAAGGGGTGTGTAGCGGTCAGGTCAGTGGTGGTGGTGGCGGCTATGGTGGTGATTTGAGTGGTGGATGAAGGGAATGAGGCAACAATGGTCAAAAACATTGTTTTTAGGCATGTAGGTTGCAATTTGAAGGTTTTGGCCACCATAGATGGCTCGGCCATGGTCATGGCTGGTGGAGTAGATGGTGTTGGAGGCATGGAAGAGATGTAGGAGTTTGTGGCTGCGGCTATGGAGAAGAGGCCGATCCAAACTAGAAGAGAAACAAGGCAAAATTTTAGAGAAAACAAGGAGAAAAGTAAGAAAAAGAAAGGGAAGCCATTACCAGATCTTATTGAAGCCGTGAGAAACAAATGAAGATGGATCTTTTTTTACGTAAAAACCTAATGAGATGACGGCTACACTAGGGTTTTACATGGCTAAGGCAATTAATTGAGGAGTTTAAGGAAATGGAGGGTTTGGGCAAATAAAAGGGCTTATTCAAAAGTGATTTACAATCTTCCATATCCCTTTCCATTTAAATCTTTATATAACCAAAATTTCAGGAGAAAATACTTTACAAACCGAAATCAATTAGAAATATGAGGTAACAAGTAGTATAATTTGAAAAAATATAAAATAATGAAGAAAATGCCTTAAAAATACCAAATAGTGTTCTAAAATTGTGAATAAATCACTGTAAGTCTTGGAAAATTATACATTTCATTATAAAATTATTCTAAAATAAAATTTGAATTAAAAATGATTTTAAAACATTTTCAAGGTAAAATAATAATTGAATTTTAATTAAATAGAATTTTAAATAAAGAAAAATGCAGTAAATACCAAACTAGGCTTTATAAATTGAAATAAATTCAAATAAATTTTAGAAAAATTATATTATCATTTTAAAAATATCAAGAGACAAAAATATACATAAAATAACATATAAACACATTTTAAAATAAAATATAACATAGAAAATAAATTTTATATAATTTAAAATAGACAAAATTGATACATAAAACAAATTATACTCAAAATTGAAATGTACATAACTTTTGCAGTTTAACTCCGTTTCCAATGAAACAAAAAGAAGTGTTCAAGTTATTAAATCTATTTTCATAATAAAAGATAAAATTTTTAAATTTCAAATTTTTAAATTTTTAAGTTAAAAGTCAAAGTTGACTATTTTGACCAAAATCAACATTTCAGGAAAATATTCAACTTACACAAGTTTGGAATTATAATTCATATAAAAATCAAGATTTATATTTAAGTAATAAAATTTAATCATTTCAAATAAGTAAAATAAGTTTTTAAATCAAAATTTAAATTAAAATAATTAAAATATACAATTAAAATAATTACAAAATACAGGGTTGTTACACTCTCCCTCACTCAAAACTTTTCGTCCCCGAAAAGGAGCGAGGTACGGGAAAGCACAAAAAAACAGAATGAGACAAAATTTAGATAAGATGACAAGAATAATAGAATTATACCTGATAACTATTGTTATAGGTAAGTTTAATAAAGTGGAGGTGATCAAATCAAGAATACCAACACGGAAAAAGATCCTCTAGAGTCTGAATCACCCTTTCCCGTTTGACCGTCGGTCTGTGGATGGTAAGCGGTGCTCATATCCCGATGAGTAACAAAGATTTTCAAAGATTATAGAAAGATTTCTAAACAGAAAGATTATAGGAAGATGCTTATACCAGTCTGTAGCAAGATAAAGAAAATAAGGACAACTAATAGATAGTTGAAAAACAAAATAAGATAATAAATTTGAAATCATAATGCTTTGAAACCATAACAATTTAGAGATATCAATATTTGGAAATCATACTACTAAAAATCATAACACTCATAAAATAATCTTCATTTAAACCATTTAAATTCAAGGTCAAATAATATTCATTTCAAAGTTGTAACATTTCTAAGTTCATTTATTCAATTATAAAATATCCAAAGCATTGTAATTTTTAGAAACAGCAACACTTATAATATGCTACAGTAGATATTTTAGTATTTTAAATCAGTTCAATTTTAGAAATATTCATTTGGATATCATTTACTTATGATTTATTAAAACAAACTCTTATGAATGGAATATCCAAATTTAACTATACTTGATTTATTAAGTCAAAAGTTCACTATTTTACTTAACTCTTAATTTAACAAATAACCTAACACTTAATTTAAAATACTCATTTCATAAATAAGATATTCCTTCAATAAGTTACACTTGAAATTTCCACTTGAAAACCAAATTCTCAATTATCATATTTTAGTGATATTAAAAATACATTTTTTTTAAATCATAATTATTCATTTTACAAGACATATCTATTACATAAATAAAATATTTATCATAGCAAGTATAACAATCAAATTTCTTTACAAATTTATTCATTTATACATCAATTAAACTATGATTCCAAATTAAGTATACTTTATTACAAAATGTCCTATTCAAATATATTTAACTTTATCTATTCAAAGATACATTGTTTAGTATACAAACATATTCATTTTAGGAAATAACCTTTATTAAAATTCCTAGGTTAGACTTAAGATTCCATATTAAATCAAATTTGCTTATTAACTTATTTAAATAAAATTCTTTAAATTCCTTTTTCTTTATTTATCTCTGTTAATCTTTTATAACTAAAATTTAAGTGTATAACATTTATTATAACCACTCAAATTTTATTTATAAAATCCTTTTTATATTGTATATTATCCAATTACATATCTAGCTTCTGAAAATTAAGGTAAGTTATATTGGAATGAAATTGAGTGTTATACAATAAAAACTTTCTAATTCAATTATCTCAAGTTTGAATCATTTATCCCTTTTTTTTTGAATTATTCTTTAAGATAGAATTTAAGATTTAAATTTCCGATTCCATTCAAACCATTTAGAGATAAGTAAATATATGTACATAATTTATCAAATCAAATTTAAATCATATATATATATATATATATATATATATATATAATATAAATCAAGTCATATTTTAGAAATTCAAATCAATTTGATTTCTCAAAACAAAGTTGTAGCAAGACTATAGAGTGGTCTCTTCGCTTCGAAACTCGAAAATGAACGTCGATGATGCTGCAGTCATTACCGAAGTTATTTTCCAGCGACAAAGAGAAGAGCACTAATTTTAAACTTTAAAATTCTTTGGAAACAAATTTCTATTCAAAAATACTTTATACAATATATACCTTTAAAACTTTAAATACAAAGTTTGAAACCATCAGAAATTAAATTATCAAATTTCTTGTTTTAACTTCATTTCAGTTTATAAACAACTATTTATAAATTCATTTGTAGAACAATAAATGATAAATCAAGTATTATCATTTCAAATTATCAATTTAAATCATTTTATTAAGTTCCATAAATTTACTTATATATCAAAATTTATTTCATTAACCAAATTTTAAAATAATATTGTGTCAGTTTGTCCTGTCAAAGTGTTTTGGAAATCTTATCGATAGTGTTGATCAGACGAATCGATCAGAAACCCAATACAACATCAACAACTCAAACAACACAATATATAAAACATTTTAATTTTAAATATTTGTTTACAAATACACTATACATGAATAGATTTCAAAGAAGGATTGAGATTCAAATATGATTAACTCAAATCAAAGGAAATTCTGATTTGAAAATAAGTTGGAAACGGGGATGAGATGATTAAATAACAGAATAGGAAGATGAATAAGCTTATATAAATCGCGGGCAACCTTAATCGGGTTAACCGTAACTTAGAGAATAAGATCAATGTGGATTTCTGGGGTAAATCTACATTCGACCTCAGGAGATAGAGTTTGGGATAATAAGGATTACTAGCATCTAAACCGAGGATATAAAATCTCTGGTGAATCGATGCTAATTGTAAAGGAGTTTCACCCCTTTTACAAGAAAATTAGAATATTGGCGAGACCGCCAATCACTATAAAGATCATTCGAAGTGGAGTTATGGGATACTCCGGAGTCAAATAAAGATGAATAGTGGGGAATAAGAATGGATTTTTGGAACCGTAGGGAACGTTCCAAAATTCCAAGGAAACCGAGTAAAAAAGGAAGAGATTCAAACTCAAACGAAAGTGATTCTGTAAATAAATTTACCGTATATTCTAAGTTTTGCCTACAGCTACCAAAGCTCTGATACCAACTGTAACGACCCGATATTTTCAACCATTCGCATCCATTATAAGTGTATAGGTAGACACTCATGCCGGAATTGAATTGCTCAAAATACCGCGTTGTAAATAAAATTTTGGCAAATCTCAGAATATACGGTAAATAATAATCACAGATCACAGACACAGAGTATATAATAATGCAGCGGAAGTAAAAAGAGATAGTAGTTCATGAAGCTACTATATAAAAATAAGATACATCAGAGTTAAATAAGATACAACAGAAGAGTAAAAAGATACATCAGGTACAAATCAGAATACATCACTGAAACACTGGATACTGAAACAAAATAGATGGCTGGATCTTCAAGGAAAGCTCCAACTCTGAAGGTGAATCTTGAATGCTAACTCAATCAATCTGACTCGAGCGTAAAGTAAAACACAAAACACTCGAGTCAGGACATAAATACTTATGAACTGTAAATCAACTCAAGTGAACAGTAGTAAAAGTACAAGTAACTTAAAGGATGCTTGGGACCGTCCATCCTCTAAGGATCCGTTAAACTATTTACTATGTAGTAATATTGCGCTATTATAATAATGTCTAACAGTAAAATAAACTTACTTTTTAATAGCGTTAAGGGGTTACCCATATAGCCCTTAACACAAATAATGCCAGTAGTCGATACAACACCTGCATATCTCCTGATCGGGAGACTACGAGAAGATGCTCCATAGGTACGACACAAATAGAAACTCGTAGTAAAGGCTCGATAGGGTAGGTGACACGGCACACAAGGCAATGCCAGGGTAGATATACCAATTACGCACACGGGCTGGTGGTAACGCAGCAGCCACATACGCCCACCTCGGAACACACTCCCATATCAAAATCGGAGGATGGCCATCTAATCAATCACAAGTAAGAGTATAGTATCGAAGGAATGTGTCCGACCAGAGGAGCTACCCCTTTTGGCCCGAGATCGCTCCTGTTTTAGCCACCTTAAGCCAACTCACGGGAGTCGGGTCCATGCAATATACCTCAAGAACGTCGCCACCATCCTACTTCATTCTGGAATCTCCACCCCGTACACGGCTAGTCAAAGTGGTTTTCGGTATCGACAGAGAGTATGCCAGATATCCGATCCCGGTCTCTTTGCCAACCAATCGTTATTATAACCCGTGGTTATAATTTTAAAATTAATACTTTACTTCAAAATAAAACATCATTTCAAAACTCAATTCTTTATCCAATAAAGATTTTAATCATCTCCAAAAATCATTTCAATATTTCAAAACAACATATCTTTTCAAATTTCCCTTTTAAATCATTATTAAATTCAAATGCGAATTATCGAACTTAATACCCTTTTAAAGTTCAAAGATAACATTCATTTAATTCAATTTGAACTTCCCTTTAAAATGATTCATTTCCAATATAATTTATTCATTTAGATCATTTTAAAAGTGGACTTATTGTTCTTTCATTTCAAGTATTCAATTTCCAAAGTTTCAAACCATTCAGAGTTCGTTTACTAAGTCAAAAACCATAATTATAGAAATTTCAGCCTTTTACAGCATTTAGAAAAAGCTGTTATAAATTATATATGAAAACATTTTTATTCAGTAAAGACAGCACTCAAAATTGTTGTTAAAAACTCAGTTTATAGTTGAATTATAGTTCAAAACAGAAAAGACAGCATTTCAGAAGTGCTGCGGTAGTTCAGATTTCAAAACAAAGGTTTAAATTGATTTCAGCAAACACAGCAGACCACTACAACATTTCCAGAGAATGCTATAATAGACCTGAGTCCAATATTAGCCTATAAATTCAATTACAGCAACTACGACATTTCAGAAATGCTGTAATAGCTCTATTTACACTATTTTAGTTCAATTCAGAAACTATAGCATTTCTGAATGCTATTAAAAGTAAATTCCAGATTTTTATGTATTTCCAACAATTAGGTAACTTCAATTTAAAAACCAATAAACATTTTAAAAATCATAATTTAACCTTAAAAATGTTTATTAACATATCATTAAACATATTGATTTTTATAAAACCAATTTCTTATAAATAAATCCAAATTTCAATAATTCCACTTATTAGTTCAAGTGTATAATTTCTTTTCTTCACTTTTTCAACAAATAAACTTAACTCTTATATTTTATTTTCATTTCACAAATTAAACCAAATTTCAAATTTTATTTAATTAACTTAAACCTTTAATTAAAACCAAATTCAACTATTCCAGTTAAGTTATATCTTAACATTTCACTTTTCAACAGTCATTTATTCAACCACTTAAATTCATAGAAAAATCAATAATACTTTAATAAATCGCTTAAATTCAAATCAACTCAAATTATCATATTTACCAATTTCCAATATAATCAAATCTCCATTTTATTCATATAACTTAAATATCATTTTTAGTCAAAATTCCAGATCTTCAAACATAAGTTATATTTCAAAAATCCAGTTAAACCATTCATAATTATATTTTTAATTCACAGAAAAATCATAATTTATTTATTTTAAAACCTTTCAAAATCTATTTAAATCAAATTTCATAAATTTATATTTTTAAAATGCTTAAAAATATCCAAAACACTTTATAAAATAACCACGGGTCTGTATATAGTTTTCTAACCTAGGTCAAGTGATACAGATATGTATCATTTCAATCCGCAGTTTAAAAGTAAAATCCGGGTTCTATCATTTCAAATCCGCAATCCCAAGTTTAAATAAATAAATAAAAATCACTCAGGCCTATCATTTCAGCTCATGATGATTTTATTCTAAAAGGGAACTTGCAGTGTGATCATATACAGGAATAATATAAACAATGTCAATATCACAATATACAGTCATATATCAGATGTCAGGTGAAAATTAACAGTTTTAACATGGTAATAACATGGCATAGCATATTATATGATCATCATTAACTTGCATAAACATTTTATATTACTAAACACTTGTCATCAATTCACTTTTTCATAAGTATAAATGTCAGAGTGAGAAAGACTCGCCTTTTCGAAGCTAGAGACCAAAACAACAAACACAAGAGCGATTCCAAAAGCACGACAAACAGGATTTGAATTGAATGAATGGAAAGCCTTGATAATGATCTTGTATACAACAAATAAACAAGACCATATAAACATATGCATACAATACAAAACAACACAATTCAATATGACTATAACATGCAATAACTTTGAAATAAAAGAGAAACGAATTGTCAAACTTTTGCCTTGCTTCCTCAAACCTTTGTCACGGCCTAGGGTATGTTCTGTTTCAGATTTGGTAAAGTTTTGGTTCAGGTTTATGGCTAGCATGGGTCGGGTACATGGCAAAACAAGATGGAGTTTTACACATGAGGAGATGAATGGTTTTTAGGCAAAAAGTGGAGTTTTTGTTAGGCTAGATTGCTCGGCCATGGGAAGTATGCTCGGCCTAAGGGTGCATCATGACTGGACAGAGGTGGAAGGGGTGTGTGGCGGTCAGGTCAGTGGTGGTGGCGGCGGCTATGGTGGTGATTTGAGTGGTGGATGAAGGGAATGAGGCAACAATGGTCAAAAACATTGTTTTTAGGCATGTAGGTTGCAATTTGAAGGTTTTGACCACCATAGATGGCTCGGCCATGGTCATGGCTGGTGGAGTAGATGGTGTTGGAGGCATGGAAGAGATGTAGGAGTTTGTGGCTGCGGCTATAGAGAAAAGGCCGATCCAAACTAGAAGAGAAACAAGGCAAAAATTTAGAGAAAACAAGGAGAAAAGTAAGAAAAAGAAAGGGAAGCCGTTACCAGATCTTATTGAAGCCGTGAGAAACAAATGAAGATGGATCTTTTTTTTACGTGAAAACCTAATGAGATGACGGCTACACTAGGGTTTTACACGGCTAAGGCAATTAATTGAGGAGTTTAAGGAAATGGAGGGTTTGGGCAAATAAAAGGGCTTACGTTTCAAAGTGATTTACAATCTTCCATATTCCTTTCCTTTTAAATCTTTATATAACCAAAATTTCAGGAGAAAATACTTTACAAACCAAAATCAATTAGAAATATGAGGTAACAAGTAGTATAATTTGAAAAAATATAAAATAATGAAGAAAATGCCTTAAAAATACCAAACAGTGTTCTAAAATTGTAAATAAATCACTGTAAGTCTTGGAAAATAATACATTTCATTATAAAATTATTCTAAAATAAAATTTGAATTAAAAATGATTTTAAAACATTTTCAAGGTAAAATAATAATTGAATTTTAATTAAATAGAATTTTAAATAAAGAAAAATGCAGTAAATACCAAACTAGGCTTTATAAATTGAAATAAATTCAAATAAACTTTAGAAAAATTATATTATCATTTTAAAAATATCAAGAGACAAAAATTTACATAAAATAACATATAAACACATTTTAAAATAAAATATAACATAGAAAATAAATTTTATATAATTTAAAATAGACAAAATTGATACATAAAACAAATTATACTCAAAATTGAAATGTACATAACTTTTGCAGTTTAACTCCGTTTCCAATGAAACAAAAAGCAATGTTCAAGTTATTAAATCTATTTTCATAATAAAAGATAAAATTTTAAAATTTCAAACTTTTAAATTTTTAAGTTAAAAGTCAAAGTTTGACTATTTTGACCAAAATCAACATTTCAGGAAAATATTCAACTTACACAAGTTTGGAATTATAATTCATATAAAAATCAAGATTTATATTTAAGTAATAAAATTTAATCATTTCAAATAAGTAAAATAAGTTTTTAAATCAAAATTTAAATTAAAATAATTAAAATATACAATTAAAATAATTACAAAATACAGGGTTGTTACACTATTTTACTATAATGCTCGGGTCAGACCGAGTATTATAGAGTATAGATTTTGGATGGACTGCTATGGAGCTTAGGAGGCGAGCTGTATGGCGAGACGTATCACACGTACTTGATGTATATTCCGCTGTGCAGTATAAGCTTTGTATTCAGTTGTATGGGGACAAGTTAATATAACTGTCCAGTATTTTGCTATTGATTTGGTAGTATTCTGATGATGTAATGTATAAAACTGATATAGTTCTTTGTATAAAGATCGGTCATTTTTCTATAATATATTGTTCCGCTGCGATTGTGATATTCTGATGATGTTTTATCTTCTTCTTCTACCTCTTTCTTCTTCATTTAACCCTAATGATGCGTACTTCCATCCACTTTGAATTGAACTGTTGGAGATTATTGTTGGCTCAAAGGGATACGGATTTGCAGGCTGTCACGGGAGGGGAGAGATAAGTGGAGAGAGAAGGCTATCGAGGCTTTAGGTCGGCTGTGCGTGAGCTGCCAGGCAATCGGGGAAGAGTTTGGTGATAAGTTTGTGGCTGTCGCTAAGGGGAAGGTCTGTTTGGCGGCATGGGTTTGTGGGGTTGGATGGAAAAAGAATTGAGGTGCCGGGGTCAGGTGGTGGAGGCTCAGAACACGGTGAAGGCGCGGAACAGTGGCAGCGGTTGAAGACATGATGGGTTGCTTAAAGTAGGGGGCCGGCAGTCAAGGTGGCGGGTCGGGTCACTACGTGATGGAACTAGTCCACAAGGGGTAAGTAAGTTTACGTGAAGGAGACGAGAAAAATATAAGTGGAGGCGCATGGAGATAAGGCAACGGGGAATGAAAAAAAAGCGTTAGATCGTGACTGCGGGTTGAGCTCGAAGAAGAAAGGACAGGGTTTTTACTTTGGGGAAAATACAAGAAGTGCACGAGCAGTTTCAGCTTCAGCTAATAGTAAAGGAGCACGCATTTCCTTCGAGCAAAAAGGGAATATGACCCGAGGAAAACAAGTGGGATCTCGAAACCAAAGAAGAGCAGATGTATTTTTTTTCCTCTTCAGACCGAAGAAGCAATGAAAGGACACGATAATCTATACCAAAATAAAGAATATAAAAGGTCACACGTTTATTTAGCTGAAAAATTTAAATCAATTTATTATTGTGTGGGTTGCACAGTTTCAAATTTGAAAAGCAAGAAATCCCCAAAGTCATAAATTTCGATACTGATACGACGCATAGTTTTATTATTTCCGTTGCGTATCCGACCTCAAAATACAAGAATAAATATACTGTGGAGATCGACGCGATGAGACAAACAGAATGATACACAGATATCAATGATATGATCATGTTATCAAAGTCAATATTCGGTGCCGAAAGTGCTGCTAAAATGTCAAATAAAATAAACGGAGCAACAGCAGTCCAAATTTGACAAAACAAAATATGACGTCTTACTTAGAAGATGATTTACAAATTTAATATATAAAAACACTCAGATTTTGAAATATTTTATTTTCATCAAGTATTAACTGATCTGAATTGAAATTGAAAGTTACACAACAAAATAAACTTCCATATTTTCCGATGAAAATTTACCATTTGCTGTTTAAATAGACATATTCCAAATATCAAATTCTCATTTTCAAATTCAATTATTAAAATTTCACATAAATTCAGTTAAATATGTTATTAAAATCGTTAAAATTTTTGGGTTATTACATTAGCTTTGCCTCATTTTGGATTTGACACGCCGTCAATTATCTCTTTCAGAACTCTTTTTTTGACATACACAACAAGAAATTTGTATATACGTTAGATTTATAAACACTTACAGACTTTGAGGGGAATAGATTTAGAAAATAAATTATAAAAAAAAAATAAACATATACGATTTCATACCTAAAACCTTAAAAAAGTTTTCTGAACTTGGAAGAGATGAATGGATAAAGCTTCACTAGGTTTGGAAAAAAAATTTGTGAATAAAAGTGAAGGGCTAGCTCTTATTTATAGTGGTTGAAATGCCCCAGAACCGTCGGATTTAAGTCGGTTTAAAATAATAAAAATTCGAACGTTCACTATTTCTGAAAACCCTAGTTGACACAACCTTCACTGACCGACCGCCACTACCTACCGGTCGACTACTAGCGGTCGACTGGTCCTAGATGAGCGGTTGACCGGTCCTCTTCTTCTGAGAACGTTAATTTGTTGTCGTTGTTTAATTTATTTTATTCCTTAATTACTTTTTAACGTTAGTATTATTTTTAATGATTACTTAACCACCAAGACTAATACTATTAACTTTTAAATTTAAATTTACGAATTATTTGAATTTGAATCTTATTTAAATTAATTTAAATTCGAAAACTTTAAACGTCTATAACTTTTTTGTTTGAGTTTCGTTTTCAACATATTATATATGAAAATTAATTAAAATTTCACCATAAACACAATGACATAACTTTCGTGGTCAAATTCCGACCTTTGCAAAATTTGTATTCTTAACCTTACGTTATTTAATTAATTTGTCTTATTATAAATTTTATGGGGTGCTACAAAAACATTCAGATCTGAACTATATGAAGAACAACAAAAAAAATCAAATAAGACATGATTATAAAGTATATCGATTACAATGAACATATAGCAAATTGAGATATAGAGCAAAGGTGGCATTTTAATTTAATTAAAATAATGAACATGCTATTAATTAAAAGGTGTTTGAATTATATATTGCAAGATGAACAATTAATTAAATAAGATGAGGCATATAGAATCTAAACCATATTAACAGGAGAAATATTCAATTAAATCAAATTAAAATAGTATCTTAGGATATAGCCAAATGATGCTCCTAGCTTCAAAACCAATCTCTGGATCTTGCAAGAATTAAGAGACAACAGTCATCATTTCATTTGATTTGATTTGGAATTTTTAAGCCCTAGAGGTCATTTTTTCGGTTGGAATAGAGATGGAGGAGAGCAAATGATAGAATAATGAAATCTTTAAAGGAGACAATAAAAGATAATTGAAGGTAAAGGTGGTTCACCTTCCTTTAATTTTTCTTTAGCCTCTTCAATTCAAAATGAAAACACTTACTTCCACTATGGTCAACCATAGCCTGAGACAGAATGAGACTCAAAATTTTCCAAACACACTAAGTATTTATTTCATTTAATTCCAATTTAAATATTTCTCTGATATTGTATATCGATATGCATATGCATAATTTTATATATATATATATATATATATATATATATATATGCATATCGATATACATCGATAGAATATCTAAAATGGATTTAAATGAAATAAACACTTAATGGGTTTGGAAAATTTTGAGGCTCATTTCATCTCATGCTATGGCCGACAAAGGGAAAGAAAGAAGATTTTTCAATTTGATTTAAAGAGGCTAAAGAATAATTAAAGGATGGTGAATCCTCCCTAGCTTTAATTATATTTTATTGTCACCTTAAAACATTTCATTATTCGGTCATTTGTTATCTTCTCCATCTCTATTCCATCCGAGGAAAAAGCTACCAAGGCTTAAAATTTTCAAAATGACAATCAAATCAAATCAAAACAAAAGATGGTTGTTGTCTCTTGATTACTGGTAGATCTAGAGATCGATTCAATAAAATCTAGATGCGCTGTTCATCATTCAAGTTGCAACTTTTACTATATTCTAAAGTATTATTCTGAGTTGATTTAACTGTTTCTAGTTGACATGGTTTAGATTTTACATGCCTCGTCTCATCTATTTAATTGTTCATCTTGCAATATATAATTCAAGTACCCTTTTAATTAATAACATGCTCATTAGGTTGATTTAATTTTCAATTTGCTAAATGCTCATTATGATTGATATACTTTGGATCCTCTGTCTCGGTTGATTTGTTGTTGTTTTTTGTATAATTTAGATTTGAATGTTTTTATCGCGAATATATATGTGCGTAAATTGCATGTGTTAATTATTTAATCTTGCCTTAAAAAAATAATTTCTTATGTTATATGGTTAATTATTCTGGTTATTGTTTATATAAAAATAAAAGCTTTTCAATCGAGAATTCATGAATGGACTTGTGTAAAATCTTAAATCCTTTGTTTCCTTTCTAAATTTAAGGCTTTAAATTGCTAACTTTAAATTCATACATATTTATACATATATAATAAATTACAGTTTTTACATATATAAGTTGTTTTAAATTTAAAACATTACTTGCGATATTTATATATGAAAACATATATGTGTATGTTACTTTAACTCAAATTCATAAGATAGACTTTTCTGTAAAATTATAACATTTAATCTCAAACTCTTCCTTAATTGAAACTAACTTCATTATTGTTAACACACACACATACATACATATAGGTATACACACACATACATATATTCACATCTACTTATACATCAATTATTATAAATAATTTTAAATCAAAATCTTGGACAACAAAGGCATATGAAAAAGGGAAATGAGTTTGTTATGGCGTAAAGCCCAATACGTACATACGGTCACATTAACTAGGTATATTTCTTATCTGTAGCACATATACTTTACACAAACAAATGTATTTGATACACTTATAAACAAAAACCTAATAATAATAAAATAATCCTTATTTATCCAATTAAATAAAATAAAGATATTATTTATTTTTAATATTTTAGTTAGGATCTGAATCCATTTAGACCTCATAGACCTAAAAAATCTGAAACAGATTGTTTTTTTTTTAAATTCACTCATTTAGCACGCTACTGACTTGCTCGATTCCTTTAAATTTTTGTTGGAGGCATATTTCCCAAAAATTCACATGTTATCAAGGATAATTTAAATATAAAAGAATTTAATGGCAGCCTCCATTCTCAAACTACTCACCTAACTAAGCTTATGAAATAGCACATAAATAGCATTAATTCCTAGTTGGATGTGCCATGAAACCTATGTTTTCATCATATCTTAAAGTTTTCTAACAAAGTATAACCTTAGGAGGTCATTATGAATGTTCTATATTTTCCTTGTACACTAGTTGTATTATCAGATCCAATCAACAATTCCTAACTGAGTCACATTTGTTAGCATAACCATAGATTTTCTCCTTCTATCAATCAACCAGCACACATAAAACATATCAACAAGCACCCTCCAATTGTAATACGAATAGAAGCATTATAAATGATCCCCCCAAATGAATATGTTTAAGAATTACACGCCATAATAATTAAATTTTTGAATTTCGTGTTGTCAGTACAAATGATAAAATGATGCCAGATTAATAGACAACCCTGAAACATCGATCGTATGGTTCTTTTTATAGGAATTGTAGGTGTTGCATATCTCGTGCAAATTGTTTTAGCTTGTCTGTGTTTTTCTACAATTAAGCAGAAATCATTTCCTTGACCGAATCACATCATCATTTCATATTCTTTCTCACCTGTTATGACAATATACTATGTATAATAAATTCTAAGCTCATGCAACTGACTTGGATGTGCAAAATAAGATGAAAGCAACATTGAATCTGATATTTTCATACAAAAGATTCAATGTTGCTTATATTCAATTATTTCGTGTCCGAAATAGTTGTGAAAGTGACAATTACTAGGCTTATTATGCATTATTAGGTTTGTTTCTAGGTTCAACTAGCAATTAAAGCATTCTTAAATCAATATGGCCATATATTTGCATTTTTCTATTTGTGCTGACGTATATCACATTAAGCATTATCAATCACTGTAGATTCTATATGTGTATACATGCACACCTAACCCATTTAACATTTATAGCATTTGACAACCATTAGAAGTTTAACCGCTACTAATTTAGACAATAGATGTATAATATCAACAAAGACATGCATAATTTAGAAAACACATAAATCAAGTAGTCAAACACTACATAGAATTGAATATAGAGGCATCTTTTGAACAAGTTTGGTCAATTCATAAACTTACCATTTAGTGTTATAAAAAAACTCAATGTATCCGTCTCTCATCTAATTAACCATCATTTCCATAAATGCTAAACCAATGAATGCACTTAGATAAGTTTGGTTACTTTAAACGTGGCATACAAATTTTTAGTACAACATCAAAAGGTGATATTCTTTCCTAAAATTACTTATATATAATAATATTAATTTAAAATAAATGCCATTAAGGAAAAATTAGATATTATAATAGAAACTTGAGTTTTGTAACTCATTCCATCAATATACTATAAGAAACATTCGGTCGTACAAAATGTTATTTCATATTTGTTAATTATATATATATATTGAAAAGAGGTTTTTAGGCTCAAAGAAAAAGTTAGAGAAAAATTTAGTTGTAGGGACAAGAAGTTTGTTTGTTAGGCTGAAGTACACTTTTTAGTGTAAATCACAGAATGATAGTTGTAACTATCATTTTCAGTTTACACTAAAAAGTGCCCTTCAGACTAAAAAGCAAACTTGTTGTCCTTGAGACTAAATTTTTTTGCAACTTCTTCCTTGTGCCTATTTACGTGTATTGAAAATATGATAGAAACAATATTGCTTTAATGACATTAGTCTAAAAATGTTAAGTTGATTAGTAAAGGAATTAGCCATATTATATGACATAATCTTTGATTTGATATTAGAGAATTTAGTCTTGAATGTTGTTTTAATTGATACCACATTAGAAATACTTTTATTGTTGAAAGACAATTAATCTTATTGATGACACACTAGAAAATGTCTTAGTATACTAAAATCGACAAAATTCAAACTAGAGTAATATGTATTATAATTATATATTTACAAAAACAATAATTTCAATTTATAACTTATTTATCTTGACAAATTAATCGTTTATTATATAGTAAATTTTAATTTTTTTAGAAGATACATATGTAAAAAAAGAAAGAAAGCCAACTTACAATATGCAACATGCGAGTCGCATACTAGTTAAAATGATGAGGTGGATTTTCCACTGAAGAAGCAATAAAAAAAATTCTCAAATGGTTCAACTACTATTTTGTCTAGAAGATGATGTATTACCATGAAATTTGGCAATGAAATAGAGGTATTACTGAAAACAAAGTGTAATAATTTCATGTGTAAAAATATATATAAGTTAGGAGATTCTTTGGGTAAAATTTTAACTTTCCAAATTTTCTCCTCCGCCTAATTAAATTGCCCTTTGCATTTTCCACTTAAAAATGACAATATTCACCATTGCATAAGTGGATCAAACAAGATTACCTCAGATCAAATAGACGGCCACAACAAACTTTACCATCAATCATCGCAATAGGCAATACACTTTGAATAAGGCAATCAAAAGCTCCATCAACTTACATCTCAGTAGCACGAATCGCTTTATGTGATCTCAGAGCATCAAAACAGCCTCAGCGTTCATCATACACGCAGTTTAAATCTATAACCTGCAACTTATATCACAAGGCGACGCCATTGTATTAGCAGCACTAACATAGATCGCAAAATAATCGACGGTCGGACGCTTTCAGATCTTCAATTTCAGAATCCAAAGCAGGCGGGCGGCAGCTAAGTCTAGCATAGGCTCGCGACCTATCAGAAGGCGATAGAACAACTATCTCCGACGGGATCTCCTGCTTTGGATACTGCGATTTGATTTTTAAAGGGAACATCGATTTGGGTTCAAAAGATAGAAAGGGGAAAGTAGATGGTGATAAAAGAACGGATAAGATGAATTGCAAATTTGAAAAAAAGGAGGTTTCGTGGAAAGCCAGATGGAAGAATTGAATCGCTAAATGCAAAATAAATTTGGTTAAATACAACAAGAGTTATTATGGAAAAGAATAAAATTGGCAGGTGATAAATTTACCCATATTTATTGCAAAATTTTCTATCAAATCAGATTTAGTCTCGTATTCGTTATCTTTGACTGAAAATCCATTTATATCAATTTCAGTCAAATGTGTTAATTATGTTTGAATAAGTAAAATAATTAAAATTACAACAAAATAGATTATTTCATGCCTTATTTCGATTCTCGATTAGATTTTACGATCCTACGCTACATTCAAAGACATAATTGAAATATTAAATAAAAGGAAAAACATTAGTACCTATGTCACATTGTCTATGTAAAGATTTGATTAGATTAAAATAATTTTTGCATATGTATGGATTGTAGGTTTCGTGACAAATGTGTGGAAATAAGAAAGATTATTATAAAGGGAGCAGTTTGATAAATTCAATCTGTTTTTATAAGCGGAGAATCAATAACCCTTAACAAAATCAATTAACTATTTTAAAATTTTCACATACCTTAACCAAATTGATTCTCCATTTAACTATTACAAGAATAATTAATTATAAGGATGCATCATTTACCCCCATGTTGTTAATGTTTTGCAAATTAAACAGAGTTCGTGTATTTGTGGAAACTAATGTTTTGCAAATTAAACAGAGTTCGTGTATTTGTGGAAACTTATATTGTTTTGTGTATTTACGAATATGCATGTTGTAGAGAATTTTATTTTATCATTGATCTTGATGACACAATAGGCGCTACATGTTGTAGCACACATTTACATGTTGTCGTCAACTTTAGTCTCCTTAATTTTGTATGCAAAAATATTCTAAAATCAGGTTTGTTAACATTAATCATAATTATAATTTGCAGCGGAGCATTCCGACGGCCGCCGACCGCTCTGTAATTTGCTTCTGATGGCACTTTTTTATATTTAAACTTATTACTTTATTATAATATATTTAAGTTTGAATTTGATTAAATATAATAATTCAAATCCTAATAATTTGTAAAGATATTTTATTCAATTATTCAAATTTATAAAAAATTAAGTGATCGTTGTTGATAATAATTTTTGTTGTACAATTATATTCTATAATCAACTTTATTGAAAATAGAACACAATCATTTTCTACAACTTTCAATCTATGAATTATAAATTTTTTGATGAAATTTATCATACATAATAGTTTTATGAATTTATTTTGTAAACATTGTATAATTATAATTTAAATTTTTTAAATTAATTTGAAAAGGCAAGTAAGAGGTTGTAGTCATTAATATTTATTTTATATTAATTGATAACTAATATAAACTATTCAATTTTTTCTACGAATTAAAATTCTAACAAACTAATTTATATTAAATTTATTTTAAAATGTGTGAAAAGGTAAAAAAATGCCCGTTGGAAGTCGTCGTTAATATAAGCCATCGATGGCCGTCGAAAGCCATTGAATAACACGAATATACAGCAACTTAGCTGGGAGGTGATTCATTACCCTCATCCTTCACCAAACCCTAGCTTTCTCCGACAAAATCGCCACTTTTCGTCCAACGTTGTTGCACTCCATCCGCAACCATTCGCGTCTTCACCAACTTCTACTCTCCAGTAGCCCACGTGTTGATTTCAACCCTAAAGAGGTATTTTTCTCTAAATCTAATTTGTATTAATATGTTAAATTAGTGTTAATATCTAGTTGTATTTGATAATACTAGAATCTTGATTGTCTACAGTTGTATATTGATTGATTGGGAAATGCTAATTACGGTTATAAGTTTCAAAATCCGATAACTAAAAATAATTAGGGCTAACTTGGGTTAATTAGTTTATGTACTGATTAGCGTTAAAATTTAGTGTTAATTAGTATATGTGTTAGCTAAAATGTCGATAAAAATAATTTATTTACAGGAGTGTTGATAGCACACACTTCGTGCGTGAATTATTTTTGTTATAAATTGTATATGTTTAATATATTCAAAAGAAAAATGTTTTATATAAATATTTAGTCATATATTTGCATTGAAATCATGTATAATTTGAAAATTTTAGGTTGCAACATTTAATTTGTTTTCATGTTAGTTTGAATTTTTATTTGTTAGATCCTATTTTTATATTATATTAGGATTTGTAAAAAAGAATAATGTATTATATAATTAATATAACATTAAAAATGTATAAACAAATTATGCTATTATATGGTATATAATTAATAAAAAATTAAAATGTAAAATGGTAATATATAAACAAATTGGTGTACAATATGCTTTATTTGTGTAAATCCCTTAGAGAGTTTTTGGCCTCGTCTAACAAGTATTGTATATGATCATTATATAGATATTCGTCTTCGTCATAAAATAGACATCAATATTCATTCGATGCAATATTTGTCGGATTTGTCCTTATACTGGATAAGTTACAAACACAATAAAATAATTATATTTTGCAAATTATTTCATCTTAAACGGTTCATAAAATTTCAACAGCATTTCCTTTTTGTTCCCTGTGTACATGTATTTGTATACAATGCAGAGAACGAATGGGAAGTACTGCCCAAATTTTATTGAATCGATGAAAATAAAATGATTTAAAAAATGTAATTATTATTGTATTTGTAATTGAAAGCAGGATGATCGACCATCAAAGTAGAAAACAATAAATTAACATTTTAATATTATATTCATAATTTGTTAAAATTGAAAATATATAAGATTATATAAAAAAACAAAAAAGAATAATCTATTATATAATTAATAAAACATTAAACTGTATAAATGAATTGAAAAATAAAATGTCAATCAACAAAATGATGAATACTTTTTGGAATTTCTATCGTATTTTTTTAAATAGGTAAAATGACCAATTATATTATTGATCGGAGGAGTTGGATGTATCAACGAAAGGGGTTGAGAGGCTAAATAAAGAAACATTTTTATAATGGTGTACACGTATTTATTGAATTTGCTTTAAGTAATAAAGGAAATGACGAAGAAATTCATTGTCCATGCAGTAAGTGCAAATACTTGAAGCATTTGATATTGGATATGGGTTAAAGTTCATTTGTGCCAAGATGATCACGTGTTGGATTATGTTGCATAGTGTCATCATGGAGAACTTGTAGCACCTAATCATGTACAGTCAAAGGAGGAGGTGAGTAATGACGTTGTTATGACGAATCGCATAGAAGATATGGTTGAAGATGTAGCATGATTAAGGTTCCCTACGGTTGAAGTTGATGATGACGATGTTAATGTCGAAGAACCAAATATTCGAGCAAAGAAAATCTATGATTTATTAGATGCTGCTAAGAAACCCCCTTTGGGATGGATGTAAAAGAGACACCGAATTATCAATAACCATAATACACCGCAATGAAATCAAAATACAACTTCACAGAAGCCGGATTTATAGTCGTTGTACAAGTTACAAATGATATATGACATCCAATAATTTAATGTGCAAAAAACATTATGAAGTAAAAAACTTATGTCTACTTTTGGTTTGTCGTATCAAAAATTAGATACGTGTTTAAATGGTTGCATATTGTTTATGAAAGAGGACATTGACCTTAGGAAGTGAGAAATGTAACAAGGAAAGATACAAACCAAGAAAAAAAAGAAAAAAGGAAGTTTCATACAAGTGTATGCATTTGTAAAGACCCGTAAATCCGTACCCCTTTGTGTCGACCATAATTCACATCAGTTCAACTCAAATTGGTGGGAAATACGAATCTTTAGGGGTGAAGAAGAAAACGTAGAAGAATAAATAAAAACAACAACATAGAATCTCACAATCGCAACGGAACAAAATATAATATATAATAACAGATTCTAAATACAAGAACTGTACTGTTAATATGCATACCATTATCAGAGTGCAACAATTCAGTACATCAAATGGGTAATTATAATAACTTGTCCTCACAAAGCGGAAATATAACCAAGTACGAAGATACGTCTCTGTCGTCCAGCTCACCTCCTGAATCCATAGCTTCCTATCCTGAATCTGTAATACTCGGTCTGACCCGAGTATTGTAATAAAATAACACCTGGGTCAGTCTGGAAATCCAGCATGAGAAAACACACACAACTTGAGTTATTAACTTTTCTCAAAGTTTTTTGAAAACAAAGGTATATCGTAAGACCACGTCACAAATAAACATGACGGATTTTTACCATACGATAACCAAAACAATTTTTATGAAAATCATCTGATATTATAATAGTGTTTATAGAAAGTAAATAGAAAATAGCTGAAATGCTTGCACCTTATGTTCCAACATAGTTGGACACAATCAAAACCGTACGGCGCTTATTGAAGAATGAATTCCATCGAATGACTGGGCCACTGGGGTACCGCCCACCACAGTACACCTCTAACACAATGTACCGAGGACCACACCGGGATCTCTTGCTACACATGACCGGCGTACCCCTAACCTAGATAGACTGAATATGTTATCACATCGGGTGTTACTACCCTTACCATCGAGCATAGCTTCTTTCGTGCATAACCATATTCATAATATACAGGTTTCCGAGGACATCCAAAAAAGTGATAACATACCCTAATTGGGTGCAAACCACTTAGCCTTGCTGCATCTTCCCTGTTTTAGTCATTCCTGATTAATGAGACTCGAGGCTAATCGTTACCTTTCAAGAACAAAATTCTACTTAGAATGTTCATCGTCCTCCAATGACGATGTTCTGATGGCATTCGTCCATAAACAAGTTGTCCTCGCTCTGGACAAACCGAATCACCGTCTTCAACATCTTCACGGTATTCATTCTTTACATTCAAACCGGATCGAAGTGGTTTTCGGATAATTTAACCCGATCTTGACCGCTTCGAAACGATTAGCGAAATTGGCCAAAATTGATAGTTGGTTATTTACCTATCAATACACATCCAAAAGCAGACATCAGGTCTTATTTCAGACTTTCCAAAATTTATTTCAAAATATCCTATAAGATATTACTCCTTGTTCTCCAACATTTGAAAACATTTTCAACCCTTATATTCTCAACGGAATATTTCCACCCATTCCAATATTTAGAATATTCTTTCCCACTTCATCTTATATTTACACTTAGAAAGTATTCCATCTATTTCCTATTTCCCAAAATCATTTACAGTTTTATTTGTAAATTCTTTGACTAGTTTATAACGAATTATATTTCATTTTTCGAGGTTCACTTTTATTTAACTTCTTTGGGAATTTTCTTACTTGTTTCCAAATTTCGTTTTGAGAATCTCCTATAAATCCCATCTATTAAATAATTCTTTCCCAACTCTCGAGAAGATTTATAAATAAAATTAAACCATTCCAAAACTCTATATATACATATGTAAATAAAAATAAGTATTTAGAAGGAAAATAATAATAATTTATTTTGAAGGCATGTTCAAATAATTATTTAAAATATTGGGACACTTTTTATAACATCACTTTCCAAAACAGGTTTAAAATTTAGGATTTATTTACAGTAAATATTAAGTATTTGGAAAAATTTTACTTCTAAGATATTTCAATACTGACTAACTTTAAATTTACATAGTTTAATAAATGAAATTTTCCTTTTTAAAATAAAAACTTAATTAATTGATAAAAATATATTTTAAATCTCAATAACCAAATTTCAATTTATAACATCTCTTGATTTCTATCACATCACTTCCATTTGGTCTCCTTAACCATTTTCACTTCAAAATAGTATCTGCTACTTTTCTCTTACCCTATTTCCATGTTTATATTTCCAATTTATCACCAGACATCAATTTTCTTTATTTATAAACATCGTTTATAATTTTTTTATAACTCCTTTGAGTTTCATTAAAAATAATCTCATTTATAAAATTCCATTTTATAAATTCAATTCATAAAATCCATTTATTTTTGCCAGTCTATTTTTAATATCGATTTCAACTTCTTTCCATATTTTCCGAATACCATTTTAAAATCTAATCTTTAAGATTCCTTTATATAATTTGTTTTAAATTATCCATTTAAAATATTTTTCCCCAATTATTTAGTATGATAAAAAGAATAATTATTGCTTATTCAAATCAACCTCTTTAAATAATCCAAATTCCAATATACATATTTTATACTGGAAATCTCCTTTTAGCCCCTTAAATTTTTAAAAACAATATTCAAGGTATTTAACATACTAAAGTTAATTTCACTACTATTTATAACATTTAAAAATTTACAACACACAATAATCCAGCAGATTATCCAATCACTTATATATTTTTATATATATGAAAATCACTAAATATATTTGAGGAATCCAGTTGGATCCCTTCAACCTATTTTCCTACATCCACAGATGATAGACAACAAATAAAAATACCAATCCCACTTCGAGGGGGATATCGCGGTATATAGGGTCATCCGCTATTATGCGGGACGCATAAGGTCTCATCCACTATAATGTACGGGAATATCACTCCAACTACTAATATATATGTATCACTATATATTATATAATCATCCAATAGATAATTAAAATTTATCAATCCAATCAAGCATCAAATAATTTAAATTGTAAACATTTAAATTTGAATGTGGCAATCCAAAAGAGTGAGAATTTCTCACTTTGATTTTTCAAATCTGTTTATCGTTCCAATTTCCAATAAATCCGTTATGTATTTATTTTGTCATCGTGAGTCCAAATGATTCGATAATTATTCCTAACTATTTAACCAAGCATAATAAACCATTTCATTCAAATAATCATGAATTAATTAGGATAATATTGTATAAGAAAAATGCAGATAGAATTAGATATGGACGTGACTAAGTAATACTCACAAAATCGAAGCTTTACTCCTTCCAAAATCACAGTCGATGTCCTAGCCAATCGCCAAAGCCACTGCAGTTATCTCCCTTATCTCCATAATGCCAACCACCATCAGACTTCACACTCCTTCGGAAGCCTCAGCCAATAGCCTCCTCGTCACGCCAACCATGCGCGAACTGACACCCCGGTGCAACACATCTCACTTGTACCGCCGCCATAATCGCTCTCCACTACGGTGCCTCACGCCCCCCGCCAGACCCATCACGACCCACAATGAATGATGCGCCATCCTTCACTTCTGAGCGCCGCTCCATCGCGATTTAATCGCATAAGGGTTTTTTTTGTATATGGTATGGATTTTCGAATGAGGAGGAAAAGGTTTCACGATTTGTTGTCCCTATATATTTTTCATTACTATTAAATCAAACTGGGGAAGGAAGAGAGACATTCGCGTTTCCTTCTTCTTATTTTTTTTATTGTTAATCGATCTGGATTTCGATTATTTTTTCTCTTTCGTTCTGTTTATAAAATGAAATGGGAAAAGCGTGCATCACAAAGGAGAGGAGAAGTGAAGATATGTTTGCGTGCAGAGGTGTGTGCACAGTGACCTGAAGGTGGGAGAAAAGAACTGATGTAAATTATTTGACTAGATAAAATATTTATTTAAAATTTTATAACGTATCGATTTACGCAGCTCGAAATCTCGAACCCTTATCGAGGTATGTCGCTAGGCATTCATAATATTATACCCCTATTCCGAACGCAATGGACACTACAAGAAAGTATGTTATTAATAACGCCATTCAATAACGCATTATTCTAAAGCGTTATTGTTTAGTGTGGCTAGTTACTTTTTTTCTCTATTTATTCTCTTCCGTACACTCTTACCACGTAACGCTTTGGCCCAAAAAGAAAATTATCCCTCCCAAAATTTTCGTCTCCCTCTCAAGATAATTATTCAGTTCATCTTCCTTCCAAAACCAAAATTACACTTATTCGGTTCATCTCCCTCCTAATCGCTCATCCCTTGCCCTCTCCAATCTTCGATCTCTGATCTAGCTTGCTTCGCTTACCGCGCTTTGCCCGTTCTGAAGTATACACATCCTACCCTAAATCATCTGCTCCTCCAATCTTCGATCTCTGATCTAGCTTGCTTCGCTTACCGCGCTTTGCCCGTTCTGAAGTATACACATCCTACCCTAAATCATCTGCTCAGAGTTCTAGTTACATTTCCCTCCTAGTCGCTCATTGCTTGCCATTTCCGATCTCTGATCCAGCTCGCCATCTCCGATCTCTGCTCATCACTCTTCAGCAGTTTCGAAGTCGACACGTCCAGAACCCTAAATCATCTGCTCAGATTTCTAGGTTAGAAATTTATAGGTTATGTTTATTATTATTTTTATTTTGATTTTATTGTTTGGTTATGATTTTAATTTTTTTTATTATTAGGTTATGATTTTATAATTTGGATATGTTTATTAACTATTTTATTTACTGTTTCTAGGTTATGTTTTACTAGAAAACAATTCATTTGTCTTATTTCATAGGTTTATTAGGTGTTTTTCATGAGCAGGATATGGCACGGCAAAGTCATTCTTCTAACAGCAGAAGACACTATACTCAAAGTAGTAATGCTTTGTAATTATTCAGTTAACAATAAGTGTGTTTGTAAATAAAACTCATGTCTCTACCGAGTCATTGCTAGACAAAGTCAAATCGACAAACAGCTATTGCAAAATTATATCATAATCTCCAGAAATCATATTGGATTGCTATTGTCAATGACCTTACTTGTTACTTAGCTATCACATTAGCTTATTTTTAGCATTGCTAAAATGCCTCTGATTCTTTAAAGTTTACTATGGAACATCAATGATCTCAAATCACTTATACAAAAGGCAAATTATTTCCCATCATCAAGAAAATGTTTACGGTTTTCATTGGGGTGACTGGGTACTGAATAAAGACCGATTTTCATTGAAAATGACTGGATATTGAATTAATTATGCTATTTTGTAACTTAATCGTATCATATAATAAGATGTAAAAGTTTATGCACACTTTAACGAGTTTATAGTATTGGAATGCTTTTCTTAAATTCTGCTTCACATAATGTTAGAAAATTGAATTAGAAAAAGCCATTTATATTGCTATCCCACTTGGATATATATTATAATAAGTGAAATCAAAATGATTTAAAGGGTTTCCTTTCCTAACTTAATGCATATTGACTTAATTGTTTTAGGGACATCTATAGTAACAATTATTAATCCTCAATATAATTGTGTACAGGTTGAAGAATTGGAGCAGATGGCATCAGAGTCGCAGCAGACTCTCAGGGACAAACAAGAACAAGAGCATGCCATGATTAAGGTATTTTTATTGTTGAATTTTTTCCTATTACATCTTGATAATGTGATGAATACATATTTTTCTCTTGTAGGTTTTGATGATGTTGGAACAAGAACAAAAGCTAACTGAAGATGCTCGTGTACTCGTTGAACAAGAGGCTGCTAAACAGAAACTTATTGCTCATGAGCTTCAAGTACATTATCTGGTACATTTCTTTGTGGATGGCCTTATAACAAATTGATACAAGCTCAAGTTCTAATTTTAAATTCTCTGGTAATCTCTGATTTTTACACATTTGTTCTTTTGCAAATTTTGTTATTTGTTAGAAAGTAGACATTTTATTTTGTTGAATAGAACATCGGCATATTTGCTTGTTTCAATTTCATGGAATTTCAGCATTGTCGTTTTACTTATTATTGCAATCAAATGCAATATGTTCTATGACGTTAAATGCTCAGTTATTGACAGACTTAGCCTTTGTGGGTTCACATGTACATTTTGGCTGTGAAGGATTTGTATTTTGCTTTAGTTGTTGTAGTTTGTCAATTTTTGGTTCAAAGTGATTCAGTTGAAGTAATATATAGTTTACAGTAAACTTTATGTCGGAATCTATGTTTCTGAAATTCTAAAATTAATCATTCATGTTGACTAGTTCTGCCTACGATAGCTAAAGTGTTTTTGCTGTCCTTGAATCATATGGTAGATGAACTTTCTTAAATATTTCAGTAATATCTTAATTTATGCAAAAAGTTTGGTTTTATGTTGTTTGTGTTTAATCCTCATTCTGTTCCATCTGTTGTAGATTTGTGCACGATTCAGTAAAGCAAAAATGGTTAATTTTGGGAAGAAATTGATGGCAGATCAAGTTCTAAAATGGAAAGGGTATGCATGTATCAGTACATCATTTCGTAATTATATTTGACGTATAGCATTTGATTAACTTCTATTAAAGGCAAGATATAAATTGGATGTAAACTGTCATTTTTAGTGTATGGTAGCGGATGAGATGATGCAAAAAAGGATGATAGTGGATCATATTAAATCACAAGCCGTTTATATGCAAATTAAATTTAAAACTTTTGTTCTCAGACTCGCATATTTCTCCCTTGATATAAATTTATAGATACTACATCAATTACAAGTTACTGAAGAAGAAAGTTAAACAACATCTTCACCAAAGGCCAGAAATAGATGAAAAGGACCGTCGTCAAATTTGCAAAGAATTTTCAAAAATGCTCGATGACCAAGCAAGTGCTGCTACATATGACATCGTATGCTTTGCTAATTGTTATATATTGCACCTGTTCTGTTTGTAGGTTCTCTTGCTTATATATCTCTATTTTATTTCCACTGATAGAAAAAACAGTTCTATTCCTATTAGAACAACAAGGAATTCTTGCACAACGAATTCAAGAACTGAACACAAAACATGCATTGCTCGTAGAACAACCAGATATATCACAAATCTCTGCACTAGGAGAAGAATATAGAGAAGTTGGAGTTGATCTTCTGAAACTTCTTAGATTTGTTGATATGAATGCTACTGGCATCAGGAAAATTCTGAAAACGTTTAACAAGCAATTCGGATTCAGGTTCACTGACAAGCAATTCGATCTAACCATCCTTTTTCTCAATTACAACAAGTTTTCAAACATGTGGTATAGTTTCTAATCCTTTATCCAAAAGTAAAATAAACAAAATATAAGAAATAGTGAAGTACTACTGATATTTTGTTATTTGTAATATAACCTAAAGGGAATCAGCGCAGTTGTAGGTGCACTATCTCGCAACCTTGTAGAGCTTCAAGATCGCCAAGGGAGCTACTCATCTGTCATCGATGCACTGAGAGGAACTGATGCACAATTGGATACTAAATCTGACATAAGACCATCAATACCATTATCAAGGGAGAAAAAATAACTATTTACCACCATTTCATCTTTAGCAGAAGAATCCACATCCATGTTATGCGTAACAGATTCCCACTCTAATTGCAGTTTCGAAACCAACAAGTTTTTTAATATCTCATTCTCAGGTATGAGATCAAAAATCACCATGAGATACAGCAGTCTCATTAGCAATCGCAAATCGATTCTCGAAAGCAAATCCAGAATCTTCTGAATATTCAAGGCATTCAAAACTATTCGGATGGGTAACAACTTGCACCACAGGTAATGCATTTATTTTATAAGCTAAATTGAAGACCATTTGGCATCTTCAACCTAATTTGCTATAATATTACATGTTTTAACATAGTATGATACATTTATCTTAATAGTGAGGTTCTTATGTCAAAAATTTACTTGGAAAAAATTGCAGCATCCGAACTTGGCAGCTGGTGATAGCTCTTCAAGTTCTGAATCTGCTTTTCTTTTAACATGTGGATGGGCATGGGCTATGTATAGAAAATACTATCATTATATATGTTTTTTTCTATTGTGTGTTTGTTGTGCTCAAGTGTCTTGGACTGTGGAGACTGAACCTATGATATGTTTTGTGAATGAATGTAACAACCCGCATATTTATCGAGTTTGTATTTAAATATTTTATTTAAATATTAACTCGTTAATCGGATTTTGGTCCGAAAAGCTACTTTTTGCAAACGGTCAAATTAGGACTCGAGACCACTTCCATTGAGTTCGAAATGTCGTTTACAACTTTTTAAGTATAAACATCGATAGGTTTGGAGTTAGTGAAATTTCACTAACTTTTCCCGCTTTGGACTTTGGGTTAGTTTAGCCTATTAAGCCCAAGTTCCAACCCTCTTCTCCTCACTCTTCATAAATTTCCTAACTAATCAAGCTTTGGCATTAATGGTGGAGGGAATGGGAAATTAAAACTCCAAGCACAAATTCAATTGCAAATCCAACATTCAACTCCAAATTCAAGTAGAAGATATTGGATTCAAGCTTTGGATTGCTTCTCCTTGCTTTCAAGCTTCATCTTCATAAACTTTAGTGCAAAGGTGAGATTTTTGTCTCACAAATCTAGTCTATAACTATATTGGACTGTTGGGAATGATTCCCTATCACTTTTGCATGCACATTTGCATTTGGTTTGGATTGGATTGGCGAAAAACTCCAATTTTTAGCATTTTGGTGAATTTTTTGCACTTAGGTCGTTCTGGCCATTTTTAGGTCGTTCGGAGTTAAGTCGTTCGTCCATGGGTCGTGAGTCGTTCACGAGCTAACTTTAGGTCGTTCTGGAAGAATTGGCACTTCGGAATTAGGTCGCTCACGAGTTAAGTCGTTAGGTCGCTCGCGAGTTAGTACCATTGGTCGCAGGGCTTTAGGTCATTCTGGAAGTATTGGCACTTTGGAGTTAGGTCGCTCGCGAGTTAAGCCTTAAGTCGTAGGTCGCTCACGAGTTTGGCCTTAAGCCGTAGGTCGCTCGCGAGTTAAGCTTTAAGTCTTAGGTCGTTTCCGACCTATAATCTCTAGGCAAACGTTAAGTCGCTCGCCCTGGTTTATCTCGTAGGTCGTCTCCGACCTAAGCTCCAGATAAGTCGTTCGAGTTAGGTCGTTGGACCATTTACCTTAGGTCGCTCGTCCACTAAGTCGGCCTGGTTTATCTCGTAGGTCGTCTCCGACCTAAGCTCCAGATAAGTCGTTCGAGTTAGGTCGTTGGACCATTTACCTTAGGTCGCTCGACTCTGTTAAGTCGGCCATGTTGGGTCGTGAGTCATCGTTAGGTCGCGAACACCTCTAGGTCGCAACCACTAAGTCGCTTGACCCCTTAGACCCCTAGGTCGCAGCCGTTAGGTCGTATGACCCTTGAGTCGTTAGGTCGTTATACCTCATTTTGTCTTCACTAGGTCGTACCGTTTTGGTCGGGGCGCTGCCCCCTGGACCCCCGCGACCTGACCGGGCAGGTCGAACCCCGTAAGCGGTGGCGTTGCCCCCGCACCCCCACCTTGGGGGGTTGCCACCCCCTGGACCCCCCCTCCGTAGGGGATCTTATCTGAAAAACATTGAGCTGATTTCCTTGGATTTTATTCGCATCTCCGTATGCGATCTTTGTGACTGATTGTTTCTACACTTGCTTATGTGTTTTGTCACTTTATAATACAAAGGTTTCAATACTAGTAGTAAATATCAAAACTCTTTTAACAAACAATTTCAACTCTATTTTTAATAACAAAGCTCTTTTCTTAAACCGTTTTCCAATCTATTAGTATATACAAGCCTTTACCTCACTCGGATGAGAAATCTAATTAAACGACTTAGTAAAACAAGTGGTATGAAACGCTTGCGTTCACTTCGTCGGTTAATTCTTGGACTTGTTCGATTGAACCTCTTGTGACAATTTTATTAGTGAAGATTTACAGTTTGTTCGTAAATATTTAAGTTAAGCAAGTGGTTATGGGACATGAAGCTAAACTTCTATATTTACTAGCTTAGTGTAATTGACACTTCTCGTTGATCTTGATGATCGCTTTATGAATTAGACTAGCAATTGCGCGATGTCTCTTTCATTGCAAGGTTAGACTAGACACCACTTGTGTGATTCCATTCACACATACCTTTCTGCTTTTTGGTTAGTCTTGACCTCAATCTGTGTGATTCCACTCACACATGTGGGGTAGCTCCCCATGGTCTTCGGACAGTCATGTGATAGGCCTCTTTCCCTTTTTATGATTTCTGGATTTCTCGTGTTGATTTCTGGAATTTATGTCATTGACTTGTTATGAGTACAAGTTTAGGGTATGATGCCCTCTTCGAATCTTTGAGAAGATTCTTGTGATATTGATTATCTCTTGTTGATTGATCTTCTGTTGATCATTATTTACATACTTATAGTGGTATGTCGTTATGGATATTTATGTTTATGCCATATCTTTTATGTTATATCATGTCATCTGATATTTATAGCTAGACTGATCCGTTTATTATTTTCTTAAATAATACTCGGGTCAGACCGAGATGTTACAGGTGCTTCTGCTTGACTTCTTCCCAGGGATTCATCACTCTGACTTTTGGCTAACTGTTTAGATTAGCAGTTTTTGTTGTATACACTTGAGATATAGACTCATAGTTGTATTCTTTTGTATAGCACGTGTTGCTATTCTTTTGTATTATCGTGGATCTTACTGACCACTACTCTGATGTACACTTTCATGTGTTAGTTATATATTCATATCTTCTTCCGCCTTTGTGATATGGATATCTGTTACTGATTTGTGATATGATTATTTCTATGTTTGTTTCCAAAGATTATTTATAGCCACCGTGTGATAAGCAATTACATGGATGGTCGCTCCTCAACAGCCTTATTCTCCGTGCTAGTTGACAGCACTACTCCGGAGTGTTCTTGGCTAGCGTGGGTATAGAGGTGGGGCGTCACAATGAATATAGATGTTAACACAGGTGCGTTTACAACAAATAATCCCAATTTGGTAAAATCTGAATTATAAGTTTTGACACAAGTGCGTTTACATCAATCATAGATGTTGTCACTATGGTATAAGGTCTAAATGATATCGATGAGGCATAGTTAAATAGCATAAAAATTGGGAAGATTGCTAAATTTTATGCTATTTAACTCTTGCCTTATCAATATCATAGGTAATCTGAAGATTGTGGACTTTGGTTAAGCGCCTTTACTGGGATGGATGTGTTGCTTCACCCTACGTGTGGGACTCCGGCTCATGCTGTGATGGCGCAAAGGTAACCTAAATTCTCATCACGCAAAGGTAACTAATAATATTATTTATTTATTTTCAGCATGTAATTTCCTTTATGTTACATACCTGATTATTTCAGTAAGCAATCTAATTTGGTCTTTGAAGTATTATACTTCATAGAATTTTTTTAATTAATAAATGCTTCAACTTGGGTTTTAAATACAGAATTTGAAATAACATCTATAATTTATAAATGCTTCAACTCCAGTACATTTCTAAAACTTCTTTTGCTATATGTTGTCTTAATAAATGTTGGAATAAGAGTGTCTTGATTGCATATTTGCTTAATTGACGCACTTGGTGATAAATTTAGCCAAGATTTTCCACTAGAATTATTGTTCGTTAAAGAATTTCATTATTATTTGTAACAGCAGGTGACATTGTTTGATTAAGTTGCATTGTTGTTTGGTTGGCTGGACTTATCTGAGTGGATGAGCGACAGAATGCAAAAGCTTATTAAGAAGAGGAACATCAAGAGCGGTGCTGTTATGTCATAAAGAAGCTCCTTAGGGTAAATTTTTTGTTGCAATTTTAGATAAGATATGATTATTTGAAATGGTTCAAGTGATGGTGAACTTGGTAATTGTGTGCAGGGAAATGGATGAGTTGCAGGATTGGCGGTGATGCTGATTTTGATGAGAAAGGAGCAGGGAGGTAGTCGATGAAGAATGGTTTGGTTGTAGAAAGTGGTTTCAGTGCTAAGTAGGCTAAGTTGCAGGTTGCTTGTGACTGTGGTGAACTAATTTTTGGTATTGTGTTTATGAGTACACTGTAATGAAAAATATATCACATTTCTTTCTGAGCATGCTCTTGTGTTATATTTGTTGATTATAATCTTTATTCGTTTATGAAGATTTAGTTTGATTGCTATTATTAAAATGTAATATATAGGCATAGCTCTTGAAAAGTGTATCTACGATTTTTATAGCGGCATATATGAGCTGTAAAAGAATATATCCATACTATAACATGTTTATTTAATAGCGTGAAATGACCGCTATTGAATAAATATTTGAATTAACGTACCATAGCGGCGAATTTGCGTTATAAAACTAAGCTCAACCATAGCGGCATATTTTGTGTTATAAATATTCAACAGTTTTTTATAACATGTCGATATACAGCGCTTATCAAACCGCTATGGTTGTGATTAATAGCGGCTATATGCTGCTATAAAAGACACTTTTTGTTGTAGTGGGAAAAGGTTTCGAGTCCTAATTCGATCGTATGGAGAAGATAGCTTTTTGGATCCAATTATTATATTGAAATTTCGATATTAAATTCAACGTGTTTCTATCCCGCACGATCAAACGATAATTCCAAACTCTGTGAAATTTTAAATCCGATAATTATAAACTATTACGGATCTAATGCAACCGGTTTCGTCAAATTCCTAGACTGTGCCTCGGATCGCTATTTTAACGCATCGATTAAATTGACGATTTCAAAAGTTTTGAAATCGCTTGAAATTTCCAATTTGAAAATTTTACTAACTCAATTATAACTCAAAATCAAATA
Source organism: Allium cepa (assembly GCA_030765085.1). Lineage (NCBI taxonomy): Eukaryota > Viridiplantae > Streptophyta > Magnoliopsida > Asparagales > Amaryllidaceae > Allium > Allium cepa. The sequence continues at coordinate 104,994,822 of CM060935.1, forward strand.
TTTAAACTATTTAAATATTAAAAATTAATTATCGAAAAATCCAGATCGTTACATTCCTCCCCACTTAAGAGATTTTCATCCCCGAAATTGCTAGGATAGGAATAATTGCTCCAAACCCATTGCTTATTCAAAGCCCACTTATTCAACTTGCTATTTCACTCTTCTAAAACCCTTAATCCTAGCCAAAACATTTAGTTTCCATTTTTCAACCAATATTTCTGATTCCAATTTCAGTTTCAATTTGAACATCAACTCTTTAGCTCACAGAAAAAAATTCAAATTTTTTTCTAACTCCCTAAATTTTCGAATATTTTTGGCGGAGTTTCCCTTGTACGGAGAGCCATTTGCAATATGACAAGAGAGATAAAAAGGTATACATCGACCCACATGGTCGAAAAATAAAATATATATCAATATTTTTATATTTGTTGTATTTATCCGAAAACGTACCTTATTTTAGCATTTTTAAGCAAGCGACATATTTTATATGCAACTACGTAACCCAACTCTAGCCCAACAACCTTCGGGTACTTGTACTTATTCAATTTAACCACGTAAGTACCAAAATATGAAAGTTCCATAGCATTTCATTCATTTAATTAACTTAACATATGAATTTCATATACAACATGCCAAACAAAGATTTATAAGCAAATATAAGGTTTCATTACTAATTTAGTTACTTCCACTTGATCCATATACCATTTCATTCAACCCGAAATGCTTTACAACCCAATTTATTAGCACTCAACTCATATCCATTCCAAATTGATTTAAAAATAAATTTATTCGTTTTTTATTAATCCATAGAATTTTATTCTCTTCCGTTTACATCAAACGACAAATTTCCATCCAAATTCGGCGATATCCATTTAATAAAATAACCATTTCAGTTCATAGCTATGTTAAATTGATTACAAATTAATTTATTCTTAATTTTATTCAAATTCAAATTTATTCACATTCAAATTTTTCAACAAAAACCTTGTTTGCTAAATTTTTATGTCAACGACATCCAATCCATCAATTTATTTAAGCCTAGCTTCCATCCAAAATATTAACTTAAGTTGTTTGTTTTATTTCCAATCAATTCAATTCAATAACCTAAGTTGGTTTCTATTGCAATAAAACTTCCCTTTATTTAAATTGACTCTTGTTTAATTTATTCACCTTCAATTGATTTGCATTTCTAATTCAAACCTCAATTCCATACTCAAATTAATTTTAATAATATCCCAACGCCATATTCAATTTATTTACACTCACATTGAATTCATTTATAACTCAAATCATTTTTATTTTAATCCAATTCCATTTTATTTGATCATAATCGACATATATTTAATCAGCTTATATATGTGTCGAATTTTATTTATTACCCAAGTTCTATATTCAACTTCAGTTTCAGCCCACAATCCATTTTATTTAATCAAGTTAAATTTCATTCCATATTCAATTAACTAATTTATTTATCTAATTGGTTCACCTCCTTTTTAATTTACTTGAGTTTAAATTTATTTTATAATTCAGGTTTGGATTTTATCTCTTTACCTTAAAATGCCACACCAATTTATTTTTATTTTCTGTTTCACTTTTCAAATTTTATCAGTTACACAACTTATTTTCTCACATTTCCCTAAATTTTATACTCGAGTATATCCACATTTTTTATTTTTAACTCAAGATTTACATCACTTTGCAGCTTACATATATACTTATTCCATTAATTTCAATTCCTTGTAAGCTCTTCAAATTTATTATTCATAATTTCAACAATTCTCTCTTAAATTTTGCTCCATTTAAATTTTACAGCTTATAGTTATTTAGTCACTTAACAATCCAAGTTTATATATTCCATTCAACATGGTTTCAAATCCAGTTTAATTTAAATTTCAATTCCCTTTAACCAATATTTCCGAACCACGTTCGAGTTTATTCATACTTAAATTAATTTCATCCCAAACAAATTTATTTTTAATCCATTCCATTTAGTCAAGTAAGAGTTTAAATCCAATTTCAAATTTTCAAATTTTTCCACACTCCCTTGCTTATTTTTATTTGTTCCATTTAATTACACATTAATATTCACTTTATACTTAGTTAATTCATTATATTCTATTAATTTCATTTTATATATTCTAATCACTTTATTCAATTTATTTTCTTTAAATTTTTCTTAAGTCAAATTCCAATTCCAACAATTTTTTTTACAAATCCAATTTATTTAATTTATATAAGTTAAATTTTACTTTCATCTTAAAATTCACTCTTTCCATGTTTATTTCAAAACTTCTTCTCTTCTTATTTCACTCCTCTTTTAATTACAAATTTCAAAGTTCGAACACCCGGTTATTATTTCAAATCATTTGAAATAATATATATATATATATATATATATATATATATATATATATAAAACTCTGTTTTTAACAAACCATTTCCTTCAACTTTCAAGAATCAACTTGATTTTCTTCCCCCAAAACAATTCCCTTGAAATCTCTAAACATCACTTATTTTCCACAAAAAACTCCATATCAAATTACTACAGCAGAAATCCGTCACCAAGAAACTCGAAAATGAACACTGCTGATGTCCCGATCATCATCGGAATAATTGTCCAGCGACTATAGTGAGTTCAGTGCTATATCTCTTTCTAAAACTCATTTACAACAATTTTCTTTCAGAAATATTACCAAAAATATTACTCTTATTATTATTTTCCCTACCACTTTGAAAAACATTTTTCCAAACTTTTTGGGATTTAAATTTCCAGATTTCGGTTTGAATCCAATTTTAATTATAACCCATTTGTATAATTTATGCCTATACAAATTTTCATTGGGTTATATAAACTATTTTAAATTTTATAATCTTATTTGATTATAATATTATCATCCAAACATTCCAACTATATATAATAATTTTCAAGAAAATTATTTCTTTCATATCAAAAATATGGTTTAGGGTAAAATTATTTAATTTACCCACTTTTTAAAACAATACTTATCGGTTTTCCTAGTTTAAGAGTTTAGAAATCCCTATCGATACAGCTGTCCAGACTGTACCGACCAAAATTTATAAACACTTAACCGATAAGTCAACACAATATAAATAATTTATATTCACAAACAAATACACGCTCATATCTATTAATACACTCAAACTCATTCGAGGGTAATACTGACCTTAACTTTATTGAGTAATCCCCACCAGAGCCAAGGTTCTCGCTTAAACTTCAGCTCTAATACCAAGTGTAAAGGCCCGTAAATCCATGCCCCTTTGAATCGACCATAATTCACATCAATTCAACTTAAATTGATTGAAAATACGAATCTTTAGGGGTAAAGAAGAAAAAGTAGAAGAAGAAACAGATTCAACAACACAAAATCTTACAATCGCAGTGGAATAAAATATAATATATAATAACAGATTTTAGATACAAAAACTGTACTGTTGATATACATACCATTATCAAAGTACAACAATTCAATACATCAAATGGACAGTTTTAATAACTTATCCTCACACAACGGAAATATAACCAAGTACGGAGATACGTCTCTTTCATCCACTTACTTCCTGAACTCCATAGCTTCCTATCTTGAATCTATAATACTCGGTCCGACCCGAGTATTATAATAAAATAACACCCGAGTCAGTTTGAAAAACCAGCATGAGAAAACAAACTCAACTTGAATTATTAACTTTTCTCAAAGTCCTTTGAAAACAAAGGTATCTCGTAAGACCACGTCATAAATAAACATGACGAGATTTTACCTTATGATAACCAAAACAATTTTTATCAAAATCTTCTGATATAATAATAGTGTCTATAGAAAGTAAATAGAAAATATCTGAAATGCGTGCATCTCACATTTCAGCATAGTTGGGCACAATCAAAACCGTACGACGCTTTTTGGAGAATGAATTCCATCAAATGACTGGGCCACTAGGGTACCGCCCACCATAGTGCACCTTTAGAACAATGTACCGAGGACCACGCCGGGATCCCTTAGTACACAAGACCATCCTACTTCTAACCTGGATAGAACGAATATGTTATCACCCGGGTGTTCCCACCCTTATAGTCGAGCGCTCCTTCTTTCATGCACAACCATATTAATAATATATAGGTTTTCGAGGACATCTAGAAAAGTGATAACATATCCTAATTGTGTGCGACCCACTTAGCCTTGCTGCATCTCCCTATTTTAGTCATTCCCAGTTGATGGGGCTCGAGGCTAAGAGTTACCTTTCAAGAATAAAATTCAACTTAGAATGTTCATCGTCCTCCAATGACGATGTTATGATAGCATTCGTCCATACAAGTTGTCTTGAGTCTGGACAAACCGAATCACCATCTTCATCATCTTCACGGTATTCATTCATTACGTTCAAACTGGGTCGAAGTGGTTTTCAGATAATTTAACCCGATCTCGGCCTCTTCGAAAGGATTAGCGAAATTGGCCAAAATTGATAGTTGGTTATTTATCTACCAATACACATCCAAAAGTAGACATCATGTCTTATTTCAGACTTTCCAAAATTTATTTCAAAATATCTTATAAGATATTACTCCTAGTTTTCCAACATTTGAAAACAGTTTGAACCCTTATATTCTCAGTGGAATATTTCCACCCATTTTAATACTTAGAATATTCTTTCCAAATTTATTTTATATTTACACTTAGAAAGTATTCCATTTACTTCCTACTTTCTATTTCCCAAAAACATTTACAATTTTATTTGTAAATTCCTTGACTAGTTTATAACGAATTATATTTCATTTTTCGAAGTTCAGTTCTATTTAACTTCTTCGAAAATTTTCTTACCTTTTTCCAAATTTCGTTTTGAGAATTCTCCTATAAATCCAACCTATTAGATAACCCTTTCCCAACTCTTGAGAAGATTTATAAATAAAATTAAACCATTTCAAAACTATATACATATATATATATATATATATATATGTAAATAAAAATAAGTATTTAGAAGGAAAATAATAATAATTTATTTTTAAGGCATGTTCAAATAATTATTTAAAATATTAAGACACTATTTATAACATCACTTTCCAAAGCATGTATAAAATATAGGATTTATTTACAATAAATATTAATTATTTGGAAAAAATTACTTCTAAAATACTTCAATACCTACTACATAGTGTAACAAAAGAAAATTTCCTTTTTGAAATAAAAACTTAATTAATTAATAAAAATATATTTTAAATCTCAGTAACCAAATTTCAATTTATAACCCCTCTCGATTTCTGTCACATCACTTCCATTTCAGTCTCCTTAACCATTTTCACTTCAAAATAGTATCAACTATTTTTCTCTCACCTTATTTCCATATTCAAATATAAACTCTTCCTGTAAATTTATATTTCCAGTTTATCACCAGGCATCAATTTTCTTTATTTATAAACATCGTTTATAAATTTTTTATAACTCCTTTGAGTTTTACTAAAAATAATCTCTTTATAAAATTCCATTTTATAAATTCAATTCCTTATAAAATCAATTTATTTCTGCCAATCTATTTTTAATATCGATTTCAACCTCTTTCCATATTTTTCGAATATCATTTTAAAATCCAGTCTTTAAAAATTCCTTTACATAATTTATTTTAAATTATCTATTTAAAATATTTTCCCCGCATTATTTAATACGATAAAAAATTTATAGCTTATCCAAATCAACCTCTTTAAATAATCCAAATTCCAATATACATATTTTATATTGGAAATCTCCTTTTAGTCCCTTAAAAATTTTAAAATAATGTTCATGGTATTTAACATACCCAAGTTAATTTCCCTGCTATTTATAACACTTAAAAATTTACAACACACAATAATCCAGCAGATTGTCCAACCACATCATATATTTTTATATATATGAAAATCACTAAATATATTTGAGGAATCCAGTTGGATCCCTCCAACCTATTTACCCGCATCCACAGATGTTAGACATAGAGTTAGTTTAGTCGATAGCGGGTGTCGCGAGTTTACGTATGTAAGCGTATGACTACTTAATTTCTAATAAAAACCTTAGAGGCAGCACGTAGGCAGTGTTTTGCCGAAGCTGGGTAAATTGTGTTGTTTTATTTCTTCATTTTATATTCTGCTATTATCTGTGCTGCTATATTATACTATTATCAGTGCTGCAATTATTTTGTATACTTTCGCATTAATTTTTATAATCATTAGTATAACCCTGTTCACCCTCCCTAGGGTGAAATCGATCCTACAAGTGGTATTAGAGCTAGGAATAAAAGCCAATTTTTGTCTTAAAATTTTTGATTTGTTTTCAAAAACCAATGTTTGTTTTAAAAATTTAAATTTTTAAAAAGGCTTCTTTTAATAATGCTTTTGTTGAGGTCAGTCCACAACTAAACCACCAATGTTCAATGGTAAATATGCTTATTGAAAAAATAGAATGAATTTTTTTTTTGAAAACCATTGATGCTTAGAATATTGTTGAGATAGGTTATAGGAGACCAACTATAGTGGTAGATAATCAAGAAATTGCAAAACCGATGGATCAATGAACAGATCTAGAAAATAAACTACAGAATGCTAATGCTATGAATTCTATTATCTGTTCATTAGATCAAATTGAATGTAATCGTGTCTCACATTGACTAACTGCATAGGAAATCTGGCACACACTTGAAGTAACTTACGAAGAAACATCTCAAGTCAAGGAATCTCACCTTGCCATGCTTAATAGTGAATACGAGAATTTCACAATGGCCAAGGATGAAAATGTCAAAGAGATGTACGAATGACTTTCTAACCTCGTATACAAATCAAATGCTCTCTAAAAATCATACACAGAATTGAAAATAGTCCAAAAAATCCTCAGAGTCCTTCCACGAAATTTTGAAGCCAAAGTCACTGCTATTCAAGAATCAAAAGATCTGAAACAAATCAAAGTTGAAAAACTCATCGGAAATCTCACCACTTATAAGATAGAAATGAAATTCAAGGAAGAACGTAAAGGAGGTGATATGCGAAAGAAATCAATAGCTCTCAAAGGAACAACCAAAAGTGAAGATGACGACGACGATGATGGAGCAGCAGAATTGGCACTGATAATAAAGAGATTCAAAAAGTAAAACCACAGATACGGAAATCCAGTTCTAAATCAACAACTGAAAAGCAGAATAGTTAAAGTTCTAGACAACCCAGAAGAGCGGGAAATTGTTTATCACAAGTGCAATAAAACTAGTCACATCAAGCCCAATTGTCCCCGAAGTCGACTCGGCCTAAAAAAAGAAATCAAAAAGGAGAAGTTTTACAACCATGTGGAATAAAAGTGATGATGATTATAAAAGCACTAGCAGTGAGAGTGAAAAAGAAGATCTATGACTTCGGGGTGATATAACTGATAGCGATCATGATGAGCCAAGGGAGGTATCAAAACTCACTCACTCGGAATTACTTGTATATTTCCATGAAGTAAATGAATGTTTTGAACGACTTAGGGAGAAGTACACTAAAATAGAATCACAAAGAGATAGTTTGATAGAATTAAATAAATAGCTTGATCAATAAAAACTATATAACTAAGAGCCCTAAGTGTGATAAGTGTCCATCACTTGAAGAAGAAACTAAAAAATCAGAATTTAAAATTAAGTCACTTGAAAATGAAATTCTGATTTCGAAAGAAAGTGAACACTAGGAGATAAAATTCTATTAAAAGGTGCACATAATTATTGAATGAAAATGAATTTCTCAAAAAACAAGTCCAACAATTGTCTATAACTTTAGAAAAATTTTCCAAGGGAGAAAGATCACCAAATATGCCATTAGGGAAACAAACTGTTAATACTGTTAAACAAGGACTTGGGTATAATCAATCTGAACGTGTAAAAAGTGAAATTAATCAAGTCAATTAAAACTGCACAATATGTGAAAAAACTGGACATAATCACAACAATTTGTTAGTATAGACCCAAACACGTGAAAACAATTCCAATTTGGGTTCCAAAAGGCACGAATATAAATTTTCTTAAAGTCAAACAAATCTGGGTGCCAAAAAGAACAAATATAAGTAGTTTTGGGTCTACTCAACCATATTTTTCAAATTTATTTGCCACTAACAACCATGGACCTATAAAAACAAATAGGTCAAAAAAATCTTTTCTCGTGTAGGTGTGGTGGCAGGCTAAGGAACAACAACAGTGTTACCTGGATTCTGGCTGTTCCAGACACACAACGGGCGACAAATCAAAGTTCCTTAGCCTAGTACAAAGGTGGCAGAAAAACAATGGGCAACATCGGTATATTTATCTTAAACTATTTAATAAATGTGATAATCTGCACCATAATCTGAATTAATTCAGCCAGTTACGTGATGATGAAATAAATGTTGATTTTGATTTTAAAAATGTTTACCAATCATCTTTGAACTATTTCATATAAAATTTCTTGAACTAACAATGTTAGTTGATGAGTACTCTAGATGCACGTGGATATTTTTGATTATCTTACTGCTTCTGGACCTGACACTAGGTTCACTGTTTACAAATTTGCACGGTTTCAATTTAAATTCAAAAGAATTTTTATTGCACACTTCACGGTCTGGTCTATAACATCCAACTGATGATAATCTTGAGTCAAAGGAAAATTCGGATGCAGATTACATTGGTTTTCTAGTTGATTGAAAAAATACTAGTGGAACGTGTTTTATGTAGAAACATTCATTAGTTGCATCATGTTTTCAAAGAAAATATCTGCATATCTTCACTTCAATTGATTTTCAATAAGCAGACATTTTTCTTTTGTAAAACCCCTTCCATAAAATCATTCTTGTTGACCTTGTTTCACATTAGTCATTTTAAAAAATTTGCTAATTTTTGGATTGATCTTAAATGACTACATTAACTAATCTGACCCCTACTGATTATTGAAAAGAAAAATAGTGATTGAAAAAGTGATGAGTGTTGATATTAATCATATATTATAACTCAAGACAATATAATTAGTAAATTTCTTTAGAAATTTAAACAAGATTTATAATAACTTCTGATGGGTAAAAAATTCCATGACCATCTCTAATTCTATCATATTTCTATCGACCATCACTCATCAAAATCCAATATAGTATGTTAATATATGGTATTTTAAACGAGAAATCATTCGTTTTTCGATTTATTATATTTTTAGTAAATAAAAACATCCAAAGTATTCACTCTCATTTAAAAGTCCTCACGGCTATGCATGGGTGAATTACTTGGGATTTTTGATTAAGTGCTTTCATGCTCATTTAAAAGTCCTCACGGTTATGCATGTATGGAATGCATATTAAAATTGATTATTAAATAGTCAAGTTGATTCTAACTCCATTTAAAAGTCCTCATGGTTATGCGTGGTTAGAAGATACTTGAAATTCATTTTTTTGTAAAAATTTGGAATACTACTAATCTCATTTAAAAGTCCTAACGGTCATGCATGGTTAGTAGATATTCAAATTCCTGATATAAATATACCACAAATTAACACAACTATATGGTTTTTTGTACACCGACATCGTCCCTATTACTCTAAAGTAGAATATGCACCTAACAGAGTATTTACGATTTTTGTTTGATTTTTTATTGAAAAATAATATTTATACTCAATTGGGCATTAATGTTGTATTAATGTCTATCACTTTATCTCTATTTTTCTAACACTATTACTCTTTTGCCGATAACAAATGGGGAGAGAAAAGTCAAGATTTTGGCAAATAAATGTCAAATATCATTTTTATTTGCATCTAGGCTCATTTGCATATTTTTATTTATTTTCATGCATATATGAAGGGGGAGATTTGTGTAGAGATGGAGCATTAAAATAAGGGGAGCAAATTTAATGATCAAATACATTTACTAAATTCACAATCTTAAATATATATATGTTATCATCAAAAGGGGGAGATTGTTGAATATGCAAGTATATGATTTTTGTTTGATGATAATAGACATATATATATATATATATTTAAATGTATTTGTTAATGTACTATTTTATTTTTCACATAATTAAATAAATGTTTGTCGAATAAAATAAATAACACAGAATTTAAATTCAAACATATATTTTATTCAAACAAATATTTTATTACAATTTTTAATAGTATAAATTTGAGCTCTCACTATATATATACGCAATTTCAATTACAATACAATTTCGATTACATCTCAAATTTCACTTTACATTAGCACCTCACTACATATCACTCATTCACCGTATTTTATCTTCGACTTTGCTCTAGCCTGAATCCAGCATCTGAGTTATCTGTAAAATACACACTGACGCAGTAAAATTGAAAAAGAAATATTTTTGTAGTGTCAAATAAAATGTGTTTTTGAAAATATTATCTTCCTCGGTTATTTGGGTTGTTCGTCATCATATTTATTTTGAATTCATCATACACGAACAACCTATGACATGCACAGTGTATCATTGTACATGCCACAAGGCCATGCGTACCAATGTACACTTAATAAAATTACAGGGATAGGTGAGCAAAAGGTCAAACCCAATCAAAAGCTGGGTTTAACTCAGGTGCATGCAATACAAAACAATGAGTCAAGACACATAAAACAAGCCTCGACCAAAAACTCAGTAAGTACACATGAAAACAGAGGCTATATAGTCCAACTAGACTCGAGTACACATGAATACATCGTGAACCAGTGGACTGTACTTAGACTCGAGGAAATATGAAATAGCGAAATGATTAGACGATAAATGAATTCAAATATCAAGTGCATCGGTACACAAGCACATTCAGACTCATTAAAGACCAAGGAGTCAAGTGCAACAAGCAAGGTCTAATGCATACTCAAGTAAACATACACCTGAACACAAATGCAATGGTAAAAGCTGTAGTTTAAATAGAAGCATGTACAAAGCATCCTGAAGCAATAAGGTCAAAAGCACAAACCAAAGTGACTATGATCAAGCCTCAACATTTACAAGTACATATGCATATGGACATGACTTAAACCACAAACAATCAACATGTACAAAGTGTAGATTTCAAGTCTAACATTTTAGGTGAGGGTAACGACCAACAGTGAAACAGAAGCTCAACAACTTGAATGCAATAAACTGGTCAGAGCAACTCAATCTGTTCACAAGACTCCAAGCATGCAAATAAAAGTCAATGAGCAAGGCCAGATGAAGACCTAATACACATAGAACCAGAATCAAAGTGAACAAAATCAACATGCGCACCAAATAGTTGAACTGTTCAGGCTAGTAGCATGGCAGCATGTATGATATCATCAAAGGCAAATAATTAAACTCAAACCAGACTATAATTACAAAGGCGCTGTCAAATAAATAAAACTAGATATATACATACATAAATGTATGTATGTATACATGTGGAAATGTCCTACAGCTACCAAACAATGCAAAACAATCATCAATGACCAGAGGCATTTTTACTGAAGTGCAAGCCAACCAAGTAAAAACAAAGCACTGAAATAACACTGCATATAGACAGTGCACATGTAACCAGGACCAGTGTCAGTGATTAAGTAATAATTGAACAAGCTCATTTTCAATCAACACAGTGTGGAAAGAACACAACATGAATATATACATGCATGAACATACATACATACATACATACATATATATATATATATATATATGTATATGTATATGCAGCACAACCAAAGGATGAGTCACTGATCAAAGAAGTAGCAATTCCAAACAAATTCAATGAATCAAAACCGTGATGGCCAAGATAAGAATCAAATAAGTAAAAGTTATCACAAATCCAAAGTGGCCGAAGTCAAACCAGAAAAGAATGGAATCGCAACCAAAGCAAACTCAACCGTGATAATCAAGCAAAGGGATATACGAATTGAACCAGTCTAATCAAATCAACAACATCAAAAATCAGCGGTCGAGAAAAATTATCAGACGATATTATATGAATGAAAATTAGGGGGTTCGAACCCTATTTAAACCCTTTAACATCATTGGTAGAAAATCATTCGAGGTCAAGTAAAAACATAGAAGAATAAATCATACAACTCGAATCATAACCGAGCACAATAGAAATCAAAAGGGAATATCACTTACAAATTTTTCAACCAAGTATACATGCTCGACAAGTTGAAGGAGCTGAAGTAGAACAAAGCAGCCATCAATCTAGATCTCAATCAAAGCATCATTTCAAAGTGGCGACTTCAAATCGCAAAGCCCTAAAAGCTGAAAGAGAATCGAACGAAGAAGTAAAAGGATACAGGCCGATATAATATAAAAGGAAAAGAAGGGATATTGTTTTTTGGGCCAACATAAAATCCCTTTTGGGCTTTATTTTTTAAATTAGGGCTTTGTATTTTTAAATTGCTTTTATTTTGTATTTCTTTTAAGCTTTTGTAATTTTCTAGTCGTGTGACTAGGGGACGAACTACGGTAGTGTAGTTCGAGAATTCGCAACTCAATGATTGAGTTATGGCAGGGTTTTGAGTATAGAGTTAGGTTAGTCAATAGCGGGTGTCGCGAGTTTACGTGTGTAAGCCTTTGACTACTTAATTTCTAGTAGAAACCTTGGAGGCAGCACGTAGGCAGGGTTTTGCCGAAGCTAGGTTAATCTGTGCTGTTCTATTTTTGCTTTTTATATTCTGCTATTATTTGTGCTGCTATTATTCTGCTATTATCAGTGCTGCAATTATTTTATATACTTCCGCATTAAATTTTTATAATTATTAGTATCACCCTATTAAGCCCCTCTCTAGGGTGAAATCGATCCTGTAGAATATAAACAAGATCACCAATAGAGAATTCAAGAGGCTTCCTACAGTTGTCCGCATATGATATCTGTTGACTTTGTGCCTCTTTCATTCTCTGACGAATAAGATCGATCTTCTCTAAAGCTTCACGAATAGAATCGAGGCCTAAAATCAACTTCTCCACGTATTCCAACTAGCAAGAAGGTGATTGTCGTAGCCTTTCGTATTGGACTTTGAAAGGAGCCATACCGATACTGGACTGAAAACTGTTGTTATAAGAGAACTCAACAAGCGGTAGGTGATCTTCCCAACTACCACAAAAATCTAGAATGCATGCATGAAGTATACCCTCAAGAATACGATTCACCCGTTTAGTCTGTCCATTAGACTACGGATGATAAGTTGTGCTGAAGTTAAGCTTTGTATCCAAGCTTTTGGAAGACTCTACCAGAAAATACCGTGAAAAGTGGATCTCTGTCACAAATGATCGAACTAGGAACACTATGAAGTCTCACGATATCTTTAATATATAGCTCAAATAGATGAGAAGCTCTCCTATTGGATTTAATAGAAATAAAATGAGCGGATTTAGTCAAGCGATCCACAATAGCCCAAACATTGGTATGGCCTGATCTCGAACAAGGTAGGCCATCAATAAAATCCATAGAGATTTAATACGATTTCCACGACGGGACCTCAAGAGGCTGAAAAAGACCACTGGGACGCTGATGTTCATCTTTAATGAGTTGAAAAATCATGCAATTACTCACATAACCTGTAATATCATGCTTCATGCCTTCCTAATAATACAAGCGTCTCATATTGGCATCATCTTGCTACTGCCAGGATGAATAGTATGCTTAGAACAGTGACAATCATCAAGAATGTCCCGCCTAAGATCAGAAACAGATGGCACAATCAACCGATTCTTCTTACGAAGACAACCATGAATATCAATGTTGAAATCCCCCAACTCATAATCACAGGATTCAGTCTTACATAGTTGAATAAGGTGATAAGATCTAGATCTTTCTGCTGAGCCTCGGTAATATGATCCAATAAGCTAGGTCGAGCTTCCAAACAAAATAATAAGAAAGGAGAATTTGAAGCTGGAGCACGATCACGAATATCACAAATAGATAAGGTCTCCAACTCATTCCACTCGGCTAACATCATAGAATCAACAACTGAGTGCTTGCGATTTGGCGCATTTGCAACTCGGTTCCCCTTTCTAGGAGTGTATTGGATATCAAAATCATAAGAGGCTAGGAACTCGAGCCAACGCTGTTGCCACATATTAAGCTCTTTCTGGATGAACAGATACTTCAAGGATTTGTGATCGGTATAAAGAATGAAGTGCTTGTCCAAAAGATAGTCACGCCAAACCTTCAAGGCAAAGCTATGGCGGCCAACTCTAAGTCATGGGTGGCATAGCGAACCTCATTCTTTCACAATTGCCTGGATGCATAGGCAACTACCCAATCTCTCTACATAAGCATGACACCGAGATCACATCGACTAGTATCAGTGTGGACAAGAAGATCTTGATTCCCTTCGGGAACCACAAGGATAGGAGCATTAATGAGATGTTCTTTCAATTTGTGAAAAGAAGCTTCACACGTATCGGAACAAACAAATCAAACAACTTTTCTAGTAAGGCTAGTAAGAGGAAGAACAATGTGGGAAAAATCCTTGATGAACCGATGGAAATAATCTGCTAATCCAAGGAAACTGCGAACCTCAGAAACATTCTCTGGCTTTTTCCAATTCTGAATGGCTTCTATCTTCGATGGATCGACAGAAATGCCATCATAAGATACAACATGGCCAAGGAACTTCACCTTATTCTCCTAAAAGTGGCACTTGGAGAATTTGGCTTTAAGTTGATGCTGACGAATAGTATACAAAACAATCCTCAAATTATGAGCATGATCAGCTTCGAATTTAGAGTAGATAAGGATGTCATCAATGAATACACGGACGAACTTATCGAGATATTCCTAGAATACTCGATTCATAAGATCGATGAAATAATCTAGGGCGTTCGTCAAACCGAATGGCATAACGAGCCACTCATAAGAACCATAACGAGTGCAGAATGCCGCAAGAGGAATGTTATCCTCCGCAACTCGTAGCTGATGAAAACCAGTGGCAAGGTCAAGCTTAGAAAAGACCTTAGCACCACTCAACCGATTGAACATGTCATCAATCCTAGGCAATGGATACTTATTCTTGATGGTTAATTCATTAAGCTTACGATAATCGATGCAAAGCCTAGGAGTACCATCAGATTTCTTAACAAAGACGACTGCGGCACCCCACGGTGAAGAAATGGACATAATAAATTGCTTGGCTTCAAGCTTCGACAATTGCTTTTTGAGTTCCTCATTTTCCTTAATGGACATCCTCGTTGGAGGACGACTAGCAGGCTGAGCATAGGAATGGGGTCAATACGGAACTCAAACGCCTGCTTGGGTGGAAAACCCAAAACAGGCTCAAATACATTAGAAAAATCACAAATGATTGGACTTAGAGATACGTCATCATCATCCTGAGACTCAAGAGCAAATAAAGATGCTTTGAAATCACATCAATATTTCAAAGAACAAGAGATAACTGATTAGCTGAATCAGGATGCCTAATATATATGATCATTTTAGAACATAGGATTCGAACTTGATAACATGCAAGCCAATCCATCCTAAAAATCATATCAAATCCAAGAGTGAATAACGTGTAGATTCGCAAGGAAAGAAAAATCACAAAGAATAATCTCAACATCACTACAGAGCATGCTAAGTGTTGCGATCCCCCAATAGGATTCGTAATCCTCAAAGAAGTAACAAGGAAAGAAATATCCAATGATATAAAATCAACAAGCTCCTTCGATACGAATGAGTGTGAAACACCCGTATCGAAGAGAATCGAATAGAACGATCATGAAATAGTATAAAACCTTTGAGAATAGAAGGAGAAGTGCCTCTGGGCTAAGAAGTACCACTAGAAGCATCCACCACATTAAGCTGCCCAACTTGACATTGCTAGGAGCAATGGGACAAGATGAAACCCAATGTCCCTATTTCTTGCAATATTGCACACACGAGGCTTAGGATAGTCTCGAATCAAATGATCGGAAGAGCCACAATTGAACCACTCCTTCTAACTAGGAGGTGTTCCACTGGGCTGAGAGCTAGAACCAACAGACATCTTCTTATTTTTATAAGGAAAAGAATTGGACTTCCGAAAAGGAAACATTTTCTTATTGGGGTTCTCAAGAACCTCAGTCTCATCACTACTGTCTCTCTCCTTCTCGACTGCTTCAAGATGAAGCACTGAGTCAACTAACTCCTTAAGTGAAAGCTTAAGCTGAAGCATCAAAGATTATTTCAAATATTTCTTGAGGCTAGAAACAAACTTGAGATTCTTCCTATAAGAAGTGCTAATATACTCAAGACCATACTTGGACAAGGCCTTAAATGAAGAATCATACTTGAAAACCAAAGACTTCCCTTGCTTCAAATTAAGGAAGCAACATGTAAGAGGGCTTTCTCGGACTCGGGAACGAACTTAAGTTCGAATTCCTCCCTAAACTAGATCCAAGTAAGAGTGGAATCATCAATCTTAGTGATAAGATGCTCATACTAATCAAGTGCACGCTCTTGCAACATACTCGATGCTACAAGAACTCGGTGATGGTCGGAAAGATCCATGTGTGTAAAGATACGCTTGCATGTACGAATCCATGCCTGGACCTTAAGAACATACTTCGAGCCTTTGGAAAGCTTGCCTCCAAAGTGAGAGAAATCATTGCACATACGCGCAAAAGCTGAATTGCACGGAGGGGACAAAGGAGTAGGAGATGGAGGCTGAGTGCTCCTGAATAACTCCATGAACCGATTGGAAGACATATATACACCGTATGGATGTGAGCCACTGGACGGCCCATCATTAGAACGATGACCTCTGCTTCTTCCAGCCATAAGCTTGATAAGATAAGATAATGATTATTCACAGAATAAGATTTCATTATTTCAATTATGGAATACTACGGAATTAAAATGCATTCCTAGACATATTCCCAATTTATATCTATCCCTAAGGACACGGAAAGATTAAGGACACGATGATTAGGGAATATGTTATCACTTATAATGTACTCTGATGTACTGTAATATATGTTCTGTTATGTATTTATCATATTTTGTCCTAAACTCTGCTCTAATACCAAGCTGTGACTCCCCACCCCGAGACCCACATTAATAAAGAGCATTACAAAGTAATACTATATGTTAATATAGAGCATAGGGCTGGTTAGGAGCGACCATCCATTAGATTTGCCTTAAACAAGTATTGAATACGTCGATTTGGTGCCCTTATTTTTTTCGTTTATCTTTCTCAAGTGGGTCGACATACTCAATAAATGTTTAACACAAAACTACGGTGGCTAATGGTGAAAGTGTACTATGCTATGGATCGTGCAATATGGATAAACAATAATGCAGATAATAATATTGGTAACAATATAATTAATAATGCGAAAAAATAAAAGCAGTAAGAAAAACAACACCGGATATTTTTATACTGGTTCGGAGCACCTCCCTATGTCCAGTCCCAGACTCCTTCTGGAATTACACTATAAACAATATCCCTTACTTAACCCGGAGGAACAGGTTTATACAACACCTGAACAGCAGAACAGGATTTCTGCCTCAACAGCTGAAGCGGTCTTTCTGCCTAAACAACCGAACAGGACTTCTACTATATACAGCAAGCTTTGGTGACTAGTATATTCTTGATAACACAGATATGTCTTGAAGTACAACCTTCCTATAATCAAATCCTTAAGAGTATTTTGTGTGTGTATTGATTGAAAGGAAGTAAATCACTTAGAATCGAAGAATATATGTATTAACTCAGAGATTCAAGCGATACAAAGTTTGTGAATGCTTTGAATTGCAAAGGATATAGAGCAAGAATAGATTAAGAGAGAAAAGTAAAAATTCGGTGATTGTGGAAAGAATCAAAGCATGTTTATATAGAGGATATAGGGATGCAATCGATCGTGAGCGATCTCAATCAAAAGTTGCATCTATTCCTATTGAAATTGAATCGAAACCACTTCATGAAAGAAAGTGTCTTTTCAGTAAAATAGCCGTTATTTGTCGTTCAGTCAACTGACTCAGAATTGCCAGTCGACTAAAATTCAAAAAACATGCATTTCATGGCAATTTTATGTGCACTATCTGAGTCAGTCGACTGACCTATGTTATGTTGCACAGATCACTTTAAAAACAATATTTCGAGATGAAATCTTTTTGCGTGTGAGTGTGACTTCTTAAAGGATGATTTTAACAGTATTTTAATAGAACCAAGACTCAAAAACAATATAAATATACATACTATATTCTGAATTGAAGTCTTGTCTTTGTTTGAAGCTCTATTCTCTTTTTGTCGCTATGTCTCATCGCCTATATAATGCGAGAAATCAACTCCAAATACATATATAATACCAATTCCATACAAGTTGGAATTATCGCAGTATATGTTTTTAATAAACAACATCCGCTTAATATACGGCATATAGGGTCTATTTCAATACAACAGATAATAATTTATCATCCAATCACACAATCAAGCAATTATAAATCTAACTATTTAAAATTTAAATCGAAACAATTCGATTGAGTGAGAAGTTCTCACCTTGAGTTTCCGTTAACAGTTGTAGCGTTTTATTTCGAATAAAATTAAACTTGCGTTTAATTTTACCCGAAATTTTTACTCGCTCCAAACGACTCCAAACCAGCTCCATTGCGTAGTGCTCGACAAAACGATTGCAACGCAATTTGTTTCTTCAGTTTTCAATCTCGTATGAATAAGTTATGGCTTTTTAAAGTTTACACAATTATAATACAAATCAATTTCAATTTTATTTTATTTTTTTATACCCAATACACCAGGGCCGCACGATCTGCTTGAAGAATCAGGGCCGCACTTTTGCTTCATCTCCCTCCATCAGGTTTCACGTTTCCAACGTGAAGAAGAACCCATATATCACGTTCAACATATGATGGCCGCACCTTCATTTCTCGACTTGAACGCGATCAACAACTTCCCTTTCGAAGTCACAGCCAAGCCCTTCCCACGGCCATAAGGACGTTGAACTCGGCCCCACCTACTGCCATAAAAACATGATAGGAGCTGCTGCCTTCAAGCTCCATTTGCCGTCAATCCATCATCTCGATTTTGATCATAGCCGTTGGATTCATAGTTCACAACGTTGTCTACGTTCTTTGTGTTGAAAGTTTTTCGAATTAATGCTTGGATTAGAAGAAATCGAGGGAAGAAGAAGAGTGTTTTTTGGCCATTGATAGATGAAAGTGGCGGCCTGAACTTTGAAGCTAGGGTTTAGTGAAAAATTTAAGATCTTAGGTCCTTTTATAGAAATTTCTCAAATTACTATTGATTTTCAAATTTTCCGAACTCCAAACGAAGCGTACCGACTGGCGTTTCTAGGGTTTAACCCATGTTCTGGAAACAATGGAATATGTTTGAAAGCCAATTCGATCATCTATGCGAGTTACGGTAATAAACGATCAAATTTAAATTAAACCGATTAAACTAATTTCTATGCGTTTTGGCTTGCCCCGGACAAACGGTAAATCCGATTAACACGAAATTTGAAACCTTACAATAATATAACATTACGGATCCGATGAAAATGGTTTTGTCAAAATCCGAGACTGTTTGAAAAATGACTATTTTCACTAGTCGATTGAATATTAAAATATTCAATTTTCACAAATTTAACGTTTAATTCGATTTTAAAAGTTCACAAACATTGTTCTAACTCCAATATGATTTAATATAACTCTATAAATCATTTTTTTAATCACATTAAACTCAATTCCCAATTATTTACGCAATTTCAAATATTAAATTACCGATTTTATTATCCAATTAAATCCAGATATTCGAAAAATAAATTATTCGACTTACAAATTTTACTTATTGATATTTAAAATCAATCAAAATTTCTGAATTTCAAAAGACAGAAATTCTGGGTTGTTACAAAAACATTTTGAACCAAAAACTTTAAAATGTGAAATACTTGGTTTTCTTCCATTAAATAATTCATAAGGAGTATTCTCAGTTAGTGGTCGAATAGAAACACGATTCAAGACATAACGGGCGGTAGCAACGACTTCTGTCCAGAAGTGTTTTGGCAACGTGTTTCCATTTAATAAAGTCCTTGCACATTCTTGTAAGGTTCTATTTTTTCCGTTCTACTACTCCATTTTGTTGAGGAGTTCTTGGGAACGAAAAATTGTGGTTTATTCTTTTCTTTTTTCAAAAATGTTCAAATGCTTCGTTTTCAGACTCACCTCCATGATCACTCCTAATATTTTTAATTTTTATGCCTTTAAAATTCTGAATTCTTTTAACAAAAGATTTAAAATGATCAAAAGTATCACTTTTGTTTTTCATAAAGATTGTCCAAGTATATCTTGAAAAATCACCAACAACTACAAACACTTATTTACTATGATTTATGGATTGTACTTGTGTTGGTCCAAATAAATCCATGTGTAGTAATTCAAGTGGTTGCATTGTTGAAATTACCTATTTAGATTTAAAAGATGACTTAGTTAATTTTCCTAATTGACATGCATCACAAATATGGTCTATTTTAAAATTCATTTTCGGTAATCCTTCTACTAAATCATTTTTACATAATTTTCAAATAGCTCTAAAATTAATATGGAATTTTGTGCCATAACCAAGGATCATTTTCTTTGGCTAATAAGCACATATTTGAATTATAATTTATATTCATATTTAAAACGTAGATATTTTTGTCTCTGAAACCTTCAAAAATAAGATTATTATTTTGATCCAAGATACCACACTTATTTTCAGAAAAATTGATTTTGAATCCTTTATCACACAATTGGTTGATACTAAGTAAGTTGTGTTTCAAATTTTTAACTAATAAAACATTGGAAATAAGAGGTAGATTGGATATACCGACATTGCTGACGTCTCCTTTTCCTATAATATATCCTTTTGAATTGTCTCCAAAAGTGACTGAGCCTTCATTTGAGTAAGTAATGTTTGATAGCATATTTTTGTCACCGATCATATGTTTCGAGCAACCGCTGTCGAGTATCCATTTTCCTCTTTTTTTAAGTGGGACCTGCAAGAAAATTAAGAATATCATTGGTACCCACTTTTTAATAGGGTTCTTAAGAGTTAGACCATAGGAAAACAAACCCTAGAAGGTTTAGTATCCTTTTTGAAAATATAATTTTTATTTTTATGAACAGATTCAAAAAATGAATTTATATATTTCTTTCTAATTAAACTATTGTTTGTTTTAGGAATCCATATTTTTATAGTCTTTATATTGGATTTCTCTTTTAAATGTTCTTTTATAGTCCAAGGTTTATAATCATTTCTCCTTTTGTTTTTACTTTTAGGTGGAGCTTTTGATTTCTTGACATAACCTAAACCATTTTTGTTTGAAGTAGGTTGAGAATTTTTAATAATATTGGATAAATTTTCTCTTCCTTTATTAAAATTTGAAATGTTTCTAGTAATATCATCGAGCTTTGTTTTGAGACTAGTGTTATTTAACTCAATAATTTTGATTTTTGTTTTTATTTCATGATTTTCAGAAACCAGAACATCATTCTTTTCGTTTTGAGTTTCTATTTCTTGACTTAAAAGAACGAGTTGAGAATTGTTAGAAGATGAATCTTGAATTTTTTCAAGTTCTTCTTCTAATATTTTCTTCTCGTCTTTAAACATATCTCTTTCGAATTCTGCTCTTTTCTGATTTTCCAAAGCTTCTTTATATTTCCTTTTGAGACTTTTCAAAGTATCTAGTAGTTCTGAATTAATTTCTATCATATCATCAAAAGTTAAATCACTAACCTCATTATCTTTAGCCATGAAGCATACATTTGCTTGTTCATTGTCACTGTCACTGTCACTTTCGCTTTCAGAAGATGAAGAATCTGAGTCATCCCATGTTACTGAAAAAGCTTTTCTCTTGAACTTGTCCTTCTTGTTCTTATTGCTGTATACTTTCTTTTGTTCTGGGCAGTCTTTTTGCATATGTCCCTTTTTGTGGCAGTTGAAACATTTTATCACCGAGGTTGATGGTTTGTTTTTGAAACTTCATTTTCCATTATTCTTGTTCTTTTTTCTAAATTTCAAATTTTTTGTTAGAGTTTTTGGCAATGAATGCTAGGTCTTCTTCATCTGAATCTGAGTCTTCTTCTGCAGCATGAAAAGCTATATTCTTCTTGTCATGTGCTTGTACTCTTTTAGCCTGTAAGTTTACTTCATAGGACATTAGATTTCCTATTAACTCTTCTGGTTTCATGGTAGAAAGATCATTAGCTTCCTCAATGGCTAAGACTTTTCTTTCCCATTCATCCGTTAAAGAGTTAAGGATTTTTGAAACAATATCAAAGTCGGAATATATTTCTCCTAGTCCTAATAAAGAATGATGAATATCTTGAAATATGGAGTACATATCATTTATAGATTCATCTTGCTTCATTCTAAAATTTTGAAATTGATTCTTAAGCATAGATATTTTACTTTGTTTAACCTTGTTAGAACCTTCATGAGTGATTTTTAGTGTTCTCCATATTTCATAGGCAGTGTTTCATATACTAACACGATTAAATTCATTTTTATCTAAAGCACAAAATAACATGTTCATAGCTTTGGCATTTGAAAAAGCATCTTGTCTTTGTGTGTTTGACCATGTTGAATATTCAGTTGTGGGTAAGTGATATTCTGATTGTGTAATGTTCCATGAATCAAAACTATTTGCTTGCATACACACACACACACGCATTCGTGTAGCCCAATAGTTATAATTCACGCCATTAAACAGTGAAGGTCGTGCAGTGGATTGACCTTCAATAAAACTGGTGTTAGCGTTACTATCCATATTACTGAGATATCAAATAACTGTGACAGTTATAGGATGACCTTGCTTCGATACCAAATGAAAGTGTACTATGCTATGGATTGCGCAATTTGGATAAACAATAATGCAGATAATAATGTAGGTAACAATATAATTAATAATGCGGAAAAATAAAAGCAGTAAGAAAAATAACACCGGATATTTTTATACTGGTTCAGAGTGCCGTCCTACGTCCAGTCCCAGACTCCTTCTGGAATTACACTACAAATAATATCCCTCACTTAACCTGGAGGAACATGTTCATACAACACCTGAACAGCAGAGCATGATTTCTGCCTCAACAGCTGAAGAGGTCTTTCTGCCTGAACAACCAAACAGGACTTCTACTATATACAACAAGCTTTGTTGACTAGTATGTTCTTGATAACACATATATGTCTTGAAGTACAACCTTCCTATAATCAAATCCTCAAGAGTATTTTGTGTGTGTATTGATTGAAAGGAAGTAAATCACTTAGATTCGAAGAATATATGTATTAACTCAGAGATTCAAGTGATATAAAGTTTGTGAATGCTTTGAATTGCAAAGGATATAGAGCAAGAATAGATTAAGAGAGAAAAGTAAAAATTCGGTGATTGTGAAAAGAATCAAAGCATGTTTATATAGAGGATATAGGGATGCAATCGATCGTGAGCGATCTCAATCAAAAGTTGCATCTATTCATATTGAAATTGAATTGAAACCCCTTCATGAAAAAAAGTGTCTTTTCAGTAAAATAACCATTATTTGCCGTTCAGTCAACTGACTCAGAATTGCCAGTCGACTGAAAGTCAAAAAACGTGCATTTCATGGCAATTTTATGTGCACTAACACAGGTCAGTCGACCAGCTGGTCTGAGTCAGTCGACTGACCTGTGCTATGTTGCACAGATCACTTTAAAAACAATATTTCAAGGTGAAATCTTTTTGTGTGTGAGTGTGACTTCTTGAGGGATGATTTTAACAGTATTTTAACAGAACTAAGACTCAAAAACAATATAAATATAAATACTATATTCTGAATTGAAGTCTTGTCTTTGTTTGAAGTTCTATTCTCTTTTTGTCACTATGTTCCATCATCTTGTGATCTATGATCGTCAATGCTTGTTGATGTTCTTCGTCATGAATCAAAATCATGATTCAACAGATAGATCTATTAGAACAAAATATAACAACAACAAATACAACAGATCATAAAACAACAATCACACACATATAGACATATATACAGATACCTCATAGTACACTACATGGTGATACACAAGTGGTGGGTCATAAACCACATATATACATCGAGTCAAAAAGAATATATACATATCAGAGTACACAGAATAACTACAAGGCTACACAAAAGATGACTAGCATCCAAAAGAAAGCAAGATAATCCATGGCGAAAGCAGTATAGAGGTAATCTATAGTAGGTGTCTAACCTGAGACAACCCGGTCTGACCCGAGTATATATGATACATATGAGGGTATTGCTTAAATAAACTGATTAACACAAGATAGATGAAGTATAGGGATGAACAATTATATTTCTTCTCGAAAGAGAAGAAGCAACACCAAATATATATATATATATATATATATATATATATGAACTACCAAGATATCATATGAGGGTTTGTCGATAGAGGCAAGATCAACTATAACATCAATTACTCACAAATAATCGCCTCATATCATCGGCATCAACAACAACCAATATAATGACTTCCATCAACCACAACTCCTAAATAGGAAATCACAAATCTAAAAATGCCAAAGGATGCCAACCATAGATCACAATATGTAGAACTTCGTTAAGAGTTCAAAAGTCCAAAATGTAATCACCATATAATAAATCGTCAAACGGCTCAAAGGCCCAATAATCATGAAATGGCTAAAACGTTTAGGATTCACAAATAAATCAAGAAATATCAAAAAAGATGCATGTGCTCAACAAAATGGCCAAAGCTCGCCAAGTATTGTATCACAATTATGGCGGCTAATATAAATGACCCAAAGGTCAAACAACCTGAAGGTCCAACGGCTTGAAAGCTCAAATGACCCGAAGATCCAGCACTGACAAACAACCGAGGGTCCATAAAATTTGTAACTTCAACAAAACAAATTCGGATTTAATCAAAAAGTAAACGCATGTGTCCTTTACCACATGGTTTACTAAATCGTTTAAATCAGTTCCTCATTCTCTCGAAGAGTGCAAAAATGTGTATTTATACAGAAAATACTTTGCTTCGAAAAAACTAGTTTTGAAATAATTTTTCTAAAATCGTTTGGAAATTATAGCTTTGAAATTCTCTTTATTATTGAGAATATCTCCAAAAAAATTATAATGTTGTAAAATATTTATTTCAAAAGCTATTTTATTATAAAAATCATTCTAAAATCGGTTTAGGAAAAACATGCACGAAAACAACAAAAATCACCGAAAATGCCATAAAATCGACATATGAAAACCACTCAAAAACATGTCAATCCAGAGTACGGATCAATAATAATGTTGGATTACTGATTGATAAGTT
Organism: Allium cepa; assembly: GCA_030765085.1. Lineage (NCBI taxonomy): Eukaryota > Viridiplantae > Streptophyta > Magnoliopsida > Asparagales > Amaryllidaceae > Allium > Allium cepa. The sequence continues at coordinate 105,020,082 of CM060935.1, forward strand.
TAAGCCTTTCAAAACATTTCAAAATATCATAGGAATTGGTCACAAAAACAATTGGAAAAGGCAGAATAATCAAAAAAATGCACAGGAAGAACAAAAGAACGACATCCACAAATAAACCAAACAAGGGTTGACCCTTATATTGCTCAAGTCGACTTTGGGAAGCATGGGTCAACCCATATATGGCTCTGGTCGACCCTAGGGTCGAACCCCAAAGAGCCTGGGTCGACCCGATGGCCGTGAATATTACAGGCATTTTTTGCCTGTTTCCTTTCCAACTTCGAGCACTGATTTCAGGCACTTCCTGATTGAATTAAGCGATGAAATTCGACGTGCAACTACTACTAAACATGTTCTATGATCCAGAAAAGGTTTCACTCAATTCCGATATGAAACCAAAGAGACACAGGCTCACAAAGTTGAACCCAGACAATATTTTTACTGTAAACGAGAAATTTCAGATTTATAGTTTGCAGTATAAAAAAAACAACGAAAACTAAAATAGATTTTTCGCAAGCAGCTTGATTTAGCTAGAAATGTGAGTTACAACTCACCTTGATAAGATTTTAACAATTTTGAATTGCAAGTCGTGGTATTTAGGCTTTGGAGAAACTTCATATACCTGTAGAAGTTGGAAAAGAGAACATGCAAGCATAAAACAAAAGTTATAGTTATCCAAAGTTTATCAAACTAGGAATTGATGAAATAATCTTATGGTTTGAACGGATTATCTGTTAACTCTCTTGAATTCACAAATTTTCCCTTTGATTTTGTTTAATTTGGGGCTAGATTTGAATTTTTAGGAGAAGGTAGCCATTTTCTTTATTTTCCGAGAAGAAGGCAAAGAAGGTGTATTGTACGTACTCTCCTCTTGCAACCAGAAAGGTCTAATGGGTTATTGGGTTTGGGTTAGTAAGGTTAGGACCCAATAGGCTATGTTTAATTAATTTAGGCTATTATGTTTTAATTAACACCATCTAACACTTAATTATCACTTAATTAAACCAATTTTACACCTATTGTTCCTATTTTAACATGTTTCACTTTAGAAAATTAACACAACATACATAAATTTATTTAAACCATTTTGAAACGTTAATTTTAACACAAACATTTTAAGTTTTACATATTCAACTAAAATAGTTAATTTTCCAGTTAACTGTTTAAAATTTACATTTTTAACAATTAAATTTGCTCTAACATATATTTTAAATATAATAAATGTACAAATCTTATTAAAAATATTTTTACACACTAATATTGATTTTTAATCAATATTACACATTTTATATTCTCATTTTCAACTTAATTAATTTCCAAAACAACCAAAATTTGCCAATATCAATAAATTATCCCAATGTTGCATTTTCAACATGTATAAATACTTAGAACATGTTTTTATACCCAATTACCCATTATAAAGTTCCAAAACTTTATTTTCCCCATACTTAAATTTACATAACCTAATATATTGAGGTAATATTTTTTTTTTCAATCCAGTATAACCCAAATCTCATTATTTAACCATTTTGAATGATTAAACAAATTATTCTTTCCAAATTATATTTATTCTCTTAAATAAAAAAAACTATAGTGATCATTTAATTTGTTTAGATAGTTAATCACAAAACTAGGGTTATTACAGACTCCTCCATTATAAAAATTGCGTCCCCGTAATTACTAGAGAAGAGTTGTATTCCACACGATTTATTTCATCTAGCAAAGGAAAACAGATAAGCTTGAGTTAGAGTTCTCACCCTAAACACGAGAAGATAGAAAAGCAGGATAGGATTGCTTGATAAATTCTCTTGTTTCCCATGTACATTCATTGGGATTAGCAGACCATTGAATCTTCATGAGCGGTACATCCTTATTTCGAAGGCGTTTCACCTCCGAAGCAAGAATACGGACATGATGTTGCACCATAAATAAATTAGATGAGATCTCAAGCTCTTTCAAAATAGGAGGGTCAATGATAAAATTTGAATTACGAAGGTAATTCCGAAACCGAGAGACGTGAAACACGTCATGAATACCAGAAAAATATGCCAGAAGTTATACTCTATAACCAACTTGAGTAATAGAAAATGGTCCTATGAACCGAGGAGCCAATTTTCCCGTCCTACTTAAACGCATTACCCCCTTCAAGGGAGATACACGAATATAAACAAGATCACCAATAGAGAATTTAAGAGGCTTCTTATGATTATCCGCATAGGATTTCTGTCGACTCTGTGCCTCTTTCATTCTCTGACGAACAAGATTGATCTTCTCTGAAGCTTCACGAATAGAATCAGGGTCTAAAATCAACTTCTCCCCGGATTCCAACCAATAAGATGGTGATCGACATGACCTTCCATATAGGGCTTTGAAAGGAGCTATACCAATACTAGACTGAAAACTATTGTTATAAGAGAACTCAACAAGCGGCAGGTGGTCTTTCCAACTACTACCAAAATGAAGAATGCATGCACGAAGTAGATCCTCAAGAATACGATTCACCGAATCAGTCTGTCCATTAAACCGCGGATGATAAGCTGTGCTGAAGCTAAGCTTTGTACCTAGAGCTTTTTGAAGACTCTGCCAGAAATTACTCGTGAAAAGTGAATCGCTATCACAAACGATCGAACTAGGAACACCATGAAGTCTCACGATCTCCTTAATATATAGCTCGGACAGATGAGAAGCTGTCCTACTAGATTTAGTAGGAATAAAATGAGAGGAGTTAGTCAAGTGATCCATAATAACCTAAACACATTATGGACAGATCTCGAACAAGGTACGACATAATAAAGTCCATAGAGACTTGATCCCATTTCCATAATGGGGCCTCAAGAGGCTGAAGAAGACCACTAGGACGCTGATGTTTGGCTTTAATGAGTTGATAAGTCATGCAATTACTCATATAACTAGTAACATCACGCTTCATGCCTTCTCAATAATACAAGCGTCTCATATCGGTATACACCTAGCTACTGCCGGGATGAATAGTATACTTAGAACAGTGGCAATCATCAAGAATGTCCCACCTAAGATCAGAAACACAAGGCACAATCAATCGATTCTTCTTATGAAAACAACCATGAATATCAATGCCGAAATCCCCCAACTATTTATCATAGGGTTCAGCCTTACATAGCTGAATAAGGCAGACAAGATCTGGATCTTGCCACTGAGCCTCGGCAATATGATCCAATAAGCTAGGTAGAGCTTCCAAACTAAATAATAAGATAGGAGAATCTGAAGCTGGAGCACGATTACGAATATAACAAATAGATAAGGTCTCCAACACATTCCACTCGACTTACATCATAGAAACAACAGCTAGTGCTTGCGACTTAACGCATCTGCAACTTGATTCCCCTTTCCTGGAGTGTATTGAATATCAAAATCGTAAGAGGCTAGGAACTTATGCCAATGCTGTTTCCGCATAATAAGCTCTTTCTGGGTGAATAGATACTTCAACAATTTATGATTGGTATAAAGAATGAAGCACTCGTCCATAAGATTATCACGCTAAACCTTCAAGGCAAAGACTATGGCGGCCAACTCTAAGTCGTGGGTGACATAGCGAACCTCATTCGAACACAGTTGCCTAGAAGCATAGGCAACTACCCGATCTCTCTGCATAAGCATGGCACCGAGACCACATCGACTAGCATCGATGTAGACAATAAGATCTAGATTCCCTTCAGGAACCACAAGGATAGTTGCATTAGTGGGAAGTTCTTTCGATTTCTAAGAAGAAGCTTCACATTGATCAGACCAAACAAATCGAAAGCCTTTTCTAGTAAGGCTAGTAAGAGGAAGAACGATGTGGGAAAAATCCTTGATGAACTGATGGTAATAACCTGTCGCTAAAAGGAAATTGCAAATCTTAGAAACATTCTCTGGCCTTTTCCAATTCTAAATGACTTCTATCTTCGATGGATCGAAGAAATGCCATCAGAAGAAACAACATGGCTAAGGAACTTCACCTTATTCTTCGAAAAGTGGCACTTGGAGAATTGTCTTTAAGTTGATGCTAACGAAGAGTACTCAAAACAATCCTCAAATGATGAGCATGATCGGCTTCGGATTTAGAGTGGACAAGGATGTCATCAATGAATACATGGACGAAATTATCGAGATATTCCTGGAATACTCAATTCATAAGATCGATGAAATGAGCTGGGCCATTCGTCAAATCGAATGGCATAACGAGCCGCTTATAAGAACCATAACAAGCATGGACTGCGGTAAGAGGAATATTATCCTCCGCAACTCATAGCTGATGAAAACCGGTGGCTAGGTCAAGGTGAGAAAAGACCTTTGCACCACTCAATAGATTAAACATTTCATCGATCCTACGCAACGGATACTTATTCTTAATGGTTAATTCATTAAGCTTGCGGTAATCGATGCAGAGCCTAAGAGTACCATCGGACTTCTTAACAAAGACGAACACGACACTCCATGGTGAAGAACTACACTGAATGAATTTCTTGGCTTCAACCTCCAACAATTGCGTTTTGTGTTCCTCATTTTCCTTGGTGGACATCCTCGTGGGAGGACGACTAACAGGTTGAGCACCAGGAATGAGGTCAATGCGGTACTCAATTGCCTGTTTGGGTGGCAAACCCAAAACAGGCTCAAATACATCAGCAAAATCAAAAACGACTGGAACTCGAGATACGTCATCATCATCTCGAGACTCAAGAGCAAATAAAGATGCTTCGGAATCTTAATCAACATTCAGAAGAACAAGAGATAACTGATCAGCCGAATCATGATGCCTAATATATAGGATCATTTTAGAACATAGGATTCGGGCTTGATAACATGCAAGCCAATCCATCCCAAAATCATGTCAAATCCAAGATAGTGAATAACGTGCAGATTCGCAAGGAAAGAAAAACCATAAAGAATAATCTCAACATCACTACAAAGCATTCTAAGTATTGCGGATCCCCTACTAGGATTCGCGATCCTCAAAGAAGTAACAAGGCAAGAAACATCCAATGGTATAACATCAACAAGCTCCTTCGATACGAATGAGTGTGAAGCACCAGTATCAAAGAGAACTTGAATAGAACGATAATGAAATAATATAGAACCTTCGAGAGTAGAAGGAGAAGTACCTCTGGGACGATAAGAACCACCAAAAGCATCCACCACATTAACCTTGCCCGACTTGACATTACTAGGAGCAATGGGACAAGATAGAACCCAATGTCCATCTTTCTTGCAATAACAGCACACACGAGGCTTGGGGAAATCTCGAAACAAATGGTCAGAAGAGCCACAACTGAAAAATTCCTTCTCACTAGGAGGTGCTGCACTGGGCTGAGAGCAAGAAACAAAAAACTTCTTCTTCTTGTTATATGGAAAAGACTTGGATTTCTGAAAAGGAAACTTCTTCTTGTTGGGGTTTTTACGAACCTCGGTCTCATCACTACTATCTCTCTCCTTCTCGACTGCTTCAAGATAAAGCCCTGACTCAACCAACTCCTCAAATGAAAGCTTAAGATGAAGCATCAAAGATTTCTTCAAATATTTCTTGAAGCCAGAAACAAACTTGAGATGCTTCTTATAAGAAGTGCTAATATACTCGAGACCATACTTGGACAAGGCCTCAAATGAAGAAACATACTCGAAAACTGAAGACTTCCCTTGCTTCAACCCAAGGAAGCGATGATCTAAGCAGGCTTTCTCGGACTTGGGAACGAACTTAAGTTCGTATCACTCCCTAAACTGGATCCAAGTAAGAGTAGACTCATCGATCTCAATGATAAGAAGCTCATAGCAATCAAGTGCACGCTCTTGTAACATACTCAATGCTATAAGAACTCAGTGATGGTCGAAAAGATCCATGCAAGTAAAGATACGCTCGCATGTACGAAGCCATGCCTGGACCTCAAGAACAGACTCTGAGCCTTTGAAAGGCTTGCCTTCAAAGTGAGAGAAATCACTGCACATACGCACAAAAGCAGACTTTCACGTAGGGGACGAAGGAGTAGGAGCTAGAGACTGAGTGCTCCTGAATAACTCCATGAACTGATCGGTAAATATATATACACCATCTGGATGTGATCCACTGGACGACCCAGCATCAGAATGACGACCTCTTCCTCTTCCAGCCATAAGCTTAATAAGATAAGATAATGACTATTCACTGGATAAGATATCATTATTTCAATTATGGAATACTACGGAATTGAAATGCATTCCTAAACATATTCCCAATTTATGTCTATCCCCAAGGACACAGAAAGATTAAGGACACGATGATTAAGGAATATGTTATCGCTTATACAGTACTCTGATGTACTGTAATATATGTTATGTCCTTTGTTTATAATATTTTGTTTTGAACTCTGCTTTGATACCAACTTGTGACGCCCTACCCTAAGACCCACATTAACAAAGAGCAATATGGAGTAATACTGTCTATTAATGTAGAGAATATGGCTGGTTAGGAGCGATCATCCGTAAGATTTGTCTTAAATAATTATTGAATACATCGATTGGGTGCTCTAATTTTTTTCTTTTACCTTTCTAAAGTGGATCGACATACTCAATAAATGTTTAAAACAAAACTATGTTGGCTAATGGATCTATTAGAACAAATCATAACAACAAAAAATACAATAGATCACAGAACAACAGTCACACACATATATATACATGTATACAGATACCTCATAGTACACTGCATAGTGCTACACATGTGGTGGTTCATAAACCATACATATACATCGAGTCAAAAAGAATATATACATATCAGAGTACATAGAGCAACTACAAGGCTACACAAAATATGACTAGCATCCAAAAGAAAGCAAGATAATCCATAGCGGAAGCAGCATAGCGGTAATCTATAGTAGGTGTCTAACCTGAAACAACTTGGTCTGACACAAGTATATAAAATACACGGGTCAGTCTAGTTTGAATAAACTGATTATCACAAGATAGATGAAGTATAGGAATGAAAGATAATATTTTTTCTTAAAAGAGAAGAAGCAACACCAAATATATGTATCAACTACCAAGATATCATACAAGGGTTTCTCGAAAGAGGCAAGATCAACTACAACATTAATTAGTCACAAATAATTGCTTCATATCATCGGCATCAACAACAAGCAATATAATGGCTTCCATCAACCATAACTCCTAAATAAGAAATCACAAACCTGAAAAAGGCCAAAGGATGGCAACCGTAAATCGCAATATGTAGAACTCGGTTAAGAGTTTAAAACTCCAAAATGTAATCACCATATAATAAATCCTCAAATAGCTCGAAGCTCCAATAATCATGAAATGGCGAAAACATTTGGAAATCACAGATAAATCAAGAAATATCACAATAGATGCATGTGCTCAACAAAATGGCCGAAGCCCACCAAGCACTGTATCACAAATATGGTGCCTAATATAAATGACATGAATGCCAAACAATTCGAAGGACAAACAAACGATGGCCAAAAAACCTAAAGGTCAAACAACCCGAAAGTCCAACGGCTAGAAAGCCTAAATAACCCGAAGGTCCAGTACTGGAAAACAACTCGAAGGTCCATAAAGTGTGTAGCTTCAATATAACAAATCCTGAATTAACCGAAAAAGTAAACGGATGTGTTCCATACCATATGTTTTACTAAATCTTTTAAATCACTTTCTTGTTCTCTCGAAGAGTGCAAAAATATGTATTTATATAGAAAATACTTTGCTTCGAGAAAACTAGTTTTAAAATATTTTTTCTTAAATCATTTGGAAATTATGGCTTTGAAATTCTCTTTAGTATAGAGAACATATATATTTTAATAACTTCAAATAATTATAAATGTTGTAAAATATTTATTTCAAAAGCTATTTTATTATAAAAATCATTCCAAAATCAGTTCAGAAAACATGTGCACGAAAACAACCAAAATCACCGAAAACGCCATGATATCGGCATATGAAAACCCCTCAAAAACACGTCAATCCGATGTACGGATCAACAATAATGTTGGCATACCTATTGTTAGGTTTAGGCCCTTCAAAACACTTTAAAATATCACAAGAATTGGTCGCAAAAATCATTGGAATAAGCAGAATAATCAAAACAGTGCGTAGGAAGAACGACTTGGACAAATAAAAGAAACAAGGGTCGACCCTTATATTGCTCAGGTCGACACCCAGAGATCCTCGGTCAACCTGATGGTCACGAATACTACATGCATTTTTTGCTTGTTTCGTTTCCAACTTCGAGCACTGTTTTCAGGCACTTCTAGATTGAATTAAGCTATGAAATTTAACATGCAACTACTAATAAACATGATCTATGATCCGAAAAAGGTTTCACTCAATTCCGGTATCAAACCAAAGAGATACAAGGTCACAAAGTTGAACCCAGAAAAGATTTTTACTGTAAACTAGAAATTTCAAATTTATAGTTTACAGTATATAATAAAAACAACGCAAATTGAAACATATTTTTTTATAGGCAGCTTGATTTGCTAGAAGTGTAAGTTACTACTGACTTTGATACGATTTTAGCAATTTTGAATTGCAAGCAGTGGTATTTAGGCTTTGGAGAAACTTCAGATACTTGTAGAAGATGGAAAAGAGGACATGTAAGCATAAAAAAAGTTACAGTTAACCAAAATTTCTCAAACTAGGAATTGATGAATAATCTTATGGTTTGAATGGATTACTTGTTAACTCTCTTCAATTCACAAATTTTTCCTTTAATTTTGTTTTCTTTGGGGTTAGATTTGAATTTTAGGAGAAGGCGGCCATTTTCTTTGTTTTTCAAGAAGAAGATAAAGAAGGAGAATTGTACATACTCTCCTCTTGCAACCAGAAAGGTCTAATGGGTTATTGGATTTGGGTTAGTAAGTTAGGACCTAATGGGCTACGTTTAATTAATTTAGGATATTATGTTTTAATTAACACCATTTAACACTTAATTATCACTTAATTAAACCATTTTAACACCTATTGTTCCTATTTTAACATGTTTCACTTTATAAAATTAATACAATATATATAAAATTATTTAGACCACTTTTAAACATTAATCTTAACATAAACATTTTAAAATTTACATATTCAACTAAAATAGGTAATTTTCCACTTAATTGTTTAAAACCTACATTTTTAACAAGTAAATTTTCTCTAACATATTATTTTAAACATAAAAAATGTACAAATCTTATTAAAAATATTTACACAGTAATATTGATTTTTAATCAATATTACACATTTTATATTCTCATTTGCAACTTAATTAATCTCCAAAACAACCAAAATTTGCCAATATCGATAAATTATCCAATTGTTGCATTTTAAACATGTATAAATACTTAAAACATTTTTTTATCACCAATTACCCGTTGTAAAGTTTCAAAACTTTATTTTCTCCATACTTAATTTACTTAACCTAATTATATTGAATTGAGGTATTATATTTTTTTAATTCAACATAACCCAAATCTCATTAGTTAACCATTTCGAATGATTAAACAAATATTCTCTTCAAATTATATTTATTCTCTTAAATAAAAATTTATAATCATTATTATAATTTGTTTAGACCGGTAATCACAAGACCAAGGTTGTTACAAATGATGCGTATGAAAACTCAAAAATTTACAAGGAAAAAAACCAAAGTTTTTCATGACAAGTCAAACCTAAGAAAAACATTTTCGCCAAACCAAAATGTTCTTTTGTATGAATATCAACTTTATTTATTCTCTGGGAAATTAAAATCTAGATGGACCAGACCATACATGATACATACTGTTTTTACACACGGTGCCACAAAAACAGAAAACCCTAAGGATGGATCGACTTTTAAAGTCGATTGTCATCGTTTAAAGCTATACTGGGAATTTGTAAGTGACCAAGAGGAGGAGCTGACAATTCTTCATGAGCCCACTGCGTCTAGTAAGGAATTTTAACTCTCTTGTAAATATGCATATAATCTTCTCCTTTACTCTGATTGTATCATGCGTTGACTGTGGGGATAGAGTCAAAAATAAGTGTGGGGGAAGTTCTAATGTTTATTTTGATTTTACAAGCTTTTGTTTTTGCATTTTCCTTTCCACCTATTTTTCAAAAAAATGCATTTTAATTTTCTTAAAAATCCTAAAAACAATTGCCTCATAATTTACATTTAATTAGGCATGATAGAGTAAGCATACATGTAACGGCCTAAAATTTCAATCATTCGAATTTGGAGTATTTAATTGATTTTAAATATTGAAAAGTTAATCTTATAATTTAAATAAGAAATCCAAATATAGCGATTCATTTGATAATTGAATTGTTAAATTTAATATTTGGGAATATTTAAAATAATTGAATATTTAAGTTGAAATGAATGAAAATGATTTTGAAAGTTAATTTAAATTATATTTTGATACATATGAAGATAGTCTTGAATGAAAAGTGATTTAACTAGTTTTGATATTAATTCATTTTAATTAACTTGAAAATAGCCTTTTAGGAGCATTATCTTGGATTTCGACGAAAGTAGTTTCATTGGATCCATAATAGTGAATTATTATACGCCATCGAGTTTCATGTTGATTAGATGTATTGTCTGGTCGTGCGAGATCGAAACGCATGGAAATTAATTTTAGAAAATTATATAAATAATTGGGCTTGAAAAGCTATCTTCTGTATATGGTCAAATAAGACCTCAGGTCTAGTTCCACTGCATTCGGAATAAGGGTATAACATATAAAACGTCAGGCGACATGCTTTGAAGTGACCCACTTCTTTTATCATTTATTTTTAGTGAGTTTTTTATAAGTGATCACTTCTTTTGATTCATTCTCCCAAGGTCTATAATTTTGCTAATATAAAAATTTCAGCATATAAACTAAATCATGCCATTTATATATATGAAGATATGCAAATGATTCTTTGCTTATCAAAGTAATTAAAATAGCAAAGACACTCACTCACATAGTATTTCTCATATTTGAGAGATTTTTGTGTCACATGGTCATTTTATCTATTTTCTTTGATAACCCAATCTTGGTTTTAGATAAATTCAAAATGATTACATCTTATTTTCTTGTCTAATTTACCAGCTTGTTCTGTAGCTCAGATGAATTAATTTTTAGGTTTACATCCCCTACATATGATTTTTTTTAGGGTTTTGAAATTGGGTATTAAAGATTTTGGATTGATACAGGTTATTAAATTATCTCATGCATGTTTGTTTAGCCCGGGGTTCTACTTTTAAACTCAAGCAATTTTTTTCTTTTTGATAAGGAAAATGCTCATACCATATTCTATAGAGTATGAAGTGATCAGATGGACATCAAGGTGAAAGCTTAGTTCAAAAGCCAGGCAGTGAAGATGATATATTTGAACAAAGATGCAGACACAATCTACCATATCAATGGAGACTTAGTATATACATGATGATAGGATGATCATAGCAATGTCACAAATTAGATCAATACAAAATTCTTAAGTGAACCTATTAGGTAGACAACTGAAGTTCTCTTAAGTAAATAACAAATGGTAATGATTAAGGTGTTGTGAAGTGACGGTCATGCCTATTTCAAACAGGACTACATGCTACTTTAAACTGCCTCAGGTTGATCATGACCACATGCAACCAGACTTGAGTCGTGTATCTAGATAGTAAGGTTTGTTAAGTGTAATTGCAGTGAAGTCTACAAGTATCCAAAGATGCATATGAACATACTACACAAAGCAACACAAATTCTTACTATAAACCAAATTCCCAGATTAAGAATTATAGGTCTTGTTTTTAAACTTGACATATACTTATATTAATTACAAGTCATGATCAAGCTTTATTGGTTAGCCCAGACCAGGTTCAACTCAACACTTAACAGATTTATCACATGCTTGGTCTAAAACTATTTCAACTTTACAGTTAAAAATTCATCAGGCATTGTCAAAGAAAGTGTGTCCACATATCAAATTACATGGCATACTTTCTACATCCTAACTTACCCAAAGACCATCCATATCAGATGCTTAAATCAGAGATTCACAAAGACAGACAAGATACTTAAGTTTTTACATATTCTTTACACAGAAAACAAACAAATATTAGTTCTAGAAATACTTAAAACATGATAGAGTTTTGACTAGCTTATTTATTACAATATTTTTGTTATATTCCTTAAGCATTTAAAATTCAAATAAATCTTCAGTTACCCATGCAAGCAAGATTCTCATGCTTCCTTTCCTGCAGCAGCATTTAGAGCTGCCTCAATAAAAATGAGACACCCCAAATGTTACAAAGTAAAAAATAGGGTCAGAAATAATTTCTGGTATGAGTGAAATCATATATTAAAATATTTTGTAAGTTCTAAAAAAAACTGCACGGAGAACATAATTGTTTAATGATGTACTAATTCATTCTAAAGTCGAGCCTAGGTAGGATTATCTATCAATCATACACCTAAATAATCATTCATTCACTTCATTCAGGCATTCATGTCCCTGCTCCAACGGATTTATTTTCTAATTTCCATAGCTTGATTGATCATCTCATTTTTATACTTTTGTTTGGTCTAACTCCTTGCCATTGAACACCATGTGTGCATTGTAAAGGGGCGCGTTCTGTTAACTCTTTACACAGAGGCCTACAGGACTTAAGCAAGTCATGCACATACCCATCATCCTCCTGATGACGAGCAGATCAAGGCACTTCTCCTAAATTATGTCATAATTTAGAGACCATGATTATTTAATTTATAAGGAGCATTTCTTTCCAATTTCCAGAAATGCTTGTGTTCTTTTCTACATTTCATAAATAAAAAATTATTGATCTCACCCAAAGAGTGCATCTACACATATAGGCATTCATATAAGATTCCACTTCTTATATCAAATAATTTTTACTTAATCAAATCTTCCAAAATCTGCTCACACAATTATTCCTAGTAATTTTTCCATTGCTTGCCTAAGTTTGATAAGTCATATTAAAAATCCAGATCTATTTTACCGTGAACATAGGATATGGTTTTTGAGTAAAACCCATAAAACATATTGACTTATGATCTGAACAAATCAGCACATATAAAATACTGCTTTGTTCATATCACTTTTAAATGAACTAGACATGAGCATGAACCTTCTTATTTCACACTGCCTATTTCATTTATTTCTTTGATACCCTACTTCTCAGTAAAATGTTTAACTCATTTTCTTATAAAAACTGAATTATAAAGTTCCATTTCTGTGAACAAGGTAAGTGTTAGATTAATTATGTTTCAGAGAAAAAGTTGAAACCATCATAACAGACCAAAATAAATTGAAGTCTCAATCAAAGATCAACCAGAAAAAACCATTCATGATCTACAAACATTCATTCATAAAATGAAAATCAAACAGAAAACTGAATATAATTTTATATAAAAATTACTTAGCTGCCCTTAGCATGGGTCTTAGTGCCTCAAGCCCATAAATGATCATCACTCACCTTCCTCTTCTTTTCCCCAAGAATACTTAAGCTTGAAGGCAGTGTGAGTGCTTTTTTTTTAAATATGTTTCCGTTTTCCCTCAGAGAAAAGCTCTGCTTTCCTTTTTGATTTAAATCACTTAACTAGGGTTTTACTAGAGGGAAAACCCATTTTATCCTCACATCACTCAGGGAATAATGTGTGTGTAGTTATGGCTAAATGTGCATTTTCTTTTGATTTCTATTTCTGGTAAGAGCAGTTACTTCACTGCTTTTCTATGCACATGCTATTTGCATGATTTACCTGCACATTATTCTCACGTGGCTCAATTTCATAGTGCATTTTGTTATACCCAAGTTGTTTCTCAAATTTCTTTTTGTAAGTTTGATTTCTGGCTATCACATTTTATCATTTGTTTCTCTCTTGATTTATTTTCTAAAATGCATTCATACTCATAAATATTGCTCAACTGGTTTGCATGCATTTTAATTATCAAGAGAAGTTATTTTATCACTCTACATTTTTTTGGCTACATATATACATAATATTCGTGAGATATGTGAATCTAAAAATTCATTCACACTTTACTTGTTTTTCTTCTCATTATTATCTATTAGAGTAATTATTCCCTCACTTGTTTGTCTTTTTCCTTCTTGACATTTGTTTTCAAATTATTTCACTCTTTAATTTATTTTCTGTTAACCAGTTTAATATATTTTTTTCAAAATTATTTTTATCTCAAAATTTTTAGGTCTTCGCGTACTCTCCTCCTAAAAGGAATTGTGTCCCACAATTATGAATATATATATATACACACGTATATATATATATATATATATATATATATATTATGTCAGCAATTTAGAAACTTATGCATCTAGAACTAATCAAACATTTTCAAATAATATTCAAATTTTATCATGATTTCAGGCATGCCTTTATGTAGAAAATAGATTAGGATATTTATCCTTCATCCTATCTTCAGCCTCCCAAGTGCAATCATTTCCATCTAGACTCCACTGAATTTTAACCAATTTAATTATTTTATTTCTTAATTTCTTTTCTTCTCTAGCCATAATTCTCACCGGTTCCTTTTTATAAACCAGATTTTCTTGAATTTCAACATGTGTAGGAGATTCAAGAATAGTCTCCTTATCATGTACCCATTTTCTCAATTGAGATACATGAAACACATCATGTATGTTGCTCAACTCCTCTAGCAACTTTAATCTATAAGCTAAAGTCCCTATTCTTTGAACAATTTCATATGGTCCTATATACCTTGGTGATAGTTTTCCTGCTTTGCCAAATCTCAGTATTTTCCTCACTGGTGTAATTTTGAGAAATACATAATTTCCCAATTCAAGTTCTACTGGCCTCCTCCTCTTATCTGCATGTGCTTTCTGTCTTTCTTGTGCTTCCCTCATTCTTTGCCTCACTAATTCAATTTTTGTAGAAGTTTCCTTCACATGCTCTGGTCCAAGTAACACTCTTTCACCTACCTCCATCCAACATGTAGGAGATAAACAAGGCTTTCCATACAAGGCCTCAAATGGAGCCATACCTATAGTGGACTGGTAACTATTGTTATAAGCAAATTCAGCTAAGTAGAGATGATCCTCCCAGTTGCCTCCAAAATCAAGTATGCATGCTCTAAGAAAATCTTCTAAAACCTTATTAACAATCTCATTTTGCCCATCTGTTTGTGGGTGGTAGGCTGTGCTTAAACTTAGTTATGTCCCCATGGCTTCTTGAAAGCTACCCCAAAACCTTGAGTTAAACAAGGTGTCTCTATCACTAATGATAGTCTTGGGAATACAATGCAATCTCACTACCTCCTTTACAAATAATTGAGCTAGCTTGTGAGCATTTCTGTTTGAATTTACTGGAATGAAGTGTGCTGTCTTGGTAAGCCTGTCAACCACTACCCAAATACTATCATTGCCTCTTCTTGTTCTTGGCAAACCATCCACAAAATCCATTGAAATGCTTTCCCACTTCCAAGTTGGTACTTCTAGAGGTTGCAGTAAGCCTAAGGGTCTTTGGTAATCTGCCTTAACTTGTTGGCTTGTTAAGCAATTTGCCACATATTTTGCCACTGCTCCTTTCATCCCTGGCCACCAGTAATTTCTCTTGAGATCATGGTACATTTTTGTTCCACCTGGGTGTATAGTATTTTTTGTTTTGTGATGCTCATCCATAACTTCTTGCTTCAGTTCCTCCACATTTGGTATGCAGAGCTTCCCTTTTTCCTTAAGTAACCTTTATCATCTACTTCATAATTTTCCACTGCCATGCCTTGTGATATCATGTCCTTCTTTTCCTTTAAATTTGTATCTTGATTCTGCATTGTCCTATTTTATAAACCAGAGTTGACCTTAAAGAAATGAGGCTTAACTTACCATACTCAATCATATCACGGTGTGCCTTATCTGATACACCAATTTCTTCTTTTATCTCCACTTCACTGAGGATTGTCAAATCCTTGAATTCAGTCATCATTAAGCTTGCCAATCTTGCCCGATGTCTACTCAATGCATCTGCCACTTTATTAGCTTTTCCAGGGGTATATAATATGTCAAGATCATAGGCAGCTAGAAATTCTACCCACCTATGTTTCCTTATGTTCAAGTCTTTTTGGGAAAACAAATATTTAAGTGACTTATGGTCTGTAAACAACTCAAACTTAGCACCTAATAAGTAGTGTCTCAATAGTATCAGTGCATAAACTACAGCAGCTTGTTCTAAGTCATGTGTGGCATACCTAGTTTCATTTGGCTTGAGTTGCCTTGATGCATATACTATGACTCTGCCATGTTGCATGAGCACTGCCCCTAATCCAGATCCACTAGCATCTGTATAAACCACTAATCCTTCATTACCCTTTGGTGTTTGTAAAACTGGAGCTTCCATCAATGCTTTCTTCAGTGATGCAAATGCTTGTTCACACTTTTCTGTCCATGCATATGGTTGCTCCTTTCTAGTTAACTTGGTCAGTGGGATGGCTATCCTTGCAAAGTCTTTTATAAATCTTCTATAGTAGCATGCCATCCCAAAAAATGATCTCACCTCAATCACTGGTTTAGGTCTGCTCCATGATTGAACTGCCATGACTTTGTTTGGGTCTGCTCTAATTCCTTGTTGAGATATAATATGTCCCAAAAATTTTACTTCATTTTGCCAAATTATGCACTTAGTAAATTTTGCTTTTAAATTATGTGCTCTTAGTCTTGACAAAATCAGATGCAAATGCCTTGCATGCTCCTCTTCTGATTTTGAGTATACTAATATATCGTCAATAAAGACAACCACAAATTTGTCTAGAAAATCTCTAAATGTTCTATTCATTAAATCTACAAAATATGATGGTGCATTTGTCAATCCAAAAGGCATCACCAAGAATTCACATAATCCATACCTTGTATTGAAAGTAGTGTACTTAATACTTTCCTCCACTACTTTCATCTGATGAAACCCAAAGGCTAAATCTAGCCTTGAAAAGATTTTTGCTCCATTTAATTGATCAAATAGATCATCAATTCTGGGGAGTGGGTATTTATTCTTGATGGTAACTTTGTTTAATTCTCTGTAGTCAATACACATCCCCATTGTACCATCATGATTTTTCACAAACACCACTGGAGAACCCCAGTTTGAACCACTAGGCCTTATGAAACCCTTCTACTCCAATTCTTCCAACTGTTGCTTTAACTCTATCAATTCTTTTGGACCCATTCTGGTAGGCTTCTTGATGATAGGACTTGATCCAGAAACTAACCTTATTTGAAATTCAACTGGTCTATTTTCTGGGACTCCTACAACTTTTCCAAAAACATATGGATATTCATTTATCGCTTTTATGTCTTCTAAAGTCAATTCCTTTTCAGTCATGCTCCATATTTGATTAAGGCAATTTGTTTTATCTATTTCACTCATGACTACAATATTTTTACCATTTTCTGTTTTCATAGAAATAGTAAAATTTTCCAAATTCAAAATTGTTTTGAATTTATTCAACCAATCTACTCCTAAAATAATTCCTATTCCAGGATATTTCAACACAAATAAATCAGATTTAAACATATTTCCTCCTATGTTTAATTCTACTCCCAAACATTTTAATCCTAACAGATAAGAGCTACCTAGGGGACATTGAATAAACAAGGGGTTTTCAACTGTATTGTATGTGAGAGCTAGCTTATCCACTACATCTTGTGAAATTAGAGAATGTGTGGCTCCAGTGTCATATATAACTGTGATTGGGTAATTTTTAATTAGAAGTATACCTTCCAATTGTCTAGAGTTTCCCTCTGCACTTGCCTTTGCCTTGGCCTCTAATGCTCCTACCTTTGCTACCTTTGCTACCTTCTTGAACTCTGGGCAGTTCCTTTTAATATGACCTTCTTTCCCACAGTTATAGCAGCTGAATGGTGCTTTCTTAGCTGCTTGACACCTATTACTCATGCGTCCTTCTTTGCCGCAATTGTAGCAATTAACTTTCTTCTTAACTTCCCCAATGGCTGCTCCTTCCACTCTCTTATCTATATTCTTTTTGTCATAAGATGTGCTCTATTTTTCCCCTTCTTTTGATTATTAGCCCTCATGTTCCTGAATTTTTCCCTTGCATTGTCATGTTGCTCAAAAGAAAGGGTGAGATCTATGACTTGATCAAATGTTTTATCCTTGTATGGTAACATTGCTCTACTCAGTCCAGCATTGAGTCCTTGAATAAATCTTGAATTCTTTGATTCTGTTTCCCTATGAGCATAGTTCCATACTTAGAAAAACTCTCAAATTTTTGAGTGTACTCAGTCACACTCATTGGTCCTTGCCTCAGCCTTATGAATTCCTCAAGCAATGTTGCCTTGGCTGTTGCTTGGACAAATCTTGCCTCAAGCATCTCCTTAAATTGATCCCATGTTATCTCATTTTCTGGCCTTCCTGTGATGATCACTTCCCACCAATCTAGTGCTACTCCCTTGAATCTTCTTGAAGCTATCTGCCTCTTCCTTTGATCATTAATTTGCATGTCTGCAAATATTTTTTATAAAGTTCTCAACCATGTCTACACACCCATAACTCTTTCAGTGCCTCCAAAATCCTTGCCTCCTAAATTTGAAAATGTCTTCAATAGCTTAGTTAATTCCTCATGAGGATTTTCTTCCCTCTGCACTGCTCCTTCCCTAAATGCTCTCACCAGATCTTGCAAACTAACCAATGGTGTTGCATTAGAGGGTCCTGCTCCACTGCTTGGTGGTCTTCCTACCATGGTTCACTATTCAATTGCATAGCTAGTTAGTCTTACTTCTAATTTAATTATTTCAGCAATTTATTCCTACTGTGAATATTTATATTTTTTTAGAACTTTATACATATAAGTAGATGGGATAATACATATATGCTATGTTTTAGAAATATAGCTCTGATACCAACTGAAGTGACCCACTTCTTTTATCATTTATTTTTAGTTAGTTTTTTTATAAGCGATCACTTCTTTTGATTCATTCTCCCAAGATCTATAATTTTGCTAATATAAAAATATCAGCATATAAACTAAATCATGCCATTTATATATATGAAGATATACAAATGATTCTTTGCTTATCAAAGTAATTAAAATAGCAAAGACACTCACTCACATAGTATTTCTCATATTTGAGAGATTTTTGTGTCACATAGTCATTTTATCTATTTTCTTTAATAACCCAATCTTGGTTTTATATAAATTCAAAATGATTACATCTTATTTTCTTGTCTAATTTACAAGCTTGTTCTGTAGCTCAGATGAATTAATTTCTAGGTTTACATCCCCTACATATGATTTTTTTTTAGGGTTTTGAAATTGGGTATTAAAGATTTTAGATTGATACAGGTTATAAAATTATCTCATGCATGTTTGTTTAGCCCGGGGTTCTACTTTTAAACTCAAGCAATTTTTTTCTTTTTGATAAGGAAAATGCTCATACCATATTCTATAGAGTATGAAGTGATCAGATGGACATCAAGGTGAAAGCTTAGTTCAAAAGCCAGGCAGTGAAGATGATATATTTGAACAAAGATGCAGACACAATCTACCATATCAATGGAGACTAAGTATATACATGAGGATAGGATGATCATAGCAATGTCACAAATTAGATCAATACAAAATTCTTAAGTGAACCTATTAGGTTGACAACTGAAATTCTCTCAAGTAAATAACAAATGGTAATGATTAAGGTGTTGTGAAGTGACGGTCATGCCTATTTCAAACAGGACTACATGCTACTTTAAACTGCCTCAGGTTGATCATGACCACATGCAACCAGACTTGAGTCGTGTATCTAGATAGTAAGGTTTGTTAAGTGTAATTGCAGTGAAGTCTACAAGTATCCAAAGATGCATATGAACATACTACACAAAGAAACACAAATTCTTACTATAAACCAAATGCCCAGATTAAGAATTATAGGTCTTGTTTTTAAACCTGACATATACTTATATTAATTACAAGTCATGATCAAGCTTTATTGGTTAGCCCAGACCAGGTTCAACTCAACACTTAACAGATTTATCATATGCTTGGTCTAAAACTATTTCAACTTTACAGTTAAAAATTCATCAGGCATTGTCAAAGAAAGTGTGTCCACATATCAAATTACATGGCATACTTTCTACATCCTAACTTACCCAAAGACCATCCATATCAGATGCTTAAATCAGAGATTCACAAAGACAGACAAGATACTTAAGTTTTTACATATTCTTTACACAGAAAACAAACAAATATTAGTTCTAGAAATACTTAAAACATGATAGAGTTTTGACTAGCTTATTTATTACAATATTTTTGTCATATTCCTTAAGCATTTAAAATTCAAATAAATCTTCAATTACACATGCAAGCAAGATTCTCATGCTTCCTTTCCTGCAGCAGCATTTAGAGCTGCCTCAATAAAAATGAGACACCCCAAATGTTACAAAGTAAAAAATAGGGTCCGAAATAATTTCTGGTATGAGTGAAATCATATATTAAAATATTTTGTAAGTTCTAAAAAAAAACTGCATCGAGAACATAATTGTTTAATGATGTACTAATTCATTCTAAAGTCTGAGCCTAGGTAAGATTATCTATCAATCATACACCCAAACAATCATTCATTCACTTCATTCAGGCATTCATGTCCCTGCTCCAACGGATTTATTTTCTAATTTCCATAGCTTGATTGATCAATCTCATTTTTATACTTTTGTTTGGTCTAACTCCTTGCCATTGAACACCATGTGTGAACTGTAAAGGGGCTCAGTTCTGTTAACTCTTTACACAGAGGCCTACAGGACTTAAGAAAGTCATGCACATACCCATCATCCTCTTGATGATGAGCAGATTAAGGCACTTCTCCTAAATTATGTCATAATTTAGAGACCATGATTATTTAATTATAAGGAGCATTTCTTTCCAATTTCCAGAATGCTTGTGTTCTTTTCTACATTTCATAAATCGAAAATTATTGATCTCACTCAAAGAGTGCATCCAGACATACAAGCATTCATATAAGCTTCCACTTCTTATATCAAATAATTTTTACTTAATCAAATCTTTCAAAATCTGCTCACACAATTATTCCTAGTAATTTTTCCTTTGCTTGCCTAAGTTTGATAAGTCATATTAAAAATCTAGATCTATTTTACCGTGAACATAGGATATGGTTTTTGAGAAAAACCCATAAAACATATTGACTTATGATCTGAACAAATCAGCACATATAAAATACTGCTTTGTTCATATCACTTTTGAATGAACTAGACATGAGCATGAACCTTCTTATTTGACACTGCCTATTTCATTTATTTCTTTGATACCCTACTTCTCAATAAAATGTTTAACTCATTTTCTTATAAAAACTGAATTATAAAATTCCATTTCTGTTAACAAGGTAAGTGTTAGATAATTATGTTTCAAAGCAAAAGTTGAAACCATCATAACAGACCAAAATAAATTGAAGTCTCAATCAAAGATCGACCAGAAAAAACCATCCATGATCTACAAACATTCATTCATAAAATGAAAATCAAACAGAAAACTGAATATAATTTTATATAAAAATAACTTGGCTTCCCTTAGCATTGGTCTTAGTGCCTCAAGCCCATAAATGATCATCACTCACCTTCCTATTCTTTTCCCCGAGAATACTTAAGCTTGAAGACAGTGTGAGTTCTTCTTCTTTTTTTAAAATATGTTTCTGTTTTCCCTCAGAGAAAACCTCTGCTTTCCTTTTTGATTTAAATCACTCAACTAGGGTTTTACTAGAGGAAAAACCCATTTTATCTTCACATCGCTCAGGGAATAATATGTGTGTAGTTATGGCTAAATGTGCCATTTTCTTTTGATTTCTATTTCTGGTAAAAGTAGTTACTTCACTGCTTTTCTGCACACATGCTATTTGCATGATTTACCTGCACATTATTCTCATGTGGCTCAATTTAATAGTGCATTTTGTTATATCCGAGTTGTTTCTCAAATTTCTTTTTGTAAGTATGATTTTTGCCTATCATATTTTATCATTTGTTTCTCTCTTGATTTATTTTCTAAAATGCATTCATACTCATAAATATTGCTCAACTGGTTTTCATGCATTTTAATTATCAAGTGAAGTTATTTTATCACTCTACATTTTTTAGCTATATATATACATAATATTCATGAGATATGTGAATTTAGAAATTCATTCACACTTTAGTTATTTTTCTTCTCATTATTATCTATTAGAGTAATTATTCCCTCACTTGTTTGTCTCTTTCCTTCTTGACATTTGTTTTCAAATTATTTCACTCTTTAATTTATTTTCTGTTAACCAGTTTAATATATTTTTTTCAAAATTATTTTTATCTCAAAAATTTTGGGTCTTCACATGCTTCGTTTGGTGTCTGAAAATTTAACATGTGAATAGTGCTCTCGAATTTCTCTATAAAAGGACTTGAAAAAAACTTTCTTTTGCAAAACCTAAATCTAAAATCAAAGCTAGCAGCCATTTCCCTCTCTAAATCCAACGACCCAAACCCATTGGCGCTACCATAGGCCAAACCAACCTTTGACTTCAACTACAAAGATGACCGGGGCGACCAGGTAAATGAGATCAACGGTGGAGTGTGCTTCGATGGCCCACTATGCCGATGATTCTCATGTGAACTCGAGACAACCTTTTGTGAAATTCTAGCGAATGAGGCATCTTAAGGAGGGGGTCGCAGGAGTCGACAAGGAAGGGCACGACATGGTGCATGCGATGGTGACGAAGTCGTGAGAGATTGGGTTCATTTGTGTTGCATGGGTGAACGAGAGGAATGGAGGCAAGTAGATTAGGTTTAAAATTTTATTTATTTAAGTTAATTAGTTTTAGTTATTTCCAAATGATCATTAATTCACAATTTTTCTATACGAGGCCCAAATTGAATGCGATGAGTTACGCTGCGATCGTATCGGCAATACAACATTATGGAGTTGGATTAAATAGATTTGGAGATAGTAGAAATTTGGGTTAAAAATGAATATCCGTTCAATTTTAATTCAAAAAAATACTTTGGCGACTACTAAAAATCAGTGTGAGTTAAAGTCGCCTTTTTTGTTAACCAATTATGTTATATAGTTGAAAAAATTTGTTGATTGAATGTTTGGATGATTTACTATTTTTATTAATTGGTTTGAATATATTCCTACCCCTGGAGTAGATGAGAGCATATTACGTTCCCGTGTAAGAGCGGGTAACCCATTGTATATGATCCCACCTTAAAGAGATTTATTTATATTATTGATTATATATAATATATGTTACAGCGGGATAGGTTGGAGGGATCCAAAAGGATTCCTCACACTGTTGATTTTATTTTTTATATTTATTATCATGTATGACTTATTGGATGCTATATTGATAACATGGATATGATTTTGCTTATTTAGTGCTTTAGTAGCATCGGATCTTATTTTTGGTATTTTACAATACTATAAAATTGTGGTTTGATTTAAAAAAGGGTTTCAGAGTGATTTTGAAAATTATATATGTTTTAATCATTTTTGTATTATAAAACTATGATTTATAGATATTGTAAATTGATAATTTTATGAAATATTTTAAATAGAGATTTTGAACTATACAGTGAAGTTTTTTTAAGTCTTAAAAATAAGTTCATGTTTAAAATAAGGGAATACGGTTTTAAAAAGGAAATGGACATATTTGTTTAAATATTTATTAGTCGTGTTATATAAAGAGATATGTATATGATATACACAAATATTAAGATTTATTTATAGATATGAAGATTTACAAAGGTGATAATGTATATAGTGACAATTTACTAATAAGGTAAAGATTTGTAAAATCGTATTTATTTCTAAAGGGATAGATTTATAAATGATGTATTATAAATTAAAAGGAAATTATTTATCATTTAATAGATTAGAAAAATAAATCAAATGGTGGATTTATTATAAGACGTGAAATGATGTTTTAGAAAATAGTTGATTCCATTTTGGAAGTTGAAGGTGAGGGTAAATTTGGGAATGTTAAAAGACATTTTGTAAATAGAAAAGAATTTATAAAAGGAATTTATTCATATGGGGGCAGTGTTAAAAATGGATGGTGATTGATGTTTTTAAATGGGATTTATGATGTGAAATTTATAAAGTAAATAGAGTTATAAACGGAGTCCATAAATAAAGGGATTTTATGAAAGGAAGTTTTATAAAAGGGAAGGAGATTTATAAATTAAATATGGAAACGTTCATGTTGGAAATTAAGTATGGGATTTTATCAAGGAAATATAAATGCTTTGAAAAGTTGTACACTTATATTAATATTGTTTTAAAGTGGGTTATAAACATATTAATATTTGAAAAGTTAACTATTTAACTTATTAATATGGTTTGAAATTAATTATTATTGTTTATCAATAAGGTTTTGGAAATCAATTATTATTATTTATAGTTATGTTGAAGATAAATTAATATTGTTTATTAAGAATGTTTTGAAATTTTTTAATTATTATTTTAAATTGTTTCGAAATTATTATTATTTTTATAATGTTTATTATCATATATTCGTGCTTTAAAGTAAATGTTTAGAATTTATTTATAATTGTTTTTTATATTTTTAAATAGAGTTTATCAACAGATGTGGTTTTTATAAGAGGAACCCTATAGCATAACTTGGAAAATGTAAAGAAGATTAGTTGAAGGGTAAAAGAGCTTTATAAATGGTTATATAGTTATAAAAGAAATTTTAGAAATGGGTTTATGGATTTTTAAAAGGAGTTTATAAAAGGTTTAATGGACTTATAAAGAGGTCATAAATGATTTTTGGGATGTATAGAAGAGTTCTATAAATGGTTCCTTAGATTTTTAAAATAGTGTATAAATGGTTATAATAATTTATGACGGAGTTTATAAATGATTTATAATTATATAAAAATCAATTCTTCCTCAGTGTCTAGTGAATATACTTATGCCATTGAGGTAAATATGTATGAATACATTCCAAGTATTGAAATATAGGGATTTGTAGATATATATATATATCTTTGTAAAAGTATTTTGGTACAAATATTTACAAAATAATTTGAGTTAATGGAACTAGTGTTGTTTGGTGCTTAACCAATATTGGTTTTCCCTACGGAATTAAATTCCCAATTGAATGTTTGTTTTTCGATAGTTAAATAACCGACTATCGAAATTGGACCCAAAACATAACTTTGGAAATATCTACGAGAAACAGGCTAGTTATATGGCACAGTCATCTTCGATAATGTTGTATTATGTTTATAAATCTTGTTTCATTCTCTAAGGACAATGATAAGGAAATCCATCCACTAACGGTTAGATGGTGATCTTCGATCTTATGTTTGACTGCTCATTTCTTAAAGAATCGGGTTTAGTTTATCGAAACAGACTGGGGTCGGATATGTTATGAGAAAACCACTTCGATCCAACAAATGCATTTCGAAGTGAAGATATCTTATAAATGATGGAATTGAAGACGAAGCTCTCAAGCATTTCGTTCAGTTCCAGAAAGAACTTGTATGGATGAATGCTAGTATTTCATTACTGCCTGGAGGGCAGTGTTAACATTCGAAGTGGGAAGTGCTATAAGAAGGTAAAACATAGCCTCGAACCTCCTCGGCTGAAAAATGACAAAAAGCGAGGACGTAACAGGGCCAAGGTGGTCACTCCCAAGTAGGGTATGGTCATTCGAAATCTAGATCGGTTATTATCTTTCATTTGCATTGAGCCCGTTAACAGAGGGATGAACATATTCCATATTACTAATCAAGTGGTAGGCCTGTCCTGTATGGCAGGGATATAAGATGTTCTTGTCAGACTCGGTGAATTTTATCTAGTGATGTACCTTCGAAAGGTAGTTCCTTACCTTGTCATAGTATGGAGTCCAATCTCTAATACGTGCCTTTGCGGTTTTAATTTTAGAACCTAATATGTTGGAATTTAATAATGCAACAATTTCAGTCATGATTAATAAGTATTTGTATTCTAGGCATTATTATAACATTAAAGGATTTCCTATACTTTTGATTTCAAAGGTTCTTTTATGACTTGTCTGTGTTTATATGTGACATGGTTTTACGAGATACTTTTGATTTCAAAGATTTTTATATAACTTAAAAATCTAATTGGGGTGTTTTCTCATGCTGATTTTTCAGACTGACTTAAATGTTATTTTATTATAATGCTCGGGTCCTTTGGATGCATTGGAGCTCAAGATACAAGTTGGAAGACCAGAGGTCTTCAAGTCGTATTCACATATATGTTCATTTTCCGCTGCTTTGTTGTTTAAATCATCAGTATTTGTGAGGACATGTAGTTATAGCTGTCCAGGCTGATGACTTTGATTTATTGTTTTACTTCGATGGATGTATGTGTATATAATAGTTTCTCTTTTGTAAAGATCATTGATATTATTTATGTATATTGTTCCGCTGTGATTGTGAGATTTTGTGTTGTGTTTAGTTTCTTTTCTATTCTTCTTCTCTTCTCTTCTTCTTTCTCCTTTCTTTCCCGCAACTATCAATCTTTCTACTCAATTTGGGTTGGATATGTGTGGTTTATTATCAGCTTGAATTATGTGGATTGACGGGTTGTTATAATACAGTTTTGGTCATTACATTGAAATTTTTAGGAAATTATCTATCTAAACGAATTATTAAAAGGAATTTTATATAGTGTAACTAGTATATAGGGAGACTCATAGGTGATGATTATGAAGTGTGTACTAAATTATTGTCTTCGTTTAAAAAAGTGGTTGATTTAAAGTATGCGAGTTAATATTTTTAATCTTCAAAGTTAAATGCTAAGATGAAATACAAAAATACCAAAATACAAAAAAAAGTGGAAAATAGTGATAGTAACACCTAGAGTCAGTATGCACATGCAAGTGTGTACACCCATCATGCTCTATACTCTTCCCACATAAGCCCGGAAGAAAATGTATGAACGATATATCTGGGCTCAGTTTTCTGGGTTAGGTGTATGTATATAAAAATAATAATAAACATCTAAAGTCATGTGTTCGTACGTAAATGTGTACACTCATCATGCTTTGTACTCTTTTCATGTAAGCCCGCAAGGCAGTACATGGATGGTATAAATGGCCTCGGTTTCTAACATAGATGGATGTAAATAATAATGATGTTGATATATTTTTCAAATAAAGAGAGAGCAAACAATTGAAACCCAAGCATTATCCTGACTTTACCGATTTGAATTGTTTTACGAAAGGAAATGAAGATACCACTTTGCAAACTTTGACAATCAATTAAAGAATTTATTTCATAATTGCACTATGTTATCTACCAAAATAACTAACCAAGCTAGAGTCCAATCATGATGATAACTTGATTTTTGTTGGAATTTTTGATTAGTAGTAGACTGAAATTTCTTGATGATGATCGAGACTTGTATGTTACTATTTTATGTCAGTTTAAAAAGTAGTTTTTCATTTTGTAAATAAAAAAGCTGCATTCATATATTTGTAAATGAAACTTGCATTAGAAACTTTGCATATCACATTTGCATTTTGTGAGTAATATCCACTAAAAACCCTCACGAGACAACACTCATCCTACTACGACACATAGAGCTTTAATGGCTTGTTGCATATACTCAATACAATCATGCTTCCTACGAAAGTGGATTTATTCTAATTTAAGTTTATTTGAGGATAAATAAAAAGATAAGTGTGAGGGTATTTAATGTGCATGTAAAAATATTTTGTTCTACTCTCATACTTATTCTTTTTTTATTAAAATAAATGACATATTATGGTACATGTTTTAACCAAAATATCGTAATGTTTTCAAATCATTATTCACTCATCTACATTTGGACAAAACAACCATTTTGTATGTGCATTTATTTTGAGAAAATTTATTTTCACAATTTAATTTAATTTTGTAGGAATTTGAGTGCAAATTAGAAGAGGCTTCATGGATATATGCATGTACATGTAATGGAAGTTAAAAGAAAGAAGAGAAGAAAAGAAGTACACTTCATGTAGGAGCCCACTTACCTACTTGCTAATGAACCACATTTAAAAGCAAAAACACATATTAATGAAGGGTTAATTAACTTTTAATGATGACTTGGAGGCCACACAAAGTCAAGTTCATTTTTGGTAGCACCCTAAAAGGAGATTAGAGTTTTAAAACATGTATAGATACCCTCTTATGCTACATGCAATGGATACCTTCTTTTATGCATGTAGTTGTAGCCACAAATTGAAATAAAAGTTCTCTTATCTTTAATGGCTTCCTAGCCTTGTCTTTTATTTCTAAACTTTTATTTCATTTTTTTATGTTGTTTTATTTCATGTCTCTTTTTATTTCATGTTAATAGATCAAATTTATTTTATGCAGGTAGATTAGTTTTATTTTTATGCAAATTTGTTAGATCTCTCTTTCTCTTTAATTAGTTTTTCTTTTTCATTTTGTTTATGTTGAAGTCCGTTTATGTTGACATGAATTCGAAAAGGAGAAGCTAAGCCCTTTCAATCTAGGGGTAATGTATCTCTCATGAATCATATAAAATCAACATAATGATTTCATTTATGATCTCTTCTTTGGTGCTTGATGTAATTTTGGATGTAGATTGATGTTTGACATTTATAAATGAATTTGATAGTCTACATGGTTAATTATAAATAGGCAATAATTAATAAAATATAAACTCAAGATACATTTTCATCTAACCATTTGATTTAATAAGGAAGTTAAAAGTAGAATTAAAATTTGATATTCTATGTTACTAAATCAAAAATAACAAATAGATCATGCTTAAAATAAATTTTATTTCTAACTTCATACTCATTTTCATTAGATTTGATTAATGATTTTGGTTGATGTATTAATATATGATGTATGTTAATTAATAACACAATTAGATCATACTTAAAATAAATGCATTAACTAATTCTATTTAGGAAAAAAGTGAGATTATAAATTTACTTTGTATTGATTTATATGAACATGAGAATGAATTTGCCTTTAAATTGCCTTTTAATCTCATTGTTTTTTGTCTAATTTCTTTCTAGTATATCTACAATTTTTAGTTAACACATTTTAAAACTTTTGGAATTGTTTGACCGAGTAATTTTGAAATTATTGTTTTCCCTGTGGCATCGACTTCTACTCGCATACGTACTACCATTGCAAGCCATGCGCGTGCGGTAATTTTTATTTTATTCAATTTGATGGCTTTCGAATCGATAGAAAATCCATTATCGAAACATTCACCAATTTTTATTGATGGCTGAGGGAGAGAAAAATATAAAATACAACATATGCACATATTAAGGGGGGGAGGGGTTATCTAACTCATGGGGAGTTATACAATATATTATAATAACGGTTTTCATCATCAAAAAATGGGAGATTGTTAATACCTCAGTTATTGATTTGGATGATAACAACCTTGGAAATAATAATACATTCATATAAAATATGATTACAATGATTTTGCCAAGTTATATAGTATATAGTACAGAATATTATACAGATATTATATTGAAGGCTATATAGTATAAAGATTCAAGAACCAGACATGAAGACTCATGAGTATAAATATCAAGATATGAAGATTTCAGGACTATGGTAGAGTATATAGAGTCATAGAATACAATGAAAGTCCTTGGTGGTAATCTTTGATATCAATTTCTCCTTTTCTTATCATTTATTTTTAAATCAAAATATGTCTTTGAAATATATTTAAAAATATTTAACAAAAGTTTTTCAAAGGTAAAAATGCTTATAAATTATGTTTAAACTATTTTACAAAGTTTCAAATTAATCTACATAGTATAGGATTATCAAAACAATTTTAATAAAATAAGTTTCCAAAATGAACTAGCTTATGCTGACATATAGACAGATTGTATGTCGGCACATTTGCCATGGGTTTTAAAATTCAAATTTGAAATGAAGTGTCTATTCGTCGTAACTCTTCATGAATGGACATGTATGTTTGTTCTTTATATATAATGGCTTTTCAAACGAATGTTTATTAACTACTTTCTTATTATCTTCTCTCCTCTTACTCTGCCAAAATTTCTGTTGAAAATATTTTCAAATTTACTCAAATTCAAACGAGAATCAATTTGACCTTTATTTTTTTGATTATCTACATGTTACTCTCTAATTTCAATCATCTCTCTCTCCAATCAAAGATCAGAGTGCTATCCAAAAGACTATAGGATCTATTTTAACCAAAGATCACGAAATTGTCTTTGAAAAAACCATCAAACTCTAGAGTATGTTTAAGTGGTGCGCTTGTGTCACATTTAAATCAAGTGAGTGTGCTTGATATCCTAGAAATCTAAGTGCGTGTGCTGTGTCCCATCTAAATCAAATGAGTGTACCCAGAGCTCGAAAAATCCAGAGGATGTGTCTCATAGCCTTGAAATCGAGATTGTATTGGGTTTGCCTTCTGCATGTTGAAAGATTGGCATTTGAATATTAATTTGTACAAGCGATTGTACAAGACTGGACGTTAGGTATAAAAATCTCTTGTATGATCTCACTTATTCTCTACCTTTTACTTTATTACATTTATAATTATCCGTGTTTGCATCCGTGATTGTTCATTTTGTGTTGATCAATAATAAACTTAAAAGAATTTCAAAAGGATTTAAAAAACCTATAAAACACTACTTACATCCCTCTAGTGTTTAACTATCCTTAAGATCTATTATTCTGCCACTAACAAATAATGCCATAGGATTCTCAGTATCGGAAATCACTCCGAGTTCGCTCAAAAACTTATGCATCCAAACTGCCTCTTTAGCTGCTTCATTGAGGGCGATGAACTCGACCTCTATTGTGGAATCGAAAACTTTTTCTACTTGAAAATTTTCAACTAAGGGATATTCCATGAAGCGTAAAGATAGAGTCGGACATAGATTAGCTGTCATCTACATCACATTGAAAGCTTAAACCTATATACCCCTTCATAAGGAGGCCTCTATTCTCGTATATGAAGAATAACTCATTAGTATTTCTTGAATACTTGAGTATAAATTTTACATCCATCCAATGTTTTTCTTTGGGATTTGACTAGTTTTGCTTATGCATCCTAATGCATATGCCATATATGGTCTAGTACATAATATAGCGCACATTATGTATCATATGCCTAAAGCATAGAGGATCCTCTTCATATGCCCTTTCTCCTCATCGGTATGAGGAGCGTCCTTTTGAGAAAGGACGATTCCAGACTGTGTTAAAATGTTTCCATGCTTAGAATTCTCCATACTAAACCTTTTCAGTATGGTATCCTTGTACTGGGATTGGGACAATCCTAACAGCCTCTTAGATCAATCCTTATGTAGCTTTATACTAAGTGTATAGGTTGTTTCTCCCAAATCCTTCATGGAGAAGCTCTTGTATAACCAAGCTTTCACTAATTGCGACAATGAAGTGTAATTACCAATCAAGAATCGATAGTGTTTCCATGTTTCTTTCTTTATACGTATGCCTCCTCTATGTTCAGATAAAAACCAAACTATTTCATTACTTTATCAAAACACTTGTTCCAACTCCTTGAAGCTTGTTTAAGTGCATAAATGGACTTTAACAACTTGGAAGTCTTGCCCTCACTTCCACTGACCATAAAACCCTCGAGCTATGACACATAATTGATTTCTTCCAAAACACCATTTAGAAAAACTATCTTAACTTCCATTTGCCATATTTCGTAGTCATAGAATTCATCGATAGCTAGCATAATCTGAATGGACTTAAGCGTGGCTACGGATGAAAAGATCTTGTCATAATCAACACCTTGAATTTGACAAAATCCTTTTGCAACTAGCCTTGCCTAAGTATCTACTTCCCCATATGCATTCAGCTTTTCTTATAAATCCATTTTCGTTTGATTGGTTTTATTCCATTAGGTACATTCGACAAAGTCCAGACTTTGTTTTCGTACATGCAATCCATCTTGGATTTCGTAGCTTCAAGCCAGAGTGTGGAGTCTTTACTTTACAGTGCTTGCTGGAAAGCTACAAGAGTGTCATTATTTAAGATATGGTCCTCCTTTTCGTCATCCACGAGAGAACCATAGTATCTTTCTAGTGCGCGAGATCCCTTCTAGTAGGTTGCATGTTTTCGTCTATAGGTGAAGTTAGTTCTCCTACCACTTCAGTCTCAATGTTAGTTTCTCTGATTTCATCCAAATCTACAACTCCGTTGTAATTTTTTAACAAAAATTCCTTTTCTAAAAAGACAACATATATGGAAAATATCACTTTTTATTCCTCTGTATTATAGAAAATATATCCCCTGGTATTCTTAGGATATCTGATAAACTTACACAAAATTGATCTCGCCTCAAGCTTATTAGGCGCAGTGTTCTTAACATGGGCCGAATAACCCCCACACCTTTAAATAATTCAAGTGGGGTTTCTTTCCATGTCATATTTCATATAATGTCATATGCGCAGATTTAGAGGGCAACAAGTTCAACATATGCAATGTGGTTTCTAACGCATATCCCTAAATGGATTGATGTAACTCGGCCTTACTCATTATGGAACGAACAATATCTAATATGGATCGGTACCTTCGCTCCAACACACCTTTACGTTGTGGAATATAGGGTGGAGTAACCTCAGAGATAACCCATTATCTTTGAAGCTGTAACGACCCGAAATTTTCTAACCCGAAAATTCCAGATAGTTATAAAAAAGAAGAAAGAGGTAGAAGAAGAAGAACAGAAACACCAAACATCTCACATTCGCAGCGGATAAAATATAATAAATAATAACAATTTACAAAAGAATACTATATCTATCGATTACATTTAAAATACATCAGAGTTTCACATTATATACAGTCACTGAATATTTACAATTATCAAGTCTCAGATTAATAATAATATAAATACAGCGGAATACTCTATACGGTAGCCATCCAGCTCGCCTCCTGAACTCCCGAACATACCTACCTGAAAATCTGTAATACTCGGTCTGATCCGAGCATTACACCAAAGTAACACCCGGGTCAGGTTGGAAACCAGCGTGAGTAAATCCAACTAACATGGAATACCAAAGAAATCAACTTATATAAACCCGGGGTAACATATATCAATTTATCCAATTCACCATTTGCTATAGACAACATTTATTCCACATATCAATTTCTAAGTACCAAACTTAGATAAAAATAATCCAATTCACTTAAATCATTTCCTTTCAACCTATTGATTTCTCAAATCAATTTATAAAAATTCGAAGTGGTTTCGGGTATTACCCAATACCCGACCCGGCTTCTTCGAATCTCATGTCATCCTAACCCAACTTATTCAAACGAAATACACAACATTTCATATCAGAGATATCAACTCATTTCAAAGCAACCAATATCAACAATCATTCATAAGCAAAGCTTAATCACATACAATTCAATGCAATTGATTCTAATTGAGTTTCAAATCTCCGTTGCTCGGATTCTTTTATTAATTAATTCCAAACCAATTAATAAGTCATCCATTCACTATCCATTCATCTTAATTAATCACCCTGGATTAATTATGTTGCAATTACATTCAAGTAATTATCTTTAACTAATTTCACGATATTAATTATTCTTAACCCAAAATCAATAAGAAATCTTAATTACTTCATAAATTAATTAACTATATTAATTACATTAATCCTTAATTACTTATATTAATTAATTTCTCATAAGTCACTTATTGGGATTAATTCATCTTAAATTACATCCTTAATTATATAAATTATGAATTCCAATTATATTTCCATTATCCTAATCCAATTAATTTTCATTAATCAAATCATGATGTTAATCATTCTCAAACAATCTCGACCTGTATTTAACTATCTTTTATTTACTTCATTAAATAAATTACTTACTCTTTAGTTAATTATCTTATTTACCCTTTGATTTCTTCCGCAAAGTAATTATATTTCATTAATTTCATTAGGAAATTACTTGCCACTCTATTCAATTATTATTCTGAATTACTTACTCTTCATAAATTAACTCAAAACTTAATTAATTTGTTCAAACCATTCAATACTAAATTAATTAACCTAATCGCTAATATTTTTTTACACTAATTAATTATCTATTTTAATCACCTTACTAATTTAATGGATCTCAAACCATCAAATCCTTATTAACATTAAAATAAAAACAACTCTTATTTATGATTTAAGTTTAAACAACTTAAAACCCCAATACTTCAAGTCAAACCTCAATTAACTCGAGATCCAATCAAAACAAAGTCACATCATCATCAATGCACATCCAATCAATTTAAGCACTCAACCAATTATTTAAATTTAACCATTTAAATAAATATCCAGAAACGTGAGGTTTACTCACCTTTGATTTGTTTTTCGCAATCCATTCCATTCCGGCTTGTTTCCCTTTCAGATTCAAACCTTGTATAAATAGTTATGCGATTTTATTAATATTTGAACTAATCAAATGATCAATTTCCATCTAGTAAATTTAATTAGCAAATTATTTATTTAAACTAATAATTTGTAACTAAAATAAATTAAGCAAGTTGTTGAACAAATTTTATTTTGACCATAAATTTAATTGACCAAAAATTTAATTTCACTAACAATGTTCCCTAAAATCCTTTAGCAACTAAAATAATTAACATAAGTTAATTACACTACTTAATTCACTCAATACACTATCTCTAATTAAATAAAACTCTTTTCAAGTTTATATTTTAACTAAAAACGGGATTGTTTTATAAAGCTTACTGCACAACATCCATATAATTTTCCCTTTTCTGTAATTTATATAGATTATTAAATTTAAATTAAAAACAAATGGATTGTGAAAGTACCTTCTGCTCAAACTTGTCCTGCCTTCTACAGATACCACAACCCAATGTTCGACTCCATCACTAGCATAGGCTCCCACGTACCAGAACCCTGACGCCATCACCTACGCGCGCATGCGAAAACGCTCGCCATGCCATCGCGAATACCTCACACGGTCGCTGCCTCCCTCGAGAACGCGAAGCCACCCACGCCCCCCTTGCGAACTCCACCGATGCCACCAAGTCGCCGTGCTCAAGGCCTTAAGATCGTGAAACCCCAAAAGGAAAAACTCGATTCCTCACCACCTGAACGCGTCGCGGCCTCACTTGAGCTTGAGCTTGTCTCGATTCTTCGTTTGGTCAGAGGATTCCAGAATAAAAATCGCGATTTAGAGATTTGAACGAGAGGTTGTTCGGCCCGCCTTTTTTTTCTGGTTTCATTATTTTTTTGAGGTTCGATCTCAATTTCAATGGAGAGGGGAGAACGGGGAAAAAATATAAGGTCTAGGATGGCTTCCTGCGTACGCCTACTTACTTATAAAAATATCTCTGACAAAAATGTACTTCAATTTTTATTATAAAATACCGAAAATATTTTGCGTTGAATAACGCAAAATCCCGAGCCCCGAATCAGACATACCGACGGACGATTATAAGGTTTTACCCATATTACAAACATAATGGAACATGTTTCGGAGGCTAATTTGATCATATGCACGAGTTACAGAAGTAAACGATCGATTTTAAATTAAACCGATTAAAATAGTTCTAAGCGTTTTGAACTATCAGGGGCAAACGACAACTCCGATTGCTTTGAAAATTGAAATCCGATAATAATTAACTATTACGGATCCAATGGAACTGGTTTCGTCGAATTCCGAGACTGTGCCACGGAAGGCTGTTTTTAAATTCAATTTAAACGATATATTATTAAAATTGAACAAATCACCTTTAATTAAAATTTCAACAAATTTTATTATCTTCAGTATTATCATTATAAATTTTATAAGCCTTCAAATTATTTTAAACAGGCTTAAAACCTCAGATACAACAATTCATCCAATTTCAATTATTAAATTCAATATTTAAACCATACAATTCAATGATTAAATTATCAAGTAAATATTGATATCTTGAATTCAAGTTAAAATTAACTTTTAAATATTTTAAAATCAATTAACTATTCCAATTTAAATTGTTAGAAATCCTAGGTCGTCACATTCCTCTCCCCTTAAAAGAATTTCGTCCCCGAAATTTCTAGTTAGGAAGAATGGTCCAATACCCGTTTATTTATTATTATTATATTTTTTTCCAAAACTCAAATTCAACATCCAACTAATATCTTTTATTAAAGCCCCACTATTACCTTATCCAACTTCCCAAACCTTCCATAGTTCCAACCAAAACCCCTTTTTGCTCAATCATCTAAATTTCAGTTTAAAACCAAAATTTTGAATTATCAAAATTTTCTCAAAATTTTTCTAACTCTCTAAATTTCCGAAATTTTTTGCCAGTGTCTCCTTTGCGCGGCTAGCTCGGTACTACTACGAAAGACCTCTACGGGCTCCCAAATTCCAAAAAGAAAACAGAAAGCCAAGTGGCTAAATCAAAAACCCATTCCAATCTTATACAGAAATTAAATACATACCTTCTGCCGGGCAATTCACATTTATCTTTTGGAATCAAATCCAATTTTCTTTTCCCTTTTTAATACCTGCATATCTTATTTAGCAACAATATATAATTGTAACCTTTCAAATCATTTTATACATTCTCTTATATAGATTTCCATATTTACTTCTATTTAAATTCGTTTTCCCGTTTTAATATGACTTTAACTTATTTCAATTTTGAATATTAAATTTTATTTTCCATTTATAATTGAGTCTTATTAGTTCCATCTACTACCCTATTTCAGTTTCATATTTAAAATTGTTTAATTGCTTAACACAAATTTTCTCAAAAATTGTCAAAAAAATTTCTAACTCCCAAAATTTTCGGAAAATTATTGCCGAGTCTCCCTTGTACGGAGGAGCTTTTGCAATTTGACAGGAGATATAAATATATATACATCGACCCACACGGTCGGAAAAAGCAAAAACAGTTCGTATTTCCTATTTTTATTGCGTAGACGTACCTTATTTAGCATTTAAAGCAAACAACTTATTAATTTAGGCAATAAGTGCAATCCAAACTAGCCAAACGGCCTTCAGGTACCTGTACTTACTCAATTTAAACATGTAAGTGCCATATATAGAAAATTTATTAACATTCTACTTACTTTCAATAGCTAAACATATACATTACTAAACATCAAGCACCAAACACTTCCCATAAACAATTTATATGCTTTAAAGCTAATTCAATTTCCTTTCAACCAATTCATATGTCATTTCATTTAAGTTTTAATGGTTCACAACTCAATTTCTGACATTCCATTGATTTATAATCCAAACAAACTCATATTCACTTCAAATGATTCAGAATCAAATTTATTTAATCTCTATTATCTCATAGAATTTAATTTCTTTGGTTTTATGCCCAACGATAATTATTTCATGCAAATTTTGACGATATTCACTTAATAGGGTATCTATTTTAGTTTATAACTATTTCAAGTTAATTTTAACTCATTCTGAATTTAATGTCAATTTCATTTCTAATTTATTAACCAACCATTTATTTAGCTCGACACATTCCATTCTTGTATACTTCAAGCCATTCCTGGATTAAATTAATCCAAGCCTTTAATTTAATGAGTTTCCACTCTTATTCGAAGCCAAGCTTCCATAAATTTTAAACTTATGTTAATTTACTTTAATTTATTCCAACATCAACTTAAGTTTACTCCCATTTGATCCTCATTTAATCAACTTCCATTAAATTCAGTTAGCTCATCAATTTTAAATTTTAATTTTAAATTCACCTTCTCACTTTATCAAAATAATATCCAAGCACATACTTAATTCATTTAT
The DNA here is from genome assembly GCA_030765085.1 of Allium cepa. NCBI lineage: Eukaryota > Viridiplantae > Streptophyta > Magnoliopsida > Asparagales > Amaryllidaceae > Allium > Allium cepa. The sequence goes on from CM060935.1 coordinate 105,057,815, forward strand.
ACTTCAAATTAATATACCACCAAATTTAAGTTCAATCGGACAATCCAATTCCAATCACAACTTGATTTAGTTTTTTTTTGTTTTTTTGTCTATTCAATCAGACTTCATCCATTTAATATTTAACTCAATTAACCCATTTTAAATTTTTAATTTACTTACTTAATTCGTTATCGAATTTATTTTATCAATATAAGGTCATTCTCAATTTATTTCTATTCACTTGGGTTTTGTTTTACAACTCAAACCATTTCTATTATAATCACTTCTCTTACATCCAATTTACTTACAAATTTCATTAAATATTATTCAAATCACCCTTGAATTTTATTTGTAAGTCAACCATCACATTTTCAATCCAACTCTATTTCATTTGCATTTTATAGCATTTTTCCTTATTCAATTCATTATCAAATCCAAGTTGAATTCTATTTACAATTCTCATTCACTACCAAGTTCCATTATTAATTTACAACCATTTGTTTACCCAAGTTAAATTTTATTAACATACTCAATCAAATAATTATTTAACCAATTAGCTTATTTCCAATTTCTAATTCAGTTACAAAAATCACTTCATTAATTTTTTTAAGTTTTTTTCTGAGTTCAAATTTTGTCTTCCATATTTCTAGTTTTGGATTTATTTCATCTTTCACAATTCCAACACCTTTGTTTAAAAATTTAAAAATGCCTTTAAATTTAGATAATATTATTTAAAATATCTTTTAATAAAAATACTTTTATAACTCGATGCCTCAACCAGTTCATCCTTGTTCTCATAGAAATTCAGTCATACGTTGATCAGACGTAGGACTGAAAATCTATAAGTACTTGTTAAACTCGTTTTCAACACCCAGTGAAAACATTTGGAAAATAATTTTATTGAAAATATCGCAAACAGTTTTTGAAAATAGAGGAAATATCTTGGTGAGAATGCTCTGGAAATCATTACCCCCATCCATGGTCACAGTTACATCCTAGGGTTACGTTGCAGTCGCAGCAAAAGTCCATGTAACTGCAGGCTCTCCGCGGCCTCTCGATTACGCCATGGATCCCACACAACAGATCACAGTTACATCCAGGGTTACGTTGTTGTCACAACAAAAGTCCATGTAACTGCAGGCTCTCTACGGCCTCTGATTACGCTATCGAAATGAAACCTCTCCACTCCTACATAGGTCGCAGTCTGCCGATATAAAATCAAACACAGACTGTTGGCTCTCAGCGGCACACACGACTTTCGCTATGTTATACCATAAGTCGCAGTCTACCGATATAAAATCAAACATAGACTGTTGGCTCTCAGCAGCAGACACGACTTCCACTATGGTATACACTACTCATAATCCTCAGGAACTAGTTTTGTCCGGACTCCTCACAGGATCAACTTTAGAACCCCCCTTGGGGTTCAAGGCAGCACCACCCAGTGGCACTCCTAAGAAGTTCATTTCAAGGAAGCGCCTTTTTCCCCAGAGCCATCATCAAAACACTTTATACTATATACATATAGTATCTTTCAAATCATACAGCTAGTATGAATCTCATAAAAATCTCCTTTACACAAAATCGATTATCCCAAAATCGATGATTCTCAAATCAGGCTTTCCAAATTAAATATTGATTTTGCCCAAAATCAAAAGCCTTTCCAAAACCAAAGGTTCTCAAAACCCTTTCCAAAATCCTCATAAGATCCTTTTTTATATATATTCAGATATAAAATTTTAAAACTTTGGATCACTTTAAACTCGTATAAAATTCCTTTTATACTCCACACTTCCAAAATTCTTTTTCTTCCAGTAATGGATTCAACAAGGGAAGTTTTATCTTTATAACAAAGACATATAACTTTGTTTATTCAAATCAAATATTCAAATTTGATTACTCCTTGCAATATCAATCTCCTTAATCCCCATTTGGATTATTACTTCAATTCTTTTCTCAGTTGAGTATTTAAATCAATAACAATTTGAACTTCGACCAGTTTATTTTTAGAAAATAGCTTGAAAATTTTAAAAATAGATAAGTAGTTGAAAAATAATCAATAGTTTGCAAAATAGTTGTATAATAGTTGACTAATTGTAAAATGGTTGGAAAATAATTAAATAGTTATAGAAATCTTAGATAATTGCAAAATAGTTGTAAATTAGTAATTAATGTATAACTTAGTTAAAATATAGGAATGAGTTTAGAAAATAGTTGAAAAATGATTAAGTAGATACAAACTAATTGTAAAACAAGTATAAAATAATTTGGCTTTAAGAAAGAAAGGTTATATAGCTTGGAAAAATAAGTTTATATCAAAACAAGTTATATTAAAAATAGTCCAGAGTCAAAACTGTTCACCTCACACAACAATTCAATTTAAATTACCACTCCCATTTAAATTGACCCAATTCCAATAACTCCAATTTCCATTGGACTTAATTCATTCCCAACTCAATTGAATTAATTTCCAATTTCTTTCCAACTTCCAATCAAATTCCATTTGATCTTAAACCAATTCCACTTCAATTTTAATTCCAAATTATTCACATAAATCTGGACTAATATCAATTGAACTCTCTTCAAGGTCAATACCCTTTTCAAGTTAATCCAATACAAATTTCCCATTTGAATTTTAAACTTGTACAACTTTAATTATAATTTACGTTTTTCAACTTCTATTTATAATCAATTACATTCACATTTTTCTTTTAACTTGGAGTTATACATTTTATTTATCCAATATATTTTTATTATTCCATAAACATTTTAAATCAAGATCCCAGAGTTTAAACAAATTTCCAAAATTTCAATATTACCTTAGAGTTCGACTATATCCACAATTCTTTGGCAAACTCAATTATCCCTCTGAGTTTCAAAACCAAACTCAGTTCACAAACAATTCCAATTTAAAATAATTTGGTAGCAATTTCTCTTCTAGAAACTCGAAAATAAACATCGATAATGCTGCAGTCATCACCGACGTTATTTTCCAGTGACCAAAAGGGTTCAATGCTTTTATCTCTTTAAAAAAACATTTCCAAATATATTTTTTTATTTCAAATCTCCCAGATTTCAAATTCAACACAAAAATATTTTTGAAATAATACTATTGTTATTCCAAAACCTTTGGAAACCACTTTCAAATCCAAAGGAATTTTAAATTTTCCCAAAAATTCCAAATTCCCAATCCATCCGATACATATTTAAACATTACTCTGAAATGTCCATCTTACTTTATTTCAAATATTCTCTAGAATTCTATTTCAAATTATAATCTCATTTATTTATGAAGTTTATTTCAAATTATCTTTGATATCATGTATATCCATATATACATATACATATATATATATATATATATATATATATATATATATTTCTTGGCCCTCCCAGCCATGTTTTAAAGTTTTAAACCACCCTGGGCTTTAAATTCAAATCAAACTTCAAACAACCCATTGTTTTCAACAAGTCCCAGTAATCCAAATAATACTTATTTATTATTTTTCTATTACTTTGAAACAAAATTGTCAAATTCTAGGACCAGATTTAGAATTTCATTTTCAATCACTTAAATTTTAATTTGGTTGTATTTCTATTTCTATTTAATTTAATTACAATTCAAGACTTCAATTTGGTTGTACTATATTACTTCTAAATTTTAATTCCAATAATTTAACAACCAATCGTCTTAATATTTATTAGAAGGAAATATTGTTTTATATATCAAAATATATTTTTATATAAATCATTTAAAATCTTTTTATAAGAAAATAACAAGTACGCGCTCATATATATTTATATACTCAACTCATTCTAGAGTACTACGGAGTAATCCCCACCAGAGCCAAGGTTCTCGCTTAACCTTTCAGCTCTGATACCAACTGTAACGACCCGAAATTTTCTAACCCGAAAATTCCAGATAGTTATGAAAAAGAAGAAAGAGATAGAAGAAGAAGAACAGAAACACCAAACATCTCACATTCGCAGCGGATAAAATATAATAAATAATAACAGTTTACAAAAGAATACTATATCTATCGATTACATTTAAAATACATCAGAGTTTCACATTATATACAGTCACTGAATATTTACAATTATCAAGTCTTAGATTAATAATAATATAAATACAGCGGAATACTCTATACGGTAGCCATCCAGCTCGCCTCCTGAGCTCCCGAACGTACCTACCTGAAAATCTGTAATACTCGGTCTGACCCGAGCATTACACCAAACTATCACCCGGGTCAGGTTGAAAACCAGCGTGAGTAAATCCAACTAACATGGAATACCAAAGAAATCAACTTATATAAACCCGGGGTAACATATATCAATTTATCCAATTCACCATTTGCTATAGAAAAAATTTATTCCACATATCAATTTCTAAGTACCAATACTTCAATTTAAAATGAAAACAATTCTTATTTATGATTTAAGTTTAAACAACTTAAAACCCCAATACTTCAAGTCAAACCTCAATTAACTCGAGATCCAACCAAAACAAAGTCACATCATCATCAATGCACATCCAATCAATTTAAGCACTCAACCAATTATTTAAATTTAGCCATTTAAATAAAAATCCAGAAACGTGAGGTTTACTCACCTTTGATTTGTTTTTCGCAATCCATTCCCATCCGGCTTGTTTCCCTTTCAGATTTAAACCTTGTATAAACAGTTATGCAATTTTATTAATATTTGTACTAATCAAATGATCAATTTCCATCTAGTAAATTTAATTAGCAAATTATTTATTTAAACTAATAATTTGTAACTAAAATAAATTAAGCAAGTTGTTGAACAAATTTTATTTTTACCATAAATTTAATAGACCAAAAATTTAATTTCACTAACAATGTTCCCTAAAATCCTTTAGCAACTAAAATAATTAACATAAGTTAATTACACTACTTAATTCACTCAATACACTATCTCTAATTAAATAAAACTCTTTTCAAGTTTATATTTTAATTAAAAACAGGATTGTTTTATAAAGCTTATTGCACAACATCCATATAATTTTCCCTTTTCTGTAATTTATATAGATTATTAAATTTAAATTAAAAACAAATGGATTGTGAAAATACCTTCTGCTCAAACTTGTCCTGCCTTCTACAGATACCACAACCCAATGTTCGACTCCATCACTAGCATAGGCTCCCACGTACCAGAACCCTGACGCCATCACCTACGCGCGCACGCGAAAACGCTCGCCATGCCATCGCGAATACCTCACATGGTCGCTGCCTCCCTCGAGAACGCGAAGCCACCCACGCCCCCCTTGCGAACTCCACCGATGCCACCAAGTCGCCGTGCTCAAGGCCTTAAGATCGCGAAACCCCAAAAGGAAAAACTCGATTCCTCACCACCTGAACGCGTCACGGCCTCACTTGAGCTTGAGCTTGTCTCGATTCTTAGTTTGGTCAGAGGATTCCAGAATAAAAATCGCGATTTAGAGATTTGAACGAGAGGTTGTTCGGCCACCTTTTTTTTTTATGATTTCATTATTTTTTTTAGGTTCGATCTCAATTTCGATGGAGAGGGGAGAACGGGGAAAAAATATAAGGTCGAGGATGGCTTCCTGTGTACGCCTATTTACTTATAAAAATATCTCTGACAAAAATGTACTTCGATTTTTATTATAAAATACCGAAAATATTTCGCGTTGAATAACGCAAAATCCCGAGCCCCGAATCAGACATACCGACGGACAATTATAAGGTTTTACCCGTATTCCGAACACAATGGAACATGTTTCGGAGGCTAATTTGATCATATGCACGAGTTACAGAAGTAAACGATCGATTTTAAATTAAACCGATTAAAATAGTTCTAAGCGTTTTGAGCTATCAGGGTCAAACGACAACTCCGATTGCTTTGAAAATTGAAATTCGATAATAATTAACTATTACGGATCCAATGGAATTGGTTTCGTCGAATTCCGAGACTGTGCCACGAAAGGCTATTTTTAAATTCAATTTAAACGATATATTATTAAAATTGAACAAATCACCTTTAATTTAAATTTCAACAAATTTTATTATCTTCAGTATTATCATTATAAATTTTATAAGCCTTCAAATTATTTTAAACAGGCTTAAAACCTCAGATTCAACAATTCACCCAATTTCAATTATTAAATTCAATATTTAAACCATGCAATTCAATGATTTAATTATCAAGTAAATATTGATATCTTGAATTCAAGTTAAAGTTAACTTTTACATATTTTAAAATCAATTAACTATTCCAATTTAAATTGCTAGAAATCCTGGGTCGTCACAGAAGCATTGCTGGAAATCTTATCTAACATACTCACCTCCTCAATATAAATGAAGAATTTTAATCTTACGGCCCATTTGGTTTTATACTACATTTTTATGTTTAATAAATTTATCATAGACATCAAATTTGTTCTTTATAAGATATACATATCCTAGTTTGGAGAAATCATCAATGAAGGTAGCAACGTAAGAACTGTTATCTTTGGTAATTATAGGCATCAGGCCAGATATGTCACTTTTTATCAACCTTAAGAGTTCATCAACTCTTTCATTGATCCTATTGAAAGGATGATTGGTAATTTTACCTTTGAGACACAACTCACACATGTAAAATGATTTAGAATCAACTAATGGTAGAAAACCTTTTGTTTTCAATTTGTGTAGTCATTTCCTACTAATATGACCTAGTCTACAATGTCAAAGATAATTATCATTTATATTATTAAATTAATTATTCAAAGAACATATATAATTAATATTAATCGGATAAATACCATTTTCAAGAATACCATCATAGACTTTATTACCATCTAAATTAACGTTCATAACATTATTTGCACAACGAAATATATATCCAGTTTCAGACAATCTAGAAACAGAAATAATCCCACAAATAAAGTCTTTTACAAAATAGCAATTATTTAATATTAATACTAATCCACTAGGAAAAACTAAATGATAGTCTCCTACTGCCATTGCATCTACCATAGATCCATCAGTAACATGAAGCCTCATTTATGCTTTTGCCACCCGATGTCAACTCCTAATCCCTTGTAGCAAATTACATATATGAGTACCATATCCAGTATCAAAAACTTAAGACATTTTGTAGATTACAAAACAATTTTGAATCATAAATATAGATGATGGAGCCATAGAATCATCCTACTTCTTTTCCCTAACGATTTTCAAGTAATTAGGACAATTCCTTTTCCAATGATATTTCTTGTGGTAGCGGGAATACTCACCTTTGTCATCAGTCTTCTTACCTTTTCTTTTCTTGCCTTTTCTTCTCTACTTCTTCGAACTCTTCAAAGATGATGCACTACCCTTAACAGCAAGTACAGTTCCTTGATCCGTAGACTGTGACTCGACCGACATCAACATATTATGGAACTCCATAAGATTCACCTTCAGTTAGTTCATGTTATAATTCAGTATGTATGGTTAATACCTAACAGTAAATGAACAAAGGATCAAATATATTTGCAATTCGTTGTTTACATATATGTCCAAATGTGAAAGCCTATCAATATAGCCCTTCATCAGTAGCATGTAATCCTCCACTTTCTGTCCATTGGTCATCTTGGTATTGAACAACTTCTTCATAAGCATGTACCTTGCAGAACATGATTGTTTACCGAATAAAGCCTTAAGGCAATCAAATATTTCATGGGCAGACATATTTTCATGCTGCCTCTGCAACATCTTGACTAATGTAGATAGTAGAAGAACTTACGCGATCTCTCGGTCCGATACCTATTTTTCATAAGCAAGTTGTAGTTGGGGGTCTTTGTTCTTTAGGTTCACATGTAATAACTACCCAAAGGTGCTCGTAAGTCAATGCAATTTTAACTACTCTTAACCAGTCGGTATTTTAGGTCCGATGAGCTTGTCATTTTTAGAAAATAGTTTTGGTATTGCCATTTTCTGAAAGTTTAAGTGGTAGGTTATTAAGACAAATCATGGTATATGTTCTTATAATATTTGTAAGGTTAAACTTTATGTTTCATTTTACTAATAAGCTCACACTAGTCTATTATGTTATACAAAACCTTAAGTTGAAACATAGAAGTCCTTTGACTCAACTAGAAGGTGTGAAGACTCATATGTCTTAGGATTCCGACCTTGAGGAAAGCTCCACAAATCATACCCCCACATATGATGGATAACTCCTTATCGACTATATTATATAACTCCTAATCCATGGTACTTTGTCCTAATCCCTCTTTAACTTGAGGAAAGTTTAACAAATAAAGTAGGATTATTCAATCAAAACTACCATATCGCGGCAGCTTGAGTATAATTCATATATGTTGAGGAAAACTCAACAAATATGTATGGTTATCTTACCTCGTCTATTCAATATATTAATAGTACTGCATATAACATCCTTTGCTTGAAGACAACTCAACAACTAAAGAGTATGCAAGTAACGTAATAATATATTAATGGTAGAGGACAACATTATATTGAACATTCATAATCTTAATGAAATTGACTTATGGAATAATATAATTATAAATTACTCTCATGATTTAAGTGTTTCCACCTTAATTTATACATTCGTATTATATAAGGTTTAATATTATATAACTTTTTTATTTCATATTACTTATATAACAGTCTTATGTATAATACCATATTAATTGAATCTTATTTAATTAATTAACATTTTAATTTATTTCATATCAATATAACATTTATATTCAATGATTTGTATATATTATAACTTTTATATTGTAACACATATATTGTATACATATGATTGTTATTTAATTAATTAACCTTTATATTTTATTGATTTCAAAATTCAATTCATATACATACTCAAGTTATTTTAAACACTTTAAAACAACATAACATATATCATAATATATAATACATGTATACATTTATTAATTGGTAAGTTGATTATATTATATCATTTCATTAGTCTTATTAATAAGTTTAAAATTTTGAAATTAATTTGAATTATTTTCAAACATTTTGGAAACTTATATTATATTATAACGTTTATATTTTATTTTTTATTTTTAAATAAATTTGCAAATTAGCCAACACCCAATTCAAATTGGACCACTCCTATTAGGGGCGACCTTTTGGGCTTACATATCTATTTAGGCCAAATTGGTAGCCAAATATGGCAGAGTACTTGATTACCCAAACTCAATCCTAGGTAATAAGTTTTAGACACCTTATTAATTAGGTAATGAGCTTAATCAGTTAACCATAAGATGCTAACTTAGACTGCATAGGCTAGTGGACTTTGATACCATTGTTGGAACTGGGCCAGCCCATAGTGGAAGTCATGGAAGAAGTTCAAAAAAATTCCCTTATTAGATCTTTATTGTGTCTATGAAGTCTAATTTATATATAATATTTCTAGATATTATTTAAATAAAATCTGTTATTTTATTTAATTTATAAATTTATATTTTATTTATGTCTCTATATATACATATATGCATGTATGCATATGTGTGTGTGTGTGTGTGTATGTGTGTATGTGTCATATACACATATATTTGTGTGTGCACGTGTGACATATCAACCGTGTAAGGTAAAACATGCCCTTGTACAGATGCTTAGATTTACATCGCAACAAACACGTTAGCTCATCCAATATGTATATATTGTTCAAATATATGTATGTACGTATATATACTATTATTTATATATAAATTTTATGAATATATATATATATGTGTGTATTAGGGAATAAGAGAGAGAGTATGTGTGTGTGTATGTATGTATATACATAGATTCATATGTATATAATCGTATGAAAAAAATATTAATATTATACATGCATTTTGTATAATAGATTTATTTAAATATAAATAAATTATTTATAAATACTAAGTTTTTAAACCGTTAGTAATACATAAATTTATTAATAAAATTATTTCCCATGTTTTTCAATTTTTTTTAAACTCTACTCCGGAGAGTAAAATGAGAATTTGGTAGGCTCACCCCAACTGACCCCCCATTTTAGCCAGGGTATCATAGAGGCACTTTCCGATCCCGAGATTTTCGACTCAATTTAAGGAATTATTAAATGCCTTCGAAAAGTACAAGCTGCTAAAGTGTAGCAATCAGGGTTCGAACCTTCTTGCTCTATTGGAGAGCTAGGAACCCCTGCCTTCTCCACTAGGGCTGAAGACATAATTTATATATACACATAAATATATGCATAATGACACATATATATCTCTATGTGTGTGTGTTAATAAAATACTCAAAATAACTTTTTAAATATAAAAGCCCAGGTCATACGCATGGCTCGGTAAAATATTATTTTAATTGGAAAATACATTTAATTAAATATCCATGTGAAAATTAATATAATATTAATTAAAAAATAATTTTGAAACATTAGTTTCAAATTTTAAATTCTTAGTAAATCCTAAATGATATTTTATGCTTTTAAAAAAAATTAATAATTTTTTTAGGTTTAAAATGAATTTTCCTTTTTTGGTCGAAAATTCAATATTAATTTAAAAGTAAAAGTATTTTTTATTTTTCGATGAGAGTTGCTTTACTGTAAATATTATTATAGAAAATATAAAATATAATTTTCATAATATATTTGAATTAATATAATTTATTTATGTATTAATTTTATTTAAATATTATTAAACAATAAAAAAAAATTCCACTCCTAAAAGTTATCGTAGCTCCAATTCTCTGCATATAAAATTCTATGATTGAAGTATAATGTTGTAATTAATTGTAAATTATATATATATATATATATATAACTGCATAATATATATTAATTTAATAAAATATAAAAGTTATATTTTCTTTAAAGCCGTAATAACCTGATATATATTTGATAATGTTTTAAATATACATACATGCATACAACTAAACATCTTTGTAACAATATTACTTGCATATCAGAATCATCACATAGCTAACAATACATGTAATATATACATATATAATGTTGAAGACAAAAATAGATTTAGCAGAGAATATTGAAAATAAAAGAAAAGGAAAAGTGAGACACAAGATTTTTATAGTGGTTCGAAAATCTCTGGCCTACATCCACTTTATAGCTTTATTGATTGTTGATTTTATAATTTTTTATGAGATTACAGGGAATTAAAGAGTTAAATCGCTAGTACAAAGGTTTGAGAAGTTCTAAATCCTAAAATTGCCAATAGTAGCTTCCTTCGTGACTATTGAGATGAAGGAAGGAGAAGAAGAAGAGAGGCAGAGTAAATATCCTTTTCTAGTTGTAGTAGAGTTTGAATTTATAGGGAAACATACATAGAGCCTGCTTGCATTAGAGTCTAGAAATCAGCCCAAAATCATACAAAAATTTGGAGGGTCCACCGAGTTATAGGAATAACTCGGTACTGAATCATTTCATTTGGCACTAAGTTGATTATGTAGTTGAAAAAAACTCCAACTCTTTTGCGCTTCACTCCATAGTCCAAATTGATGTGTTCCATGCTATTTTCATTGATTACGGGTTGATTCTAATGATCGTTCTATCATCACTTGAGTTAGTCTACGATATGTGCTCTCTTTTCTTCAATCTTAGGTACTGGTTGCCCAAACTCTAGGAAAATAATTGGGCATGAGTAGAAGAGTTAGATAATAGGTCATATGAAGTTGGAGAGGCATTTTGGAGGGATAAAATGACTCACCCCTCGAGCCAAATAACTCAGGGTCTATTCTTAGCTTATTTTTGGTTGAAATTTCTCAAAGTCAGTTCCTTACCTCTTTTAAGCGTGCTCGCCAATTTTCAAGTCATTTCGTCTTCATCTCAACATTCTAACTTCCATTGAATTTTTCTTGGTTAAAAATATGGTTAACATTTGCCCCATAGAGTAGGCTTTCGTTGATAACAAAGCGTGCTTTGGATCGAGACTGGCCTTGGACTGCAATCTCGCGAATTTCAAACGATCGTTTGAAAGCCGTCAGGAGATGTTGCTTTCGCTTTGTTGATTTTCGGTATCTGTTCATCTTAGTTACAGTTGAAATTTCATTTCTCTGCATTAGCGATGTAATCTACACTCTAGAGACTATGTTGGGCTTTAGTTTGGCATAGTAATCCTCTACGAAGCAGACGAAATTGGGGGAGGAGTAAGAGAGATGCTTAAGGAAGCTATCTCGCGACCTTGCTGAGCCTCCTAGAGATTCCTCCGAGCACCGTGTTCCTACTTCTATATATATTCTCCCTCATACGAAATCTTAAATCACCTCTCAGCATGAAATCCCCACTTCCCAAGCTCTGACTACTGACGCTCCCGCTCAATCCAACAGCAATGTAAAGTCCATTTCCCAGCTGCTCCTCCATGCATATCAGCTACACTCCCAAATCTTTTCCTTCACGGTGTCAAATTTTATTAAAACATTAGGGATGTGTCGAAGGAGTTCACTTTGGAAAAGATGCATGAATTTTAGTAGAATGTAGAAGTTGTCTTGAGTGGAAGCGTCGATGCAAGGTTCTCTGTGATGTTAATCGAATTAACTATATGCAAATCTAGTCGTTTGAAATAGAGAGAGCTAACTATAAGAGAATACAGAAAGAGAGGGAGGATCACTTGCTTAAAATCATTAGAGTGAGGGATCTTGCCATAAAGCAAAATTAAAGCACTGATAGCTCGATGAATGAATTAAAACTTGCTCATAGCCGTGTCAAAATCATGATGAGAAACGATCTGCAAGTTTCTCTTGCTGAGAGTGTAGAGTACAAAAAGCAAGTTGACTAGGCAGTCGAGTCACTTGTTTAGAAAGATGAGATGATTAAAGCCAAAGACCAAACTATATGAAAGCAAGCATATGAACTTGCCAAGATTCGTAAGAAAGTTCAAAAACTTGCTGGTCGTAGTGAGGAAGTTAAAAAACTTGTCGAAGAAAAGTATCAGTTATCCCTCAACAGAGATACTGTCGGCCTCGAGCTTGCAATTTCTGAGCATAAGTGCAAAGAGCTTCAAGATGAAAAGTCAAATATCATGGCTGAGTTTGATGGCAATATTCTAAATTTCTACTCTAACATTATCATATTTAAAATCTTCGATAGTTGGGCATTGATAATCCTAAAGCGGTCGTTGGTAATTGAGAGGAAGTGCTGCACTGGACCGTGCGGGCCAGAGAGAGACGCTTTGAAGAGGAACTGATGGCGGCTTATCATGAAGCTAAAGATACTGAAGCTCATTTCATTGGAAAGACGATCCTAAACAAAGATGCAGCCGATGCGGCCGCTACTAAAGATTTTGCTGGCCCGAATTCTTCGTGTCAGGGTGAAATGTTCGCATCAAAATCTCAAGAGCCAACAACAATCATTCCTGCTACTTCAAGAGTTAACACAGCAACCATCTACATTCATCTAACTTCACTAACTGGTTCCTTTCATAAAGCATATGTTCAACATGTTATGGTCCAGCCCGAGGAGCTTGGGGCCGATGAGGGTTAATTTGTTTTATCTCATCGGGACCTTGCCACGAGTATATCTAATGTTTCTCCAGTCTTCGAGAGGCTTCAGTTCTCGTAAGAAACTGTCACTAAACTTTACCGATCTGTATGTTAACTTATAGGTCAACCACAATTGCCCCTTCTACCTCTAGCTGCACAAGGGTTAGGAACTAAAGCGATCTTTACCGCATCGACCGCCTCTCCGCAAGGCCTACCGTGTCTGTTCTTATTTCTAGTTCCAGTTTGGATCCTGGCTCCGAGAAGATTGCCCACTTTAGAGACGTGGAGGGCATTTCTATGTCTTAGGAAGAGGTTTTTTTCTCATCGTAGTTCTCAACCTGACCGAGCATGAAACTATGGCTGAGAGGCTAAGGAAGGATATGTAGAAAATAAACATAAAGAAATAGCCCGGGACCACCAAGCCTGCAGCTTCAAAATTGTCTAGTCCTATGCATAATGCTCCCTCGTTCAAGATTAAGCTATCGAGGCGTACTGGTGATCCTACTGCCAAGTCCGAGGAGCCTGGTTCTACTGCTATTGAGGAGTTCGCTCACTTAAGCACTCCCTTTAGCGGGGAATCCAATGGGAGAGAAAAGCTCAATCCTCATCCGGCCAAAACTGGTAAAGTCAGCCGAGGCGTCAAGAAGTAGAAGAGTCAATATTGTGTTGATTGAGCATTTAAATTTTTATTGTTGTCCAGATCGAGTCTGTATTTTGTTTTTTGTGTTTGAAACAGGTCGATATTAAACGGGTACAACTTCCATTGTTTTTCCTGTACATAGAAGATTTTAGTAGTAATGAAAGATTGGTTATACCTTTGTAATCTCTCTTATATACTTTCCTTGCATTTTATGTATTGTGCCCATTTATATATAACTGCCTATGTATATAATAAGATTGGCTATACTGCACTTTCCTATAATATATGCTTCTATTTCTGGTTAGTATACTTATCTACCGCAACTTTGCACATGTAGACAAAATTACTGTAGTTATTTTTGCATATTTGGTATGTAACTCTATTTAGATTGGAAAAAATATTCCGTTCGGCCTAACAGAACTATGATATGACTGGGTTTAGCCAACTCTGCGGCTGTTTCTGCCTAAACTTGGTCGAGATCATTTTGAACAAGTATTGGTGCATGTATGACTATTTTCTGAGCAATTCCTTCAATTACCCACAGCCTAGTTCGCATGGTAGTTCCTACTTACAATAACTTATGACATCACTGCTAAATTCCAAGAAATATACTTTTAGTGTTGCCAATCCCTTGGTTGCATTCAAATTCTTCCAAGTTGACATCATTAGCCAATGTCATTCCAGATGTATATATATTAAAGATACACATCGTCATCTTTTCGTCACAGCAAATTATTCTAAGTTTAGTGTTGAGATTCGGCTGTCCATCAGTTTCTATTTTTGGATGCTATACATGAACTGTTCAACATCGTGAATTTCTTCCTGATGCTGCCGATCTCCAAGCTTCATCTAATTCCCTTTGATATCGCCTATCTTCGGGCGACGTCGAGCTCTAAAAGGCTTCAGTTGATTTTCCAGTAGACTCAATGGTTTGGGGTTTCCCAATGTTGCCCAGGCAACATCGGTACTTAAAACGCAGGGGTCGATTGACCGTCGGCCAAGGAGTTTAGACCTTCTTGATGGTACCGAAACAATGTGAATTCTTGGAAGATTGGGTTGATTTATCCCATCGATCTACTGGTTTGAGTCGATTTTCCCCATCGACTCGGCAACTTGGAACCTTCCAGACATTGCTGGGGTAACGTCAGTTCTTAGAAGATTTGGAACAATTTTCCCTATAGATCCGGCGGTTTGAGTCAATTTTTTTAATCGACTCGGCGGTTTGGAACTTTCTCGATGTTGCTGGATTAACACCAGTTCTTGGGAGGTTGGGATAGGTTTTCCCAATCAATCTGGTAGCTTGAGTCGATATTCCCAATCAACACAGTGGCTTAGGCTTCCCACGTTGCCAAAGAAATACCGGTTCTTAGAAGGAAAGGATCGATTTTCACCAATGAATCGGCGGTTTAAGTTGATTTTCCCTCCTCGACTTGGCTGTTTTGCTTATGAGAATAATTGGTTCAAGAAGCTAATTTTATTGATGAAATCGAAGGAATGGAAAGTCCTGCCTATTTATAGTGCCTCAATATGCCTGGATGGTTTATTTGCGAAAATAAGAAAAACTAGATATGGTATCGCCATAGCGAGTCACTATTCAAAGCATGAGAAATAGTAACTCCATCTTCAATAGATAGCTTGAATGTTCCATCTCTAAGCTTCCAATCAATCACATAAGTTCCCTCCTAGTTTGAGCTAAGCGCTTATGTATTGAAGAAGATTCGCTTCAAAATGAGATATCCCACTTCAAGTAAATTTGTGAACCTTGGCGGTGAAGTGGCATGCCACTCTTTCGTGATGAGTAGCGACCCTCAGTTCAGCTTCCTTCTATTTCTCATCGATTTGGTCAAGGGGCTCAAGCAATAACTGCTCATTTTCTCTCTAATTGAAGTGTCATCTATGATGAGAAGGGACTTCTAGTTTCACTAGGATCATTTCTTCTCAACCATATGCCAAGAAGAATGGAGAGTGACCAGTCGTCGATCTGTGTGTTATTATGTAATCCTATTGTGCTAGTGGAAGCTCATTAACTCATTGCCTTCAGCTCTAGTCAGCTGCTTCTTTATGGTGGATTTGATGATTTTGTTAACTACTTCCACTTGCCTATTGCTTACAATACGCCACCGCTAGGAAGCTCTCCTAGATTTAGTATCGCCTACAGAAATCTTTGAATTTAGCACTCTCGAATTGATTTCCGCTATCTGTGATGACTTTCTACGAAACTCCAAACCTGCAAATAATATTTTTTGTTACAAAATTAGTTACTTTTTTGTAGTAATCATGCCAAGAAGTTCTGCATCAGCCCACTTTGTAAAATAATCAACTACAATGGTACCATTTTTGGCTCCTCCTTTCACTATCGATAGTACACTTATATCGATTCCCCAGATCACAAACAGCCAAGGGTTGCCCATTTACATAAGTTCTTAAGATAAGGCTCCTGGAATCTTTGCAAATCTCTAGCATCGATCACGCCATCTGGTGTAGTCTTTTGCATCTTTGTTTATTGTTGGCCAAAAATATCCGTAGCGGAGTGTCTTCTTCACCAATGTAAGCCCCGGGTGTGGTCACCATGGCTGCCTTAATGAAATTCCATATGTGTCTTTCTAGCCTTATCCTTAGTTACACACCTAAGAAAATGGGAAGAGAATCCTCTTCTGTATATCACTCTGACCTTTATTATAAATCGCGGTGCCTTTTGAAGGAGCTTCTTTCGTTCGTTCTGGTCTTTGGGGAGTATTTCGCAGAGTAAGTAGTCCTTATTAGCGTCATCCATGACTCTTCCTCTTCTACAATCTTCAGAACCCAATCAACATGCATTTCATCAATGTTAGTAGCACTCAATACTTCTACTAGAACCAACACCATCAGCTGTGCTTCTTTCGAATTGCCTAGTTTTGCTAGTGAAGTTGCCTTCATATTTTCCTCGTTGGGATGTGCGTTATCGTGTAATATTTGATGTTTTTGAGAAACCCCCAAGATTTCAAAAAGTAAAGGGGTAGTTTTGCACCCTTAGCCTGATATTCCCATCTAACCTAGTAAACGACTAGTTGAGGTTGCTATAGGTATGCAAAGACTTTATTCCCAACTCCTTCA
Organism: Allium cepa; assembly: GCA_030765085.1. NCBI lineage: Eukaryota > Viridiplantae > Streptophyta > Magnoliopsida > Asparagales > Amaryllidaceae > Allium > Allium cepa. Next base: position 105,074,972 of record CM060935.1, read on the forward strand.
CAATCTTCAATCCTGATATCCACGCTTCATATTCAGCCTCGTTGTTAGTAGAAGGAAATTCCAGCTTGAGAGCATAGCAAATTGATCGTTCTTCGAGAGTTTCAAGCATAACTTCCACCCTTGAGCACAATTCATTTGATACAGCATCAACAAACAATTTCCATTGAGATACTATAACCTCTGAATCTTCCTCCACATGATCCCGATAGTGAACTTGGTGATAAAGTCGGCCAGTGCTTGCCCGTTAATTGCTCTCTAGGGATAATAAGTCACATCAAATTAGCTCAGATCATGTTCCATTTCAGAAGTTGTCCCGAAGTTTCAAGTTGGTAGAGTACCTATTTCTGGGCTTAATTTGTCAACACCTTGATAGGGTAAGCCTGGAAATATGGTCGTAGTTTCCCAGATGCTATCATCAAGCAGCATGCTAACTTTTCCAATTTTGGATAGTTCTATCCATTAGTTTAGCTATAACCGACGGTCTCTCCATATGTCATAGTGAATTCTCGAAAGCAGTCTAGCAATTCTGATTCCATTCAAAATTCTTCTTACCTTCCTTTAATGCATTAAAGAATGGTATACACTTATCCATCGCTCTAGAGATGAATCGACTCAACACTAAAATCTTTCCATTGAAGCTTTGTAAATCCTTCTTCATCGTCAAGGCACTAACATTCTGTTAGGCGGCAATCTTGTAACGACCCAGAATTTCTATTAATTTAAATTTGAATATTTAATTAATTTTAAATATTAATAAGTGAAATTTATAAGTCGAATAAATTTTATTTCGATTATTGGATTTAAATTGGATAATTAAATCAATAATTAATATGTGAAATTATGGAAATAATTGAAAATTTGGGTTAAATATGATTGTAAATGATTTGTAAAATTTTATTTTATCATGTTGAAGTTAGAATGATATTTTAGAACTTTTAAAATCGAATTAAAAGTTAATTTGTGAAAATTGAATATTTTAATATTTAATCGACTAGTGAAAATAGCCAATTTTTGAACAGTCTCAGATTTGAACGAAACCAGTTCCATTGGATCCGTAATAGTTAGTTATTACCGGATTTCAATTTTCGTGTCAATCGGAGCTATCGTTTGATCGTGGCAGCTCGAAACGCATCGAATTGTTTTTAATATTAATTTGGCGAGTTAAAATAGCCATTTTTCAAAAAGTCTCGGATTTCGACGAAACCAGTTTCATCGGATCCGTAATGTGATATTATTGTAAGGTTTCAAATTTCGTGTCAATTGGATTTACCGTTTGTCCGATGCAAATTAAAACGCCTAGAAAATCGTTTAAATCGGTTTAATTTAAATCGATCGTTTGTTGCCATAACTCGCACAGATGACCGAATTAGCTTCCGAAACCTGTTCCATTGTGTCCGGAACGCGGGATAAACCCTAGGAACGTCAGTTTCGGCGCGTAAATCGAAGTTCGGAATTCCCGGATGAATAGTGTTCGTTCGTTCCCTATAAATAGACCCCCACCCTTCACAATTCTAAATAAAAAATAAAAATAAACTCTAAACCCTAACCCTAGCCGCCATCTCTTCAATCTATGGCCAGAAAACTCCTATTTTCTTTCCTCAATTACTTCCAATCCGTGAAGTTTTAGCCAAAGTTGTTAACTACAACATTATAGAGCACGACGAGATCTTTAAATCCATACGGATATGATGGAGTTTAGTGTCGCGTAGTGGGAGAAAAAGGGGGCCGACAGTTGATGGTTGCGCACGCATTTCGAGGGTGATGGTGAGGCCGAGTTGCAGGGGTTTCAGGCCGAACATAGAGGGGGTTTGGAGCTTCGATTTGGCGCATCCTGATCGTCGTAGAGTTGAACGTGGAGGCTCGAAAATGGAACCCTAGTTTCATGCATTGGGTTCATGTTGCGGCCTGTAGAATGATGCGTACGTGAGTGAGAAGATGAAGTTGAGGGCTGTGATGTGGAGTGGCAACAGGGAACGGCCATGATCTATGCTAGGTTGAAATTATAAAAGTTATGTTGTAATTGTTTATATAAAAATTCGTAGAAACTTGTAAAATTGATAACTTTTTCATACGAGGTCGAAAACGTGCGAAACCAGTTGCGTTGGAATCGTATCGTCGAGCACTAGGCGATGGAGTTGGATTGGAGTCGTTTGGAGTTAGTGAGAATTTCGGGTAAAATTAAACGTCCGTTTAATTTTATTCGAAATAAATCGCTAAATCGAAATTGAAATCAAGGTGAGAACTTCTCACTCAATCGAATCGGTTTCGATTTTATTTTAAATAGTTATATTTAAATAATTGAATGCATGTTTGAATGATAATTGTATCTATTGATTGTTAAAATAGACATTATGCGCCGTTAGTAAGCGGATGTTATTTATTAAAAACATATACCGCGAATATTTCATAAACAGTGAAATTGGTATTATATATAATATCAAAATATATATATTGGCATATGTATATATTGCAGTTGTTGATTCCCCGCATTTTTTAGCGGATGAGACCCTATTGCGCCATTATTAAGCGGATAATATTTTAAATCCCATATACCGCGATAATTCCGTACTGGAGCGGGATTGGTATTGTGCTAATGTTTGTGTATGCAGGAAAACAGGTTGGAGGGATCCAACTGGATTCCTCAACAGTATTTATTTGAATTCAGATATTTTGATATTTGATGGATTATCATATTGATATATGATATCGTTGTTGTCGTGATTGACTATTTGGTATGTAGCATCATTGGACCAAATTTTGGGATTTTAAAATGATTTTAAAGTGATTTTTGAAAGTTTACGTTTATAAAATATTTTTGGAATTGATCCATTTTAAATAAATAAACGTTATAATTTTTAATGTTATAAAAATTATATTTTTGAGAAATATAGTTAAAAACTGATTTTTGAAACTATGAGATTAATGATTTTATAAAATAGTTTAAACTGGGATTTTTGAATTTATTATAAAAGTTTAAATATAGGGTTTATAAAATTTAATTATTTTATAAATCAAAAGGATGAAATTATAAAGGAGATTAAAGACGTTTTAAAAGAATAATATAAATTGATTTATATAAAAGAATTTATAAATTGATAGTTTATAAATTAAAGATATTTGAATTATAAAACGAGTTTTTATAAGTGTTAGAATGAATTGTGAATGAATTTCATAAATGAATGAAATTCATAGAATTATAAACGGTGAAGTTAGAGATGGAATTTTATAAGCAGTAGGTTTATAAAATTTATAAAGTTATTGAAAGAATATATTTGGATAAATAATTGAATCTTATAAGTTATAAGATTTATAATTATGAAGTTTAAAGGAACGATTGTGCAAACAAATAAATTATAGGTGTTTAACTTATAATATGAATTTTGTTTTATAATTGAGTTATAAATTGAATAGGTTAATAAAGGAATTTATAAACGTTGTTTTATAAATTCGCAATGCCTTATTTTGATAAGTAAATTGTTGTGACTTGTTAATGGAGTTATATTCACGTTTTTGACTGTGAATAATCCTTTGAAATAAAATGTATAGAAAGGATGAAATTGATTAACGTAGTATATTCACGTTTTTTTGGATAGTGAATAATATGTTAAAGAAAATGTTTAGAATGTGATATTTTAAATTGAAGTAAAATGATCTAACGATGTTTTAAATTGTGTTAAGATTCGAAACCATAGATTTCAACATTTATTGTTGAAATAGACGTTTTCGAGAAATAGAAGGAAATGGTGGTCTATAGCACTGTTGTTATAGTAAATGATTTCCGAAAGGAAATGTTTTGTATAGTATTGGGATTTATATATCTATTTTAATTTCGAATCCCTATACTAGTGATTTTGGGTTGTCGTAACGATGTTTTACGTAACATTCGTTTTGGCCCAAATAAATATGTTTAAGAGAATGATTTCCTTAAAGAATGAAATATATACTTAATCTCGATTTAAGTATATTGAATATTTTCTAAGTGTTGAAAATAAATAAAATTTGTGAATTACTTATTAAATAAGTATGGAAATGTTTTCCAATATAAAGTGAATACTTTGAGAATTTATCTTTTTGAAGATAAATTGAAATGAATAATTGAAATCGTATATGCATGGATATTGTGAAATATAAATTCACTATGGAATTTATGAATGAAAAGGAGAATTTGTTTAAAAAAAATATTGATTTATTTTTGAAGTGTGAAAATAATATATCTTGTAAAGATATTTTGGAAAATAAATAATTTGGAAAATTATTTGGAATCTGGTGATGTTGTGCATATCCATTGATAGTTCAATAACCGACTATCAATATTTACCTTTGAATGGGTATTTGATGTGATTTGTTTGAATTTGAATGCCACACTTATTTTTGAATAAGCGCTCACTATTCGGGTTAACCCTGGAAAGGACCATGGGGTCGTATAACCCATTCCGAATATGTGATACGTCGTTATGAATTGCATTTGAAGATCGGTGTTGAAGACCTGGTATTTGCGAGAGCGATAGGATGACCTGTCGATTGTCTCTGCACTGAGTTGCAACGGTATAGAGACTCCCTAAGTGATGGGAAATCCGATCAGGATTGTGGATATCCGGATTGCAAGGACTTCTTTGTAAGTGCCTTCGGTTTTGTTCGAGCCCGGAACAGACTTGTATGGATTGTATGTCTGACATTACAAATTGAGATATAAAGCTGATTTCTTTCAAATATATTTCTGTTGGTGGCGGAGAATTTATTCTTTTAGCTTAACACCCTTCTCTGAGACGTACGAGCTCAGAGTTTATGTAGTTGAAGGTTATCAGCGATATATTCCCAATTTGGTAATGTGACATGCTGAGTGTTGCTTTTAAATGATCATTGTGTTGATTATTTGTGATAGGATCATTTGTTTGATCGTCTATCTTAGTGATCATTTCTATGATCATTTGTTGACCCAAAGCATGGCTTTTGTATAAAGTATGTTTTTGTGGACGTGACTTCGTCGAGCCTCACACCCCGTGAATGGTCAAAACAGGAAAGATGCAGCAAGGTTATGAGGGGTAGCGCCCTTTAGGATGTGTGCATTTCCTTCTGGAAAAGGGTGGTATCATGGTATGAAGCCCAGATACTTACTCATGTTGAAAACACTTTATGATTGTGTGAATTGATTGCGAGCGCTCGGTGAAAGGTCCCAAAGGACCGGGGGATGGCATATTCGGTCAGTTGTTACTCAGTTAGGGGTAACCCGGCCTTGTGTTGGTAGGGATCCGGTTTGGTTCTCGGGGATGTCCATCAAGAGGCATTCTCATGTGGCAATGGGAAGTTCCTTGGCCTGATCATTCGTTGGAAATCCAATTCCCAATACGAAACCCTGTACGGTATTAGTTGTAGAACCTGCCATTTACTTATGGTGGTCACCACTGTTTAGATGGTAGCTATAGTAGGCATAGTTCGAAATGTCTATGCTGGCTAAGATTTATATTCTACTTTCGAAATGAATTTTTCCTACACTATGCACTAGTAATAATATCAAATGTTCTTTTAAATGCGTATCAAGCATCTTTGACTATCATAAGGAGAAATCTCCTCCGATTCTGCGTTTGCATTGGGTGTGTGTGCGGGAGGCCTTATGGTAGTCTCATTTTTAAAAGCATTGCGAATTGACTTTAAAAATATTCCTCTATTTTGATTTCAAAGATAAATAAACTGTTTTTAGTTCTCACACCAGTCACATGACTGACTCGGAGTTTATTGTTTTCCTTCCTAAACTCTGGGTGCCCACCAATTTTCACACGGGCAGTCAAGAGTAAGGTTTATCAGGATATTCTGGATATTCTGGAGTTGCTGGAGGCAAGCTGGATGGCATGGCGTATTACTAGTATATAGTATTTCTTTTCCGCTGCACTGTTTGTTGTTGTTGTTGTACACTCTGATGATATGATGTAATGAAATGTAATGTATAAAATGTAATAACTGATATAGTTCTTTGTTTAAAGATTATTCATTTATTATTATATGTTGTTCCGCTGCGAATTGTGAGATTCTGATGTTGTTCTGTTGTTTTCTTTCCGTTCTATTTTCTATTCTCTATTCTCTCTATTTTCTATCTTTTCTATCTTTTTCTCTCCTTTTCTCTGTCTTTCTTTTTCTTAAACCCTAACATTTTGGTTTTTCGGCAACGAAAAATCGTGATCGTTACAAATCTGCTCCGAATTGGCCTTGACACCCCTTGCATTCACAATAAAACCAAGAAATTTTATAGAAGCAACATCGAAAGAACACTTCAAGGTATTTAGCTTCATTCCGTTCTTCTGAAGGGTCTCAAACATCTTTGAGTGATCATCCAAATGATTTCTAGATAATCGCGACTTTACTCGCATGTCATACACATACAACTTCCATCGTTCGCCTGATTTAGTCTGTATATTGTATTTTTTAATCTTTGGTAAGTAGCTCCGGCGTTCTTTAGACCAAATGGCATTACGTGATAGTTGTATAACCCTAAGTTTGTGATAAAGCTGGTGTTCCTCTGATCTAGTTCTTGCCTTAGAATTTGGTTGTACCTTGAGTAGGCATCCACAAATGAGAGCCGTTCATGCCCCATGGTTCCACCCACAAGTTGGTCGATCCTGGGCAATGGAAAACTATACTTTGGGTAAGAATTTTTTAAATCAAAATAGTCAATGCAAGTTCACAACTTCCCATTTGATTTTTGAACCAACACATGGTTTGACACCCACTTAGGATATATTACGTTGTGGATGAAGCTGTTGGCTAACAGCTTACCCACTTTTTCCTTTTCCTTCAATGCAGCGGATTCTTTCGAACTAAGGCAGCGCCCTTTTGCCTCGTTGGTGCGAACTTAGGATTGATATTAAGTGCATGACATGCTATCTTCAATGCTACCTCACATGCATCGGAATTTGTTCAAGCGAACATATCCAGATTGGTATGAAGAAAGTTTATCAATTCCTTTTGCATCTTGTCTCCAACGTATGAACCTATTTTCTAGACCCAAGTTGTGTCGTCCATGTCAACAGGGACAACCACTGTAATCTCGGCTCGTGCTACTCGCATTTTCCCTGAACTCTTCTTATTAGAGTCCATAGCCTTATCGAAGTGACTATAGTCCCCGAGTTAGAGTAGCTCTGTAATTGCTATGCTAGCGGTTCCAGAATGTGGAGAGTCTTTCCCACATTATTTCCCTTCCCACATAATTTAGCTTTATGTAATTTAGCAACGCAGCATTCGCTAATAGCCTACCTCTGTACCCATATTACTCAAGAGTATTACTGGATATAATATCTAGTAAAATGGAGAATGAGATGATATGTGTGAAGCATATGTGAATATTCCCTTAGGTTAACACTGCATATGTATCATAATATAAAACCGCTCACCTTGACGTAACTAGTCTTGGTACAAAGCATAAACACGTGGTCTCCAAGGATAGAACAATACACAACATAATAAATCTCAAAGAACATAGAGTCATCAGTGCAATGATGAAAATATATTACAATATATAAGTCTGAATAGGATACAAAACGTCAAATTCCCACTAAATCTTAATTATATTCAAGATTAATCCAATACATCAAATCCACCATCATATACATACACGAGTCCAAATATATAATATACAATACATCTAGTGATATAACCTCGAACTAAACCAAATAAGAAAATCTGGCCATAGCGTTCCTAACCTCAAATGTCTTGGACTGATCCGAGTATTATATAAATAATAACGGGTCAGATACTCATATCGAGCTATGTTTATGTGACGATCCTGAGACGACCTTCGAAAATCGGCACCGAATACGACACTCATATTCAAATGCCGGAGATCCATACGTCGAATCTGGTGCGCCGGAGCTTATAACACCATTAAGTACAACACAGCGGAAGAAAAGAATATCAATATATATAATATTGATACAAATGACAGATACAATATCTGATATAATGAATACATAAGAATGACACAATGAATATCAATACTGTCAGAGATACAAGGCATAGCAGCGGAAAGATAATGATAACACCAACGGCGGAACAATATCTCCAATATGGTCTTCAAGAGAGAAAGAGGAATAGAATCCAGAACTGTAACTCCATCTCCAAGGCATTAATCCAGAAATAGCTCGAACTACCAATAACGCACTTCACCTAGATAAGCAAGACTCGTCCCAATCCAAAGACTGGACCAACTCTAGATAATCTACTAAACCAGACTATCTGAAAAACCCAACTCTAGACTGCCCGTGTGGAAAAATAGTGGGCACCCAGAGTTTAGAAAAGGAACAATAAACTCTGAGTCAGTCATGGGACTTGTGTGAGTAACGAAAAAAGTTTGGTCTTTTAAAACAGACTACAAAGGAATTTAAAATAAATTCGTAATGCTTTTTGAAAAATGAAACTACCATAAGGCCTCCCGCTACACACACAATGTAAACGTAGATTTGGAGGAGACTTCCCCTTATGATAGTCGAACATGCTTGATACGAGAGAATTTCTTTTCAATATTATTATTATAAGTGAAAAGTGCAGAAAAACATTTCTAAAGTATAATGTAAATCTTAGCCAGCATAGGCATTTCGCACTTATGCCTACTATAGCTATCATGTTCAATAGCAGGTTACCACCAAATTACATGGCAGGTAATACAACTAAAACCGTACAGGGCGCGTATTTGGTTGAAAGGATTTCCAACAAATGGTCAGGCTAAGGAACTTCCTATTGCCACATGGGAACGCCTCTGGTGGGACGCCCCGAGAACCTACCCGGCACTCTGCCAACACAAGGCCGGTTTCCTCCCTGCCCGGGAGTAATTCCTACAGATATGCCACCCCCGGTCCTTTGGGGCCTTTATACGAGGTACCTCTACACCAACAACATCACACAGTAATGAATATATTACGGTGCCCACATGAGTATGGTGCCCACATGAGTAAGTATCTGGGCTCCATACCATGATACTACCATTTTCCAAAAGGAATGGTCACACCCTAGGGGAGCTACCCCTGAAACCTTGCCGCACCTTTCCTGTTTCGACCATTACCAATCTGTGAGGCTCGACGAGGTTTCGTCCACAAAGCTACGCTTCCCACAAAGGCCATGCTTTGTTCACAAATGATCAACCAATGATCATCAACACACAACAGCACTTAACATGCCACACTACCAAATTGGGAGTATATCGCTGATAACCGTCAACTACATAACCTCTGAGCTCGTATGTCTCAGAGAAGGGTGTTAAGCTAAGAGAATAAATTCTCCGCCACCAACAGATGTCTATTTGAAAGAAATATGCTCTATATCTCAAAGTGTAGTGTCAGACATACAACCATACAAGTCTGTCCCGGGTTCGAACAGAACCGAAGGCATTTCCGAAGAAGCCCTTGCAATCCGGGTATTCACAATCCCGATCGGACTTCCCATCACTTAGGAAATCTCGATACCATAGCTACACAGTGCAGAGACAGTCGATAGGTCATCCTATCGTTCTCGCAAATACCCGGTATTCACCACCAGTCTTCAAATGCTATCCATAACGACGTATCATTATTCAGAATAGGTTATATGACAGAAGGTCCTCTCTCGGCTAAACCGAATAATGAGCGCAATATTTAAAAACATATGGATATGGGATTTCAATTAAGTTACAACTGATAAAATCCAAAACTCTCTTTTGAATGGTTAAACAAATTACCATTTTAAATCTTTTAAACAAAAAGATTCATTTCACAAAGTTCACCCAGTTTCACAAAGATCCATTCAAGGATTTCAAAACAATTTCCGTTTCAATTGGATTAATCCATTTAAATCTTTAAATCAAAGATTTAACTTATAGCTTCCAAAACTCGTTTCCAAAGATTCATCCATAACTTGGAAAACCATTTTTTTGTTTCAATCTTTTATACAAAAATAACACCTTTCCAATTTCAAAACAAAGTTCACAATCATTCATAAAGATTTGTACATAACTTGGAAAAATCATTTCAATCTTGAAATCCTTTTAACACAAATTGAAAATTCATTCCTTATATGAGAGCTTTTATTATTTAAAAAACAAACGGTTTCCATTTCGGAAAAATCCTATTTCATTTATACATGTTAAAGCCATTGGGTTAAATTCAAATTCCCAAACAATACTTTAAAATGGTTCAAAACCATATAAACACCTTTATAACTTGTATAATCTTTTTAAACTATAATTTCCAATCATTGAATTCAATTTCAAATATTGAATTCAAATTTAGATCAAATTATTTAAATTTCAAGTTTTATTAAGTTATTTTAAATAACTTTTATTTACGAAAATCATTTTCAAAAACTCTCAATTCCAATTCCAAAACTATTTTGGATTCAAGAATTCAATTTCTAAAATTGTTAAAAATCCGTGACTTAACTTTCCTCATGAAATCCATATTTGTGTGTGCATAGTGTGGTCCAGGGGTTTAACACAATAGTGCCACAACATCATCATCACAGATCAAAACACAGAAATATCGTTGATAAGCGGTATAAATTATAACACTTATCGTTCATTCACAGATTCACAGATAATATACAAATGTATCATAATTAAATGAATAAAATACACAGCTCAATTCACAGAACAAAATAACACAGATCAGATAGGACAATCAATTCAAGGCATCTCATAACAACTAATCATTAATTACCAATTAATCTTTATCGTTAAATTAATTTACTTTAATTAATCTTTAATTAATCTTAATTAATCTTTAAGTAATTTATCTTTTATTTACTTTATAACATCATCTTTTTAGTTACATTAAGTAATCAACCTTTTAATCACTTTTATTAAATAATTATCCTTAAATACTTGCATCGATTAACTATTTCTTAATTAAACACATCAAGAAATTATCTCTTAATTACTTTTATTAAGTAATTATCCATTTGTCATTTCCATTTATCAACTATTCTCTAATCACTTCTCATTAATGATTTCATTTATCACTAGCAAATATGTTTGAAAACATTCATTTCAAATTTACCTTTAAAATTTCATTTTAAATTTCAAGCTTTAAAATGAATACCAATTTATCTTTAATAAAGTTTAAAACTAATTATTAAACCTTTTAAGTTCTCATGTTAAAAATAATACTTTGTTATAAAGGAAATTGAAAAGAGTTTAAATCATGTTTTCTTTTAAATCCACATATATTAAAGTATGCTTTAACAGTAAACTTATTTAAACGTTTAAATTTACAAAACTTTGTTAAATTTCAAAATCTGGAATTCAGATGTAATTAAAGTCTAGGTCTAAAATTTGATCTAAACTTGTTTAATTTCCTTCTTTACCATTTAACTTCCCATTTAAATACATATTCTTTTAAATACACCCAAATGCTTAAAAAAAAATTATATTTAAAACTTTATTTATGCCCCAACTAAGTTTAAACTAAACTTGAATTTTATATTTAAACCTTTGATCTTAACTCAATTTAACTCTGATTTATAATTTAAAACTAAATTTTCAAAACGACAAAACAGTTTGTTTTAAAACCTGTACAAATATTTCGACCCGAGCCAACACTCCATCTGCTTCGAGTTCTGACCCGAGCTCTCTCCCATTTTCCCCGAGTCTTCCCCCTGCTTCTTTCCTTCATCTTTTTAAAAAAAATTATAAAAATTTAAGTATAAAAACCATTACACTCGCATGCCTCTCCACACTCTCGAGCTCAACCTCGAGAGACGAACCCACCTGCACGAGTACTCCTCCGAGTCTCACACGAAACGCAAACCTGATACACGAACAATGTCGTGCATGTGCACCGCCGTTCGGCATCACTCCGGCGCATCTCACCGATTCTGACGAGTCGCAAATCGATTCAGGAATCTATTTAAGCCATCGAGATGAAAGCATACAACCCAAAACGAAAACGAGCGTTCAGCTCGAAACAGGAAAAAATGAAAGCCCCCCACCTGAAACCTGTCAACGCGCCGTGCTCGCAACGCCAACCACCGGAAATCGTGCAACTCCGGCCATGAACACGTCAACACTTCCTCTTCCACCTCCCAAAACCCCGCAACACTCGATCGCCCATCGACGACGATTGAAGTAAAAATCTCAACCTCACAAAAGCTAGGGCTACGAACATGAACCCATCACCGTCGCCACCGCGTTCACCTGCAACCCCAACCAATATTTTTCCTAGGGCCACTAATCATTCCTCCACCTCCAGGAGGAAGCGCGACCACCAAGACTCCATAGATCATCAGAGTTCGACCAAAAATCAAATTCCAGGCAATCCCCAAATTCACATTCAATACTTCACTTTAAATCGTGATTTTGATTTTAAAAATCATAACTTTCCAGGCCAAATCAAGTTATGTATTTCAATCAAAGAATTGTATCAATTGATTTTAACATATTTATAAAAGTTAACTGTAAATTTGGGTTTCCGGGCACTATATAAGTATATACATGTTTAAACTAATTTTAGATCCTAGTTCATGTTTAAACAAACTGAATTGGCATGAAAACTAATGCCTATCAGAGATCAGAGGTGAAGAAAGTGAAATTTGAATTTAATTTAAACTTTATAATATAAAGCAAAGAAGAACAATATATATAATCATCCAGACATCCATATGTATACACAGAGAAATACATATGTACCAGTATACTTAGTCCAGATTTTAACCCAACAATCAGTTTCATATGCTTAAGTTTTAAAAGGGGTGTTACTCACAGCATTTCCAGAAGAAAGAACAGAGTTCTTCTTTTTTGACACAGGCTGGTGAAATTTGCAAACTGGAATCCTTCTTCTTCCATCTCTGGTTTGATTTGTTTAAATTGAATTTTGTTTAAGGTTTTGAAATGAGGTTTACTTCAGAAGTCGGTCAGTTTGAAGGAACGAACTGATGAGAAGCTTGACATAAATAAAAGAGTTGTACAGGGGATATGATTTTGTTTTTTTGCACAATACAAGATCAGTAATTTCTTTACTTTGGTGGCTGCAGATATTTTCCTCGTGTACTAGAGATTTTGTTAGCTGAATTGATTTTTTTTTTAAAAAAACAATTCGAATTGACTAAAATGTTGCTAGCATTTAATGCCAAGGTACTTTATGTCTCAACCTTGTTTTATTTGTGTATGTAGGTAGATATTTTCTTCTTTTACTTTGTTCTTGCATAGCTAAACTTCACATACATATTTTATTTCCTATTCTTGCCTGCATATCTACTTTACAGGCAACATCATATATAATTCACTTGCCTAGCAACATTTATACTTAATGTACATATATATATTTTTGGTTTCAGTTATTGGTTATAAATTTTAACTTATGTACAAATATATACTTTTATACTTAAGCAATTTACAATTTTTGTCTTTCCTTTACTTTTAAACTTAAACTATTAAATACTTAATTAATTCATATTAATATATTTTTATACTTTTAAAAACTAATAAACCAAATTCATTTTTCTAAGTCATTTATTTAAATTTTAAATTCAAATACAAACCCAATATCTAAAGTCAAATTCCAAAGTCAAACTCAATTTTACTCATATACACACGTATATATATGTTTTAAAATCGAAATTAATTCCAAAATTTACACTAATTATTAATTTAAATTTAATTCAAAACTGGGTTCGTTTGTAACATACCGATTTATGGACGCCCGAAAATCGACATCGATACGTCCACTGTATTAAATGCCGCACAGTCGAATGCCCAAAAACCGAATCGTTAGAGTTAAAAGAATGGAGAGGTAGAGGAGGAACAGAAACAATAACAGAATCTCACATTTCGCAGCGGAATAACATATAATATATCAATGAATAATCTTTAATCAAAGAATCATATCTGTTATTACATTACATTATTAGAGCGTTACAACAACAAACAGCGGAAGAAAATATAACATATACTAATGATACGCTTCGCCATCCAGTTTGCTCCAGATCTCCACAGCAATTCCTGAATTCCAGAATAACCTGATAACTTGACTCTAGGCAGCCCGTGTAGAAATTGGTGGGCACCCAGAGTTTAGAAAGGGAACAGTAAACTCCAGGTCAGTCATGGGACTGGTATGAGATCTTAAAAAACAGTTATTTTCACAAAGAAAATAAAAAGAAATCCTCCATGCTTTGGAAAATGAAACTACCATCGCCACACACACAATGCAATCGCAGATTTGGGGGAGATTTCTCCTTATGATAGTCAAACATGCTTACTACGCAAAATCCAATTATTATTAGTGCACAGTGCAGAAAACTTTTCGAAAGTATAATATTAATCTTAGTCAACATGGGCATTCGCACTTATGCCAACTATAGCTACCATGTTCAATAGCAGGTTACCGCCATATTCCATGACAAGTTATACAACTAAAACCGTACAGGGCTCGTATTGTTTCTTTGGATTTGCAACAAATGGTCAGGCAAAGAAACTTCACACACCGAAATGGAAAGCCTCTGGAAGGACGCCCCCGAAAACCTAACCGGACACAAGGCCGAGTTACACATGCTTCTCGGTGCAATGAAGCTGTAACTTGATAACTCCACACAAAAAGTATGCCATCCCCGGTCGTTACCGACCTTTATCCGAGGATCCTCAAACATGAAGCAACAACCACAAAGTATAATAATTTGCAGCATCAACATAGGTAAAATATCTGGGCTCCATACCATGATATCACCTCTTATCCAGAAGAAAATGGACATACCCTAGGGGCGCGACCCATAAAAACCTTGCCGCAACATTCCTGTTTCGACCATTTCCGAGTTGTAAGGCTCGACGAAGTCTCGCCACAAAGCTACGCTTTTCAAAAAAACCATGCTTCGATCAACAAATGATCTGCATCACTTCGTATGCCACATTACCAAATTGGGAATGTATCACTAGTAACCATCAACTACATAACCTCTGAGCTCGTACATCTCAGAGAAGGGTGTTAAGCTAAGAGAATAAATTCTCCGCCACTAACAGAAATGTATTTGATAGAAACCAGCTTTACATCTCAATTTGTAACGTCAGACACACATCCATACAAGTCTGTTGCACGTTCGAACAGAACCGAAGGCACTTTCGAAGAAGCCCTTGCAATTCTGGTATTCATAATCCTGATCGGACTTCCCATCACTTGGGGAATCTCTATACCGTAGCTACTAAGTGCAGAGACAATCGATAGGTCATCCTATCATTCTCGCAATTACTCGGTCTTCACCGCCAGTCTTCAAATGCAATCTCATTTCGTCGTATCATTATTCGGAATGGGTTATTTTACAAAAAGGTCTTCTTCCGGCTAATCCGAGTAACGAGCGCTTATTTTTAAAAATAAGTGTTCATTTAGATTTCAACAAATCACAACAATTTTAACTTTGATCTTTGAAATAAAAGATCTATCACAATCACAAAGGTTCGATGTGGTTTTCGGATATCCACTTGGAATCCGACCTTCGGTCGCATCAAAATTCAAACGCCATTTAAAGGCAAATATTGATAGTCGGTTATATAGCTATCAATCAACATTCACAACAATTACTAGATTTAAATAATTTTCCCAAATTATTTATTTTCAAAATATATTCGCAGGATATTTTTTTTAACACTTTATCACTTTCAAAATCAAATTTCAAATCGATTTCCCATCCTTTGAAACAAGTTTCAAATCTTTTCCACACTTTAAAAATAAACCAATGTTTATTTTAAAACCAATTTCCCTTTCCCTTATAAATTTCCACTGTGAATTTACATTTCTAAATATCAACTGGTATACGATTTTAAAACGATTTCCCAACATTCACTTTCAAACACCAAATCAAATTCCAAATTGATTTCTAAATTTATTTCCAAAACACGAAATCGATTTCCCTTCGAACACCAAATCAATTTTCATATTGATTTTCAAAATTTATTTCAATTACCAAATCAATTCCAATTGGACTTCCAAAATTGCTTCAAACACCAAATTAATTACTAGTTGGTTTCCCAAGGATTTATTTTCAAATACCAAGTCAATTTTCCTAATCAATTTCAAAATTTATTTCAACTCCAAATTAAATCCCTAATTTACTTTCTAAATTTATTTCCTTTTTGAAATAAATTCCTTTACCTTTTCAAATATTCAAAATCCGTATTTTAATAAATTCTTCAACCTTTGAATAAATTACCCGAAATCCATTTATTAAGCCTTTTCCTCATATTTTGAAATTTTATTCAATGGGATTAAAAATAAAACTTTATCCTTTTAAAATTCCTTCTTTTAAATTTTCCAATTTTCAAAAATAAATTTTTCTATAAACTTTCAACTTGAATTTTTCAAAGATCCAATTTTTATTTATTTCCGTTATCCAACGATACCAAAAATATATTCGGTTAAATTATAGCCTTTGACGATTTTAACCGCAAATAAAATCGCACAGGGATTATAAATAATCAACACACAGCATATGAAACAAATTCAATATTTGAGGAATCCAGTTGGATCCCTCCAACCTTTTCCCCTGCATCCACAGATGTTAGTACAACAATTAAATACCAATTCCATTTCGAGGTGGAGTATCGCGGTATATGGGATTTATAAAATATTATCCGCTATTATGCGGCGCAATAGGGTCTCATCCGCTATATAATGCGGGAAATCAACAACTCTAACATGTACTATATATTACTATATATAGAATATCATCCAGTGAATAATTATTATAAATAAACCATCAAGCACACAGTCAATCAATTTTAAATCTAACTATCTAAAATTAATTGGAGATTTAATTGAGTAAGAAGATCTCACCGTTGCTTTTATTTTGCAACCCATTTCCATTTTCGGCTTGATTCCACAATTATTGACCTTGTATAAATATTTATATGATTTATTAATATTTGAACTGATCGAACAATTAATTACTAATAACTTGGCTTTAAACAAATAATTTATTTTTAACAAATTAATCTCTTAAATAAATTATTTGAAATAAACTAGTCAATGAAAATATGTATATTTATTCTCTTTGAAACTACACCAATAAAAATAATCTATATGGGTTAAAAATCTGATTTTTATATAACTTTCATCATTTTAAAATCCCTATTTTTCTTTCAAATCTTACATAAGCTTTTCTGCTTCACTGCATACCCATATATCTATCTATCTATATATTATTATTATTAAATTTTGAAATATGTAAACTGTGTATATATTTTCAAAATAAAATTTAAGTAGGATAAACTGGAAATATCACACTGTAAAAAAAATGCATCAGTTTCTTTATATTTTTTCCAAACCAGACTTATTAATAAATACCAGAAAATACCTTACTCATCTCGGCCCTAGAACAACGTTGAACCTCACTGCCTCGCGACTTCGCCTGCGTCGAAGCCTATATCGAGATCGCAGCAACCACAAGAACCGTCGCGAATCTCCAATCTCCACTTCGCGATCACGAGCTACTGCCGCCTTGAACCCCGCATCGTCACTGAAAAACCCTAGCTCGAACCCCCAAATCTTGCCATCAGCGCCACTCACGACACCGACTTCGCTGCGCTCTAGCTTAATCCACCATTCCAATCAGATGGTCAATTAGCACGACAGTATCGCTAAGAGCCTCCACCCACATTAATCGAGTGAAAAGATGTTGCGCCGCCCCCATTTTATCTTCTTGAACACCTCGAAACCTAGGCCTCTGATGAACGTGGGTCATGCCTCCTTCGAATTCGAGCTTCCATTTCTTTCGACAATTCTTAATTTCAAATTTTTTTTTGTTAACTGGAGAGGCTCACGATTTTGTATACTTGAAATGAAGAGGGGAATAAATCGTTCGGTCATTATTGATATTTTTCTTTTGAATTCATTCTGATTATTTTTTTCGAACGAGAATAATGGGTTACATGATTCAAACGAGAAATGGCGACAGTAAATCTGCGCGTTTCAAATGGTAGGGTGGCTTGAGAAGGGTAGGTCTGCTGATATAGGATTTGACTTTTTAATTTTTTCTTTTCTTATTTTTTTATTAAAGTTTAAAACTAATTGTTAAACTTTTTAAATTCTCATGTTAAAAATAATACTTTGTTATAAAGGAAACTGAAAAGAGTTTAAATCAAGTTTTCTTTTAATTCACATATATTAAAGTATGCTTTAACAGTAAACTTATTTAAACATTTAAATTTATAAAACTTTGTTAAATTTCAAAATCTGGAATTCAGATGTAATTTACGTCCAGGTTTAAAATTTGATCTAAACTTGTTTAATTTCTTTCTTTACCATTCAACTTCCCATTTAAATACAAATTCTTTTAAATACACACAAATGCTTAAAACATTTTTTTTGTTATTAAACAATTTTTTTATTTAAAACTTTATTTATGCCCAAACTATGTTTAAACTAAACTTGAATTTTATATTTAAACCTTTGATCTTAACTCAATTTAACTCTGATTTATAATTTAAAACTAAATTTTCAAAACAACAAAATAGTTTGTTTTAAAACCAGTATAAATATTTCGACCTGAGCCAACACTCCATCTGCTTCGAGTTCTGACCCGAGTTCTCTCCCATTTTCCCTGAGTCTTCCCCCCGCTTCTTTCCTTCATCTTTTTAATTTATTTTTTATAAAAATTTAAGTATAAAAACTGTTACACTCGCATACCTCTCCACGCTCTCGAGCTCAACCCCGAGGCATGAACCCACCTGCACGAGTACTCCTCCAAGTCTCACACGAAACGCAAACCTGATGCACGAACAATGCCGTGCATGTGCACCGCCGTTCGCCATCACTCCGGCGCATCTCACCGACTCTGACGAATCGCAAATCGATTCAGGAATCGATTCAAGCCATCGAGATGAAAGCATACAACCCAAAACGAAAATGAGCGTTCAGCTCGAAACAGGAAAAAATGAAAGCCCCCGCCTAAAACCTGTCAACGTGCCGTGCTCGCAACACCAACCACCTGAAATCGTGCAACTCCGGCCGTGAACTCGTCAACACTTCCTCTTCCACCACCCAAAACCCCGCGACACTCGATCGCCTATCTGCGACGATCGAATTAAAAACCTCAACCTCATAAAAACTAGGGCTACGAACTTGAACCCATCACCGTCGCCACCGCGTTCACCTGTAACCCCAACCAATATTTTTCCTAGGGCCACTGATCATTCCTCCACCTCCAGGAGGAAGCTCGACCACTAAGACTCGACAGATCATCAGAGTTCGACTAAAAATAAAATTTCAGGCAATCCCTAAATTCACATTCAATACCTCACTTTAAATCGTGATTTTGATTTTAAAAATCATAATTTTCCAGGCCAAATCAAGTTATGTATTTGAGTCAGAGAATTGTATCAATTGATTTTAATTTATTTATAAAAGATTACTGTAAATTTGGGTTTCCAAGCACTATATATACATGTTTAAAATAATTTTAGATCCTCGTTCATGTTTAAACAAACTGAATTGGCATGAAAACTAATGCCTAT
The DNA here is from genome assembly GCA_030765085.1 of Allium cepa. Classification (NCBI taxonomy): domain Eukaryota; kingdom Viridiplantae; phylum Streptophyta; class Magnoliopsida; order Asparagales; family Amaryllidaceae; genus Allium; species Allium cepa. Next base: position 105,094,419 of record CM060935.1, read on the forward strand.
CAGAGATCAGAGGTAAAGAAAGTGAAATTTGAATTAATTTAGACTTTATAATATAAAGCAGAGAAGAACAACGTATATAATCATCCAGACATTCTTATGTATACACAGAGAAATACATATATACCAGTATACTTAGTCCAGATTTTAACCCTACAATCAGTTTCATATGCTTAAGTTTTATAAAGGGTGTTATTCATGGCATTTCCAAAAGAAAGAACAGAGTTCTTCTTTTTTGACACAGGCTGGTGAAATTTGCAAACTGGAATCCTTCTTCTTCCATCTCTGGTTTGATTTGTTTAAAATGAATTTTGTTTAAGGTTTTGAAATGAGGTTTACTTCAGAAGTCACTCAGTTTGAAGGAACGAACTGATGAGAAGCTTGATATAAATAAAAAAGTTGTACATGGGATATGATTTTGTTTTTTGTACAATACAAGATCAGTAATTTCTTTACTTTGGTGGCTGCAAATATTTTCCTCGTGTACTAGAGATTTTGTTGGCTGAATTGATTTTTTTTAAAACAATTCGAATTGACTAAAATGTTGCTAGCATTTAATACCAAGGTACTTTATGTCTCAACCTTGTTTTACTTGTGTATGTAGATAGATATTTTCTTCTTTTACTTTGTTCTTGCATAGCTAAACTTCACATACATATTTTATTTCCTATTCTTGCCTGCATATCTACTTTACAGGCAACATCATATATAATTCACTTGCCTAGCAGCATTTATACTTAATGTACATATATTTTTTTTTGGTTCAGTTATTGGTTATAAGTTTTAACTTATGTACAAATATATACTTTTATACTTAAGCAATTTACAATTTTTATCTTTCCTTTACTTTTAAACTTAAACTATTAAATGCTTAATTAATTCATAATAATGTATTTTTATACTTTTAAAAACTAATAAACCAAATTCATTTTTCTAAGTCATTTATTTAAATTTTAAATTGAAATACAAACCCAATATCTAAAGTCAAATTCCAAAGTCAAACTCAATTTTACTCATATATACACATACATATGTTTTAAAATCGAAATTAATTCCAAAATTTACATTAATTATTAATTTAAATTTAATTCAAAACTGGGATCATTGCAGTTTAGATTCAATGGTGATAGTGCAAATGATATCTCATGGATTAACATATATACACACACACACACACATAGCATAACAAAGGAATCTAAACTCATGAATAATAAAACATTCACAACATAGCGAACCACATCCATAATGCATCAAACATCAAAACATCCATCAGACATCAAAACATCCATCAGACATCGCACAACAAACATTAAACATCCATCACATCACACATCAAGCATCCATCGCACACATCATACACATCACGCATTGCACACTTTATGCATCGCACACATCACATACATCACACACAACACTCCTCAAACATTAATTCATTCATATTTATTTAGCAGTATTAAATTTATTTGTTTTATTCTTCGTTTTTGATTTCATTATAACTACTGCCATTATATGTGTTGTTTTATTCACTACGCCATAACAGCCATTTTGTAATACTTATTTTTTTTAATTGCCAACGCTTATTTGTGCTGTAGGTTAATCACAATAATATTCATTGCTAAGCTAAAAATGTGTCACCAAAAATACACATTTACACTTTTTTTATTGCTAACACATATTTGAGTTGGAAAATTTGGTTCAATTGAAATTAACTAAACATGGTTGGGGGTAATAAAGTAAATGGACATCCTCAAGCCATCTATACCCTAATTCCTTCTCACTAATTTCTTCTCAACGCTTTCCTTCAGCCGCTCTAAAAAACAAAATCAACTTGCGATACCAGGCGATTCGATTTCGTCATTGCTCTCGCGCTAGACTTCAGGCGCGATTGTCGACGTCAGGCGCTGCTCCGACCACGACCGGCCCTTTACCATGTTAATTATGGGTTTTTTCTTTGATAGCTGCGACTGTCATGGGTTCGAATAAACATGGTGATTGGAATGATTTTGATCATTATGACTAGTATAGGTTTGTGAAGTGATGTTTAAATTGTTAATTAAGGAGGCATTAAGATTTCTTATTTTATTTTTGCATGAATCTGTGGAAAATGGAAAATTGATTTTTGCAAGAATAAGAAGCTGTGTATGGTATAGCCATAGGTTTTCCGTAAAATAATTAATTGAATTATTATGTTGGTTTATATATATGTGATCTGCAATCAGTTTTTTAGTTGACCAAATTTATAAAAATTTGGAAAAATCTAAAATCGGTTTCATATATATACATACATATATATACATATACATATGTACATACATACATACATATATATAGAAATACATACATACATACATATATATAGAAATACATACATACATACATATATATAGAAATATATATATATATATACATACATACATATATATATATATATATATATATATGTCTGTGTGTGTGTCTATATTTTATTTTTGCATAAATCTATGGAAAATGGGAAATTGATTTTTGCAAGAATAAGAAGCGGTGTATGGTATAGCTATAGGTTTTTAGTAAAGCAATTAATTGAATTATTATGTTAGTTTATATATATGTGATCCACAATCAGTTTTTTAGTTGACCAAATTTATAAAAATTTATAAAATCTAAAATCGGTTTCATATATATACATATATACATACATATACATATACATACATACATACATACGTACATATATATATATATATATATATATATATATTAGTTTGAGTTATTTTTAACTAAGTTGACCAAATTTATAAAAATTAATTAGCATCGGTTTTTTAGTTGACAGATCCCCAAGCTTCAGTTTTAATTTACTATTTCTAGGAGAAATTGATTTACAATTTTAGAGTTTTATTTGGAATTTCAAGGCACTTGAAATTGGTGGCTGAATATCTCCAGGATGATGATTTAGAAAGATATAATCGGCATGTCTTATAGATGTGTAAGAATTTATTTTTGTGCTTACATAAAATCCAAGAACCAGCTTGCTTTATGTGTTAGCTTAAAGTCCAAAATATTTGAGACAATACTATAAATTGTACCTATATCATGTTACTTTGCTGATAACAAAAAAGAAATATAAACATCATTGTTCCTATTAAGAAGTTAATGAGAAAAATTATACTTATTCATCAAAATAATTAATATGTAGCATTTTGAAAAATAAAAAAAATTCAGAATGAAGTTTTATTTCCTTACTTTTGATTTCAAAATGAAAATGTAGTTAGTATGACGTATTACTTCGTGCTTAATTGCTTTTTTCACTTTTCGATTCATTAATCATTTATTTTGTTAAGAGAAGGATTTTATCATTTTGATTGTTTTCAAACCTACTTTGTTAATTGCGCTTCTTATTTAAGAGGATCGACTGCAAGTAAATCATAAAAGAAATGTAGGAGATTCAGACTTTATGCTATTTTTAATTAAAAGTATCTAAATTCTTTGGTGTATATAATCAGAGCCGGTCCCAGGAGTTGTGGTGCCTAAAGCCAAAAGTGAAAACAAGGCCTTTATGCAGAAACTAATGCTACTACCGTTAGTTAAATCATCAAAGTAATTTTTATTGTTTATAAATAGAAGAAGAGGAAAATAAATAAATGAATTATGAATGTGGAATCTTAGAATCTACTACCACTAGACTAGTATACTAGCGATAATTTATTAAAAATATTTTTAACGATAATTTGAAGTAAGAATTCTTTTTAACTAATCGATTGGACTAAAAAACTTTAACTATAAATTTCTACAAAAACATAGTTATTCGCCGATAAATTATGAATGTGTACAACATAGTAACCTAGATGGAGATGGCTAGACAATGGATAATTTTTTATAAATTAATGAAATGAATTAGTTTAGACTGTTTAGTAAACATAGTGTCAGAGATTCAATCGTTCAAGATGACGCTGCTGTTCATTGAAATCAATGAAACGAATACTATGTAAATTAATGAATTAGTTTTAGTAAACAGTAAATTATGTAAATTACTTAATTATAACATAATTATGAATTATAAAATTAAAATTATTAAATTGAGTAGCTTTTAACCTTATGCGCTTGAGGTTCTGCACTTCTCCCTTCTTCTGATCTTCAAGCATTAAGTTCAAGAATCAAGCAATTCCCTAGTTGAATCTTTGAATTCGTGATCGTGAAGAAGCGGTCCGAGTGCCGAGTGGAGCTATGGCTGTGCGGTTGTGCCCTAGTTCGGGTCTTCGAGTTTGTGATTGTGAATCGCGACTGGAGCAGATGTAGGAGCGAATCGCGATGGAGCTTGGAGCTGTGTGAGCCGCGGCTGTGCCCTAATTCGTGAACCCTAATTCCTGAATCGCGATTTCAATTTTGTTTTTAGTTGGCTGTATGTATGTTGAAAATATTCTGGTGCCCCCCGACTTTGTGATGCCCTAAGCGGTCGCTTCGCCCGCTTTGGGGAAGGGCCGGGCCTGTATATAATAATGAATTCATTATCTATTTGTGCAAAATTCAAGGAGGTAAAGAAAAGAAAAAAATGCAAGCTGCTAAATCTGCTGTTGGTAGTGGAAGCATAACTGCTGCTTGTCAATGTAGGAATAAGGCAAGGGTTTCACCAAGTTTCAGCTAATTCAACAAAATAGTCTTGCTGAAAGGAAATAGTTTGATGCCAGAATCGAGGCTCTGTTGTTTGAAATCGTTGCGAATAGGTGGTTTTGGACTTGAGATGGCTCGAGTTACGAGTGGGGTGGAGACTATCTTTAGATACAAAGGACATTTTCTGTTAGCTGCAACAGGTTAGTTTCTTTGGCTTCTTGGTTTGATGTATTGCAATGTTTGTGTTATAAGCTTACAATACATGTGTAAAAATATTCATGCATTCGATTTACATATTTCTTTCATGGAGATTGCTGAAACATCTAGTCGTATCTGACTATACAACAAAGTGATGGTTGATTTTACTATGACAAGGTAATATTTTGTTATCACTTGGCTGACTCACTTAAAAATGCAAATACATAAAGTTAGCTGGTTCTTGGATTTAATAAACATCAATGTATAAACTAAACAAACGTATAAACATCATTGTTCTTATTAGGAAGTTAATGAGAAAAACTATTATCGTTCAACAAAATAATGTGTAGTATTTTGAAAAATAAAAATTTTCAAAATGGTGTTTTGTTTTCATCTTTTCATTTAAAAATGAAAATTTAGTTGGTATAACGTATTTTCACGCAATGAAAATAATTCACTATCCCAAAGTAAAAAATTTCACACTTTATTTGATATACAAAATAAAAATATGATTTGAAAAAATGATCCCAAAGTAAAATTATTTTATATATGTTGAGCTAAGGTGGCATTATTGTAATGTCTTATTGGAATTTCTTACAGGTAATTAATATGGAGATGCCAACAGATCCTGTAGGATATATACGTAGAATTGGAAGTACTGGAGGGCTCATAACACGGGTACCTCTGTTTCTCTTGTAAGTATACAAAAGTTGTTTATACCAATTTTCTTTGAAATACGTTAGCATCTAAAGAAATATGTTCATTTTCTTTGTTTGTTAGCAAAATCTTGAATCTTCCGAACTTATATATTTTCAAGTGTCGTTAAAATTTAATTTCATCGCAATAACCACATATGACATGTAACAAGATACTTGTAGCAAATTTATAACTCGAAATATAAGAAAGCCACTCGCATTACAATAAACAATATTTGATTATCGCTCCCCTTCTTCAACTGAATTAGGTCAATACTGAAATCTTTTATAGACTCACACTTTATCATATTCAAAATAAATTGTCTTAGTTTCCTCCTAAAGAGCAGAAAGAAAACAGTTCAAAGCTATCGTTTACTCTTTTACTGTCAATAAGATATGATCATATACTATATCAACTAAACTCGTGATAAAGCAAAGTCACCTACACTAATTGTTTGTTCTCCTCACAACTAGAATATTATGTCAAATTAAAAGAGTCTTTGTATTATTTGAAAACAATCAAACAACTGTAGAAACCTTTTTGATTAGATTTTAGACTAAGGAACTGAAGGAGACAGTGTGTGTAGTGTTACACATGTTGCAGTCTTGCAGACATGTTACACCTTGATACGACTATAACATGTTTTTGTACTCAAGTGTAAAAATAAATCATACGATTATGGTATTCACTGAGTGTAACTGTAGCATAATTGCTTGTTTATTGTCTTTTTATTGCCTTAGTTCATCACGGCTGTTTATCGCGGCATAATTACTTGCTTATTGTCATTTTATTGCCAATAAGTGCTTGTTTTATTTAATGTCCTTTTATTAAATCGTGTGTTGTCACTTTGATTACTAGTATAAATATCATTTTAATATGATATTGGATGCATGTAGGCGCTTACAGAAGAAGCAAAAGAAAAGAGAAAATTGGATGGTACTTCTTGAACCGGATGCATCTGTTTAAGATGGTCCTCAAAATGGAATGTACAAGCTATGTAAATTTTCAGATGGAGGCTTCGTTATATGGTCAGAGTTTCGTATTCGGTATTTATAGACTTTAACTATGAATTATGTCTTATCTTTTATTATTGCAATTTAATATTGGTGTGGAATTGGGAAACTATGTATTCGTAACTTAATTATGTATTGAATTTCTCTTTTGTTAATTGATGCTCTATTTTATTACCATGAATATGAATACTGTTTATTGATATTGATTGGGTATAATTTTCTAATTAAGATAATATTTCATATTAAATATAATCTACTTTATATCTTTCAACTTTCACATTAGCGATGAGTGTTTATTTGTTTGTAATGGTTATAAGCGTTGGTGATAATTTTTCCTAACGTTTATAAGCTTTGGAGAAAAATATGTTCTAATGCTTATAAGCGTTGGTGATATTTTTTTACAATGCCTATAAGCGTTGGTTGATATATTTTCGCAATGTCTATAAGCGTTGGATGATATTTTTTCGCAACTTTTACAAGCGTTGGAACATATTTTTCCCCAATGCTTATAAGCGCCGGTGAAAAATATAAGCCAACGTTTGTAAACATTGCAAACAAATGCCCACGTCCCTATAGCAACACGTATAAGTGTTACTGAATTTTTTTGCAACGCTTATACTAGTTGGGAATCGTCTGTATTGGTCTAGTGATTACCACAACCAGAAGTTGAGTCTATACCCAAGTCTCATAGCTTCTTAGGTGCAAAGGGACACCTCACTTGTGATACTTTTGTAAGTGTCATCACCGGTCTTTAACTTTACAATAAACACGTGTCGCTACCTTGTCTCCTCTCTTCCTCACTCCTTGCGCCCATAAACTTCCTCGCCTCATTTTGAATTCGTTCCGTTGGCCCATGATGCAGATTGTGACCATGCGACGAGGGGGCCATGTCGCCACAACCGCATCGGAAAGCAACCCCACTATCAGACAAACTAGGATGTGGCTAGCTAAAACTTCTGGCTAACATCCTCGTAAGGGACTTCGAACTCCTCGTTCCACTGAAAAGTAGAGATAATCATATTTCCCGCTTTAAAATAAAATAAAATGCAATATAATTTACATCACACGTCAAGTTAGAAATTCATTACATTGATCAATATGGGTGTAAAATATAGAATAATCCATCAACATCCAAATATCAAATATTCGGTCCTCGGTGAATTAGTAAACAATATACTTGTGTTGAGTAAATAAATACACTCTATATAGACGTCCTATAGCGCCCGGTGAAATATAACTATATATATGACATCTTTAGTTAATCCGCATTAAGCAAATTTCTGCTTCACTTATTAAATCACTACCGCTTAAATCGCTTCTATGTTCATTATTCTTCATTGTAAAATTCAACACAACTGGTAATTTTGCTTCATTTCGTTCGTAGCAGACAAATCAACATATCCGTTCACATATCAATATATAACTCAATTTGATATGAGATGAAGGTTTTTTTAAATATATTTCACTTCATTATCTTCCTTTATAAGACACTTCAATTGATTTAACAAAACGCCGCTTCTATTTAATTTCTTCTCTTTTGAAATAATAATTATTGATTTTCACATCTAATTTCTATGTCCATATTTCGTAACAACTTATTTTTGAAACTTGTATTCAAACTCTTCAATAAAATTTAAAACCTCAAAAATACTTTCAGTTCAAAATTCCACTTTAATAATATGAAAATACTACATAGGAATTTATATTTTCCAAATACCTTCAAAACCTCAAATCTAAAAAGTATTCTCAGTTCAAAATATTTGCAACTCCAAATCTTCAACTTTAAAATTATTATTTAAAATCTTCATTTATTTTCAAACAATTTCTTTTAAGCCATCAACCCATCAAATAGAATAATATATTACTTTCAAAAATCCACTTAATATTAAATCATCATAAATGAAAATTTTCATTTAATAAAATAAAATAATTTGCATTCATCTTGCAATTACTATAAAATACTATTCTATAAACATCAAACTTCATTGATTATATTCAAATCATTCATCATTTTTAAAAGTATTACTTCAATTTCCATCTTATAAACATCCTTCAAATACTTTTACAATCAATGATAACAAATTATTTAAACCTTCAAAAATTCACTTATTAATGGAAGGACAAAATTTTGAAGTAAGCTAATTTTGGAAACAATTACGTGATTGGTGCTGGTTTTGAAACTTATTATCAAACAAGGCTACTTTCGGCCCGATCAACGTTCAACTCGACATTCTTGTAACTGTCCAGTCTTAGGCGCAACTCTTAGTTGCGCCTATTTTTTTTAAATTGGCGCAACTCTTAGTTGCACTAAGTCAAATATCAAAAATATATTTTTTTAGCGCAACTATGAGTTGCGCAATATGTTTATTACAGGCGCAACTCATAGTTGCGCTCGTATTGTTTTAGTACAGACACAACTCATACTTGCACCTGCATAAGTTACTGCTGCCATACAAAGGCAACGACAACCCTTACCTCCCACACTATATCATTTTCACCAACTATCTCTCCTCATTCCCAAGCCCGAACCCAACATTCTCGAGCCTTAATTTTGGGTTTTTTCCCATCAATTTCTCTCAAATTTTACAAATTTCTTCACCAATCTTCGATTAAAACAAATCTATAACAATGGAAGTGAGGTCTTATTTAACACAATATGATTTTAATAATCTCTAAACCCTGGTCTTTTTATTAATTTCTAATGTGTATTATTTGTTTATATTTATTAAGAATATTGTCAATTAGCATGTTTTAGGTGTCAGTGATGCAATTCGTAGAGTTAAATCAATCATTTATTGTAAATGCTATTAAAAAATTTGGTTTTTTTTGCACGAACCGAAAAGTGGACCCATTGATGGTAGTGTGCTATATTTGCAAGATAATCACCACACAAATTTTGAAGATTTAATGTGGGTAATATTTTTTATTTTGTAAATACAGTAAATAGTTGAAGATTTTTAGCATTTTGAATTAATTATATGTTAGAATTCTTTGTTTTTAGAGTGTAAAACCTGTAGACTGTCTGGATCATTCGTAGAGTTTCGAAGATCTGATGGAAATGATTGACGATCACTGAGTTAACACTTACTTCATCAAGCGGGCTTCTGGAATTTCAGCCAGATAATATATATCATATTTGATAGGTCTTTACTCACAGCATTATGCGATAGATGAAGACCCGAGATTTGCACCTTTCATTTTTCCATTGGAGAAATGACAATTACTTTGCAAGATATTTCTATTTTGCTTGACCTCCCTATAGAAGGCATGTTCTGAATTACGATGGTAATGTAAACGCCGATGATGCTTGTCACCATTTGCTTAGTGAACTTCCACACTAAGTAGCGGTGGTTAATAGGAGAGAGTTGAAGGTCAAATGGATAAATGACCTTATAATTGACAGGGAGATTACTGTCGATTCGTCTGTTGAGGAGCTAGATCACACGGGCTGTCATATTACTTCTTATAGCATCCCATCTTTTTCCAAACCATTCAAACGGTCGAGTATGTGTAAAATGGTTGTACATGCTACATGACTTTACCACTATTTCTGATTATTTGTGGGGTAGCACAGTTTTATGCGCATTATATAAGGAGTTGAATAATGTGGCACTAAGAAAGTCGAACAGGTTAGCATGTTACCTAACCCTACTGCAGGTATATCAATTTTGACTTATAAGTATACTGATGTTTTGAAAGACCTTTTTAATACTGATAATGTGTATGCATGGTCATGGATGCTTATTTCTATTGGTCGTCCATATGTTCGTGTCAGTGTCGCCACTGGATTATCTTACAAGGCTAGTTAAAAACCTCTATGAATTTCTATTGAAAACTTTGTATTTTAGAATAACATTCACACATTATTTTGTTCTTGATTGTCGATGGACTAGAGATAGACGTTGGAGGGATAATCCAGCCAGTCATCTCATATTTTATCGCAATGAGCTCGATGTTATGGAGCAGCATAATATTGAGCGAATGCTATATACGGCTGAGATTGTACAGGATTTGCCGCCAATTTGCATCGATGGAGAACATACTTGGTATTCAATAACCCCAATCATTTTCTTGCAAAGTGTGGCCATGCACTATCCGGATAGAGTGATAAGGCAATTTGGCCTTCATCAACATAGATGCAGCCGAGCAAATTTTCCCACATGGTTTGAACAGAGATTTGTATAACACATACGACCAAGATGGGACCATATGTTGGATCATGTTCAAGTTGAACGCATATAAGGAATCAGCATCGAACAATACTATAGTTGGTACCGGCATATAACGCGACGATTTGTTCTTTAAGAATCATCTACTATGTTTCCTAGGTATGCTCTATGGGGACCAGTAGAACGTGACTTGGTACATGTTTATAAGTTTTCATATCTTAACTCCTTCAACTAGCTTTACTTACTTGCGCCAATACTTCTTTTGTTTTAGGTTCAAGGGTTGTACCTCATTTCAAATGATGTTGATGATGTTCTTGCAGATCCTGCAGATGAAGATCGAGTAAAAGGTAAGTGTTTGAACATCAAAGAAATTATCAACTCGCTTCTCGGTAGACATAAGCTTGAACAACCACCTTCGTATGTGCCTCGTCTACCCCAGGCTTATGCTCGTACATACTAATGAAGACGTTTTAGAGATACAGGGGGTTCTTCACAAGGCAGTCAACTGAGGTTGAACATAGTTAAAGCTCGACCATCTCAACCGCTCCGACTCAAACATAAAGAACACCACATGAAGTTATAAACTTAAAAAATTAGGTGTTATGATGGTTTATAGGTTGGTTTCTTTCGTTTTGAAGTTGTACTATGTTGTTTTGAACTTGTATTCAAATTTGAAAATGAACTTTGTTAATGTACACTCAAGATATGTATGTTGTTTAATAGATCTATGGGTTCGCAACTTGTTGTTGTTATTTTCGTACATATAGTTGAAATATATTTGCATGAAATATGATGGTTTTCTATGAAATGCATATTTTGTTTCCTATGTGAGCGGTTGCTTGGCAGTAAGTTACAGGTGCAACTGAAAGTTGTGCCAATAAGCATACACAGTTGCGTAACTTTAAATTGCGCTCGATTACTACAAGATGTGCATCTCAAAGTTGCGCTAACCTGTTTCATTATGGGTGCAACTCATGGTTGCGCTTGTATTCATGGGCTGCTCCTACTAGCCCAACTGCAGCTTATAACCCCTTTACTCCTCCCCACTTAAACAGAACTCCTCAAACCCATCATATTTTAGAAATCCAAAACTCCATTGCTCTTACTTTAACTTTCATCAACACAAGATTCCACTCATATTTGTTTAAATCGACAAAGATCAACGCTCGATTTCACTTTCATCTACAATTGAGGTAAAGTTTTGAAACACTTCCCTGCTAATTTTGTTAGATCCATTATTGAAATTTAGTTTCTTTAGATTTGCTAGTTTTATGAACATAGTGCTAATTATTTGTCACTATGATAGTGATTTAATCACCGACGAAAATAGCAAGCCACCTATGTTGGTGGAAAACATAAAGGATCTAAAGTGAGAAAAGCTTGCAATTTTCTTGAGTTGAAAATGGCAATTTACAGAACTACAAAGATTGATTCGACCTAATTCGACATCTCACTGGTAAGTAAATGGGTAACGGATGATGGCATGATTGCTATTGAGGTGAATGATGATAACGACATTGATTCTATGTTTTGCATAGGGATGAAATTAATTGAATTGTATGTTAAGAAGATGGGGGTGGTACAAACATCTAAAGAGCAAGCTCATATCTTTGATCATGCAAGCCAACCAAGACAGAGTATTATTGCCAAGCAAAGTTAAATGTATTACCCATACTACTGCTACCAACTACCAAACATTTACGCACAATAAGTTCGGTATGGTTTCATGTGTTGTATCTATGTTTCATTCATGTTTTATGTAGTTAACACTCATATGTTTGTTTATATGTTATATATACAGACATCCGGCTACGGTATCATGCCATATCCATCGCAGCCACCCGAGTATGGTTTCATGTTGTCATTTCCACTGTCAACTCCAACTCCGAATTCAAATGAATACTTGCAAGAAATTGAGGATGAAGTTGTTGAAACTGAAGATATGAAGGGTGGAAATGCTAACAATGAAATTTCACATTTGGATAGCATGTAAATCGCTGCATCACTTGATGAAGATGAGACATGGATAGATGCTATGAATGTTAACAATGATGCTCCTTTAGATAATATTCCAGAGAAAGTAGATGACATTGACGAGCATATTGAGATTGAAGAACCATTAGAGGATGACCAATGCAATAATATAATCATGGAAAGATCTATTATGCAAGAAGTTCAATTTACTGATGAAATGTTTGGACTGGAATGCGAGTCGGTATGATTTTTAAATCAAAGGAATCTTTGACTGAACATATAAGTGAATGGTCGATAAAATGTTCAGTTTCATTTAAAAAGTCTTGTGCTGGGGAGTTCACTGCTATATGTGACATTAATGCTAATTGTCCATGGCGGCTTCATGCTATTGTTTCTAAAAGAGATCATGTTGGGTGGTGGGTGATAAAAAAATATAGTGGTGATCACACATGCTCAAATCCAATCAAATCGAACCACAAACAAGCAACAACCAAATTCATCTGTACCAAAGTCCTTCAACATGTTCGATCGAACTCAAGTTACACTGCAAAATCTGTCCAAGAGCTTATGGCAAATATGTACAAAATTCAAATAAGTTTACATGAAAGCTTGGAAAGAACTATGCAAGGTCGTGTCTAAAATATTCGACGATTGGGAATTTTCATACAATGACTTGTCATAGTTTCTTCGTGCAATACAGAAATGCATTCCAGACACTGTTTATCATGTTCATACAAAAGGCATTCAATTTTAAGGGGTTTTCTGGGTATTTGGACCGAGCATTGAAGGTTTTAAGCATTGTCATCCTGTTCTTTCTACTGATGGAACACATCTTTATGGTAAATATCAAGGTACGTTGCTTGTGGCTTTGAGAGTTGTTGCAAACAACTCTCTTTTTCGTTTGGCATTTTCTACCATACGAACCGAATTGACAGAGACTTGGGATGGTTTTTTTCATGCACGTGACACTTAATTTCATCTTTAAATGCAAGATGCATTACATTTATTTTTGATAGAATGAAAAGAATTTCAACCGCCTTGTAAGAGAAATGGAGAAGACCGTATTATCACCGCTTCTGCCTTCGTCATTTGAAAGCTAATTTCAAAAATGCTGGTTTTGGTAGTAAGATTTTGTAAAACTTATTCCATGCTTGTGCTTAAGCAAGAGATGAGGTAACATACGAAGAACTAAGAGAGCAACTAAAAAATGTAAGTCCGGCCGCTGATAGTTGGATTGACAGAAGTCTCAAACATAAGGATGAACAGTGGGCTCTTTACAAGGACAACAGTGAACGTTTTTGTATGATGACTACCAATGCTTCAGAGAGTTTCAATGGATTACTAAAAGGTGTAGGATCATTAGTGGTAAAGGCGTTAGTAGCACGTACATTTCATCGTCTTAATAGCTACTTCTACAGAAGACGTACTGATGGACTGGAATATACAGCTACGCTCATGCCAACGTATGAAAAAATGATGAAAAAATATGCAGTAGAAGCATGCAATATGAGCATTACCAGGTTTATCTTGACAAAGTGGCAAGTAACAAACAAAAACGCATGTAACTACACAGTAAATATTGCCAACGACAAGTAAATATTGCCAATGACAACTATGGCTGTTCATGCAATATTCCTATTCTTCCTCATTTTCCATGTTCACATGTTTTGGCTGCATGTGCACAACGTAGAGGAGGAGCGAACAGAGCTTACCATGATCTTTTTTCATCATGGTTTATAGCAGACAGCTATAGACATAGTTATTCTTCAGTTTTTCATCCTATGCCCGAGAGTAGATATTGGAATGTACATGAAGACCCAACTATATTTCCGCCGCCAACATGTAGAAATATAAGAAGATTCAGGTCCACAAGAATTAGGGGAGTCATGAACGAAATGGGAGACAAAAGATAGGACATATGTGGAAAATGTGGTAACTTAGGTCATAAGGGAAGAACATGCGAGAAGCAATAAAAATTTGATTGTTTTTACTACTTATGTCATCTATGTCCTGTATAACTTCTATTTTTATTAAGTAGGCTACTTTGATGTTACAAGTTATCCTCGGTCGAACATTTATGTCAATTGTTATATCCTGTAACTTTGATTTATTTTGTACGCGGCTTTTGTACGTCATATCCAAGGTATGTAACAGAACAACAAAAAAAGTAACACATCAAACAATAAATAAATATTACAACCAAAAAACAAGACAGCAACAACTTGTGTGGATATGGGTTGCTGCTATCTTTATAAAATAGCACCGTTTAGGCACAACTATGAGTTGTGCCTATAGGAAAACATGATGCGCAACTCATAGTTGTGCCAAAAAATGTATTTCTATTATTTGACTTGGCGCAACTAAGAGTTGCGCCAATTTAAAAAAAATTGTAGGCGCAACTAAGAGTTGCGCCTATGACTGGGAGGTTACAAAAATGCTGAGTTGAACATTGACTGAATAGAAAGAAGCCATGTTTGATAATAAATTTTAAAACTAATGTCAATCGCGAAATTGTTTCAAAAACTAGCCTACTTCGAAAATTTTGTCCTTAATGGAATTTCCTAATCACATCATTTACCAAAAGTTTTTCATAAAATCTATACTTGTTCAACTTTTATATTTTTCCAAAATTATTTCAATTCCAAATCTTTATAATCAATGGTGAATAAATATGGTTATTCAAAACTGTCCCTCTTTCAAATTTATTTAAACACCTTTCAAGAAATAAGAAGTCATTCCAGAATTCTCTAATTATCTCCAGAATAATTTGTTCGTTTCAAATTTCATCTTTTAATTTATCTTCCACTTTTTCAAATGATTTTAAATATCATTCAATTATTTGAAAATATTGAGTTATTAACAATCATCACAAAGCAGCCATCCAACGTCAATCATCACAACATCATTACATCCAATTCAATAAACTTCAACCATCAAACAATCAAACTCATCACTAACTTAACCAATTGCATTCAATAATCCATCTAATAACTTATCAAGCAAATATAAGGGTGAATGCGCATTAAGTAAAAAGTAGTCCTAGTTATATGTGAGAAAAGCTCACCTCAACGACGAATGCAAGAATTGAATTCATCTCTACACAAATTTCTCCTACAAAAACTACCGTGTTAGTAACCACTCCAAAGCTGCCACTGCCTAAAGCCACCTCATCACCATCCATGCTACCAGAACTCCAGCGCTACTGGCCCAGAAACAGCCTACGCCTTGCTAGCCATCATGACACGTTCAACATTCCAACACTAATCGCCACATCGTACTCCTTCCTACACACATCGCAACCAAATCCTCACGTGCAACCACATTACTTACCTCTAAATAATGCTCATCGTTGCCTGCCTCGTGCCTCTACCATCATGACCAGACATAAAATCACGATTTTCCTATCACCACCTATTTCTAGAAACACGCGAGCCTTAGTTGCATTCCCCAGCTTTAGCGCACTCAAGCATAGCCGTGACTCCACCTTTAATTGCCTGACAGTAGGTTGACCTCCCTCAAACATCGCACTCATCCCCTCCGAGCCAACATCGTGCCGTGACTAAAATTACCCCATTCGTTTTTTAATCTTGGTCATGATTTTCTGATTAGAATTCTTAGGGCTAGGTAAGGTGAATAATTAACAACAATGGTGTGGGATTGAGTCGAGAAATAGAGAGAAAGTTCTGGAGAAAGGAAGAAAGAATGAGTTAAAACGGTTTGGGCTTTAATTCCTTTAGGTCCGGTTTCAATTTTATTTTATTTTAGTTAATTTCTGAAGTATTTTAGTTTGGATTTTTAATCTTCTAATAAATTTCAGTCTAGCATAAATTAGTTCAGATCTCATTCTATAAATTACATCTTGATAATTGAAAATTTTATTCAATTCGACATTTCTTTATTTTTATTTAGCCGTTCATCATTCTTTTACAAAATAAACTTATTTTTCAACCACTTCAACATATTTAAAATTATTCACACTGTAAAATATAATTTATTTGATTTCAATAAATCGCTTAGAAAGAATTGTTACTTTAATTCAATTTATTACAACAAAATCTTTTATTAACGTAAATTTAATTAACCAAAAATTTATATTAGAATATAATCATCACAATTCACATTTAAGCACTATTATTTTACTGAAATTTATTTATTTATTTTGCTTAGAAAAAGGGGTTTTATAGACTTCCCCCCTAAGAAAATTACGTCCTCGTAATTTTTTATATGGAAGTCAATATAAACAACTCGTACCTGACTTTCTTCATAATCAATGCACTTTTATCAACTCAATTACTCGATACTCTATGTGGCTCTTATATTCCAACTCGTCTCATCATATGTTATTATTTTAAATAGACTTAGTTTGACTTTCTACTCTTCACATATAATAAAATTTTGTGAATTTTTTTCTAAGTATCGAATATTTCAAAAAAATTGGCAGTCTCCTTTTGTATAAAGAGCAATACAAAAAAATCATAACATGAATATATCACAAAAAATATATGTCACATTCAATTAATATGGCATCCCAAAACATAGGAAACAGTATAATATCACATCATATATTCGTATACCATAACGACATACCTTTATTTAGTATTTTTAAGTAAATTTGCTTATTATTTAGCGAACAAAAGCAAGCCAACTTCGCTAATAAGTCCAAATGTGCCTCTTAAACACATGTTATTAACTCAAGTGCAAATATTAGTCGCATAAAAGAAAATATAATAAGTTTGCATTTATGCAATGTAATAGAAATAGAACTTTCATGTTTATCCTTTTTCCAAATCACACTTTCGAAAGTAAAAAAAAACCTAACCAAGTCATTGTTTCCGAAAGTAAATTGTGATATAGTATGTTAGCTTTCCAAATCATCTTATAGATCATAAAAACGTCGAGTGATTTAGAGGTTATAGTGGTTTTTGCAAGGTCGGTTGAACTAGGATTTCTGGAATGGACAAAATCATTGAAATAGGATAAATGGTTTAAAAGTTATGAACAAAATAGTTCAGCTTAGTTTTTAGGAAATTTGTAATTATGGATAGCAAACAACATAGTCAATACTTCATGGTTAAACCTTCACAAACTTCAAAATTTTGGAAAGTGATGAACAACAAAGTTGTTTCTTATACAATTGCCTAACTAACGAAAGAAGAATCAACAAAATCAAATCAATTCACTACATGTTAGAGTTATACTAGTAAGCACTAAAATTTCTTGTTTCCTTTCTTTTTCAATCAATACTTCTAATATACAAATTATTTACAAATTTCTCACAATAATAATCATATGACTTTCTTAATTGTATAAAATCACCTTCATTTCAAAAAATTCAAATATTTTATAGCCATTTTTTAAAATTTTCATTGAATCTACTCAAATATTATTTATTTTGGTTCACTACCAAACGATGCAGTATATTTTATTAGCATCAAAATCTAATTATTATTTTTTCCCTTTATCTATATATTTTTTCTTCTCACAATGTATAACATCACAAATATCTTTACAATACACATCCAAATCACAACATCATAAAATATAACAGTCATTCAATTACTAAACATCACAACCATTCTCACTTCAAATTCAAACATATTTACTAGTGTAGCGACAATGCCACGCCACTAATTTTTAGTTGTTTACTTTGCTGACTGGCTACAGTGTTGATCATGTGATCAATATTGCCTCGTCATCGACTACAACTATCCATTTATGCTCAATGGTTGTAATTATCATAGCAAACATCTAAATATAGAAAATTAAATTTTATTATATTTCAAAACAAATAATTGCTTCGTTACAATAATACTCACGCTCATATGCACATGTATACATATATACTCAAGCCAAAACAGTTTCTACAACTTCAAAATATTATACAATTTCCATACCTCAACGTTATTAAATAACCATCTCAAAATAATATTTTCTTATCAAATATTTTCATTAATTAAGTCGTCATCCATATTTTTTTCAAAACTTAATTTTAATGCTTCTTTAAAATATTGCTTTATTTCGAAACACATTTCTCTAAAATATTATTTATACTTCTTTCTCAAATTTCACTCTCTAAAATATTTTACTCTCTTCAAAATATTCTTTATCTTTCTGATCTTTTCAAGATAGTGAATATAACTTTCTTCGAAATATATTATTTCAAATATTGGTTTTTAATATAAATCAAAATATATCATTTCTTCTTCAAAATAATGCATTACTCTCCAAAATCTTGTGTCCATAAGTCTCATTCTAGTGTTTAGGAGTCCCTATCGATAACATTGATCAAGCGCATCGAACAAAAATTCTTAAACACTCAATGGACAAGTTAACAAAAAATTAACTTAAAAAATTCTTTTGAATATTTATTTGTAAAAAAACAACTTAATCTTTTATGAAACATTAGCTAGCTTCTAATAAAACATCTCTCTAAACATTATATATATATATATATATATATATATTATTCCTAAAAAGATTTTTAATCAAATTATGCTTACTTATGTAAAAATGTTATAGATAACTTATACCAACATAATTAAAAATACTCACTTACAGAATCTCAATCATCATCGATCAACCAGTCAGTATATAAGCAAGCTTTTATCTTCATGTTATTCCAATCACATTTTAATTTTATACAAAAATAGATGTTGTTTTATCTTGTATGAAAATGATTCACGTGATCTCTTGCGGTAACTTCGCATCCGAAGACAATGTTGGGTTCAAATCATCAAAACTCGTATGAAATTCTAACTTAAGTGATAGTTTCTAACGAATACCATATTTAAGATGAATCCTTCAAACTAAAAATCATAAATCAATACCGCTACGCATAGAAATCAAAACATCGACCATTCAAACAAAACAACCAAATAATCAAAATATTTAATAGAAAGCAATTTATATACTTCCTCTATACAACTCTAATCACTACCGGATCCTTCTGCTCGTCTCATAACATCTCATCCTTATTTAGAATTGTGAAATACTCAATATAAGATTCAAATTAGAGTCTTTTCAGCTTAACTAACAAAACAACTACATTCTCACTTTAGAGCCACACATAGTTCTAACATTCACCTTCAATATCGATACTGCAGGTTGGAAAAACTACCTATACCTCTCCAGACTTCATCTATTCCTTTATATCTCATGCATAAATTTACACTCGGTGAAAGGTATAAAAATATATATTATACATATATAATAATAAGAGAAGTACAAATACGTCCGCGGATGATTACCCTCGTAATCATCATATACTTCTACCATCAATTATTAAATATAAACAATAATCTACCTCACACTCACATGGAAAGTGGCTAAGTCTCTTCTAAGGCCAGGACTTCTATCTCTTATACACAGTATTGTTCCAAACCTAATCTGATACCAACTGTAACATCCCTAATTTTTTATAACAGTATTTGGAGATTAATTAGATAAATTAAATTGAATAATGATGATAAAGAGATTGAGATTTGAATAAAACTATAAGAAGGCCGTGCTTAAGAATTTAATTAAATTGGCTTTTATTTATTTAATTAAACATGGGCATATTGGTAAAGAGCTACACTATTGTTACTTACGGCTATACACTTTCAATTTCCCATTAAGTTCATTTTATTTCTCATAATCAAAATGCAAAAAAACCTAAGGAGCGGCCATTATCAAAGAAAAAGAAAAGAAATTCAATCAAGCTAAGGAACTAAAGCTAGAGGATTTAATCTACAATAAATCTCAAAGTCCTTATTATATCCAAGGTGAATAATAATTTACTCCATATCTATTTTGCTTTTATAATCATATGTTTTTGGATTTAAGATTAAATTCGTTTTCATGATGTTTTTTATGATGATATGCTTGAAGTATTATATGGTTGAATTAAATCAATTCGTTTACCTATGTATTTACATGGTTTTAGGGCAAAACCGATTACTATTGATTTCAGAATTCCATGGATAAATTTTATGTTAGGTAAAACATGATTTTGGAGATAGGTTTCAATTTTCATAATTTTCCAAGCAATGGAAAGTTTATTATGAATTTCTAGAAGAAAATATGATATATTTAGGTTCAAAATTTATTTCGATTATTTCAAGAAGAAATTAGGTATGAAATTTTAATATGTTTGATAACATAATAAAAGTAAATTTCTATGATTTTTCAGAATTTTTCTTAATTGATTTGCTATGGAAAATAAATTATTTGTGGCGCCGTACCTCGAGATCCACATTAACAAAGAGTATTACGAGGTAATATTATATGCTAATGCAGAGAATAGAGATGGTTAGAAGCGACCATCTATAGTCTTGTCTTAAATATCTATTGAATACGTCGATTAGTGCTCTATATTTTTTTCTAACTCAAATGGATCGACATATCCAATAAATGTTTAATACAAAACTATAGGTGGTTATAGGATCTATCAAAACAAAACACAACTACTCAAATGCTAAACACATCACAAAATAGCAGATAATCACATATACACACATGTACAGATACATCACAGAGTATACAAAATGATACATCACATATGTAGTATGATGACCACAATACAAACACGAGTCAAAAGAATATACATATCAAAGTAGCTATAAAAGGACTACTCAAAAACTATATCAAAAAGGCGATAGCAGAAAAGAGTCCATGCAGAAGCAAAATAGGCTAAGTCCAAAGGTACCTAATCTGAAACACCTCGATTTGACCCGAGTATAAAATACATGGGTCAGTCTAGATAAACAAATCAGTTTAAGAGGATAATCGATAGCATAAGCATAAGGCAAGGTGATATGAAAAAATCATTCAAGGGTGTATAGTTACTTCACAAGGCACAATTAAGTAAGTATAGTAATTTCAAGTGATATAAGGATATCACTAAATATCAATGCAACTCAAAGGCGGTAAAACATCATAACAAATCTCACAATAAAAGAACGCCTCATCACATCAGCGTATTACAAAACATCAAATATGGTTTAGAAGAAAAACATAACTCCAAGTGGGAGAAATCCCAAACCCATAAAATCGGCAAACTCAAAAGCAACTCAAAGAAATCACCATCTCCAAATACTCCACAAGGCAAGTACTCCAAATAGGAGATCAAATATACGCCATATCAGTAATCTCAATAAAATGCCAGTGTAGGCAACTCAAATCCCAAAGATATAACTCATAAGAGTTCAAATTCCCACAAGGTAATCGCCGTATATATAATATCCCAAATGGCTCGAATGGCCAATAATAAAAAGGCGATACACTTGGAATATCACAAACATCAATGAAAACATATCAAAATTTTGCACGTGCATATGGCCTAAGCCTCCCAAGTACCGCTCTCTGTCAAATAAGACGCCACATCTCTTAGACAAACGTCCCGAAGGACAAATACGTCTCTTAGACAAACATCCCGAAGGACAAATACGTGTCTTAAACAAACGTCCCTAAGAACAAGTACATCACAATGGACAAATACGTCTCTTAGACAAACATCCCAATGACAAATGACCTGAAGGTCCAGTACTAGCAAATACGTCTCTTAGACAAACATCCCGAAGGACAAATACATCTCTTAAACAAAAGTCCCTAAGAACAAGTACATCACAATGGACAAATACGTCTCTTAGACAAACATCCCAAGGACAAATGACCTGAAGGTTCAGTACTAGCAAATACGTCTCTTAGAACAACGTGTCATAAACTTTCGGATAGGAACCCGAACAGTTTTACGTGTGTCCCATACCACATGTTTGCACTAAAGGTTTACTAACCGCTAGTAAATTCCACACTCAAAGCAGTAAAAAGTTTACCTCATCTCATCTGGTAAACTTGACCCGAAGGTCAAAACGATCAAATAGACAAGTTAAGAATTAACCGATAAGATAAACGCACGTGTCTCATACCACATTTTTTACCAAACCTTTTAATTTTCCTTCTTATTCGCTTGAATAGTGCAAAAATGTGTATTTTATATGTAAAATAATTTATTCGAGAAAACAAGCCTTTAAACCCATTTTTCGAAATCAATTTTGAAGACAATATTTGAAAATTCCCTTATTACAGAGAATAAATAGATTTTATAGCTTAACATAATTTAAAGATATTATATAATAATTATTTTAAGTGCTAATTTATTTTAAAAATTATTTTAAAATTGTTTGGAAAAATCCGTGCTCGAAATCAAAGAAATCACTCAAAATCGTCATTCAAATTCAATTCAAATTCAATTCAAATTTGAATTTCAATTTAATCAAAACTTGGCTAGCCTATTGATAGGTATCATAGCCCTTCAAACATTTCAGAAATATCACAAAAACATGAAGTATAAGTCAAAAGTTGGACGGAAAAAGAACATAAAAATGCATAGGCAAAATAATACCCAGGTTTGAAATCTTCTTTGGGTTCAACTTTCGAACATGAAACAAGTGGTCAAATAACCTCCGATTGAACTAAAAATTAGTGTGCACATAGTAGAAAACTTCAGCTTTCAAAAAAAATAAGAATCAACGAATTTCGAATAGAAATGAAAAATTTACGCTGTCCCAAACATGGACTCAGTCCATGTTTGCGATAGTTCAAAAACAAAAATGTACCCAAGCCTAAAAACCATCTTGGGTTCAACTTACATGTTCGAAATAGAGGACCAAACAACTTCATATTGAGATGAAAACTGGTATACACATACTAGAAAACTTCATCTTTCAAACAAAAAAAGAATCATTGAATTCCGACTGGAAATGAAAAGGTTACAGTGTCTCAAAAGGCCATGTTTGCAACAGTTTAAACAAATGTACAGACCCGAAAACCATCTCGGGTTCAACATTCAGGCATGAAATAGAGGACCAAACTATCTCGGATTAAGCTGAAAATTGGTAAGAATATATTAGAAAACTGTATCTTTTAAACAAAAAAAGAATCGCTGAATTCCAGCAAGAAATGAAAGGGTTATGCTGTCTCAAACATGGAATCAGGCCATGTTTGCAGCAACTCGGAAACAAAATATGCCCAAACAAACATCTGGGTTTTTGTTGATTTTGCAGCAAAGATTGAACACTCGAATGACAATATTTTTCAATAAAAATTTTGCAGAAACAAATTTCAACATATAAACTATCATCTGGAAGAAATCAGGCAACATTTTGTTGCAAGAATAAAAAGTATAAGCTTTCAAAGTAGCAGTATAAATCAAATTTTGAAAAGGGAACAACTACATGAATATACAAACATAAGCTAATTTATTCACCATTTAAGGCGATTTTGAGCTTAGCTCAGCTAGCGTTCGTGAGTTTTATAACTCACCTTGCTGTTAGATGCAAATACTCAGATTTTGGCCAAAAGATTGAAGCTTTTGCTTGAAAGATGGCCTATAATAACCTGTAGAGAAGATAGAAATAACATGCAAAAGAAAATTTTACTGTAATTAGAAAACCGCTTCGCAAATCAGAGATTTTTGATGAAATTAAATGATTTGAAGTTAGATTACCTTTGTATTTACTCGCTAGAGTGAAAAAGACTCTAATTTGCATGAATTTTATGAAGAAGATGACTTGGTTTGAGAAATTGGAAAAAAGGGTTTTGTTTTTCTCATTATCAGGCTAAGGAATAAGATGAAGTTGAGAAAAGAACGTAAAATATTCGTTTTCTCACTTCTAAAACAAGGTTATGCACTAATGGGCGTTGGATCCATTAGTAAAAAGAAAATAAATTGCCTATTTGTTAATTTATTCACTCATAAACTAACAATGCTTCAAATATACACTATTTAACCAAAAAAAATGCATTTCTTCATATTTTTACATATGAAAAATATGAAAACTTATACACTTAAAAATAAAACATTTCTACCATATGAAAAGATAAATTTATATTTTTAAAACATTTTCATTATTAAAATCCTTTATTTCACAAAAATGCACTATTTTCGCAATAAAATGCAAAAGTTTATATTTTTTACTTTTAAAATTTAACAAAAATACTTTTCTCGCTCTGACAATTAGTCAAAACCATTTTCAAACTTAATTTATAACCAAAACATATTTTTAAACCAATTTCCATCTTTTTATTTAAATAAAACACCATAAAAATCAAATACTTTTTTAAAAAACTATTAAAAGAAGCAATTGAACAATAATTAATATAATTATTGCATTTTCTCTAAAATAAAGTCATTTTAAATAGAGTTCTGAGCTTTATTTTCATAATTTAATTCCAATTTTATTGTTTATTCCAAGTAAAGAATTTAATTTCTCCAATTTTAATTTAATTTACAATATTAAATTATAATTACCATTATAATTTAGTATTGATAGGTAATCTCCAAATCAGGATTGTTTTTTTTTGAAACCTAGGAACCAGTTAAGTAAACCTGGGGGTGCCTGAACCGAACCTAAAGTTAAACACCAGGTAAGTCATAGAGTAACCAGGCTTATTTCCTTGTATGTAGATTCGAAGTATCGAACCCCTGACCTCCCGGTTAATGACTCTGAGTATTACTTACATGACTTAACCACCCGGCCACTCTATCGGGTTTCTAGAGAACAGTGTTACAGACTCTCCCTCTTAACAAAATTGCACCCACACAATTTCTAGAGAAGAGTTTGTTCAACCCATTAATTTCATCAATTAAAAGAAAGTTAGACAAGCTCGAGTTTAAAAATTCTCTCACTCAATGGTTGAAAACCAAGATAAGGCTTGCTCGATTAATTATATGGTTTCCAAATGCCAATGTTGGAATTAGCAAACCATTGAATTTTCCGAACAACACACAAGGTTTTGAAGGCATCCCACCTTCAAATTAGAACACAACAAGATGCTACACAAAGGATCAATCGAATGTGATTGATTTCTCATAATCTCCTCAAGTAGGGTTGGGATTTAGCACAACTCCAACTCGAACTCTAACCAACAAAATGATTATCGATATGATTTTCCATATGACACTACGGAAGGAACCACACCGATACAAGATAGACACAAAAGAGGCAAGATAGATCAACCAAAAGATGGTTACTTCAAAGGCCACCATACTCAAACGACCGCATAAATGCACATCCTTAGAAATAATACAAGAGTAAGATAAATACAAGGATCTAAAATATATGTATAAACTCTCAGTCAAAAATTCTTAGAGTTTCAAAATTCAATATTTTTATAATTATAACCACAATTTTCAACACTTGAAATTTTTTCAGAACTTCTTACTTAGATTTTAAATTTAAATTCATTACTCTTCACTAGAGTAAATAAAGTTGAGTTGTTTATTCTCTAATTCTTCCACAGGTATTCGCTAGTTTGCAACATATATTATACATTTTTTTTCCAATTTGTTTCTCAAATTTTCTAAGGGTTAGAAATTTCCGGATAAATCGATGGAGTCTTCATTGTACGGAGGGCCGTAATAATTTTATAAAAATAATTTATATAATATACATCGACCATTAGGTTAGAAACACAATATATATCATCATTTAACACTTTAAAATTTTAATCCAAAAACATACCTTACTTTTTAGCATTTTAAAGCGAGTTTGCACAAACTTATATATATTATTTTTTCACAAATGACAATCCAGCTATCCTCTTTCACCTATACTTAACTCAAATAGATGATAATAGTTCATGTTCATAAATAAGAAGTACTTCACTTAATTATTTAGAGAAATAGATCAATTTCATTTCAGACGTGTTGTAAAGAAGACATGTTTTGACCCAACAAACAACCAAATCTGATTTTTTTTATAAAATGAAAGTTGTTCTACTCAGTCTATGCTTTCCAGCAATACAAAGACCATAAAAATCAGATTTACTGTTTGAAAGTTATGCTGGATTTATTTTCAGCTAATCTTAGAAATTTCTTAAGAGGACAGAAATGTCTATCCACTTTCAAACCCATTTTAGACCGAGTAATATGCAAAATCTTTTAAAGTGGTAAAAAGGAACTTTATAGCTTATTGAAAGCCTTTCATTTACAAAAAGATTGAACTTATTGGACTTATAATTCTCAAGTTATTGCTGTTTTAGTAAAACTTTTCCAAACAAAATTTTAGCTTTTAAATTTTCCCAAACCATTTTAATCCCAAACTACATCTTCAAACTAGCGTTTTGCTATATCATTTATTAAATGATCTTCTTTTTCCCTAGAAAGTTAAGACACACAAAATTATGATCAACTTTATGTAATCATCATAAAACATTTTATTAAGTGAAAATATTTTCATTAATTTCCAAAATCTACTCTAAAACAATTAACTTGAAACTCATTTTGGAAGAGATAACTAGTCTCTTTCATTATCAAGAGATGATTATTGATTGTCTACCAAAATTTTTTTTAGGATATATATAAAGTTTAAAATTATTCTCACAATTTAAAATGATTATGCTACATGAATTGTTCATTTATCAGAACAATCCAAATTCACATTTCCGCTTGCCTAAAAAATGAAATTTCCATCTAATTATCAACATAAAACTAATTAAAGTTGATAATTAATTCAAACTTGTTTTCAAAAGAATTTTGCAATTTCAAACCCATAAATTTTAATACCATCTAAGTTTAAAACAAAACCTAGCTTACAAATTTATACTAAATGTTCTAAACTAACACTTCTTTATTTTCTCTTAAGATAGAGTTTTATATCTATCCTCTATAAAAAAGTGTCAAAACAAAATTTATAGTCATCATCAATAACTTGTACTAAAATATTCAATTAATATTTTAATTTTTCAAACCAAAGTATTCTTTTACTTTAGATACATCATTTTATTAAATCAAAGCGTCAAATGATATTTTCTTCTAATTAAGACATTGCCTTAATTAGAATTATTCACTTTATTTACCCAAATTATCGTATTCAATTTCTCAAATTTTAAATAATATAAGGGTATTGCCTTGCCATTGGTTTATCGTAAATGACCCCATCGATTGGCTGCAGAGTTGATCAAATGATCAAAACTGCCTCGCCACTCCTCCAACACTCACTATGGTTCAATGGTTGCATTAAACATTTAAAATAAAATTAATACTCCATCATATTAATTATTTTCAAACTTTACTTATTAAAACACAATTTATCGTGTCCGACTGTCTCATCATAGTGTTTAGAAAATTCCTATTAATAACGTTGACCAAACGCATTGACCAGAATTAAAAAAGCACTAGACGGACAACCCAACACAAAAATTCATTTTCTTTAAAAAGAAATACCACATAAATAATACTCAAAATATTCTTTTTTTCTTCTTTCAAAAATCCAATTTCACTTAAAAACATATCTTCAATTTAAAAGATTTGAAAACTCAATTATAACTTACACTCAAAATCAAAAACACAAGAAGAACCCATCAAGATATTCCCAGAATACTCGATTCACAAGACTGATTGAATAGACTGGAGCGTTTGTTATTCCGAACGGTATAACGAACCACTCACAAGAAACATACGAGTGCGGAATGCGAGAAAAGTAACGCTATCCTCCGCAACTCGTACCTCATGAAAATCGGTGTAATGTCAAGCCGAGGAATGACCCTAGCACCTAATGGATTGAAAAAGAGATCAATGAGATATAAGATTAAGGTTAAGATATCTTCTCGAATGAGAAGAAGAACACTAACAACATATCATTACTTCGAGTAAAGCAATTTCATGAAGTATACCAACAATTGAGTATACAAAGAGGATATCTCAAAAGGTGGCAAAAACGACAATATCAAATAAATTCAGTGAATCACCTTATTTCCCTAGTGGACATCCTCGTGGGAGGATGACCGAAGACTAAGAACCGGGAATGAAGTCAATGCAATATCAATTGCCCGATTGGGTGTCATACCCGAAACGTACTCACAGCAGAAATCAACAGAGTCACAATATCAATAATTTCGAGATATATCATCAACATTTAGAAACTCAAGAGTGAATACAGATACTTCAGAATCATCATTAACATTCCGAAGAAAGAGTGAGCACAGATACTTCAGAATCATCATTAACATTCCGAAGAACAAGAAAAAATAAATCAACCAAAATTAGGATACCTAATTATAGGATCCTTCGAATCACAGAATATAGCTTGATAATACGCAAGCCACTCCATCTCAAATCATTCCAAACTCTATATAGAATAGCATCCTAATTTGCATAAAAAGATAATCTACAAGGAAAAATCCCAAAATCCTCAAACATCATACCAAATATTGTGGATCCTCTTAATAGGAGTTGCAATCTTCAAAGAAATCGCAAGATAAAAACATCAAAAAGCATCAACAAATTTCTCCAATACGGATGAGTGTCAAGCACCCGAATCGAAGAGGACTTGAATAAAATAATCACGACTAGGATTACTCTTAAGATAAGATATAATTAATTTCAATTATGGAATATTACAGAATAAAGTATATTCCTATATACATCCCAAACTTCTATCTTAAAGGACATGACAAGATAAAGAACACGATGATTAAGGGATTTGTAACACTTTTTACACTTAAATGTACCGTAATATGTGCTTTTGTTTTGTATTTATCATACTTTGTACCGTAATATTTGCAATATTGGTTTTGATTAATTAGAGAGCTTAAAGGTTAATTATTCCTTTGATCTAGATCTGATTAACGCGACATTTATTTTGTAAAGTATTTGAAAAGTTTTAAGGCAACCAATCAAAGGATTACAAATAGGCAGGTAGTTATAAGGCAATTACTAAAAGTAGCAAAATTTCAGCATTTAATCAGAAAAGTTGGTTCCGCCTCCTATAGTAATGCCTTTCGACTCCAATGCTTCCGCTCCAACTCAATGGAAACAAACCCAGCCGAAACCTACCTAGTCGAAACTAATACACAACGTATCACTTAGATGGTACATAGTGGATTGGAGGAAAGGCGGAATCATGGTATCGAAAGCAATGCTTCCGATGGGGTCGAAACCTTAGTTTTGTTTTCAAATGTTAAGTGCTTGCTTTGTTTTACTTAAAGCTTTCGACATAGTTGACACATATGCTTTAAAAGGGGATTTTTTTTATAAATAGCTTTCAAAGGAGGTTTCTGTATCATGTTTTAAAGTAAGAGCTTTCGAATGGGTTACTTTGTTTTTAAATAATGCTTTCGAAAGAGGGAGTTCTGACCTGGTCGAAACCCGACCGCTATCCTTTTACCTTTCGAATGTATTGCAGTCGCCAATGCTTTCATAGGGTTCTCTTTGTTTTAAACTTAAGTTAAGTTACTTCCTAAATGCTTTCGAAATGGTTCAGGGGTTTCGAAGGCAATATCGTTGAAAAGTGGTTTTGATGCTATCCTTCAAAGTTTTACTCAAAGGTTTTGAGCTTTCGAATAAATGGTTCTGACACCATCAATTTTCCCTCAAACTATTTTTAAAGGTTTCGAAAGAGATATTTTCGCCTATGATCACTTTGACCCAAAAGATGTTTCTAAAAGTAAAACCCAATACTTTCGAAAGGGGTACTTTCATTGGCTTCAAGCTATTGTTCTAAAGATTTTTGAGTAATGTTACGATACCATTGAAAGGTATATTTGGTTTCAAAAGAGATGTTTTAAGAGGATTTCAAAAGGTATATACATAGTGTTTTTAAAATGAGTTTTCTTTGCTTTCAAAGGAGGTTATTTAGGGGTTTCGAAAGTAATGTTTTATGGTTCTCAAAATGAATAATCTATTCTCATTTTAGGGAAAAACCATGGCATAAATAAATTAAAGAGTTGTGTAATAGAAGAACTTTTCATTGATTAATAGTTTAAAGGGTTTAACCAAGTTTTATATAAAATGATTCCAAGGACATTAAACCACAGGGGTTGGTATTATTATGATTGCTTCTTCATATATTTATTCCATTATAATTAACCCATAACGATACATTGGAAAGTGCAGAATAACTAGTTAGGTTGACCCGATAGCGAATAAAACTTAAGAAATTTTAAAATCCTAATTAAAGATATTGGCAGGAGCCAATAGGTTCACAGCAGGCCCATGAAAACCGTGTAGAAAAAGATATTGGCAGGGACCAATAGGTTCATAGTAAACCCATAAAAACTATGATTTAATATTGGCAGGGGTTAATAGGTTTATAGTTAGCCCATGAGAACTATATTCGAATTAAGATATGGACAGTTAGTCAATAAGTTCCTAGTCAGCCCATGAAAATAAGGATAAGAAAAAGTATATTGGAGTTACTAATAGGTTTTTAGTAATCCCATGAAAACTATGAAAACAGACAGGTAGTCCATAAACATTTAACAGGTTATTAGTAAGCCCGGGAAAACTAATTGGTTAATAGTAATCCAAGAAACTATTGAGACAGACAGCCAGAATGAGTGAGGATGGGTAATCTAGATTCAATAAACTTGTTTGCATATCATCATATTATTTTGAATTGTTTTAACCACCGTGGATGCATGAGCATAGTATATGGTTCTATAAAGGTTTTAAGCTAGTAGTGAGAGGAAAAATCGTTCCTGTAAGCGGCGTGGTCTCACTAGATATCTAAATGGTTTGAGATGGTATTTTATTATTCATACCAGACTTTATGTCTGATTCAAATCTTTTGTTTTCCCCTTAAACTCTCGGGTACTCAATTGATTTTCAGTAGTTTGAGGTTTAGGGTATTCAGGTGTTCTTTTAGACGAATAAAGCTTCCAGTAATGTGCATAAGGCATGCTAGCTACTTAGAGTTCTTTTATTTCCGTTGAGTTTGGTTGTAAAGGAAAACATATTTTACTGCCTTATTATATACTCTGATCATCCAAGGAAGCATCTTCATATGTCGCTCTTGACATATTTTGTAATAGTATATTTTTGTTTGAATGTGGTTCGTGCACCTGGGATTATGTAATGAATCTGAAATATCTTGAAATGAAATGCGGACTTTGTTTGTTGTTTTAAAAATTTCTCCATATTCTTGTGTTTCTGCATATCAATGTATCTAACATTGCTATATTTGATCGTCGAGAATTAATAACTATGGATGAATGCAGCATCCATAGCCGTTAGTTCTTGGACTCTAAGTAGGGGGATGTTACACCAACAATGTAACACCCCACATCTATAAACATATTACTTAAGAGTATTACTGGATTATACTATCAAGTAACATAGAGAATGAGGAAATGTGGATGAAGAACATGTGAATATTCTCTTGGACTAATAATGAACACGTCTCATAATATAAAAACCGCTCAACTTGACGTAAACATTCTCAGTACCTGAACCAGAAATGTTTCAGACTGATCCAAATACATAATATACAGTATATATAGTGAAGCAGCCTCCAACTAAACCCAATAAGAAAATTTGGTCATAGCATCCCTGAACCAGAAATGTCTAAGACCGATCCGAATATTATATAGAGATGAGTTAGACTAGGTCTAGATTCAATGGTGAGACTATAAATGATATCTCATAAATAAACATATACATAGGATTAGAAGGAATCTAATCCCATGAATAATAAAACATTCACAACATATCGAACCACATTCATAACACATCGAACACCAAAACATCAATCAAACATCAAAATATGATCATACACATCACACAACATACATTAAGCGTCCATCAAGTCCGTCACATCACACATCAATCATCCATCGCACACATCGTACATCACACACATCACACATCTCATGCATTGCACACATCACATAGATCACACATATCACACCTCAAACATTAGTTCATTCCTATGTATTTAGTAGTATTAAATTTATTTATTTTATTCTCCATTTTTAATTCCATTACCACTACTGCTATTATATGTGTTGTTTTATTATTATTATTATTAAAAGTTGAGTCTACGACCAAGTCTCATAGCTTCTTAAATGCAAAGGGAGACCCTACTTGTAACATTTTTTTGAGCATCCTTATGAGACTTTAGCTTCAAAAGTTGTCGCTACCTCGTCTCCTCGCCTCCACACCCTCGCTCTCATCAACCTCCTCCCCTCGTTCTACATTCGTCCCATTGGCCCATGCAACAGACTATGACCATGCAATGAGGGGGCCATGGCACCACAACTACATAGGGGAGTGACTCCAGAGTCTGTTAAGCTAGGATAGGGCTAACAAAAATTTCTGGCTATCACATCCTCGTAAAGGACTTCGAATACCTCATTCCACTCAAAAGCAGAGATAATCATATTCTCAGTTTAAAATAAAATAAGAAGTAATATAATTTACATCACACGTCAAGTCAGAAATTCAAATAACATCGATCAATATGGGTGCATAATATAAAATAATCCATCAAAATTCAAATATCAAATACTCGGACTTCATTTAATTACTCGACATTATACTTGTGTTGAGTAAATAAATACACCCTACATAGACATCCCATAATGCCCGGTGAAATATAATTATATACACGACATGCTCAATCAATCAACATTAAACAAATTTCTACTTTTCCTATTAAATCACTCCTGGTTAAATCGCTTTTCTATTCATTATTCTTCATTTAATAATTCAACACAATACGTAATTTTACTTCGTCTCGTTCGTAGTAAACAAATCAACAATCATCCATTCACACATCAACATATAACTCAATTTAATATTTACCAAAATAAGGTTTTTTTAAATGTATTTCACTTCATTATCTTCCTTTTATAAAACACTTCAATTAATTTGACAAAACGCCCCTTTTATTTAATTTCTTCTCTTTTGAAATAATAATTATTGATTTCACATCTAATTTCTAAATCCATATTTCATAACAACTTAATTGGTTTCAACGAACCTATTTTAAAACTCGTCAATGAATTTTAAGACCTCAAAAATACTTTCACTTTAAAATTCCACTTTAATAATATTAAAACACTACATACAAATTTATATTTTCCAAATACCTTCAAAATCTCAAATCCGAAATATATTCCCTCTTCAAAATATTTGCAACTCCAAATCTTCAACTTCAAAATTATTATTTAAAATCTTTATTTATTTTTCTAATAATATTTTTTAGCAATTAATCCATCGAAAATAATAATAACATCAAAAAATCCACTTCATATTAAATGAACATAAATGAAAATTTTCATTTAATCAAATTTTTTTCGCAGTCATCTTGCAATTACTATAGAATACCGTTTATGAACTTCCATCTATTAAATTCAAATCATTCATCATTTTTAGAAGCATAACTACTTCCATTTTATAAAAATCCTTCAAATACTTTATAATCGCAATTACAAATAATTTAACCCTTTAAAAATTCACTTATTAATGGAATTTCAAAGCTCATCATTTACCAAAATTTTTAATTCCGAAAATCTTCTACTTTTTCAACCTCTATATTTTTTTCCAAAATCATTTCACTTCCAAATCTTCATAATCAATGGTGAATAAATATTGTTATTCAAAATCATCCTTCTATTAAATTTATTTAAACAACCTTTCAGGAAATAAGAAATAATTCCTTAATTCTCTAATTATCTCTAAAATAATTTATTCGTTTCAAATTTCATCTTTTAATTCGTTTTCCACTTTTTTAAACGATTTCAAATTCCATTCAATTATTTGGAACATTGAATTGCTAAAAATCATCATAAATTGACTATCAAAATCAATCATCACAACATCAAATGAAACATTATACGCAATATCATTACATCCAATTCAAACAATTTCAACCATCAACAATCTTTAAACAATCAAACTCATCACTAATTTAACCAATCACATCCAATAATTAATCTAGCAAATATATGGGTGAATGCACATCAATTAAAAAGAACTAGACATAGTTATGAGTGAGAAAAACTCACCTCCACAGTGAATGCAAGAATTGAATTCATCTCTACACAAATTGTTCCTCAAAAATTTACTACATCAATAACCACTCCAAAGCTGCCATGGCCTGAAGCCGCCTTATCACCATCCATGCTACCAAAACTCCTGTGCCAACAGCCTAGAAACATCCCTCTGCCTTATTAGCCATGACAACACGTTCAACATCCCAACATCAATCGCCAAATCGTACTCGTTCCCATATACATTATAGCCAAACCCTCAAGTGCAACCACATCACTGACCTTCAAACAATGTTCATCGTTGCCTGACTTGCGACTCTACCATTACAACCAGACATCAGATCATGTTTTTCCTGTCACAGCCTATCTCCAGAAACACATGTGCCTCAATCGCATTGCCCAACTTCAGCCACACTCGAGCATGGTTGCAACTCCACCTCCAATCGCCTAAGACTAGGTCGACCTCCCTCAAACATCGCGCTCCTCCCCTCCAAGCTAACATCGTTCTCACGACTAAAATAGCCATGTTTGTATTTTTTTAATCTCAATCATGATTACCTGATTAGAATTCTTAGGGCTGAAATGAGATTGAAAGAAAGAAAGAAATGGGTTGAAACGAGTTTGGGGTTTAATTAATTTGGGCCTGGTTTTAATTTTATTTTATTTTAGTTAATTTCTAAGGTGTATTAGTTTGCATCTTTAATCTTCAAATAAATTTCAATCTAGTATAAATTGACTCACATCTCATTTTACAAATTATAATATTTTAATTGACAATTTTATTCATTTTAATACTCGCTTATTTTTACTTAATCATTCATCGTTTTATTACAAAATAAATTTATTTTTCAACCACTTCAACATAATTAAAATTATTCACACTATAAAATATAATTTATTCAATATCACTAAATTAATCAAAAAGAATTTAATTGTTAATTTCAATTTATTACAGCAAAATCTTTTATTAGGCAGAATTTAATTAACTAAAAAGTTATTTTTAAAATATAATCATCATAATTCGCATTTAAACACTTTTAATTTGTTAAAATTTATTTATTTATATGGCGTAGAAAGCGAGGTTATTACCCATTCCCTTGCAGCTCTTTGGTCTCCTTTAGCCACTCTTATCCTATTCTCTATTGGAAAATTCATAGTCAAACACCATGGAACTAAAGTGATTCTAAAGTTAACCAGGGCTAGTCGACTCAAGAAAGCGTTGTAAGAGGAAAACTCATCAACAATCATAAAGGTCTAGATGAAAATCACCCTCCATCTCCTTCTCCGAGTTCTACAAGTAGGTTGATCATTCCAATTAGTTATTTGGGTTTGCCTATAAATCCTTGAATCTTCGTTGTGCAAGAGGTCACATCTTTCATGCTAATCTTTATTTGGTCGAACCTTTTTTGAAAAAGATATTGACCAAACTTCCATTGTCAATATGAACTCTATGCAAATTGACAATCTCATCCAAGCTGTTATTACCATTAGGTTAAGAGTCCGTTCTTCTACACCTTCAATTTCCAATTCTTTAACACAGTGTCATCAATAGTTATCCTCCGTTGCTTGGCTGGAGCTCCTTCTTAAACGGCATAGCAACTCTCCTATAGTGCATGCTTCAAATAACTAGCATGACATTACATCTCGCCCTAACTCTTCTACGTTGGGTAAAGTCCTCTGGTAATGGTGTTTATAAGTAGTCTTTGGTATGTTCGCCCTCGCCCTTCTCTGCTTGGTCCAGGCTGATTTTCTTTAGTATTCGACCTTGGGGCTCAGCAGGTTGATCTAGGTTTTGCGATTTCTTAACGTACTACTAGAGCTTGTTGTTTCTTATCAATTCTACAATTAGATTCTTCAAATGCCAAAATTCATTTGTGTTGTGCCCGTGATTTTCATGGAAGCGGCAATACTTCCTCGACCTTTTCTATTGCTTGGATGATGCACTCTTGGGCGGTTTGTTATACCGCTTAGTTTCCTCAGTGGCAAGATAGTTATTCTCCAAACAGTCGTTCAACGACATATAGTCCATGGGTCTCAATTCCTTAGATGTTTTCCATTCCTATCACACCTACCACTATTTTGATTCCTTTTCTTCTGATTCAGAGTCTTTTCTGCATTTCCTACAGCAGCTTCAGAGTTATTTTTGTCCTGTTTGACCACAACCTATGAATCACCACTTCTGATTTCTCATCGAGGGCTTGCCTTCAATCATATTTGCTTCTTCTAACCTCATGAACTGAT
Source organism: Allium cepa (assembly GCA_030765085.1). Taxonomy (NCBI): domain Eukaryota; kingdom Viridiplantae; phylum Streptophyta; class Magnoliopsida; order Asparagales; family Amaryllidaceae; genus Allium; species Allium cepa. Next base: position 105,131,044 of record CM060935.1, read on the forward strand.
TCACTATATGGTGGAATTCCTCTGTATTAGTTGTTTTTTTCGTTTTTATTCATCTACTGAAATCCGTATCCAAGTGAATGCCCCAAACAAGTGCCATGAAGACAAGATCTTCCTTCGAATTGCTAACCTCTATAACAGCAATGTTAAACCTATTCAAGAAAGCTTTTAGCAACTCATTGAGCCCTTGAGATAAGCCAGGTATGGACAACATATCCTTTAGTCATGTAATATGGAGTCTAAACTACTCTAGAAACTTCTTCGCCAATTCATCAAAAGTGGAAAATGACTTTCATGCGGGCTTATTAAACCATATGTAAGCAACTCTTTCCAAGAAGATAAGAAAACACCTTCAATAAATAACATCCGTAGCTCTTGCTCTATGCAAATATAATTCGTACTTAAACAAGTGTTGTTTAGGATCAATCATCCCATTATACAATGGGATGGTCGTCGTGATGAATTTTTAAGGATATTCTTCTCTTATGACATTTTCATTAATTAGAGTTCAGCTTAATGTAGAACCCCAGTCTACTTTTTATTCCCCCCACTCTCCTCTATAAACCATTTGACTATGTCAGCAATGTACTCTTCGTTGGCACAGTAATCGATAGGAGGACTATCAATGGCTGCACTGAGTGTTTGACTTTGCAAACAATTTCAGCTTGCTGACTAAAGTCAAATTTCTTCATTCTTTGGGAAACCACTCCCGTAGAGTTCTATTGGCACCCTATTGGTCTTGCCGTGGCAGTTTGAACTCTAGTTCTAGTGTTTGGTTTGTTAACACCAGTACTCAATTTGACATCACCATCACACAACCACATGTCCTCACCAGAGTTAGAAACCAGCAAAGCATCTCCCTCTTGAGAACCATTAAGTTGAATGTTTGGGTCATTACCGAGTTGTTTTGACACGTGCCAAGTGGATTTCTTAAGGGAGAGCACTCATACTTCCTCCTAAACAACTCCTACAACCTAGGTCGTTGCTTCCTTCTGCTTTTGGTTTCCATCTCTTTTGTTTAAGTGAGAAACAGAAGAGTTCTCGTGTTGTATTTTAGGAGAAGTTTCTTTTATAACTCTTCTTGTTGTTGGTGGATGCAAATTTAACAACACATCCATCTTATCCATGAAAGCTTTCCGACTATCTGTAAACTTCTGGTTAAGTTCACTAACGATCTGAGTAAGCTCTTCTTTAGTAACAATTTCATGTTCACTAGAGGATCTTCACATTGGATTTCCATTGTTAACTTTCATCGATGAGTGTTTCCTTTATCACCAATAGCCATTGCTCCTATAGATCTTCCTTTTGTAGGTTCCATTGGTCTTTAACATCAGGTTTTCAAACTTCGTAGAGCAAGTTTTCTAGATCTAACTATTAAATCTCTTCAAATCCACAATAATAAGCTAGATCTAAACTTGGATTCAGTTTTCTCAATGAAAACAGCAAAATATTGATGCAAAAATGGATCAACACCCAAGATTGAGTTGTTGGGAACCTGCAAGACCCAGATCTAGCAGAGAATATTGAAAATAAAAGAAAAAGAATAAGACATAAGATTTTTGTAGTGGCTCGACAATCTCTAATCTATGTCCACTTTATAGCTTTATTGATTGTTGATTTGATAGAGATTGTGTGAGATCATAGAGAATTAAAGAGTTAAAGTCACTAGTACATGTGTCTGACTACTTCTAAGTCCTAGAATTGCAAATAGTAGCTACCTTCATGACTATTGAGAGGAAGGAAGGAGAGGAAGAAGAGAAGCTGAGTTCAGATCCTTGTTTGGTTACAACAGGGTTTGTATTTATAGGAAAACATGTGTCATATGTCAGGAGCCTACTTGTTGTAGAGTACAAACATCTGCCCAAAGTCGCATAAAAAATCGAGGGGTCCACCGAGTTATAGAAATGACCTAGTACTGTGTCGTTTGAATTGGTGTCGAGTAATTTCCTTAGCTGCACATAACTCCAACTCTTTTACACTTCCCTCCTTAGTCCAAAGCTGACGTGTTCCATGCTATTTTCATTGATTATTGGTTCATTCTAGTGATCGTTCCATCATCACTTGAGTTATTCTGCCATATGTGCTCTTTTGTCTTCAATATTTGTAATTGGTTGTCCAAACTCAAGGAAAACACTTGGACACGAGTTAAAGGAGTATACAATAGATCACATGATGTTGGAGAGGCATTTTAGAGGGATAAAATGACTCCACCACTAAGAAAAATAAGATGGGGCTGAGTTATTTTCTTAGCTTATTTTTGGTTAAAAATTTCATCAAGTCATTTCCTTACCTTTTCTAAGTGTGCTTGCCAATTTTCAAGTTGTTTCTCTTCGTCTCGACGTTCTAACCTCCATTGACTTTTTCTTGGTTAAAAATCTGGTTACATACAATAAAAAATTATAATTGGGAATCGATAATTATATTTTGATTAGAAACATACCTTAATCATATTGCCTTGAATATCCCTTAAAATGATGATTCCACCCCTTCAAATTATTTCTGATTCAATGAAGGGCTAGTTTTTAACCATTGATCACCAGCTATCAGATAACGACTGAGTTAACTTGATTTGAACATGATGAGATGGAGGGAGGCCAATAGGAATTTCACCCAATAAGCACAGAGGTGCAGGGTCCAAAAATTTGATAATCAAATTAGTTAGAAATGCTTATATTATAATAGTCTTACTTCCTACGTCGTATAAATAAAAAAAATTAAAATAAAATGTATGAATTTGAATTGTAATGATATTTTTTAAATAAATTTCTAGTTAAATACTATTTAACAAAAGATTTTGGTGTAATAAATTACTTTTAAGATAATTTATTGAAATTGAATAAAATCTTTAATTAATATGGAACATTTTAAGGTGTAAATAATTTTTAGGGACAGTTTAGCATAGGTCCCTAATAAGTTTCAAAATACACAAAAACCCCAGTAAAAAAAGGTTTGTAAATTAGGTCCCTATAATTAAGTTACTGAATAATGGCATACTTATGCAATTATTCAGTGAATAATTGCAAAAATTTATGCAATTATATCAAAAAAATTGCATACATTTCCACAATTATTCATTGAAAAATTACAGAAATTTCCCAAATTATTCACCAAAAAGTTGCAGAATTTCCGCAATTTTTTCAAAAATTTACATAAAATTCCGCAGCACCAAAAAAATTACGGAAATTTCTGCAATTATTCACCAAAAAAATTGCATAAATTTATGCAATTTTTGGATATAATTGCATAAATGTCTGCAATTATTAAGTGAATAATTGCATAACTATATGCAATTACTTAGTAACTTAATTCTAAGGACCTTTTTTACATACTTTTTTTACTGAGGTTTTTGTGTATTTTGAAACTTATTAGGGACCTGAGCCTAATATTCACTAATTTTTATACAAATGAAATAGTCGTAAAATAAATTTATTGTGTATTCATATGAAGAATGATTAAATAAAAATAAGCGAACATTGAATTGAATGAAAATTGTCTAGTAAAAGAAATATAGTTTATAAAGTTAAGAGTAAATCAGTATAAATTAGATTAGAATTTATTTACAAATAAATAAAAAAGAAATTATTTAAAAGGAAGGTAATTAATTGATTTAAACTAGAGCTTAAGATTTAAGTCATGCATCCATTTTTATTTTCTCCTTACTTATAAACAACTCTCCTACATGCTAGCACATACTTGAATCCCTTTCTGCCATTTATTTTCATGGCTTGTATTCTAAAATCAAAAATCGATCCATAAAAAAATGTGAAATCGACAATGGCATTCGAGTATAGGCCCGATCAAGAGCCACGAGTTGGGTTCTTACATGTTGAAGTATGGTGTATCAATGTTGGGAGGAGCGTAATAGGAGGCAACGAATGAGCTAAGAGGGAACATGGTGCTTCGACCGTGACCTCGAGCTACGATGCGTAGGTAGTGGAGATAAAAGTTGGAGGTTGTACAAATTGCAACGGTTGAGGACATTGGGTGCGACGCGACCTTAGGAGGAAGCCGTGTGATGTGACTGCAATGCTAATGTCATTCAATGGTTAAGCAACGACTTGGTGAATGAGGGAAACACATGCAAATGGATGTCAGCGTCTCAAAAGAACTAGTTGGGCTGGTGAATATTAAAGGCTGAAGAAGCGACCGGTGAAAATTGATCTATGTTTGCTTTGAAAACGAGGTGACTAAATTTCTCTTTGCTCACAATTATAGTCTATATGTACCATTATATGCATTTGATGGGTTATTAAATTGATGAATTTAGTTGTTTGGCGATGGAGTATTTAGGTCATATGAATTGATTGGTTGAAATTGATGGTTATTGGATAATATGGATTGAATGAGTGTTGTATACTGGGTTGAGTTTTATTTTTATGTATTGGTTGATTTTGATGACTATATTAGTCGAATACAACACTTGAAATTGATTAAAAAATAGGCAAATGAAATAATATACGAAGATTTAAAAATAATAAATTATTTTGGAAATAAACAGTAAATATTTGAATGATTTTCTTATTAAATATTAAAGATGTTGTAACTATAGGAAATTCTAAAAATGGTTAGCTTTTGAAAATATATTAAAGAGGAACAATTTTCGGGAATTTATGAATATAAATCATTTGTTAAATAAGGAATTTTGGGATTTTATTAAGTAAGTGGATTGTGAAGACATATATTTTTATTCATCGAGGATTATATAAATATTTATAGGATATTTATGAATTGGTATATGAAATATATTTTTTAAAGTGAGAAATTAATTTTATTTGAATAAAAATATTTTGAATTAATTATAAGTTGAATGCAATTTATTTATCGAATAGCAGTTACTATTTAGATCATTTATTATATATATTGTTTTGTCAAATTTAGGAAGTAATATATATATATACATATATATACATACATATATACATACATATATATATACATAGATATATATATATATTTGTGTTTAATTATCAAAGTATTTTGGGAAAATATTATATGAGGTAGACTTTGAGTTTGATGGATTACAACTCAATAATAATGTTTAAAGAGGTTTGGAAAATAAACGAGGATTTTAAATTATGAATATGAAATTAATACTTGAGTTTTAAAATAGGGGCATTTCACTAGAAGGACAAACTTTGCAGTCCGATTAGTTTCTAGGACACACATCCATGGAAATTTATTTCAAGGCCAAAGTTAGCAGAATAATTACTTTTAAGAACAAAGTCAACAGTCCAATTACTTTCAGGGACATAATTTCATAGGTTTTTAGGCCTTAGAAACTAATTATTTTACATTTTGTCCTTAAAAGTAATTATTTCAGTTGTGTGTTCTAGAAACAAATTGCACTTCAGGCCCTTGTGGCTAATTTTCATTTTAAAGTACTTATGGATTAAGAATATTCTTTTTATTTGAAGCTTTTAGAGGCATTTGAAAATATGAACTTCTGTTAGTATTTCTACAGTATATTATTATTGAAGAAGAAGTTTGAGACTAAAGGATTTTGGTGGTTTTAAATTCATTGATGGGTTTGAATAAGTTTCTTTGAAATAATTTTATGATTTTAAAATATGGAGTTTTGAGAAATAATATTTAATTTACAAAGAGATGGAAATAAGAAAAAAGGTAGTTGTTAAATTAATTAAAGCTGTTTTATAAAAAGAAAAAGAGATGTTTGGTGGTTAAATTAAATTGAAGATTTTTTACAAAAAGAAGCAAAAATGAAGTGAGATATATTTAAATAAAACCATTTATCCTGTAAATCACTAATTAAGTAATATATGTGTGTATAAATGATTGTTGATCTGTTTGCTGCGAACGAGATGAAGTTAAGTTATCCACTGTGCTGAATTATGAAGTAATGAAATGAAGAACATTGAATTAAAGTTAAAAAAGTAAGCGTAAAGTGAATTAATAAGCAAAGCAGAAATTTATTTAATGTTGCTTTATTGAGGGTGTTATCTATATAATTATATTCATCGGGTGATATGGGACGTCTGTGTGCGGTATATTTATTTACTTAGCACAAGTATAATGTCGGGTAATTCATTGAACATCGAGTATTTGATATTTGGAAATTGGTGGATTATTCTATATTATACGCGAACGGTAGTCGATATTACTTGGATTTCTTACTTTATGTATGCGGTATATTTTATTATTCCTTATTTTATTTTAAAATGAAAGTATGATTATCTCCGTTTTAAGTGGAACGAGGTGCGTGAAGTCCTTTACATATATGTGACGGCAAGAAGTTTTTCTAGCCCCATCCTAAGTTAACCGAAAATGGGGTCGCTTCCTAATGGTTGTTGTGACATAACTCTATAGTCGCACGGTCACAGTCTGCTGCATGGGCCAACCGGACAAATACAAATGAGGCAAGGCAGTTAACCATGGGAAGCTAGAAGCGAGGAAACAGTGTGCGTTTATTGTGTAGCTAAATGATTGTAAGGACTCTCACAAAAATTTACGAGTAGGGTCTCCCTTCGCATTTGAGAAATAGCGAGGCTCATGTGTAGACTCGGCTTAGGTGTAGACTCGGCTTCTAGCATTACATTAAAAGTATCAATAGAAGTCGCTATAACACTAAAGAAGATGAAACTGATGAATATTATGAAAAAATCAAATATAGTTAAATAAATATAATGAATTGATGTGTGATATGTGATTTATGCGATGGAAATGTGTGATATAGAGATGCGTGTGATTTGCACAATGTGTGTGACGTGTTGTGTGTGATGTGTGCGATGTGTATAATGTGTGCCGTGTGTAATGTGTGCCGTGTGTGATGTGTGCCATGTGTGATGTATGATGTGTTTGATCTGTGTAGAGATGCGTGATGTGTGTGGTGAGTAATGTGTGCGATGAATGTTCGATATGTATGGTGTAATGTGTGTATTGGATGCTTGATTTGTGTTATGTGATGTGTGATGGTGTTTGATGTTTTATGGATGTTTTGATGTCTATTTTATGTGATAATGTTTGATGTTATATGTGATAAGTTAGGGTTATGCCCTAGGGGCAATTATGTAATTTATTACATATATGTAACTTGATAACCAATCTTGTTCAAAATAAAAGGTGTACTCTTTTTATTATATGCTTGATATAATGTGTTATATTAATAAATTAATTTAATTAAAAGTGTACTAATAGAAATCCATAAATGGTATATTATGTGATAATGGTTACAAAGTGTTGTAGCCGTGAGTAATTTATCACAATCAAAACAAGTAAACCATTTTAATTGTTTTAGAACTTTTTGGATTTAATTGTTTTAGAACTAATTGTTTTAGAACTTTTTGGATTTCCCCATTACTGCCCGATCTCATCATCAAGGAGCTTCAACAAATTCAACTCAAATCAATTCAAAAGATGATGGCTATTGGATAGCCAAAGGATTAAGGATTAGTAGTATATGGATAGCCAAAGGATTAAGGATTAGTAGTATATGAGATGTGATCCAAATTGTTTTAGAACTAATTGTTTTATAACTTTTTGGCTTTCCCCGTTGTTAGCTAATCTAATCGTCAAGGAGCTTTAACAAATTCAAATCAAATCGATTCAAAAGATGATGGCTACTGGATAGAAAAATGTCTAAGGTTTAAGGATTAGTTGTCTAACGAATCAGTAAGATTTCAAAGGAGAGAGAAATCATTATCATTAAATGTGTTCTAAGGCATTAGGTTTAGGTATATATTTAATATACTGTATGGTTTACAAATTTTGAATAGCATTCTATTGTCCGTATATATATGTATGTATTATTATTATATTGTTAGTTAGATGACGATTCTTATATGTATTGATGTTGTCACATACCAGATTGGTTATATGTATGTAATTATTTAAAAAAGACTTTTTTCATGTAGATCTAATGTGCACAGCTAAATAAATTTTATTTTAATTATTACCAATATATTAATACACATACACACACACATATGTCTTTTAATTATTACCATCTATATTGGATTCCTTTAATGACATGGACCTTGGTGGGTATCAATTGGCTAGCTTGCCATCTTAGTAAACTAATTTGTTATGATGAGAACATGTAAAAAATGAAGAGATTCGAATAAGCTAAGTGTTTGATTGAAGTTAAGCCAAATATAGAGCTACTGGAATTTATATATGTAGGTGATAAGGACTTCCTAAACATTATGATTGAATATTCATGGAAACTGTTAATTTGTACTGGCTGCAAGGTATTTCGCCATCCCACTACTTGTTGTGAATTTTCTTCAGGTTATAGTAATGATTCAGAAAATTTAAAGATGGCTGATAGGGAAAATGAAAGGTGGTAATTGCAGATGATAAAATTGAAAATGGGGATTTTATTGAACTTAGGAAGAAGCATTAAAATGTTCAAAAAGTTTCACGAAAGGCAAAGGAGCCTTCAAGACTTACTCATGCTTCATGTCGATCTGATCAAGTGAATAGTGTGAATGTCAGCATAACTAGTTCAGATCACTTATACATCAATTATCCTAGTGATACTCTTGTTTCCAATGAGGTATAAGTTGCTATACTATATAAAGGAAGTGGTGAGGCATTGGAAAAGCTGTTGATATGAATATGAAGATAATGAGGTAGTACATATCTTTGCCATTGATGCTGATGTTATTGGATATGTGAATGATTCAGTCCCAGATGAAAATTTATATGATAACGTCATGATAGCTACAATTGATACTACTGTTAATTTAAATGCTATCCCCAAGTTTTTTGAATGCAATGACCTGATGATCAACCTTAAAAACAAGTGCTCATCTATACTTGCTTCCATTACTATTCCTTCCCTTGATGTCAATAAAGATTTTATCTCCTCAAACTTAGAAACTAAAATATGTACTAACCTACACAATGACACAAGCATTCACACTAATACCACCAGTATTAATGCACCTCTCCTTGCCAATCTCCATGCTTCATAGTTTACATCTTCCTTGGCCTCCTTTTCTAATTCACCTCTATCCTCCCCCTACTCATCTCTGTAACGACCCAGAATTTGACTGCCACCAAATATTACATATAAAGTGATTTTAAATATAAAATATATCAGATTTTATGATTCGAATTATATTAGGTAGGATTTGGAAATAGAAATATACATAAGAATAAGAACATTTGTTAGATCGACAAAAGTGACAAAATGCTGATTTCAGAAAAGTAAGTTTCAACCGTCAAATAAATTATTTTAATTAATTTATGAGTGTTTATATTTTTAAATAACATTATAAAAATTTAATTTTAAATTCGGTTTACATAAATAAATAGTTTAACTAAAACGTCAAGATGTGACTGTAAAAAACATTTTGTCGAAAATCAACTTTTCGTCGATTTAAAGTTATCGCAATGTCACTGCACCTTTATGTACATATTATTTTAAACATTATAACATATAGGAAGTAATTAACAAATAGTTAATCAAGTTTACTTTTACTAAACAAGGTTAGGAACTTTTAGAAAACAATTAAGAAAAAGTAAGCACAAAAAACAAAAATGGTTTACCTTTGTAAAATAAAGTTAGAAAATCATTTGATTTGATGTGTAATTAAGTAAGATTTTATTTGACTAATAAAAGATTTAAATTTAACATTATATTTACATAAACATCTAATCATCATTATGAATGTCACTTTAAACATAATTATTACATAAACTTCACATCACATTTATACACTTCCTTTTCATATCAAATCTACATTAAATACATGTTTAATCATGCATTAAAAGAGTGTTCTAGTGTACCTAAAGGAGGCAAGATTAGATTTAATATGGAGGGTATTTTGATCTTTTGGTTTAAGGGTAGTAAGGTAATTTTGATTGTAGACTTCAATAATAAATAGCACCACATTTTTCCACTTTCTTTCACACATTTCCACTTCTTCTTCTTCCTTTCTCAAGCTTTCTAAAAGGTTCTCTAATAGATTCCATGCATTAGGAAAACTACTAAAAAATATTAGAAAAAAAGTAAAGAAAAATTAAAGTATTTCACCTCAAAACTAGTGCAATCTCCTCCTTTTTTCCCCTCCTAGCTCACAGCCTCCCTCCATCATCCTTTGGCCGAGCACACCACCACCCAAAAGCCAAGGTCGAGCCCACCTCGCCTAGGCCAAGCTTCGAAATAAAGAAAGGATCGAGTTCAAGAACTTCGAAGCAATAGAAAGTGAAGAAGGTGTCGTCGATTTCATTCCAAGGAGCTAGGAGCAAATACAAGGTTCTATGGAAGTTCTGTCGAATTTTTGGAAGTTTGGAAGAAGAGGTCGATAGCATAAAGCAAAATGAATGGAGTAGAAGTTGATTAGTTGAAATTTAAGTGAAGTGTTGCTGGTAAGAATGTTGGTAGGAAGTCAGTTGATTTACTTAAAGGTGAGTACTCCAATCTTAGTTTTATTTTGATAAAACTTAAGCTGATAATACAAAGAAATTAATATGTTGAATATTGGTTGATATTGTAAGATTACTTGGTTGATTATATGGTTGTGAAATGGTTGATAACTTGGTTTGATAAATAATAAGAGAAATGGTTAGTGATTAACCAAATTAAATTTAATGGAAATTAAATCCATAATAATATGTGTATGGAGTGATTTAGCCTTTAAATGATTTTAAAACGGTCGAAAATGATATTGTAATAATATGAAATGAAATAGAAAATGAGTTTGAAATGTGGAAATATTTTTTCAAATGATTTTGAAATGATTTGAAAATGTTTTATAAACATTTAAAAGTGTTTCAATGAAGTTTGAAAAGAAACTGAAAAACAAGTCAAAACTAGACGCATCGCGTAACGGTTGTTTGCGATTTCATGTCGAAAAAATTAAATAAATGTACAAAGAGAAACATAGCTCGAATCCTCTGAGATAAGAATTTTCCAAACTATTATATCCATAGTTTTCCAACAAAGAAAGAAAATCAAGATTTCATCTTATAGATTTTAAAATATGTCCAAAACAATTTTTTAGAAAAATCATGCTTTTGCAATAAAGTGACCAGAGTTTAAAATTGATATTTAAAATTTTAAAATATGAAATAAATTCTAAAAGTATTTTAAAATATGTTAAAAGTAATTTAAGTTGAAAGAATGGATTTCTAAATGATATAAAAGTCGTTTTGAAGAATATAGGTTTTTGCAACACTTTTTGCAATGCTTTTGCAGCATTTTTTAATAACTTATGAATTTTGGATTTAAACTCAACAATCCTCTTTCAAATCTATTACAAATGTTTTTTACGAAATAATTTTGTGTTTTTAATAATGATTTGGATGTTTAATGAATCATTTCTGAAATGAAGACTAATAATTGAGTATGCGAAAACGACTAGTACATTTGTCTCGCCTATAATAGCTAAACGGTAAAACAATGTATGTAATTAAGGTTAGGGATGGAGCAACCAGTGCCCTAAAATTACATGGCCTTCGTTTTATCTTTTAGACGAGTGGCGGAACAGATCGAATGGAAAGCCCAGATGCTCTAAAATTTACGTTAAAGTTTTCCTAAATAAAAGGAGAAATAAAATAGAATAATTCCAAGTTAAAAAAGGTTTTAATAAATCAAATGATTCGATAAATTTCAAGGAAAGGCTATAACGATTCCATATCCACTAGAAGAATATTTTATAAAGATTTATATCTATCGAAGATAGTTGATAAAAGGAAATGCATAAATCAGTCATCAAATTTTCCAATAATCATTTTTATAGATGATTGGCTTCAAAGGAACCAGGATCAGATTTGGGTAATTCCTATTCGAAAAAAGGGGATCGGATTTGGGTGATTCCTATTCATAAATCCCCTTAAACTAATTTTTAAATAAAATATATTGTAGACAATGATCATTGATGACGAAGATCTTTGTGATGCAAGACTACTTGCCATTAGCCCCTTGAGGTGAAATTTATCATATCTAGGGTGGCAGTAGTGCTTCATTATGAAAATCTTCGATTTGTAAGAATATAATTTGAAGTTAAGAAAGAAATCTTTGATTAAGATTTGATGAATGATTTGGGGATATTCTCCCTAAGTTAAAAGTTATAGTTTGAATATAAGAAATCTTGATTAAGATTTAATGAATGATTTTGGAATATTTTCCCTAAGTTAAATGTTATAACTTGAATATACGAAACCTGTGATTAAGATTTAATGAATGATTTGCAATGGTTTTCCTAATTAAAAGAGAAAATGATTTGGAATTATTCCAAGATTTAAGAAAGGTTTAAATAAACCAAATAATTTGATAAATGAGGCTTAGTGATTCCATATACTCTTGAAAAAAAATGAGATAAGTTGAAAAGAATATATCTAAGAAAGATGTTTGATTTAAATAAAAGATGAAGTAATTGATTGACGATTGATAAACACACGTATCTTTTTATCGATGATTGGCTTCGAAGGAACCGAGGTTGGACTTAGGTGATCCCTATCCAGAAACCACTTCTTACCAATGTATACGTTCGAAAGTGAAGACGTGTTGAAGATGATGATTGTTGAAGACCGAAGATCTTCATTAGCAAAAGCACCGCTTATTGATATTCTCTAGGTAGCTCCCAATATAATGACGTTTATTATAACAGTGGTCCTATCGTGTTTGAAATCTTTGGATTGCAAGGGATTCACGCGTAGTAATTGCTAAGATCATAAATGTTGACTATTACCAACATACTTCTGTGGTGGCGGAGAAGACAAGTTCTCTTAGCATAATACCCTTCTCAAAGGCATACGAACTCAGAGGTTGTATGTTCGTAAAAGTCAAGTGGTGAACAAAGGAATGGCAATGTGGCATTCTAAGTGGATTGTGCTTTGTAAGAAGTAAAGCATGGTTTTGTATGAAAAACGTGGCTTTGTCTAAATTGAGCATAACCTCACTCCCAAGCCTCACGTCTCGGAAATGATACGGGTACAATGTTACATATTTCAGGCTTAGTATGATGAGGGTAGCATATGATCCCTCAAGGTGACTGGCGGCGTATGATTTAGGTCACCAAGGTGTCCAGATGGGACCCGCATCGTATGGTATACTGTCATGTGAGTCCTTGCATGAGAAGCCACCAGATATTAATAAGTGTGGTAATATGAGGAATAGTGGTATATGAGTCCTTGCATGAAAAACCATCGGGTTCTGGTTGCTATGCTATCGAGGTTCGCTATCATGTTGGAAAATCCAATTCCAATACGAGCTTCACGGTTTTGATTATATTCCCAAAATAGTTGTAATGACTTGCAAACATTTCAGCTACCCCTTTTGGTATCATATATTCCATTGATCCAGTTCGAATATATTCCCTTAGACATAGTCCGGATATTGATACCTTATTTGAATAGGTTTATTTGAAAGATATTTCCAATAGAAAGTCACAAAAGAAAATACCAAATTATTTTGGTAATAAAAGTGTTATGGTTATCATAAGGTAAAAACCCGTCTGTATTTATGTGTGGGTGTGGTCTTATGAGATACCCTTCTTTTCAAAGATTTTGATAACATCGTTATTTTAAATTTTGAGTATCTCATGCTAGTTTAACAAGCCTGATCCGAGTATTTTTAATACTCTGGTTTGATCCGAGTAGTTTTAGGATTAGCTAAAGACGCTTGGAGTTTCCAGAGAAGAGCTGGAGACCATCATCGTATGGAAGTATTTTATTATCCACTGCATCTTTTGCATTTGTTGTTTGTCAGCGTTTATATGGGCAGGTGTTATAACTGTCCAGGCTGAACCTAGGTTAGATTATGATATTATATTCTAAAATTTTCCACTGTAAAGATTATTTATTGAAATAATATATGCTATTCCATTCGTGTGAGATTCTATTTTTCTATTATATTCTATCTTTATTTTTCTCCTAACCTTAATGATCTGCTTATTCGTGCAATTTGAGTTGGACATATGTGGTTTATTGTTGATTCAAAGGGTACAAAAAATGGGCCATTAAAATCTCTCAATCTCCCTACTGACATATTCCCTGACCTTTCCTCTTCTAAACCTGTTTTGGCAATCTCTCCCTCCTCTTCTACGAATAAGAAAGGGAGACCTAAAAATCTTCCCTCCACTCTCACTAACCCAGATAAAGGTATATCATTCACATCTGATCAAATTGATCCTTGCAAATCTTATGCTTCTAATATCGCCTCCCCTGGTGTTAAAACTAGATCGGTCGCCTCCACTCAAACTTTTTTATGATTGATAAAATCTTCTTTTGGAACATCAAAGATTAAAATTCCATTACAAAACAACTTGAAATAAAAATTTTAATCCTCTCTCATAAAATTAAACTAATTATTATTACTGAATTAAGCTTAATCATGTTTCTACATACAATGTTGCTTCTCTAATTGCTCTTCATGGTCAGTTATACATAACATTGCTCGAGCTCCTTTTTGTAAACTTTTCTTGCTTTGGAATCCCTTCTTTTTCACCGTTAATCCTATTCAAATGCATAGAAAATATATTCATTCCAAGGTGACTCATTCATCCTCCGCTTAATCTTTCTTCCTGACCTCTATCTATTTTGAAAACAATGTTTCCATAGGTAGATCCTCCTAGATCTCATTCCCTCTCTTAACCTTGGTTCATCACCCTAGCTTTATTTGGATGATTGGAACTATACTCAGTTATATAGTGAAAACTGTAGTGGTGTTCCCTTACCTCTTAGTGCCACTAAACCTTTCAACAATGTCATTCACACTTTTTAGCTTATCCCCATCAAGGCTAATGGTTGTTTCTTCACTTGGAGCAATAGTGGTAGGTCTGCGGTTCGTGGCTTTTGTATACTTAATAAGGATTTTCATAACTCACCCTCATTGAATATATTGCCAAACTCACTCAAATTCCTCCCCCGTCTCTTTCTGATCACTCTCCCCTTCTCCTAGATTGGCTAAAAAATTCCAACAAAGGCCCCTCCTCTTTTTCATTTTTTAATAACTAATCTGATCATCCTAACTTGATTAACGTTCTTCTAGGTAGTTGGAATAAATCTATGTATGGAAATCCCATGTTTGTTTTGTATGTGAAACTAAAGGAACCCAAAACTAATCTAAAAGCATGGGCTTCTTCTACCTTTGGTGCTGGGTCAAAACTATCCTCTAGCATTCTAGAAAGGGTCCACATTATTCAATCTGAAATCTTATCCAATCTCTTAAACCCTAACCTTTATGCCGAGGAGCATAGTTTGAATGCTAAAATTTCTGAAGCTCTTAAGGAGGAGAATAAACTGTATAGGTAGAAACTGAAAATCAAATAGCTACTTCATGGTGACAAAATCTCTACTTTCTTTTACAATTCCTTGAGAATCAAACATGTTGCCTCTAATATTTATAAAATCTTTAATAAGAATAACCTTGCTTGCACATCTATTGATTCCAATCAAGATGCCTTCCTGGAGTACTATCAATGCCTGCTTGCAAACCAAAACGCTATGGCAATTTATCTTCAATCAATTGCGCTATGTAATCTTCCTTCCATATTAGATGAGCCTAGCTGTTCTTTAATCCATGATCATCTTAACTTCGATTCGATACCTGGCTAGTCTCCTCTGAGGAAATCAAGAATACTATTTTTAGTATGAGGTCTTCTAGTGCTGCTAAGCCTGGTAAATTCAATGCTTATTTCTTAAGGTTTCATGGAAAGTCATTGGTTCTGATGAAATAAAAGCAGTAAAGAATTTCTTCAATCATAACAGGATGTTGTCTGGCATTAATGCTACTAAAATAGCCTTTGTCCCTAAAATTCCACATCCTGCTTCTATTGCTGATTTTAGGCCCATTACCTGTTGGAATGTGATTTATAAATGTATATGAAAAATAATGGCTATTAGAATGAAATTGGTGTTATCCAATATCATTTCCCCCAATCAAAATGCCTTCCTTCCCTCAAGAAATATATGTGACAATATCCTCCTCTATCAATAGCTTTTAAGGCCTGCAACAGAAAGTTCATCTCCCTTAGGTGTGTTTTAAAGATCGACATCCAAAAGGCTTTCGATTCAGTCCAATAGAAGACCATTATTTATATCCTTCACTACATGAACTTACCTGCTCCTTCTCTAGCATGGCTATACACTTGTTTGTCTACAATTAAATGCTTTACTATCATAAATGTTGGCATATTCGACTACTTTGCAGGTACTCAGGGTATTAGGCAGGGGGATCCTCTGTCCCCTACCTCTTCATTTGTGTAACGGAGCTACTCTTTTCTATTAATAACAAGGTAATTTTATCAACGTCCGTTGACCTTTACCCTATATGCAAATCTCCCTAAATTTCTGCATTGATGTTTGCAGATGACTTGATGCTCTTCACTAAACCTAACTTTAAATCTATCAGTAGTATCATGAATACTTTGGACAATTTTCATCCTTTGTCAGGGCTAATCATTAACAAGTCTAAATCTAAAATTATTATTGCTAGATTATCCGAGCCTCTCTAATCTGATATCCTCGGTTTATCTTCCCTACCACCCATGAACGTAAATGAAATTTATCTTAGACCTCCTCTTGCTTGTGAAAGACTAAAGCTAGCTAATGTCTTCCTCTATATAAAAAAATCATGGACAAACATTCATCTTGGCCCGCCTCTAAGATCTCTATAGCTGGTAATCTTATTACTATCAAATCAATTTCCTCTTTAGTGTGCTTTTATTATGCTAGAATCACCATTTTTCCTGCTAGATTAATCACTGTGATTAACTCAACCCTCAACCATTTTCTTTTGCATGGTAACCCATATTCTAAAAAGCTCATCCCTTTGCTTTCAAATCTATAGTTGTCCCTCACAGCATAGGTATTCTAGGAATCATGAATTTGAAATGCTAGAATAGTATAGCTTATTTCAAACTTGTCAATAACCTAATGGAGAATGATGCTAATCTATAGGTTAAGTGGACAAGATGTAATCTTATCAAGATACAAAACTTCTGCTCTATGGTTATCCCTCTTCGTTGCAGTTGAACTTGGAGAAGCCTTCGTCAACCCAAGCTAGCATTTCATCCCTCTTATCACAGAAGGTTAAAGAACCCTCACTTAATTTCCTTTTAGCATGATCCATGGGTTGCAGAGAATTTCATCCTGTCTTCATGTATTGACCTCAATCTATGCAATATGACTGGTATCCCTGATAAGGTAGTAGTCTCTTCTAATTTTCATGGTGATTCTATTACTTTTCCATATTCCATTTCTCCTGTTGTTAGGAATGTTTGGTTGCAAATTGGCAGTAAAGTGTTTATTTAAGATCAGATCTCTTCAAGATGGTGTGGCAAGGCTCATTCTATGTTGTTGTGTACAATAATTTGTTGGCTCTCTCAACTATATATGACTTCCCTTGGCATTCATGTATATGGACTATTGATTCTACTCCTATACAAAATCTCTTGTTGTGAAAAGTCATCAGAAATGGATTGCACACACAGGATAATTTGGTTTATAAGGGCATGTTGCAATCTTCTCTTTGTGTGTTATGTAGTCGATCCTCTGAAAATACATCACACTAATTTTTCTCTTCTACTTTTCCTCCTTTATTTGGAAGGGGATACTCATAATCTTGATTTGCATGATCCATACTTTGTTTCTAAGAATAAATGGTTTAACATTTTTTAAAGGAATGAGATGGATAAATTTTCATAAGGTATCCAATTGCTGAAGATCCTAAAAGTTTTTATATAGTTATTGTGGGAGGAGAGAAATGCTTGGGTTTTAACTAGGAATTCAAAGTCTACCTTAGCTCTTTTTTCTTCCTTCTTCAGGAATTATATCCCACAAATCTAAAAATCATATAAATTGTTATTTTGTGATTTTAGCATTTGGCATGGTTGGTTAGCATGCTGACAGGCTATCTTTGTATTTTAATTTTATTTCTTTTTGATGGGTTTCCCACTCTCCTTTGTATTTCTTGTTATTTTAATAAAATGGTAAGGGTCAATTCAACCCTGTTGGCTTTGCCAAAAAAATATGTCATTTAATTTAATTATATGACTTGCATTTAATTATAGCATTATATTATGTTAATAATTGAAGTTATATTCTATAAATGCCTATTTACATTGATTGTAATTTTTGGTGACTACGAATTAATTTTTACTATTATTTAAATCAAGTTATTAAATAAATACTTCATATAAAATAAAAAATGTTTCGAAAATTAAATTATAAATTTTATTAAATTATTTTTACCATCTTATAAACTTTTTATTTTTTTATTTTTTACGACTATTTAATTCATATAAATATTTCTAGCACAATAAAATTATAATTAAATTTTTTATTATGTTATGCATATGATCTGTAATTTTTTTTTAAATATTTACTTTCATAATATATTTATATATAAATATATGTATACGTATAAATACATATATATTTAGATATTATAAATACTTATATATGTAATTAAAAAATAATAATTTTATTACTGCTATACTTACATACATACATTTACATATATGTATATTGATTCGAAAAAAACTTTATTATGTGTATGTATACATATTATTTAATATTTATTACAATATATGTGTGTATACAAATTATTAATATTTTACATATAAGTAGTATATATACACATGTATATATATTTACATAGTTTATAATATTTATATAAATAATAAGTTTAAATGCATACATATATTTGGACAACATGCAATACATTTCAAATGAGCTAACGTGTCCGTTGCGATGCAAATCCCAACATCGAAAAAGGGGCATGTCATACCTTACACGGATTATCATGTTACACCTACATACATACATATATGTATTCGATATATGTGTATTCAAACACACAGATATATATATATATATATATATATGTATATAATATGAATTTAAATAAAAGTGTATATAATAGTGAGAGAGGACTTCTCTTGATGGGGATGCAACATTCAATTCTCTAGGAATATCACTGGAAACAACATTCTTATACTCTCTTTGCTTCAGCTCACTACCAGCACTTCACTCACTAATGTGCTGGGTCAATATTTATGGGCTCTTCATCTCTCAGGGAAGTTCTCTATAAAATCTATGTACACCATCTATGTGCGCTCTTATATGACTCTTAACATTGATGATCTTTTGGAAATCAAGGCTCCCCCAAAGTTCAAGGTCCATGCTTGGCTTGTCTTGATGGATAAGCTCAACACGACTGAAAATCTGGCTAGCAAAAACCAAGGATGCACCCAACACAGTTTCTTGTGCTTCAAAAACACTGACCCGTGTGAACACATCTTCTTTGAATGTGATTTGTCCTTCCAGGTTTGTTCAACGAGTGCCACTAACCTTAGGGTCTGTATGACCCTATTAAAATGCAAACTTTTACACTATCTGGAAACTTGCTCTCCAGTGTCTACTGATGCTTTACTTACACTGGCTTATTTTTGGGCTGTTTAGTTAAAGCGGAATGGCCACTGTTTCAACAATAGGTTTGCCTCCTATTTATCATTCGCTTACAAAACATATTTATTATTTAACAATTGGACAAGTGCAACATAGGGGACTCTATAGCTTTTTCCCCATGAACTTACATCTGAGGAGAGTACCAACTTGAGGCATTGGTAGACGCGTTTGTTGTTTTGCTGATGGAGACTGATGCTTAAACTTTAGTGCATCTTATATATCTATGTACATTATTATCTACCATTTATGTATGCGTACTTTTTGTTGGGCTATGTTTGAAACTATGCAGTGAAAGCTGCGTTTATTTGGACTCTATTAGCCACCGACTAGGCTTGTTGGTCGGCGTATCTTATCTAATATATATATATATATATATATATATATATATATATATATATATATTCTACGACTATGCGGCCCAATGCTGCATAGGCTATATATCAAAAAATTATAAATTTAAATAAAATAAGAGATTTTATTTAAGTCAAATTTAGGAATGTTCTAAATAAATTAGACTTCATAGGTCCAATTTATATCAAAAAAGGAACATTTTTAAAATTCACCCATAATTTTTGCTTCAAGCCGGTCTAGTTTCAACAATGGTACTAGAACCTAATAGCCTATGCTGTCTAATTAGTCGCGTTAGGATCAACTAATTAAGATCACCGAATAGATAATAGGTTGTCTAGAAGAGTAGTGTCTTGAGTCTAGGTAATCTAGTACTCTACCCTACCTAGCTACCAACTTAGACCGAATAGTTATGTGAGCTCAAAAGGTTGCCTCTAATAGAAGATGCCCAACTTGAATTGGGTCTTAGGATAATTTTCAAAATTGTTTGAGAATTAATAATATAAGATCTTAAATCTAAATGATTAAATTTAGAATAAGGTATAAATATATTATAAAAGTTGTAATATAATTAAATTTTCAAAATGTTTGAAAAAACAATATTAATTTCGAAAAATTAAAATTTATTAATAAGATTAATAAAATAAATTAATTTAATAAGTTAATTAATTAGTAAATGTAGACATGTATTATATATTATGATATATGTTATGTTGTTTCAAAATATTTAAAATAACATAAGTATACATTTATGTATATGAATTGAATTTCAATTAATATAACTTAATTGAAATTATTTAATTAAATGAATTAATTAAAGGTTAGTTAATTAAATAAATTAAGTAAGGGTTAATTAATTTAATTAATTAATTAAAAGGTTAATTAATTAATTAACATACACATATATATCTCATACTATAAAGGTTATAATATATTATAAATATTTAATATAAATGTTATATTAAAATAATATAAAACTAATTAAAATGTTAATTAATTGAATAAGATTTAATTAATATAATATTATACATAAGATTATTATATAAATAATATAAAATATAAAAATTATATAATAATAAACCTTATATAATATGAATTTATAAACTAAAAGTGGAATGATAAAGAAACCCAAGACTTGAGGAATAAATACATACATAAATGTATATGTACCATGATTTTCGATGTGTACGACACTTAAATCAAGAGGGTATTTCATAAGAAATACATTATTCCATACATTATTCCATAAGTTGATATCACTAAATATAATATATTAAAGATTACGAATCTTCAATGTAATAGTGTCCTCTACCATATATGTGTATATATATTAATAAATTTCTTGCTTGCTCCTTAGTTGTTGAGAAAACTCAAACTAGGAATGTTATGTGTAGTATTATTAATATATTAAATAGACAAGGTAGGATAGTTATATGTATTTGCTGAGCAAACCTAAGGTGCACATACTATACTTAGACCGTCATGATATGATAAGTATGAGTGAATAATCTTTTTCAACTTGTTGAGCAAACTCAAGGTGGAAATGAGATTAGGACAGGGAACCTGGATTAGGAGTTATATGTGATACAACCGATAATGAGTTATCCATCATTTGTGGGGCTATGAATTTTCGAGCAAACTCAAGGCCAGAATCCCAAGACAAATAAGTCCTAACACCCATTAGTGAATTCTAAAGACTTATATGATTCTCTTAGGGTTTGGAAAAACATAAAAGTCTAGTGGGAGCCTTTGTAATGACTCGGAATTTCAAACACTTCGTATTTAAATATATGAATTATTTAAATATTTGCGTCTTGTATTAAATATTACCAAAATGATTTAATGAGCTTTTAAACCACTTTAAATCATAAGTAATAATCGTAAACCTATTATGAAAAAAATTACAAAAATATATTCTTTGAAAAAATATTGATAATGTGATCGAAAATCGTTTAATCGATAAACAACTTCTTAACCGTCAAAAGTTTTTCAGATTTTTTTACATACGCTTATTTTCTTAGAAAATAAATAAAATGAAATAAAAATATTTTCCATAAATCCCTTAAGAAGCTTTCAATGTTTATCTAGTTAGATGCAGAAAGAATAATGAGCAAAAAAGGAAAGTAAGCAAATTAGGAAAGTCCTTAACCCTTAAGCAACTTTGACATAAAGTAGACATGACGTGTGTAATTAATGATGTTACAGTTTTGAGGGGTTTCTGGTCTTTTCCCATCACATACCTAAGCCTATGTAAGGAGGGGTACACATAAATCACAAATATTTATAAAGCTTGAGTTCTAAAATCAATGGCTTCTTCATCTCTTCCTCTCTTATGTTCTAAAAGGAAATAGTTGCAAATCAACTCCAAATCACTTCAAACTTTGCCACAAGGCTTAGTACAATATTAGAATCCCTTTTACCATGCCTAAACAGGAAGAGGTGAAGAAAAACTCTCTATGGGAGAGTTGTCCATAAGCAAATATTGAGAAGGAGAAGGGAATAAGCAAGGTGAAGGCAAGGAGGAGGCGGAGGAGGAAAGTTGGTTGCAAGTGTGTGGTTCAACTTTGGTTCTTGGATCTTGGTTACGGTTGGGATAAAGGTGAGTTAACAACTCACTTTGAATGAAAAATTTAATATATACATACATACATACATACATATATATATATATATATATTATGTGTGATTATAGTTATGTTGTATGAATTGTCAATAACTTAAAAACAGTGGTTGTAACTTCTTACTTAAAAGTAAGTGAAGTATGTGATCCATATACATGGACTTGAACGAACTTGGAATGGACATGAATGGACTTATATGACATGTAAATAGATCTTGAAAAAAGCATATAGGTTATAAGTGGACTTTGGTTTAGTTATGACTTGGATTTAGAAGTGCATTTATAACGATATTCCCTATAATTGCCTTGTTTTTGGAAATTGGAACTTTATAGATAATTCCTTAGGGGTTTCTTTCCATATTTATATTATTTTATATTTATGTTTGTCGCTTTTAAAAGAATGAATACTAAAAGGTTAAGTAACATCTCGAAAACGGCCGAAACGTCACTAGTGCAAAAATGCCTCGTTTAGACTTGATTTTTGGACTTAAATTGTTTGAAAACATATTTGGATTTAAGTATTTTGTTTCATTATATTTTTACAAGAGGTTACTAACTATTTTTAGAGTATTTTAAAAGTGGTTTTTGATCTTTATGAGATTATATGAGTTAGTTTCGAATCTTCAGAAGGAGATATTTTGTTAAAACATGTCATTTTCAAGTTTCAAATGATTTTTCAAACTTGTTATTTTCAAGTGATATTTTAAAGGAATGTTTTAAAACATAAATATATTATATAAATATCTTAGAAAATATCTTATAAATATCTTGAAAATATCTTATATAAATATCTTATTTTAGATTATAAAACAAAAGGTTTAGAAAGGGGTTAGTAATTGCTTGATATCCTAATAGTTAAATAGTTTAATTACTTATTTGAAAAGTAATTAACAATGCATAACACTAATAAGCCAATGATGTAATCATATCTATTTATGAGAGTTAAGATTGATATCGAATAGGGACAGAGCAATAAATCTCTTACCTACCGGTTTCCCTCTTAACCGAGGAATAGGTAAGTGGAAAATGTCATAAACGTGTTAACTGAGTTGATTCCTTATTATTAATTAAATCATTATTACTATACCTAGCACTAAAAGCAGACGAGTAGACTTATCCATTTGTGAGATTTAAGAATGCAGTGTCTAGGTAAGACTTGAAGCAACCAGTGCCCAAACTTACCAGGCTTCACTATTAAGCAAGGAAGGATAAAGTTGAGAATGCCATAAATAAGTTAAACATACAAATTTTGATTTCTATAAGCAATTGTCTTGGGAACTTTATAGTTAACTAGTCAAATGCTGAACTTTTCTTAATATGAACTTACATCTTTAGACAAATGTTTATAAAGACAGTAACAAGTAGGAAAGTGGTTTGGGTTTGTTGTGATAATATGTTAATCGCATTCATCTTTAACCCTTTTCGATTATACTTAAGGGTGTAAATAGAACTTTAAATTAATAAATTACAAAAAGCAAACGCAAAATGGATTTTAGTTTGTAGTGACAATGTTTAAGTAACATCCATCCTAAACCTTTTGAATGGGTTTGTGAATGTACATAGAACCTTAAAATGGATCTTTTGAAGGAAATAATAAGTGATGGAATCTTTAAGAAAGGTAGAAAAAGTAGAGATTTATTAGATAAACGAAGTTTACTAATAAAGGAATTTTTAATTAATAAAAGGATTAATTAAATGGAAGGGATTAAGAGTTGCTTAAGTAACTTAATCATACTTTGTATGGATTGACTGTGTTTTGGATGATGATAGTGTTTTATGTGTTTATTCGTTTATGGAAATAAACGAATCTTGGTTTCCATTTGGAAACATCTATGTTGTACCAGATAGTCGATTATGTAGGATCGATTTCACCCTAGAGGGGGGGTGAATAGGGTGATAGTGTAAATTATTAAAAATTAATCGCGGAAGCTTATAAATTAATTTCAATTCAGATCACAGAATAGCAGCACAGATATCGCAGAATATAAATAACAGAATAAAACAGAACAACACAGAATTTACCCAGCTTCGGCAAAACCCTGCCTACGTGCTGCCCCCAAGGTTTCTACTAGAAATTAGATAGTCCCTCGCTTACACACGTAAACTCGCTATACACCGCTATTGACTAATCTAACTCTACGCTCAAAACCTTGACCACAACTCAACTACCGAGTTGCAAATTCCCAAACTACACACCGTAGTTTGCACCCTAGTCACACGACTAGAAAAATAAAACGGTTTAAAAAGAAATACAAATTAAAACAATTAAAATAAAAATAACCCTAATTAAAAATTTAAAACCCTTTGTAAATAATAAAACAAAGAAAAGTAAATAGGCCGGCCCCTTTTATTAATCAACCCGTCTCCTTTCTTTTTTATTCCCTTCGTTTGCAATGGCGGCCGTTCCTCTTTTAGGGCTCTGTTCTCTTTGCTTGGCTCTGAGATTTAGGGCTATTTCGAAGCTCCGATTCTAAGTTGATCGAATCAGTGGTTAATTGCCTGAAGCCTTGTTCGATCGAATCGTTGTTGCTCACTTCGGTTGCTTCGAATTTGTTCGAGTTCGAGATGGCTTCTGTAAGTGATTTTTTGCTCTTTTAATTCTCTGCTTGAATGCTTGAACTCGATGATAATTTTGCCGATGATGATTAGGGTTTTATACGCGTTCGATTTCCTTAATTTGCGTACGTCTGATATTTTCAAAATTGTTGATTTGGCCGTTCGATATTGTATGGATGTTGATGATTTCCTCTGACTAGTTCATAATCGTATATTTGTTACTTTTTAATTTTCGTATTCGAACTCTATATTTTGATGCTTGGGATTTGTTTGACTTTGTCAATCTCGTATAATTTGACGCTTGCATCCCACGGCTTTGATGTTGATTACGGCTTGACTTGTTCAACATTGATACGTCGATTTCACTTTGACTTGGTTCGATTTGCTTGGCTGTTTCACTGTCCTGTACATGCTGTTTCATTATATTTGAACTTGCTTCACTGCAATAGTTTTCTTCAATTCTCTGGCCTCTGTGAGCTTTTGTCTCTGGCCATTTTAACTGTTGACATTGATGTTGTTGTGCTTGCACTTTATTTGAGGTTGACTTGTTCATCTGGGGTCGTGGCATTCATACTTGGATATTGAGATGCTGGTGACATTCATGTTGCATTGACATTACTTCCATTTTTGCTTCATGTAGCTTGTTCTCTATATACACTCGAATGTTGCAGTCATTGTACTGCTTCTGCCTTGTTGACTGCATCACCATACTCGCTGTTTTGAACTGCATTGGTGCAGTTTCCCTTCATGTTGCCTCTTTGTGTATGCATTTGTATCGCTAGTTGTTCACTGTGTCACTTGATGCATATGTTTGCACTTTGATATTGTTTCTGGCCTGTGCTCGATTACTTATGCATACACGAACTGTTGCTCGTATTGTTACTTCATATACATGTCTCTGTTTGTCATGTTGCAAATGTTGCAACTGCTTGTTGTAACTTGAAATTGTTTTGTTCGAGTCTTGATTTGCTGTTTCGACATGAGTCCACTGTGCTTGGCGTTGTTCACTTGGTCTTGAGCATGTATGAACTTGTTCATTGTATTTCTCCTTGAGTTTGCAGTTTGTATTTTGACTTGTTGTTTGCAGTCATATTGATTTGAAAGAATAAGTCCAAGTGATATTAACATGTGCATTGAGCATTGTTTAAACTTGTATCACTTGAGTTTGTTTCAACTTGATGTTGCTTTATCTGCCACTGTTGTTTACTTGAGTTGAACATGTCTGGGTTTGACCTTGTACTTGATTTGTTAGCTGTGCATTTTGTTTTGCACACACGAGTAGGCGAGGCAGTGCACACAGTGTACTGCAGCCACTTTTGTCCCTGATAAAATACTGATATGCACAGATACAAAAATATGATGACGAACAACCCAAATAACTGAGGCAAACAATGTTTTCAAAATCATCTTTTATTTTGAATTGCAAAAATATTTTATTTTCAATTTTACTGCGTTAGTGAATATTTTTGCAGATTTCTCAGATGCTGGATTCAAATTGGAATGCAGTTGAAGATAAATATGAGTGTGAGTGATATGTAGTGAGGTTGTGATGTAAATGTGAAATGTCGTGTATTGTAATCAAAGTTGTATAGTTATAGTGAGAGCTTGAAATTGTACTATCAAAATTGTAATAAATATTTATTTGAATAAAATATTCGTTTGAATTCAAATTCTGTGTCATTTATTTTATTCAGCAAATATTTATTTAATCTGTGAAAATAAATAGTATATTAACAAATACATTTAAACGAATGTATATATGTTTATTATCATCAAACAAAAATCATATAAGCGCATATTCAACAATCTCCCCCTTTTGATGATAACAAACATATATTTAAGATTTTGAATATATTAAATGTATTTGATAATTTCAATTGCTCCCCCTATTTGAATGCTTCCTTTCTATATGATACTCCCCCTACATATATGACTCCCCCTACATATATGCATACAAACAAAATGTGCAAATGAGTCTATATGCATATTGAAAACTTCTTTGACCTTATCTCTCCCTTTTTACAAAATCTTAACTTTTCTCTCCCCCTTTTGTTATCAGCAAAAGAATAATAGAAATAGAGAAAAATAGAGATAAAGTAATCGATATTAATCCAACATTAAAACCCAATTGAATATAAATATTAAATTTCGATAAAAAATCAAACAAAAATCATAAATCCTTTAATTGACGCATATTCCACTTTAGAATGATATGAATGATTTCATCAAATAAAACTATATAGTCGTGTCTATTTGTGGTATATTTATTTCAGGAAATTTGAATATCTACTAACCATGCATAACCGTTAGGACTTTTAAATGAGATTAGTAGTATTCACAATTTTTATTTTTATTTTAAAAAATGAATTCAAGTATCTTCTAACCACGCATAACCGTGAGGACTTTTAAATGGGATTAGAATCAACTTGTCTATTTAACCAATTAATTTTGATATGCGTTCCATACATGCATAACCATGAGGACTTTTAAATGAGCATGGAAGCACATAATCAAAAATCCAAGTAATTCACCCATGCATAACCGTGAGGACTTTTAAATGAGAGTGAATACTTTGGATATTTTTTTTTTTTTTATTGCTAAAGATATAAATTGAAGCACAAATGATTTCCCGTTTTAAAATACCACATATTGACCTACTATATTGAATTTTGATGAGTGATGGTCGAAAGAAAAATGAAAGAAATAGAAATGGTCATGGAATATTTATCAACAAAATTTTTTTATAACTCTCGTTTAAATTTCTAAAGAAATTTACTAATTATACCGTCTTGAGTTATAATATATAATTAATATCAACACTCATGTTATTTTCAATCACTATATATCTTCTCGATAATTTTTAGGGGAATCAGATTAGTTAATATAGTTATTTAAAATCGATTTCAAAAATAGTTATAAAATCAAGTTTTCTTAAATAACTAATCCGATACAAGATCAAAAATGTTTTTTTTTCTAGAAGGGGTTTTATAAGAAAATTTTCTGCTATTAAAAAAATATTTCAAATGAAAAATATGCAGACATTTTCTTTGAAAAACGATGCAGCAAATGAATGTGTCAAGTAATAATCACATTCCACTCGTAATTTTTCTACAACTATATTACCAGTGTAATCTGCATCTGAATTTCAATTTCACTCAATATTCACTCGTTGAATTTGATAGACCAAACCATGAATTGTGCATCAAAAAATTTCAACAAATTATCTCATGATTATTATCAACAAATTTTGAATGAAATTTTCTTGGATTTGAAATGAAGACTGTGTCAACAATCAAACATATATCAAAGTGTCAATTTTACAATCCATCAAACTTCATTTTTATTCCAAGCAATTTCTTGAATTTCAAAAAAAATTCCTTAAAATCCTTTTTACAATTTCAAAAATTTCTTAAAATCCTTTTTATAATTTTAAACAGAATTCATTAGGATTTTAAATTTAGGCCGTGTCAAACCATGAATTTAGATTTAGCCAAAAATATTATAACAAAAAGTATTATCCAATCAAAACACTATTTTTATCCCAAACCTATATATCAAGTTATTCTAGAGAATTTTATAGTGTTTTTGGCATAAGAATATAATTGGCTAACTATTTTGAATAAAGTCAGAATCAAAATCATCATTAAATCATCATCATATTATCATTGCATAATTGGCTGATTTTATTCAGAAAATGGTGCAGATTTTCACAAATAATATATCGTTCAAAAATAAATTTACCTGATTTACCTTTACGATATTTTCCGGCGTTGCCCATTGTGATTCTGTCACCTTTATACTAGGCTAAGGAACTTTGCTTTGTCGCCCGTTGTGTTTCTGGAACAGCCAAAATCCAGATAACACCGTTGTTGTTCCTTAGCCTGCCACCACACCTACACGGGAAAATATTTATGTGACCTATTTGTTTTCATAGGTCCATGATTGTTAGTGGCAGAATATTTAGAAAAATAATTTTGTGGAGACCCAAAACTATTTATAATTGTTCCCTTCGGCACCCAGATTTGTTTAACTTTGAGAGTTTTTATATTTGTGCCTTTTGGAACCCAAATCGGTATAGTTTTCACATGTTTGGGTCTATACCAACAATTATTGTGATTGTGTCCATATTTTCTACAAATTGTGCACATAGAATTAACTTGATTAATGTTGCTTTCAACAGTTTTCGAATTATTATATCCAAGTCCCTGTCTAACCGTATTAACAGTTTGCTTTCCTAATAGCATATTCAACGATTTTTCACTTTTTGAAAATTTATCCAAAGTCGTTGACAAATGTTGGACTTGTGTTTTGAGAGAATTATTTTCGTTCAACAATTGAGTGCACTTTTTGATAGAATTTTCTCTCCTAGTATTTTCATTTTCTTTTAAAATCAGAATTTCATTTTCAAGTGATTTTATATTGATTTCTGATTTTCTAATTTCCTCTTCGAATGTTGGACACTTATCACACTTAGGGATCCTACTCTGATAGGTTTTAACTAATTGGTCAAGTTGTTCATTACATTCTATCAAAGTATCTTTTTGTGATTCAAGTTTAGCATATTTTTCCCTAAGTCGTTCATAACAGCCGTTTATTTCATGAAAATATATAAGCAACTCAGAATGGGTAAGTTTTGATACCTCACTTGGCTCGTCATCGTCACTGTCAGTTGTATCACCTTGAAGACACAATTCTGCTTTTTCGCTTTCACTGCCAGTGCTTTGATCATTCTCGTCTATTTCATCCCAAGTGGCTGCAAAACTTTTCTTTTTCTGTTTCTTTCCATGGCTGAGTTTAATTTGTGGACAATCGGGCTTGATATGGCCGGGTTTGTTGCATTTGTAACAGATGATCTTCTGTTCTTCTGAGTGGTCAAATGCTTTGCATATTCTGCTTTTCAATTCCTGATTTCGAGCTGGATTTCCGTGTTTACGATGCCATTTTTTGAATTTCTTTATTAACAACTCTAGTTCTTCTGCACCATCATCATCGTCATCGTCATCACTTTTAGTTGTTCCTTTGAGAGCTATCGATTTCTTTCGAGTATCTCCTTCTTCACGCTCTTCTTTGAATTTCATCTCTAGCTCATATGTGGTGAGATTTCCGATGAGTTCTTCAACTTTGAGTTGTTTTAAATCTTTCGATTCTTGTATGGCAGTTACTTTTGCTTCAAAGTTTCGTGGAAGGACTCTGAGTATTTTTCGGACTATTTCCAATTCGGTATATGTTTTTCCGAGAGCTTTTGATTTGTATACGATATTGGAGAGTCGTCCGTACATCTCTTTGACATTTTCTTCCTTCGCCATTTTGAAGTTCTCGTATTCGCTGCTTAGCATTGCAAGGCGAGATTCTTTAACTTGAGATGTTCCTTCGTGAGTCACTTCGAGCGTGTGCCATATTTCCTGCGCAGTTAGACAATGTGAGACACGATTAAATTCAAATTGATCTAATGAACAGATAATAGAATTCATAGCTCTAGCATTAGTATTTTGTAATCTATTTTCTAGTTCTGTCCATTGATCCTTTGGTTTCTCTATTTCCTGATTATCTACAGTTATAGTTGGTATTCTATAACCTGTCTCAACAATATTCCATGCGTCAATGGTTTTCAGAAAAATTTCCATCCTATTTTTCCAATAAGCATATTCACCATTGAACATTGGTGGTCTAACTATCGACTGCCCCTCTGCAAAAGCGTTATTAAAAGAAGCCATTTTAAAAATTCAAATTTTTAAACAAAAACTGGTTTTTGAAAAATCAAATTTTTAAAACAAAAACTGACTTTTGAAAAATTGAATTTTTTTTTTAAAACAAAACTGATTTTTGAAAAATCGAATTTTTTCAAAATAAATTGGCTTCTAATCCTAGCTCTGATACCACTTGTAGGATCGATTTCACCCTAGAGGGGGGGTGAATAGGGTGATAGTGTAAATTATTAAAAATTAATCGCGGAAGCTTATAAATTAATTTCAATTCAGATCACAGAATAGCAGCACAGATATCGCAGAATATAAATAACAGAATAAAACAGAACAACACAGAATTTACCCAGCTTCGGCAAAACCCTGCCTACGTGCTGCCCCCAAGGTTTCTACTAGAAATTAGATAGTCCCTCGCTTACACACGTAAACTCGCTATACACCGCTATTGACTAATCTAACTCTACGCTCAAAACCTTGACCACAACTCAACTACCGAGTTGCAAATTCCCAAACTACACACCGTAGTTTGCACCCTAGTCACACGACTAGAAAAATAAAACGGTTTAAAAAGAAATACAAATTAAAACAATTAAAATAAAAATAACCCTAATTAAAAATTTAAAACCCTTTGTAAATAATAAAACAAAGAAAAGTAAATAGGCCGGCCCCTTTTATTAATCAACCCGTCTCCTTTCTTTTTTATTCCCTTCGTTTGCAATGGCGGCCGTTCCTCTTTTAGGGCTCTGTTCTCTTTGCTTGGCTCTGAGATTTAGGGCTATTTCGAAGCTCCGATTCTAAGTTGATCGAATCAGTGGTTAATTGCCTGAAGCCTTGTTCGATCGAATCGTTGTTGCTCACTTCGGTTGCTTCGAATTTGTTCGAGTTCGAGATGGCTTCTGTAAGTGATTTTTTGCTCTTTTAATTCTCTGCTTGAATGCTTGAACTCGATGATAATTTTGCCGATGATGATTAGGGTTTTATACGCGTTCGATTTCCTTAATTTGCGTACGTCTGATATTTTCAAAATTGTTGATTTGGCCGTTCGATATTGTATGGATGTTGATGATTTCCTCTGACTAGTTCATAATCGTATATTTGTTACTTTTTAATTTTCGTATTCGAACTCTATATTTTGATGCTTGGGATTTGTTTGACTTTGTCAATCTCGTATAATTTGACGCTTGCATCCCACGGCTTTGATGTTGATTACGGCTTGACTTGTTCAACATTGATACGTCGATTTCACTTTGACTTGGTTCGATTTGCTTGGCTGTTTCACTGTCCTGTACATGCTGTTTCATTATATTTGAACTTGCTTCACTGCAATAGTTTTCTTCAATTCTCTGGCCTCTGTGAGCTTTTGTCTCTGGCCATTTTAACTGTTGACATTGATGTTGTTGTGCTTGCACTTTATTTGAGGTTGACTTGTTCATCTGGGGTCGTGGCATTCATACTTGGATATTGAGATGCTGGTGACATTCATGTTGCATTGACATTACTTCCATTTTTGCTTCATGTAGCTTGTTCTCTATATACACTCGAATGTTGCAGTCATTGTACTGCTTCTGCCTTGTTGACTGCATCACCATACTCGCTGTTTTGAACTGCATTGGTGCAGTTTCCCTTCATGTTGCCTCTTTGTGTATGCATTTGTATCGCTAGTTGTTCACTGTGTCACTTGATGCATATGTTTGCACTTTGATATTGTTTCTGGCCTGTGCTCGATTACTTATGCATACACGAACTGTTGCTCGTATTGTTACTTCATATACATGTCTCTGTTTGTCATGTTGCAAATGTTGCAACTGCTTGTTGTAACTTGAAATTGTTTTGTTCGAGTCTTGATTTGCTGTTTCGACATGAGTCCACTGTGCTTGGCGTTGTTCACTTGGTCTTGAGCATGTATGAACTTGTTCATTGTATTTCTCCTTGAGTTTGCAGTTTGTATTTTGACTTGTTGTTTGCAGTCATATTGATTTGAAAGAATAAGTCCAAGTGATATTAACATGTGCATTGAGCATTGTTTAAACTTGTATCACTTGAGTTTGTTTCAACTTGATGTTGCTTTATCTGCCACTGTTGTTTACTTGAGTTGAACATGTCTGGGTTTGACCTTGTACTTGATTTGTTAGCTGTGCATTTTGTTTTGCACACACGAGTAGGCGAGGCAGTGCACACAGTGTACTGCAGCCACTTTTGTCCCTGATAAAATACTGATATGCACAGATACAAAAATATGATGACGAACAACCCAAATAACTGAGGCAAACAATGTTTTCAAAATCATCTTTTATTTTGAATTGCAAAAATATTTTATTTTCAATTTTACCGCGTTAGTGAATATTTTTGCAGATTTCTCAGATGCTGGATTCAAATTGGAATGCAGTTGAAGATAAATATGAGTGTGAGTGATATGTAGTGAGGTTGTGATGTAAATGTGAAATGTCGTGTATTGTAATCAAAGTTGTATAGTTATAGTGAGAGCTTGAAATTGTACTATCAAAATTGTAATAAATATTTATTTGAATAAAATATTCGTTTGAATTCAAATTCTGTGTCATTTATTTTATTCAGCAAATATTTATTTAATCTGTGAAAATAAATAGTATATTAACAAATACATTTAAACGAATGTATATATGTTTATTATCATCAAACAAAAATCATATAAGCGCATATTCAACAGATTAGTCAACCATCTAATTGACCAAAATATGACTTAATAATTTATCAAGAGGCTTTACGATTTCATACCAATAAGAACTCATGGGGAGGAGTACTGGTACGAAACGTCAACTGGGATTAAGTTAACCAAAATTTTTATTGATTGATTATGAAGCTACTGGGATTGGTAAGTGTTCTACTTATCAAATAACAATTCAAAACTAGCATGTGATCTATGTTTTGGAAGCAGTTGCGAAGTGAAATGTTATAGAGTTGAGTTGTTTATCCCTATGGTTAAGTCCAAGGGTAAGGTCGGTTTAAACATTTCGATGCTATCGTGTGGGACTGTCTATCCTGAGGAGTACTTAAAGAGAGAGGATAGTGTTAGGATTCGTCAGAGGACTTATGCGGGGAACCTGTGTGGAGTTTCAAGATCTATTCAAGATGCTCGAATCAATATGGTGATTCATGATCTGTTCGAGATAATGGAATCCTTTTGGGGATTCGCGTTCTATTCAAATGATGAAGACTCATGTAAAAGATATCGAATGTAATGTCAATATCGAAAATAACTAAAAAGAAAGTAGGCCTCACAACCTAGGGTTATCAACCCATGTCAAGGTATTATCAACTCCATTTCTAGAGAAACTTATCATTTGTTAGCCGGTAGGAGTTGATGGTATTTGGTGCACGTTGTTCATGTTTATGCTTGGACATTGGGCTGCTTGGTTTACGTAAATGGTATAATTTATCTAGAGATATACATCGCTTGATATATACTTTCCAACCCTTGTGTAGGGGATTAGATTTGGCTCCATCAGAGAGATCTCCACGGAAAATCCATTATGTGAACATACCTTATTGGTTAGGGTTATACTCCTATTGCTAGAATGCAAATTGATGTAACTATCTCACCTATGATTAATTTTTATTTTGAACCTAAGACCTTATTATAATATCATTAGATTCTCTACAAATCGTTTGGTTATCGTAAGGTAAATACCCGTCTGTGTTTACGTGTGGCATCATATTACGAGATATCTTTATTTTGAAAGGTTTTCATAACATATAAAATCTATTTGATCCTTGTTTCTCATGCTAGTTTACTAAACTAATCTGGATGTTATTTTCTTATAATGCTAGGGTCAGCCCCGTGTATGTTTCCAGATTTAGCTTTGGATGCTTTGGAGATTCGGGAGAAGAGTTGGAGTTTTACCTATCATTGTATTTATTTCCAATGCATTACTTTGTGTGTATCATCAACATTTATGAGGACCAACTATTATAACTGGCCAAGATGATTATTGTAACTCTGAACAACTTTGTATCTTAGGATGACAGTTTATACTATCTTTTGATATTATATATGATTGTTCCGTTGTGAGATTTTGATATTATGTTCTTTCTTCCTTGTTTTATATCTTTTTTATTTTACCCTAACAATTCGTCTTTCTGGCACTTGTGTGCTCGGCAAATGAATAACAAGGATGTGTAACTGTCGAAATTTAGGGGTCGAAAAGAGGAGTTATCACACTTGGTATCAGAGCTGAAGGTTAAGCGAGAATCTTGGTTTTGGTTGGTATGACTCATTAAGATATAGGGTAATAGGATGACCTAGCATGGATTATAATAAATATGAAAGCGTATTGGTTAGTGCTACAAAATGTGTTATAAACACTTGAACAGAGTAAACCGACACAGTATTATATTTGAAATTGGTAAATAAAGTAATTTTAACTGGGATTATATTTTGTACAAAAATGTATAATTTTCACAAATTGATATGGTTATTTATGATAATTTTTTTGTTAGGAAATGATACTATTTAATTATTCTCATTTATTGTTTGATTAGTTATGCTCGACCAATTTATGAGCATTTACTATAGTTCTTTGATTTATAAGAAATTTACCTTCTTACAACATAGGTAGGGTAGATAGTAATTTATGGGTACACTGAAACAAACACCTTGCGATTAAGTTTCACAGTTTGACTTTAAGGCATTCAATGATAATGTTGGGATAAAATTGAATTTTAACAAGAGTTGTTTAATTATGATCTAAACAAAGATATACATTTATGAAATGATTTAGATAAGAAAACAACTTCATATAAATATGGTTTATGAACAAAAAGGGTTAAATAGGGAATTTGAGCACTTAAATTTTGGTAATCTTGGAAATGTTTTTCAAGATTTTGGAGAAAATAATAACAGTATTATTTGAAGTATGTATTTGAAAAATGGGTTTTTGAAATTAAGATCATGGTACTTAGTATCATATATGAAGTATTTGATACCATTTTGATTTTGGGTTAAATCTGAAAGGCATCAAACACTGAACTCTCTCCTTCCACTTGAAAATAATTCTAGTAATGACTTCAACATCGTCCACATTAATTTTTGGTTTTCTAAGTATGGGATGTTATAGGGTTGTTTTGGTAAAAATGGATTTTGATTTATTCCCAAAGTAAGATTTGATGTACAAAAGTTATATGTATACATTTTTTTAACATGATTTGATATAAAAAACGGTGTTTAGTTCTAAATTTTTCATTGGAAAGAGATTTGATATGAACCATGTTATGTAGATTTTTATATATAGGGTGCCCGAGTGGTAGTGGCATAGTCCGTAATAAATGTTGGAACTTTTCTGGTTTTCCCTTTTTGGGTAAAATGCGTTTAATAAATTATTGAAATTTTTTAAGTTATTTCATGGACTCGTTGTGATGGCTCGCAAATCCATACCCCTTTAGCTGACAATATTCTAAATCAATTCAACTCAAAGTGGAACAGAAATACGAGTCTTCGGGATTAAAGAAGAAAGAGGTAGAAGAAGAAGATAAAAACAACATCGAAATCCCACAATCGCAGCGGAACAAATAAAATATATAATAACTGCCTTTAAATACAAGGAAATTTGTACTGTTATATACTTACAACCATCAGAGTACATTGAGCAACAGTCAGCCTGGACAATTTAATAGCTAGTCCTTACACAACGGAATAATAATCAAATACGGAAGTACGCTTTGCCATCCAGCTCGTCTCTTGAGCTCCTTAGCTTTTTAGCCTGATCATGTACTACTCGATCTGACCCGAGCATCATAATAAAACAACACCAGAGTCAATATGGAAAACCAGCATGAGAAAACCACACTTAATTGGATTACTAAAGTTTTTAAAAGCCTTTGAAAACAAAGGTATCTCGTAAGACCACGCCAAAAATAAATATTCCGGGTTTTACTTACGATAACCAAAACATTTTTAACAAATTTGTTTGATATTATAATAGTGTCTATAGAAAGTAAAATAGAATCTAGCTGAAATGCTTGCATCCATGTTCTAGCAATAGTTTGGCATAATCAAAACCATACAGGTGCTTAATGGAGATTGGATTCCATACAATGGCAGAGCTACTAGGGTATTGCCCGTCACAGTACCTGGCCTAGATCATAATACCGAAGACCACTTCTGATCCCCTGCAACACAAGACTGAGGCTACCCTTTACTGGATAGTCTGAATAAGATCACCCCACGGCTGGGATCAGCAACCACCCACTAAGCCGAAATCAAAAAGGGACTCAAGATAGGAATGACCTTACCCTACTTGGGTGATACCCACTTAGCCTTGCTCCACCTCCCCTATTTTAGCCATTCCCAGTTGATGAGGCTTGAGGCTATGCGTTACCTTTTTAGAACACATTTCACTTAGAATGCTCATCGTCCTCCTAACGATGTTCTGATAGCATTCGTCCATACAAGTTGCCCTGGGTCTGGACAAACCGAATCACCATCTTCATCATATTCATCATCTTCATGGTCTTCATTCGCAAACATTCAAAGCGTATTTAAGTGGTTTTCAGATAATTAAATCCGATTCCGGCCTCTTCGAAACGATCAGCGTATTGGCCAATATTGATAGTCGGTTATTTAACTATCAAATAACATTTACAAGTAACCATCAGGCCTTAAATAATTTCTCAAATTATTTATTTCAAAATATCAACCCAAGGTATTATTTCCATATTTCACACTTTGAAAATAGTTTTCAAATCACTTTTATTCTCACGGAATAAATTTCAACATTTTTCCAATACTTAGAATATTTTTCCCATTTCATAGTTACCAAACACTTGGAAATTATTCGTTTTCTTCCCTTTTTCTTTTTCCAAAAATCATTTACAACTTTATTTGTAAATTTTCAAACTCATTTCATACGAATTTTATAAATTCCAAAATTTCTTAGCTAAATTCCTTTACATTTCCAAAGCCGTTTGTACTTATTTAAAATTCCAGTTTCACCACTACTTCTTTGTGAATTTTTATTTCACCTTCCGCGATTTACATTTATACGTAAGAAATTTATTTAAATTTCCTTAATACCATTATAAGATCTTTTCCCAAACCTTATTCAATTTTAATAACTTCACTCTCACTAGAGGATTCATAATAAATTTCAAAGCATTTAAAAGTATATACTTATATAAAATAAGAATAGTAGTTTTTTTTTAAAATCTAGTTAAGGTAATAATATTCAGTTACTAAGCCGATTATAAAATTAGAACTTATTTCAATGAATATTTGGTATTATAATAACTAGCGTTTTGGATATTCTAAATTCAAATAATAGTTTAAAAGTTAAGTATAGTAATTTAAAATCCCACTTTAAAACAGCTCCAGTTTACTTAACAAAGTCTATTTTTAGAAAATCCAGCTTTCACCAACTTAATTAACAGTTTCCCATGATTCATATCACATTTACCATATCTCCATTTCTCATATTCGAAATATATTCCACTATTTCTTTCGAAAACAATTTTCATAACTCGATATAGGTTCACACCATTAACTTATATTTTCGACATATCTACTAATATCAATCAATCTCATTTATAAACCCCATTTATAAATTTATGTACTCCCTTGAGTTTTCCATCTATTTATAAAAAAAATTCTATTTAAAAATCTGATTTTAAAAAATCTTCCTTTAATAAAATTCCATTTTTATTTCAATTTATACTTAAACCAAATTTCAAATAGTTAAGTATAACCCCATTTAGTCAATATATTTTTATTCCACTTAATTCCCTTTAGAATAAATCCAATTTTCAATATAAATAATTTTCTTTCAAATTTCCCTTTTTATATTCCTTTACTTAAAATTATTTATGGTATTTAAAATGCCTATTCTAAATTCCAATGCCATTTAACATTTAATAATTCAATTCATCCAAACCATATTGATATATCCAACATATCATATATCAATATATATATATATATATATATATATATATATATATATATATATAAACAATAAATATTTTTGAGGAATCCAGTTGGATCCCTCCAACATATTTTCCCTACATCCACAGATGTTAGTCAACAAATAAAATACCAATCCCACTTCGAGGGGGATATCATGGTATATAGGGTCATCCTCTATTATGCGGGGTGCATATGGTCTCATCCGCTATAAAATACGGGAATATCAAATACTCCAATGTATATACTACTATGTATATATATATAACATCATCCAACAAATAAATTATAAATTTATCAATCAAGCTAGGCATCCAATGATTTAAATTTAACATTTTAAATTTTAAACAAGGTAATTTAAACGAGTGAGAAAATCTCACCTTTGCGTTCTTGTTTGCAATCCACTTCAATCTCGACTCGGTTTCTCGATTTTGACCTTGCATAAACATTTATACGGTTTATTAACACTTGAACAAATCGAACAATAAATTACCGTTTTAATAAATTTAATTAGTTAACAATTTAATTCTAACTAAATAATTTTCCTTTTTAAAAGTCTTTTAGTAACTAAAATAATTAATACAAGTTAATTAAACAAATTAATCACCTTAATAAATTATTATTTAAAAAAAACCAGTAAATTGTATTTTATTCCTCATTTTCAAACTACATATAAAAATAATCTATATAGGTTTAAAAATCTAATTTCACATAAACCTTAACCATTTTAAAATTCCTATACCTTTCCAAAATCTTATATATATATATATATATATATATATATATATATATTTTTTTACTCTTTTACTGTTTATCTATATATGTTAAAGTGTATTTGTGTTTATATTTTGTCTTCTATTTTTCTTATATACATATTAAATTAAAAATAGGTATGTGTATCTATATTTATATTATTATTTTCCTTCACTGTTATCTATGTATACATACATATATAAATACATACATACATGCATACATACATATATATATAAAGTGAAATCTGCATATCTTTTTTTTGATTTCTTTTCTTTATTTTTCTATATATATACTTTTCTTAAATTAATTTGAAGGTAAAGATGTCATATACCTTACTGCAAAATTCTACCTCCATCATCCGTTCAAGCTGCAACCATTACTTCAAGACCCATCACCATCATGAGCTTAACCAAGTCGCCGCTTTCGAAACCCTAGCTCTAATCGAACGCCTCCCCGAGACTCCACGCGCCTTTGCCTCGCCTTGCTACATAAGAGCCACCACCACTCGAATAACACGCCTCACCTAGAACCACTTCGCACCCCCTTCCTCATCGCGGTGCTCACCTTTAGGTTGCCTTGAGACAGTGCTTTGATTTATTTTTTTAAAAAAACGAGCTGATTCTTTCGAATCGATTTGAAGATAGGTTTTCAAATTGAGGATAAGAGGACGAGAGAGAGGCCAGCGGCCATTTTTTTCGTTCAGTTTTGATTTCTGGTTTGCGAATAAAAAGGACGGACGCGATTTTAAAGAGGAAATTTCTGCTCAACCATTTCTTTTCGTTTACCTTTGGTTTTCTTTTGAATGATTAGCTTGCTTCTTTACTAATAATAATGGTAATTCCTTGATTAATTTCAACCGTGTCTTCTTGAGCTACGGAAAATAACCTTCATCCTAAAATACTTCGACGGTTTTTACGAAACCCTAAATTAGAAGCTATTTGGTGATCAAATCCAAATTCATTCATCATCCCGCTACCCTCTCTCCACCTCGCATTTCTTTTAATACCCTAAATCGATCAAAAATCAAAAGCTATTCATTATCAAATCGAATCCACACCTCCTCTACCCCCGAAATCGATCAGAAATCTCATCGCAATCGTCCTCCTACCCAATTATAGAACATGGTCCACCGATCAGAAATCGCATCACCGTCGTCCTCCTACTCGATCGCAGCCCAAGGTCTCCCGATTAGAAATCTCATTGTCATCGTCCTCCTATTGGATCACATTGCTCGGTTCACCAGCTCAATCGAAACTGCAATCCCGTTCTTCTACCTCAGCGTTCCCTTTGTCCACTGTTTAGAGCTAAGGTACATGTATGTTAAATATTGATCCATTTTTTGCAAACTTTGCTCAAGATTCATTAAAGAAGTTTAACCCTTATAATTTTTACCACTATTCTAAATTTGATTCATAACTATGGATATTAAACAAACTACTAAGTAGGCTTTCTACTTAGAAAAAAATATATTTAGCTTTCTGTATGAATTGACCCATTGTTGCCAATAAATCTATTCTTATTTTCATTTTAAAACTATGATTTGTATTTCTGTACCAAACTGACAAACTGTTGCCAATGAAAACACTGCCGATAAAGATTGCTAAACTTTGCGTTGACAAAGTGACGACATACATATTTAGGAGGGCATACATATATGTTTTAGACGGTTGGTGGAAAGGATGAACATCAATATGTGTTGTAATACTCTATAGTATTAACATTTTGTTTGATAATACATTTATACAATATTGAAAATATTCAATGTATATAATATAATACTGTAACAGTATTAGAGAAATATATTAATAAAAACCCATGGAAGTTCAAACAAGTATAGCTTCCACTGAAATATCGTTAGTTCAAAACTAGAAACACTACCATAGCTTATTAATTGTTTACTTGCTTCCATTCTTTGTCTACATTCCTTCAAAGAGAAGTAGATCAAAGAATATCATATATGATTAGTACTTTTATTTTCTTATATTTATTCGCTTTTTTAATGCTGATTGCTTAATTTAATTGAAATTGATCAACAGTTAACGTACCCAGAGTGTTATTTTTTTTTCCTGATTCAATTTTATCCTTAGTTCATTCTCTAAAAGATGATCATTTTTGCAATAAGTTTTATATGCTAGCTTAATACAATACTTCAAACAGAACTGAAATTTACTAAATCAGAGTTTTCTATATATTTTAATCCAATTATATCTATTTTCCCTACTCTCTACCTAATTTTGATAGCCAAATATGTCTATAAATTTAAATTTGAAAGTTTATCTTTTGTATTTATTTTTAGATCCATTTGTATTAAATGTAAATAAATATAGATTCTCCGACACTCAATTTCTTTAAACTTGCTTCAGTTTTATGTAATGGAAGATTATTTTTATAATTCTTTGTTTCGTTTACTTGAATATGAACTTAATTTCATTTTATTACACCTTTTGTATAAAGAAATCGGTTTTTCCTTATACTTGACTAATATTTAATAAATTGGAAAGTATTTCTTTTGTTTCACGCCTTTAATTTACTATTTTTTTATCGTATTCTAGCATATAATTGTAATTTTAATAGATTTAGAGTCTATGAACTGATTTTACCCAATTTAATTTTAACCAATTTATTAATTTTTCTCCAACTCTAATCAATTTTGATGCATGTTTTTCGTTTTCAAATTTGCTGATCACTTTTTTTTATCAAACCAGTTTTTCAATTTTCTTCTTAGATTTCGTTTTCTAAATTTATTTAATGATACAAATTTTATGTTTTCTTATAATACAAATTTTATTAAATGTAAACCATTAGTCTTTTTTCTTTTTTCTTTTTCCATGTGTACGTTTCAGTTTAAGCATACCGTTAAAGGTTTAGGATCTAAAGCTCCAGTTGTAGATGGGTAGAATTGCTTTATTTGCTTAAAAGCATAGACTGCTATCCAAATATGACTTTGGAAGCTCTTTGGGTAGATTTAACCCACGGTTTCTGATCTATCATTGACCAGGTTAGATTTGAAACTACGACTATCGACTAACTACATAATTAACCTAGATTTGTTGATTCAATCTAGATAAAGAGTTACGGTCAATAATCCTCTATATGACATCCATTGACCTTTAATCCTAGGTAAGTTAATAATTTGGATGGTCTATATATGTTTCTTTAGGTAGATTTAATCCAGTGGTATCTAGAATTTGGCTATGGCTCCTCCATTTTTTATGTTATTTAATTGTACTATGTGTAGCATAAGTTGCAAGAAAGGTAGTTGCAAATTGATATATAAGCAAACATAGAATGATTAGGTGAACTGATTAATACAAT
Organism: Allium cepa; assembly: GCA_030765085.1. Taxonomy (NCBI): domain Eukaryota; kingdom Viridiplantae; phylum Streptophyta; class Magnoliopsida; order Asparagales; family Amaryllidaceae; genus Allium; species Allium cepa. Next base: position 105,173,645 of record CM060935.1, read on the forward strand.
GCAACTGGGTTTCATAAATAATTAGATGTGTTTACGATGATAAAATCTTTGCAGACATTTTCATTATTATTATACATTGGTAGCTTTTTAAAACATGATTCTTTAAGATGGTCCGGTAAGGATACACTAAATAGTATAATCAATATTTAGAAGGTAGCTTAATCACCTATATACATTTTTTGTTAGGCATCAAGTAAGAGAAAAAAATAAAGCATAAGGTTGCAACGTAAATCATATTATCTTTTGGTGGTAAGGTAATCATTAGCAACGTGAAAGGGTAGTTCCTACTATTGCAGAGATTACAAATAATGTGCACTAACGCATTAACTAATAAAATAAAACCCATAGTTTGAAAAGAAATTTTCCATATAAATAGCAAGCTAGGAAACAAATGCTTCTCCTTTTATAGTTTTCTTAATGACATCTTTATGTATTCCATGTAATTTCATCTTATCTATTGTATAAATTAAGGATACATGTTTATAGCTTAATGAATTTTTGGAGTGTTTTTTCTTTCAATATAATTGCTACTCAACTGATTTTTAATAAATCTATTTTTTTTAAATGATGACAATAGAACCTGTTTATTGGTGTTTAGGAAACTATAGTTACATTATTGATATAAAAAAGAAATCTGAATGTTGAAATAAGTTTAAATGCCTTTTAACATTGAAAGTTTGATGATTTGAGTGCATCTTCCAATTCATGCACCGTTACAACGTTCACCAACAACTTTGGGATTCACTTGGGGATTAACAACGACCCTCCATCGCTTTCTTTTCAGGCATTTTGGCTCACTAGCGAAAGAAAATGGATGAAACCTATCCTCCTTCCTAAATCTAAAATCTAGGATGATCATTTAGTTATTTTCTAAATTTTGGAATTTTAGGTACATGGTTCCTAGATTTTCAGCTTCATTTTGAATATCAGATGGGTATTTTCTATGCTTTCAAATCATTTTTCTTCTTTGTACACTTCAAATCATAGGTTTACTGCTTATTTTCAAGGTTGAAATTGTAGTTTGCTAATAAATTTAATTCCCGACAGTTCAGTGCTTCAATTTGAGAGTTAAATTTATTAACATTTTGATTATTATGTAGTTTTTCCATAGAAATATAAATAATGAATTTTTTTATGAATTTTGGGTTTTCGAATGAAACCTAGAGAGATAAGTTTGTGATTTTTAGAATAAAATACATGAGTATTTTTGCAACAACTCTCAGAGTTCAATTTACAACCTGTATGCTTGATCATTCAACAACGGTCCTAGATTAGAAAGCTACCATGGGTATTTTTTTATAAGTTTAGGCTTACAAGAGGGTATGGACATGCGAAGACGTATCAGTTGGATATGTGTACTAGAAATGCTATTGTTGAATGTAATGTCAGGGTTTTGCATAAGGATGTGAAGTAGGTAGATATAAATTTAATAAATTATGGAAATTCAAAATCAACTGCATCGAGACCTGGTGATTTGCATTTTGGAAAGTTTTTGTGTTGGTGTCTGTGTTTACTGTGGTTTACAGTTGCTTTATATAATATATGTTAGTCATACTTTGTTTCTTTATTTTCACATTGTGCGTATACACACATATATACATGCACGCACACACATACATACATGTGTGTGTAGATTACATAGTGATATAACTTTTTATTTTATGGATAACAGTATTATGGGATTTATAAGTTGATTGAATAAAAAGAAGGTATTATATATGTTCAAAAAAAACTGTTTGAGGTAATACCAGTTGTATGAGGTAGATAACTAGCTAGGAATAAAGGTATATAAATTATATTTAGCTAATTTTTTTACTTAATTTTTCATACATACATGAATGTGTATACACATTAATTTTAGTTATTTTATATTAAAAATGCACACACATATACATAAATACATATATATTGATATTAATTGGATAATAAATAGACGATATTTTTTAACTTACGTTCATTTAACATTCAAACTTGAACTAAAATTTACTATGCTTTTTAACAAGAACTATTCATTCATGGATGTTACAATTCAATTGCTTAATGATATGACAGGTGCATTAACTATATATTTTCATGTGTACTTATTGATTTCCAAAACAGGCCAGTATTTGCAATATGTTTCAAACTACATTTATTCATGAATTGGCTAATTTACTAATCTTAAATGAATATATTTGTCATAAGTTGTCAGTTAGGTACAGTTATACTTAACTAGTATTCACTATATTTTTATTTGTCATAATTAAGGTGTGATAATTCAATGACATGCAAAGGTAAAGCAAATTGGCATACCATTCTCAGAATCCGAGCTATTAGCTTGCACCTTACTTCTTTTGCTTTGTAAAGGCCTTGACCCTAGATAAACAAAGGTGCCATATAATACACACCAGACAATTATCTTAGAACCCAAAAAACATATAAGATAACACAATAGGTAATGGACACTTTTAGCGCTATTATAAGCTTAGTTTGTAGTTTTTTCGTATGGAACTGGAACTTTTGGTTTAACTTTCATGTCTTTCTCAGAGTAGTTTGACCACATTATATAACAAGTTGAGTAATTGAGTGTTCTAAACTACCGACCTCTATAGTATGATTTTCATATGAAAAGTGAGCAGAAAATTTGCCTATTACCAAACATGTAACATCTAAAAATAAGTTTAGATATTATTATGCTACCTGATTGCATATCATATCTGGAAAATGAAACTATAAATAAAAAAGAAACAACTCTTACTGTTGGTTATGAAATATAGTAATAATAAGGTCACCTATTGTAGTATTTAATTTCTTGAATAAGTTTAGATATTATTATGCAACTAGTTAACTTCGTGAATCGAGTAATTATACAGAAAAATTATGGAACCTTGATCACAAAAAAGTTGCAAATATTTTGGATAAATTTAAGGACTCTCCTGACACATTGTTCCGGATTCTTTTAAATTGCAATGCAAAGTATAGTGCTCAGAAGAGGTCAATGGATATGTTGAAGAAAAGGTTAAAGGATTTCAGTTAATGTCATTTTATTTCCTTTAGAAAAACTTATGTAGGCATTGGTGTTAATTTTCAAAACTTGCTTTTGTATCCTTTTTGTTGGGCCAATCAAATTCTCTCTTTAATGAATAATTTATTTTATTGATTTGGGTCTTATCCATCATACACAATGAGCATTATCTTTTTAATTTTAACATACTAACATTTATTTACTTAAGATTGCAACTATATGCAAAAAGAAAAAAAAATTCAGCACTGCTATTAGAGTTGTAATTTCAGATATGTAATGCCTTATGCGGGGTTAACAGTTCCAACACTTTATAGAGTGAAATCAGGCCATCAAGAGGAGTAGAGTATCAAATGGATATAATTCTACAAAGTCCTTTATTCATATTTTCCTCAGATTTCCTATTGAAAATTTACTCTGCATGTTGTTCCAGAACATCATGTCTTGATATGACAATGTTGTTTCTTATGGCTTTTGCATGGTGTTCATATTGAATTTGTCGTCTTTCATATTTTATTTATTTCTACATGTACACACGAATATATGCAAGTAATATATAAATATATTACTTGATTATTTAACATTAGTATTATGGGTCTTTTCCTAATATATACTAATGAAATTAGAGATCTAAAGATTTGAATAAACAACAAAAAAAGAATGAAGAATCTAGTGAAAACCAACCATGTTGTTTTACAAAGTCAAACCATTATGGTAATTCAAATGAAAGTGGTTATTTTGTCAACAAGGATATGAATAATAAGATTAAGATATTACCTTTGGTGCATATATATAACCAAGTGTTGCCACTATTAGTCCTCTCAGTATGAAGCTGTCTACAAATAAATTATTTATGTCACTCTACCTTCCAATATTGTCATTGTGATCAATAAAACACAAGTTACATATTATTACCATCTAGGATTAAAATACAAAATATGAAAGTGCATTGTATATCACTAGAGGCAACACTTGGATTTTATTTGATAGGGTCATAAAATAGAAATGTTTATGTCATTGTTGGACACAAACCTCCGAAATCAAATTTTGAAGAGTTTTAATATCCGAATGTAATATATAAGCATCTTCCATGGAAGAAATTGATTTTATCTATAAAGACGAAATAAATATACTTGGAAGTGATTTATCATGTAATTGGCTTTTGCATGTAATTGAATGCAAAATTTGATATTCCTTGGTACTTGAAAGTGATTTACTTGGTGCTCTCTACATGTATAAGCATACTACTAATATTTACTCCTACAAAATGATTAACACAGTAAATGATTGTAGGATGCTCAAAAATCATAAATATTTACTCTGTTAACTGATATTGATTCAATTATAGCTTGCACTTCCGCGGGTGCGGCGCAGTGGAAAGGAAGCTTGGGTTCTGGTAAAATGACGCGGGTTCGATTCCTACCATGCACTTCCCTATCCTATATAAATTTACCCAGGGGTATGGGGGCTTGGCTCAGCGGACGGCTTTGCTACACCCTCCTCAGGAGTTTACCGGCCTACCGGGTTCTCCTGGGTTTTCAAAATAAAAAATTATAGCTTGCACTCCTGTAAAATTTTAACTTTCAAATGTCTTGGTGTTAGTTGGCTAATGTTTCTGTTTGTTACATGTTAATTGTGATTAACTATGAGATTACATGCCTTTGTTTAGTCTTTTCATTATTGATTGGATTTGAGTATCTTTTGATGCTAATATATTGTATTTTCATTTTTGTTATGTTTTCCTTGCACACAGGGATGTGTTGAAATTGGCAAGATTTACCTGTAGAGAAGCTTATATGAATTTGGTCTTTAGTTTGTAGGTCAACTATATAATATATACTATGAACTATATGTCATACATTTGGTATGGTCTTACAATCGACTCAGATGTTATACTTGCAGGAAAATCAATTTTAATATTTTTTGGTTGATGTAAATTATTTCAGTTCTAATAAATGAACTGTTTTGCTTTTAAATATTTAAAGGTGAAATACTACTATCACCTTATATAAGAAAATGAGTGTAGGTTCACCTAATATTATTTGTACTTCAATAATGTCAATTTCTATTTATATTCCTATAAATGTTGAAAAGTCCTTAACAATATATCAGGCTTTCTTTATAGAAAAATTAAATGCAAGCTCATTTAAAGGTGAAATATTAAGATCCATTTGGTTTCATTTTGGGTTTTGTACATTTTACAGCAAAGGCTTTAACCAAATTCCCTCTAGAACAAGCAGTTAGTAAGGAAACAAGTGTTGGGCGATTGGGCTTTATGCACATTGCACGCCAATTTTTCACAGCAACGACTTCCCATCCACTGCATGCTATTGCCAGTATAAATGCTTGGATGTACATGCTTTTTGCCATTCACATATATCCATCAAGATGGTCCTAAAAAGATTTTAAAGGTATGCGATATACGAATGTATCTCCTTGCCTTAATATGCACTATCCAAATAGGCACATGCCAGAAATGTAGTTACAAGTGTTGGTTCATTCGGTTCAATACCATGGTTACATTCCCATATTTACCACAATGCCATAGCTGCATTATCATGATCTTTCTTCCCACATCATGTCCCAATCCATCATCTCCATACACTTTACATGTTCCCAAAATCGCTCCAAGCACCAGACTCATTAGGCACCACAGGGTTTTTTCCTCAAGCTACCATGCTCTTCTCACCTGTCCTAGTCTACCTAACATGTCCACCACACACCCATAATGTTCCATTAGAGCACACGAGAAACCTTTTTTTCCAAACTATGTTATCATTTTAGTTCTTTCCAACATATTTTCTTGCTCCTTAATTCTAAACTCCTTTAGAGCATATGAGAAAACCAATTATTGTTTTATTTCCCTTTGTATTGTATTGTTTCCATGAACATCAATTTTGACATTTGTCATAATGTGATTTATAATTTGTAGCCAGCATATGAATTTGAGTTAACTGTGCACGGGCTTTAAAAGTTTATCCATGAAGTAAAATTATATACACAAAGAATTAAAATACATAGAGAAAGCATTGATAAAATAGTTTGGTATAAGCTCATGTACAAAATACTTCTACAAAATAGGTGATTTACAGTAAAAGGGGTACATAGAACATTATTGTTTGTTTGTCATAGGTCGGATCTTACTATTGATGTACACCGAACCAATTCATGAAGCAAATTAAAGGCAGTTGGCTATATTTGATTATGTTTATGTTGTAAGCGATCATTGCACCGACTTTATTGTTATTGCCTTTTAATAGCTACGTTATAAACATATGGCTCAGCGATTAAATACAGGTCCACCTGGACGTGCGTATATATTCAACTAAATTCAAAAATGAAATAATAATAATAATAATAAAGTTCAACAAAACCTTTCTTTAAACAATTAAATCAAATATTCAACTATATACATGTAAAACATTCAAAATCACTTTATAAATCAAATTTCCTTTATATAAGTCTTTTCATTTCAATATATGGGTCACCAATTAAATATATAAACATCAAATAAATATATGGGTCACCATTTTTAAAATAAATATATAAACATCAAATAAATTCTTTTCATTTCAATATATGGGTCACCAATTAAAAATTCACATTATACTCAAATCATTGATAACTAATATTAAAATAACTTAATAGCATTAAAAATTATTTCATAATTTACATTAATTAGATGTTATCTTTACTACTAATAAAGAGAATTCATTGAATGGATTTACTAGGTGTCGTTTTAAAATTCCAAATATACCATTTTACATCTCATAGAGAAATAGTATTCAAATATGGGTATATAGCTTGTTATTTTCTAAGTACAACTGTTAGTCACCATGGAGAACTACAATGTGCATTTACAAGATGAAGTATCTAAGTGTACCATATTGTCCATAATTTAGGTGAGAGTTCATCGTTCGAAGTTTTGCCTAATTTCAAGTTAGTATGAAGAAGTTATTTCAGTCTGAAGAAAAAAATAGCAGCTTCTGCCTAAGTAGAGTTCAAATATGAGTATGCAGCCTATTATTTTCTAAGTACAACTATTAGTCACTATGTAGAACTACAGTGAGCATTGAAGTGGGGATATAGCCTGTTATTTTCTAAGTACAACTGTTAGTCACCATGGAGAACTACAGTGTGCATTCATAAGATGAAGTATCCAAGTGTACCATGTTGTTGTAATTTAAGTGGGAGTTCATTGGGCGAAGTTTCGACGGATTCTGAGTTAGTACGAAGAAGTTATTGCAGTATGACGGAGTCCAAATACGGGGATGTAGCATGTTATTTTCTAAGTACAACTAACCATGGAGAACTAGGGTATACGTTTACTAGATGAAGTATCCGAGTATTCCATTTTGCCTGTAATTTAGATGGGAGTTCATCGGTTGAAGTCTCGCCCGATTCTGAGTTAGTATGAAGAAGTTAATGCACATGAATAAAAAAATAGCAGCCTCTACCTTGGGGGCGGAATTCAAATACGGGGATGTAGCTTCTAAGTAAAACTGTTAATCACCATGGAGAACTATGGTATACGTTCATAAGCTGAAGTATCTGAGTGTTCCATATTGTCCGTAATTTACGTGAGAATTCATCGGTCGAAGTTTGCTCAATTCTGATTTAGTTTGAAGAAGTTATTGCAATATGAACAAAAAAATAGCAGCTTCTACCTAGGCGGAGTTCAAATACGACGATGCAGCCTATTATTTTATAAGTAAAATTGTTAATCATTATGGTGAAGTACGGTACAATTTCATAAGCCGAAGTATCTGAGTGTTCCATGTTGTCCATATTTTAGGTGGGTGTTCATTGGTCAAAGTCTCGTCTGATTCCAAGTTAGTGTAAAGAAGTTACTGCAGTCTGAACAAAAAAGAGCGGCTAAGTGCCTAGGCAGGTCCAAATATGGGGATGTAGCCTATTATTTTCTAAGTACAACTATTGGTCATCATGGAGAACAACAATATGCATTCACAATATAAAGTATCTGAGTGTTCCATATTGTCTGTAGTTTAGGTGGAAGTTCATCTGCTGAACTCTTGCTCGATTCCGAGTTAGTATGAAGAAGCTATTGCATATGAACAAAAAAATAATAGCTTCTACCTAAGCAGAGTTCGAATAAGCGAATGAAGCCTGTTATTTTCTAAGTAAAATTGTTAATCACCATGGAGAACTATGGTATACGTTCATATGCTGAAGTATCCGAGTGTTCCATATTGTCCGTAATTTAGATGGGAGTTTATCGGTCGACGTTTCGTTCGATTTCGATTTAGCATGCAGAAGTTATTGCAGTATGAACAAAAAAATAGCAGCTTCTGCCTAGGCAGAGTTTAAATGTGGAGATTTAACCAGTTATTTTCCAAGTAAAACATTTAATCAACATGGAGAACTACGGTATACGTTAATAAGCTAAAGTATCCGAGTGTTCCATATTGTCCGTAACTTAGATGGTAGTTTACTGGTCGAAGTTTCGAATGATTCCAAGTTAGCATGAAGAAGTTATTACAGTCCGACAAAAAAATAGCGGCTTCTGCCTAGAAGGAGTTCAAATATGGGGATGCTACTATCAAATTTACTTCCACGGTTACAACTAAAAATGCATACATGTTGTGATTAAATGCAGGCCCACTTGGGCATGCACATGTACTCGCTTAAAAGAAGAGGGAGGGGACAAGAAAAAGCACGATGAGGCTTGCATGCTGGGATAAACTTGCTATAGAGGAGGCAGAAGGTTAGGATGGAGAAAGAAAACAGGCTGGGGAAGGAATCTCTGCTGTTGACTTAGCGTATATAAATATATATATTAATTAAATTCAAAATTGTCTCGATATACGCAATATGAGATTTTGACCTTCTATCAAGGCATGTCGCCAGACATTCATAATGTTATACCCCTATTCCGAGTGCAATGGAAAAGTTTTCGAGTCCTAATTCGATCGTATGGAGAAGATAGCGTTTTGAACCCAATTATTATATTAAATTTTCATTAAAGATTTCAGTGCTTTTATATACCGTACGACCGCACGATAACTCCAAATGCTACGAAAATTGAAATCCGATAATAATATAATATTACGAATCTAGTGGAACTGGTTCCAACGAAATCCGAGACTGTGCTCGAAAGGCTATTTCTAAATGTCGATTTAAACGATATATTTTTATAACTGAACAGATCACCTCCAATCTTATGTTTAAAAGTTGCATCATCTTCTGAATTATTAATATGAATTTTACAAACCTTTAAAATATTTTTAACAAGCTTAAAATTCCAGATTCAATATTTTATCCAATTTTTAATTATTAAATTCAATAATTTAATTACCCAATAAATAGTTATATTTGAAATTCAAGTTAAAACCAACACCTGAATATTCAAAATCAATTAAATATCCCAATTTCAGATATCTAAAATTCCAGGTCGTCACACTCGTGTGGCTTATGCATTAGGAAAGTATGGATGTGCATCATGGTATGATATGTTGTTTTGTAGTTTTCATTTGTTAAAATGCAATAGGATTTTCTATTGATTTTGGATAGTCGAAAAATCCAAATTGTTATGGAACTTGTAATTAAGTGTTTATTGAAGATATAAAGTTGAGTTTATATAACACTTGAATTGGGAAGGTAGCAAGTTAAAACAAGTCTTAAAGTTGTTAAACTTACTTGTTTACAAATTTGATTGTTGTATTTACTCTTAAGATGTAATGAAGTATGATTTATAAAATGTTATAAAATGTTGATATAAGTATGTACATATATTATAAAATGGTTGCATATATAAGTATGTACTTAATTTATAAAATGTTGATACACTAGAAATATGATTTATGAAATGGGGCATAAAATAGTTAGTACTGAAAGATATATACTAATTAAATGATTGTGATTAAAAAAAAATAGTGCGTTTAAGAAACCAATAGAATAAATACGCAAGTTATACGTAGATTTTTTTTGTTTGCATGACTATTCTTGATCCAGTATTCGAGTACATGTTTTCAAGGTGGTTTACACCAGTGCGAATAAGGATTTTTCACTCGATTCTTGACAGCGAACACTTGATACAGATTCTTGATATGGTCTCAAAGTTTTCTATCATGGTATAATCTATGTAACAAGAATGGAGGTTTCTAATCAAGGAACTTGATCAGAGTCCACACTAGAGAGGTCAAATGATTTATACTAGTTGGGAAGTGAGATTATGTAATCGAGCAAGTGATCGGAACTGATAATGTGTATAGAAGATATGTGTACATCGTATGGTTTTTAGTATTTACATATTATGTTTTGATTGGCATATGGATATTTTAGGTGATAACTCTTCGATTTGTTAACAGATATTACGAATCATCGGCTAAGTAATAACCTGAGGCTGTTAAGCATAAGGTACGCTTAGTAGATTGTTTATCATCCTCGTGCAATGAGAAGATTTTGAACTTGAACAAACTGTGAGTTTTGTTCGCCAGTGATTGAATACTATTAAGTATTGATGTGTAATTGGTTCTTTGGTTTCACGTGTTGGAATTTCGAAGATGACATATTCTAAGCGGTGAAGAATGTAACGACCTGGGATTTCGAACACTTCGTATTTAAATATCCGAATTATTTTAACATTTGAATCATGGATTAAATGTTATTAAAATTATTTAATGAGCTTTTTAATCCCATTTTAGATCATATATAATGAAGGTAAACTTTGTTGAGACTTGGATTTGGTTCATGATACGAAGCTATCACTACAACATACAGATCAGAGAAACTGCTACGAGAAAAAGAGACAAGGAGACGAGACTTTAAAAACCGGTGCATCAACTATGGTATTTTGTTTTTAAGTCTTAGGTCAATATTTGTTAAAATCTCTCCTCGATTATGTCTACACCAACTTATATATTTAATCACTATATTTACTAAATATTTTATACATATATAAGCACAAATTTAAATTATTAATGTAATATAAAGTTATAGAAATATATATATATATATATATATATATATATATATATATGTAATTGTGCAAACTGCCAAAAAATGACCAGGTCAGTCGACTGACCTACTGAGACAGTCGACTGACACTGGGGTTTTTATGCAACATGCATAGTTACATAAGTATATACGAATTTGAATTTCAAATTACTTTTGAATATTCAGTCGACTAACTCTGTAGCTCAGTCGACTGAATTTCTATAACAGGCACTTATTTGAAAGGGCATGACTTTTGTGAAGAGTTACAAACCTTTAACGAAAAGATTCGGATGCAACATTTCGATCGAAACTCTTCACCAACAGTTACTATTTTCTAACCTTTATGAATACAAACTCCAACTTCATTTCAAATCACTTAATCACAATCGATTTCTCTTATTCTCTGATCTAACTTTCTGAAATCTATTTGCTGTAATACTTTCAAATATTCTGCATTAAAGCAATACCATACCTTTCTATTCTTCATATACTTCAAATATAAATATTTATACTCGAGGAGAAGATTATAGGAAGGGTGTACTACAAGTGACAAATCCATGTTATCAGAAAACACATTAGTCAAACTATTTTCTGTATTAGTTGAAGTCCTGTCCTGCTGCTCAGGCGAGTGAAGTCCTCTTCGGCTATTGAGGTGAAATCCTGTTCTGCTGCTTAGGTCCCTGTTCAGCTACTCAGGGGTTGTATAGATTTGTTTCCCCGGGTTAAGTGAGGGTTGTTGTTTTAGTGAAATTCCAGAAGGAGTCTGGGACTGGACGTAGGACGGTGCTCTGAACCAGTATAATATCTCTGGTGTTATTTTACTATTCTGTTTTTTTTTCCGCACTATTTACGGTATTGTTATCATCATTATACTCTGCATTATCATATATCCATATTATATGATCCATAGCACATTTTCATTTGGTATCAAAGCATAACACTCTTTCATTTGGTATCATAGCAAGGTCATCATATAACCATAACACAATTATCTGATAATATAATAATATGGACACTAACACCAGCACTAGCACTAGCATTAACACTAGCTTTGTTGAAGGACAATCCATTGCATGTCCACCACTATTTAATGTCATAAATTATAAATATTGGGCCGCACGAATGAGAATATATATGCAAGCAAACAGTTTTGTGTCATGGAATATAACTCAGACAGAATATACTATTCCTATTGAAGAATATTCCACTTGGTCAAATACACAAAAATTAGATGCCACACTAATGAAAAAGCCATGAATATGTTGTTTTGTGCCTTAGATAAAAATGAGTTTAACTGTGTTAGCATGTGCAATACTGCATATGAAATATGGCGTACACTCAAAATCACACATGAAGGAACCAACAAGGCTAAACAAAGCAAAATATCCATGCTCAAGAGTCAGTTTCAAAACTTTAGAATGAAAGAAAATGAATCCATAAATGACATGTACTCAAGATTTCAGGATATCTATCATTCATTAGTAGGACTAGGAGAAAAATATTCAGATTTTGATATCGCATCAAAAATCCTTAATTCTTTAACGGAAGAATGGGAAAGAAAAGTTCTCCCTATTGAAGAAGCGAACGGTATTTCCAAAATAACTCCAGAAGAATTAATGGAAAACCTAATGTCCTACGAAGTGAATTCGCAGGCAAAAAGTATTCAGGTTCAAGATAAAAAGAACATAACAGTTCATGCAGAACAAGAAGAATCAGACTCAAAAAAAGACGACCTCAAAGAACTTCAAGAAATTCTTGAAATATAGAAAAGAAAACAGAAATAATGGCAAAAGAATCTCAACCAGCAATAAACCACCGTCTTTATTAGTTATGGAATGTTTTGACTGTCACAAAAAGGGGCATATACAGAAGGACTGTCTAGATCAAAAGAAAGAATACCGAAATAAAAGTAAGGACAAATTCAAAAGAAGAGCCTTTTCAGTCACATGGGATTATTTCGATTCTTTATCCTCTTCTTCGGGAAGTGAAAGTGACAGCGATAATGAACAAGCTAACGTATGTTTTATGGCTAAAGCTAATGAGGTTAGTGAATTACTTTTGATGATATCATAGAAATAAATTCTAAATTATTAGATACCTCAAAAAGTCTTAAAAGAAAATATAAAGAAGTAGTAGAAAAGCAGAACAAGGCAGAATTCGAAAGAGATATGCTTAAAGACGAGAAGAAAATATTAGAAGAAGAACTTGAGAAAACTCAAGAATCTCTCTCTGATGTTAATTCTCAACTTATATTATTGAGTCAAGAAATTGAAACTCAAAAAGAAAAGAAAGATAGTCTTGTTTCTGAGAATCATGTTTTAAAAACTAATAATAAAATAGTAGAACTAGAAAATTCAAGTCTAAAAACCAAACTAGGCGGAATCACTAAAAATGTTTCTAATTTTAATAAAGGAAGAGAAAATTTATCTAGAATTATTGAGAATTCACAACCTGTGAATAATAAACATGGTTTAGGATATAAAAAAAAGTAAAAGAGTCACAATCTAGTAATAAAGTTAAAACATCCACATCTTCAAATAGATTAGTTTCAAAAACTATAAGTATATGGATACCTTAAACTAATAACAAACTAATAAGAAATAATTATATTAGTTCATTCATAGAAGATGTTCATAATAATAAAAATTATATTTATAAAGGGGATACTAAACCCTCTTGGGTTTGGCTTCCTAAGACATAACTCTTAGGACCCTATTAAAAAGGTGGGTACCAACGATATCTCATATTTTTTGCAGGTCCCACTCAAGAAGAGAGGAAAATAGATACTCGACAGTGGTTGCTCAAAACATATGACATGAGATAAGGATATGCTGATAAATATTACACACTCAGATGGAGGTTCTGTCACTTTTGGAGACAATTCCAAGGGATATATCATCGGCAAAGGCGATGGGAGCAATTGTGGTACATCTAATTTACCTCTAATTACAGATGTTTTATTAGTTAAAAATTTAAAACATAATTTATTAAGTACAAGTCAGTTATGCGACAAATGATTTAAAATATCGTTTTCTGAAAATAAATGTAGCATTCTTGATCAAAATCTTATTTTCAAGGGAAATAGAAATAAAAACATTTACGTCTTAAATATGAAAGTTAATCATAACTTAGATATGTGTTTAATAGCTAAAGAAAATGATCCATGGATATGGCATAAATGATTTTGTCATATCAATTTAAAAAATATAAATAAAATGTCTAAAAATAATCTTGTAAAAGGATTACCAAATATGAATTTTAAAGTCAATGATATACGTGACTCATGTCAATTAAGTAAACTAACTAAATCCTAGTTTAAATCTAAGAAAGTTATCTCGACATTACAACCGCTCGAGTTACTTCATATGGATTTATTTCGCCCTATTCAAATACAATCCATAAGTCATAACAAGTACGTATTTGTAATAGTTGATGATTTTTCTAGATATACATGGACTATTTTTATAAAAATAAAAGTGATACCTTTGAAAATTTCAAAACATTTGTTAAACAAATTCAAAATTTAAAAGGTATTAAAATTAAAAATATTAGAAGTGATTATGGAGGTGAATTTGAAAATGTACAATTTGATAACTGTTGTAAAAAGAAAGGAATATTTCATAACTTTTCATTTCCTAGAACTCCACAACAAATGGAGTTGTAGAACGAAAGAATCGAACTCTACAAGAACGTGCAAGAACTTTACTAAATGAAAGCACGTTACCAAAACAATTTTAGGCAGAAGCTGTTGCAACTGCTTGTTATGTTTTGAATATTGTTTCTATTAGACCTCTCATCAAAAATACTCCTTACGAACTATTTAATGGTAGAAAACCAAACATATCTTATTTTAAAATATTTGGATCAAAATGTTTTATATTAAATAGTAAAGATCGGCTTGGAAAATTCGATTCAAAATGTGATGAAGAAATATTTCTTGGATATTCGAATCGAAGTAAAGCTTATCAAATTTTCAATAAACGAACAAATACTATCAAAGAAACACTCCACTTATCTTTTAATGAAAACGTTAATCTTGTTTCTACTACAATTAATGACAATGACTTATGTAATAAAACAAAAACAATAATAAACAATTCAAGAGATGATGACGAAATCATTTTTTCTAGAGAAAATGAAATCATTGTTAATAATTTAGAAAATAGTAATACTACTAATACAATAAGATCTCCTCGAAGAATTTTACGAAATCATCCTATAGAAAATATAATTGGAGAAATAAATTCAAATGTTCAAACTAGAAGTCAATTAAATTTAATGAGTAATGTAGCTTTCTCTCTACTATAGAACCTAAAAATACTAAAGAAGCATCATATGATGAAAATTGAATTATTGCTATGCAAGAAGAATTAAAACAGTTTGAACAAAATGAAGTTTGGGAACTAGTACCCAGATCGACCGATCAGACGGTTATAGAAACTAAATGGGTTTATGAAAACAAAGCAGACGAATTAGGAAATATAACTAGAAACAAAGCAAGATTAGTAACACAAGGATATAATCAAGAAAAGGAATAGATTACGAAGAAATGTTTGCTCCAGTTGCTGGACTTGAAGCAATACGAATCTTACTAGCATACTCATGTTTTAATAATTTTAAACTTTATCAAATGGATGTTAAAAGTGCATTTTTAAACGGTTATATTAATGAAAATGTTTATGTTGAACAACCTCCTTTATTTATTCATGAAAAATATCCAAATCATGTATATAAACCTAAAAAAGCTTTATATGGATTAAAGCAAGCACCGTGTGCTTGGTATGAATGTCTTAAAAGCTATCTAATTAATTCTGGATTCGAAATAGGAAAAGTAGATCAAACATTATTTATAAAACGTTCTAAAAATGATATATTAATAGTTCAAATACATGTCGATGACATTATATTTGGCTCATCCAATAATGAATTATGTAAAGAATTCTCTGAAATAATGACTAGAGAATTTGAAATGTCCCATATGAGAGAATTATCTATTTTCTAGGACTACAAATTAAACAAGTTTTAAATGGAATTTTTATTACTCAAGAAAATATTGTAATAATCTTATCAAACGTTTTGGAATGGAAAACACTTCTGCCAAGCCAACTCCTATGAGTACAACAGCACATCTTGATAAAGATGAAAACGGCAAAAGTGTAGACCAAAAATTATATCGTAGTGTGATAGGATCACTACTTTATTTAATAGCCAGTAGACCAGATATTATTATGAGTGTATGTTTATGTGCACGATTTCAAGCAGACCCGAAAGAATCACATCTACGTACAGTAAAACGTATACTTCGTTATCTTAGTAAAACTATAAATTTCGGACTTTTCTATCCAAAAGGTGTTCGTTCGAGTTAGTATCATACAACGATGCTGTTTTCGGAGGATCATGAGCAAATAGAAAAAGTACAAGTGGTACATGTCACTTCATTGGTAAATCGTTAATATCATGGTTTAGTAAGAAACAAAACTGTGTATCTCTATCAACTTGTGAAGCAGAATATATTTCTGCAGCACTAGCTTGCACACAAGTAATTTATATGCAATAGACACTTAAAGATTTTAGAATAAATCTATCAAAATCAACAATTTACTACGATAATTCTAGTGCAATAAATTTATCTAAAAATCCAGTAAACCACTCGGGAACTAAACATATAGATATTAGACATCACTTTTTACGTGATAACATAGAAAAAGATATAATAAATCTGGATTACGTATCATCAGAAAATCAGCTAGCAGATATTTTTACCAAACCAGTAGAGAATACATTTATAAAATTGTGACATGAGCTCGGTATAATTTCAAGTAAGGATATATAAATAAAAAAAAAAAATTTAAACTAAAAATTCAAAAATAAAATTTTTACGAAAAATTTGAAATTCAAACCATGTTGAGACTCGAACCCGTGACCTGTTGTGAATAGCCCAAGTGTCGTAACCACTTAAGCTATTAATATTTTCTATTCTAGTCTATTATGGCCACTTTATTATATGGTTACAAGTATTTATATTACATTACATGTCACATTTATCTTTATAATCTACATTACTAATTTTATAATTATTAAATTTGTTCAAATTTGCTTAGCCAACAGAAAAGCAGTGTCTCTACATACTTTTTGGCTAGAATTAATATAATCCACCAATTAGTATCCTATTTTTTCTAAACTAAAACTATAAATAGGTGCATATTCCTTTTCTTATGCACTCAAAATACATCATTCGATTCTCTCTGAAGTAAAACATTAATTAACAACAATTTTAAATCAATCAACTTCCTCTACATCAGACTCTATCGAAATCATTGCCTCCACCAACTCTTCGAAAACTCCGGACCATAAAGGTTCACCATCATCGGTCTACCACACTAGATATACTCCAGACAAGAAAAAGGGAAAGAAGACCGATGATGTCTCCCCAAACACAAAACAAAAGATCGACGATCTCCACCATTATCAGCAGGAATCTCTAATGCTGCAACGGGAGATGTATTACGAACAAAAAATAAACTTCATACGTATAGGAATAATCGAGCATATAGCTATGGAATTCTACGGGGCATCGTCACACCCGATAGACGAAAATGCTGTTTTGCCTATCAAACGACCATCGACTTCGTCTCCTCCGCGACCACCATACTCACCAAATTCGTGGGATTGCTACGAAGCTTCAAAAGTTCATCATAAGAAACTGAAAGAATTCAAGACACCGAGTCCTAAGAAATAATCATAGTTTTTAATCATTTTTCGTTGTATTTTAAAATAAATTCTCTATATATGTACGTTTATATTTGAAATAAATTTATTTACGGTGCAATAAACGACAACTCATATACAAAAATATATTAATATCTAACAGCAAAATAAAGTTAATTCTATATCATTCATTAAAATAAAAATTATATACATTAATAGATTTAACAAACATATACACAAATCACATCATTAAAAAATACTACAGGTCAGTCGACTGGATCACGAAATCAGTCGCCTGACACTGCAAACAACTTTTAATATATACATGGCCAGTCGACTAATGCAGGGCCTTAGTCGACTGGACCAGAAGGTCGAATATTATCAACCTTCAGCTTCAGTCAACTGAACCCCTAAGCCAGTCGACTGACGCTGTAGTATAAAATTTGGTATAACAGGCCAATCGACTGTTTCAGGGCCTCAGTTGACTGGACCAGAAGATCGAAAAATTTCAATCTTCAGCTTCAGTCGACTGAAGTCCTGAGCCGGTCGACTGAACCGTAGATCTGAATTTTTTTACCTTTTCTCCTACCCCTTTACCCATCTATCTTTCACTTTACCATCTCTTCTCTTTACCACTTCAGTTTTTCACAATTTTGAAAAATCTAAGCTTTTCAAAACTCAATTTTTTTCTTCAAAATCAAATGGCCCCAAAACGTAAAGGTCAAGCCTTCTCCTCATCTCAACCTCCATCGAATGAACAAATTCAGAGGTGGCTATTTCATGACACCGTAATGAAAAGGTGGAGATGTATGCAAGATTCAAGAATATTTGAAGGTTCGTTCGTCAAATTCCCTGATTTTTCACCCTATCACATTCAACAGCTAGCTCGAAGGGGCAATTTAGAGTCGTTAATTGATATCGATGACAATAAATACAAAATCAACCAAATTATGGTGAAATTTGTTTATGTAACCTTAATTTAGGTCACCAAGATGTTCCAAATCAGCAAGATTGTATATGGAGTCTCGTATGTGGTAAGCCCATCTTCTTTTCTCTACACCGCATGGCTCATATTCTAAAAATAGAAAATGATGGTGTTGAATTAGCTACTATTGATGTTGATTTGGTTGTTCGAGACCGTGTATGCCATTTGTTTCTAGAAGACGATATGCATCAGTTAAAATCGATGTCTTTATGACCAAAAGCATGAATTATCCATCGAGCTCTAATGAAAACCATAACTCCTGACTCCTAGAATTAGGAGTTATGAACTTGTCTATGAAAATAATTTTAAGGCCTTGTATGCAATTTTTGGGAACATTAAAGTAAACTGGCTTCATTTAATTCTTGATGAGTTTTTAAGCTTTAACAACGGTAAGATGAATATAATTTACAACGGAGAATATATTATGCGTCTTCTGAAAGCATGTAAAGTTCTGGAACCGGATTCACCAGTGTCTACCGTTGGATGTTTGAACGCTCGGACTTTATACTTGACGAAATTACAGTTGCCCGACCCCCTTATATAATATCTTTTGAAGAATGGGCCCAAAGGCAAACAGCTCAAGTCCAACCAGAACAACATAGCGAGCCATCTCACCGACCATCTCATCAACGATCAACTCGCTATCAACAGGAAGAAATTATGATTCCAAATGAAGGTCTTCAACCACGTGAAGCCATCAATGTAATGTGCCATAATCAACAAATTCTATAGTCAAATATCATCAAAGTTGACAAGAAGCTCGATAAAGTCAAAGGATTTTTCACCAAATTGTGGCAAGCTATATCATGCTCTTCCGGTACATCTACTGCTACTACTGGCGTTCCGGGTAAGCAACCCGTATTTACATGATCTTCTTCTTCTTCTGACGACGATCAAGCTAGTAGTAGTGATGATGATGTTGGTGAAGGGGATAGTGGTAAGGGTAAACAACCAATGGCGTAAGATGTTCATTTCCTTTTATTCCAGACATTTATTTTTCAATTCATATGGCTTGTACTAAATAGCCATTCTAGTTTATTTATATTTGAACACTCTTGATTATGGTTGTTAAATATGTGGATGATTGTTCTTGGTATTATTTCATATTATCTTTCACATTATGATATCATATTACTTATTCCTTTTTGTCGATGATAAAGGGGGAGAAATATTATTGCTACAAATAAGAATGCAGGGTATAGGGCATCAAAGATTCAGAGGGAGTAAATATTTATGTTTTATATATACAGTCGAAATCTATATCTATTTACAGTTTGTCATCAATCAGAAAGGGAGATAATGTTAATACTTGATTTTGATTCATGACATGAAGCTATCATTACAACACACAGATTTGACGACTTCTACGGCAAAAAAAGATAAGGAGATGAGACTTTAAAAACCGATGCATCAACTATGGTATTTAGTTTTTAAATCTTAGGTCAATATTTGTTAAAATCTCTCCTCGATTATGTCTACACTAGCTTATATATTTAATCACTATATTTACTAAATATTTTAAAAATATATAGCACATATTTAATTTATTAAAGTAATATAAAGTTACAGAAATAAATAAATATATATATGTGTGTAATTGTGCAAACTGCACAAAAATGACCGGATCAGTCGACTGACCTATTGAGACAGTCGACTGACACTGGGGTTTTTGTGCAACATTAACAGTTACATAAGTATATACAAATTTAAATTTCAAATTACTTTTAAATCGTCAGTTGACTAACTCTATAGCTCAATCGACTGAATTTCTATAACAGCCACTTATTTGAAAGGACACGACTTTTGTGAAGAGTTAAGAACTTTTAACGAAAAGACTCGGATGCAACATTTCGATCAAAACTCTTTACCAACAGTTGCTGCTTTCTAACCTTTATAAATACAAACTCCAAGTTCATTTCAAATCACTTAATCACAATCGATTTCTCTTATTCTCTGATCTAACTTTATGAAATCTATTTGCTATCATACTTTCAAATATTCTGCATTAAAGCAATACTATACCTTTCTATTCTTCATATACTTCAAATATAAATATTTATACTCGAGGAGAAGATTATAGGAAGGGTGTACTACAAGTGACAAATCTGTGTTATCAGAATACCCATTAGTCAAACTATTTTCTGTATTAGTTGAAGTCCTGTTCTGCTGCTCAGGCGAGTGAATTCCTCTTTGGCTGTTGAGGCGAAATCATGTTCTGCTGCTCAGGTTCCTGTTCGGTTGTTCAGGGATTGTCTAGACCTATTCCTCGGGGTTAAGTGAGGGTTGTTGTTTTAGTGAAATTCCAGAAGGAGTCTAGGACTGGACGTAGGATGGTGCTCCGAACCAGTATAAAAATCTCTGGTGTCATTTTACTATTCTGTTTTTTATTCCACACTATTTACAGTATTGTTATCATCATTATGCTCTACATTATCATATATCCATATTACATGATCCATAGAACATTTTCATTTGGTATCAAAGCATAGCACTCTTTCAAAAATGTTTATGGAAAAAAATTTACAAAAATATATTGTTTGGAAAAATATTGATAATGTGACCGAAAATCGTTTTATCATTAAACAGCTTTCCAACCGTCAGAAGTTGTTTAGATTTTTTTTTTTACATATTCTTATTTGCTTAGGAAATTAATAAAATGAAATAAAAATATTTTCCACAAACCCTTAAGATGCTTCCTAAGTTTATCTAGTTAGGTGTGGAAAGAATAACGAGCAAAAAAGGAAAGTGAGCAAATAAGGAATGTCCTTAACCCTTAAACTACTTTGACATAGAGTACACATGATGTGTGTAATTAATGATATTAGGTTTTGAGGGGTTTTTGGTCTTTTCCCATCAAATTCCTGGTATTTTCCCATCAGATTCCTGGTATTTTCCCATCACATTCCTAAGCCTATGTGAGGGGTACACCCTTAGGAATAAATCACAAATATTTAAAAAGCTAGAGTTCTAAAATCAATGGCTTCTTCATCTCTTCCTCTTTATGTTCTAAGAATAAATAGTTGCAAATCAAGTCCAAACCACTTCAACTTTTCCACACGGCTTAGTAAAATATAAGGAGCCCTTCCACTATGACTAAACATGTAGTAGTGAAGCCAAACTCCCTATGGAAGCGATGTCCGTGAGCTAATGTTGAGAAGGAGGAGGGAATAAGCAAGGTAAAGGCAAGGAGGAGGAGGGGGAGGAAAGGTGGTTACAAGGGTTTGGTTCAACTTTGGTTCTTGGATCTTGGTTGTGGTTAGGTTAAAGGTGAGTTAAATACTCACTTTGAATGAAAAATATAATGCATGTATGTTGTGCTTGATTGTGATTATGTTGTGTGAATTGTAAATAATTTATGTTAAAACAATGGTTGTAACTTCTTACTTTAAAAGTAAGTGACATAAGTGATCCACGTAAATGGAGTTGAATGAACTTGAGATGGACTTATATGATATGTGAGTAGATCTTGAAAAAAGCATATAGGTTATAGATGGACTTTGGCTTAGTTATGACTTGGATTTAGAAGTGAACTTATAGCAATAGTCGCTATAGAAGCAATTTGGAATTGCCTTGTTTTACGCAATTGTTATGGAACTTTGTAAAGAGATCCTTAAGGGTTTCTCGTCATATTTATATTATCAATATATATATATATATATATATATAATTTTTTCTGTTAAAATATTGAATATTAAAAGGTTAAGTAACGTCTCCAAAATGGTCAAAACATCACAAGTGCAAAAATGCCCATTTTAGACTTGATTTTCGGACTTAAAAGTCTTGAAAAGATGTTTAGATTTAAGTATTTTGTTTCATTGTATTTTTATAAGAGGTTACTAACTACTTTTAAAGTATTTTAAAAGTGGTTTGAGATCTTTGAATTAACTTTGAATTTTCAAAGAAGAGATATTTTGTTAAAACATGTTGTTTTCAAGTTTCTAATGATTTTTCAAACTTATTATTTTCAAGTGATATTTTAAAGGAATGTTTTAAAACAAATTATAAGTATTTTGGAGTACAAATATCTTACATAAATATCTTGAAAAATATCTTATATAAATATCTTATTTTAGATTATAAAACAAAAGGTATAGAAAGGGGTTAGTGATTGCATAATGGCCAAAATTGTTAAATTACTTATTTGAAAGTAACTAACTATGCTTAACACTAATAAGCCGACGAAGCAATCATATCTATTTGTGAGCGTTAAGATTAATATCGAGTAGGGATGGAGCAATAGGGCTCTAACCTACTGGTTTCTCTCTTAACCGTAGAATAGGAAAGTGGAAAATGTCCAAAACGTGTTAATAGAGTTGATTTCTTATTGTTTATTAAAATCAATAATACTATAATTAACACTGAAAGCCGACGAGTAGACTTATCCATTTGTGAGATTTAAGAATGCAATGTCTAAGCAATGCTTGCAGCAACCAGAGCCTAGAATTACCTGGATTCGCTCTTGAATGAGGAATGGATAAAGTTGAGAATTTTAGAAACAAGTGAAGCATACAAATCGTGATTTCTATAAGCAATCATCTTGGGAAGTTAATAGCTAAGTAGTCAAATGCTAAACTTTTATGAATATGAACTTAGATCTTTAAAACAAATGTTGATAAAGATAGTAACAAGTAGGAATATGGTTTGGGCTTGTTATGAAAATTGTTTTGCATTCATCTTTAACCCTTTTCGATTATACTTAGGGATGTAAATAGATCTTTAAAAGAACGGTTTAAAGATAAGCAAAAGCGAAATTGTTTTGGGTTTGTAGTGACAATGTTCAAGTAATATTCGTCCTAAACCTTTTGAATGGATTTGTGAAAGTACTTAAATCCTTA
Organism: Allium cepa; assembly: GCA_030765085.1. Lineage (NCBI taxonomy): Eukaryota > Viridiplantae > Streptophyta > Magnoliopsida > Asparagales > Amaryllidaceae > Allium > Allium cepa. Next base: position 105,197,130 of record CM060935.1, read on the forward strand.
AAATTGATATTTTGATGGAAATAATAAGTGATGGAATCTTTTATAAAAAAGTAGAAAAGATGTAATTTTATTAGATAAATGAAGTTTCTTAATAAAGGAGTTTTTAATTAACAGAGGGATTAATTTAATGGAAGGGACTAGGAGTTATTTAAGTAACTTAATCATACTTTATGTGGCTTAATTGTGTTTCGGATGATGATAGTGTCTGATATGTTTATTCGTTTATTAAAATTAAATAATCTTGGTTTCAGTTTTTAATCATCTATCTTGTACCAGATAGTCGATTACTCAACTATCAAATTGACCAAAATATAGCTTAAGAAGTTATAGAAAGGCTTTGTGATTTCATACCGATAATAACCCCCGAGAAGGGGTATTGGTATGAAATGTCTCTAGCTTTCGCTTACTTCTAAGAGAATTAGGATTGAGTTGACCGAAAAATTAATCGATTGGTTTGAAGAGATTGGGATGGATAAGTGTTCTACTTATCAAATACCACTTCAAAACTAGTATGCGATCTATGTTTTGGAAGCGGTTGTGAAGTGTAATGTTTTAAGTTTAACTATCTATCCCTAAGGTTAACTCAAAGGGAAAGGTCAATGTTAACATTTCGAATGGTCTTATCATGTGAGACTGTCTATCTTAAGGAGTACTCTAAGAGAGAGGACATTGTTAGCATTCGTTATAGAACTTATGCGGGGGGACCTATATGAAGGTTCAAGATCTGTTCAAGATACTTGAATCCATTTAGTGATTTATGATCTGTTCGAGATGATGGAATCCATTTGGAGATTCGTGTTATGTTCAATTGATGAAGACTCATGTGAATGATGTCAAACATAAATTCGACATCGAAAATAACTAAAAACAGAGTAGGCCTGATAACCTGGAGTTAGCGACCCATGTTAGGGTATTATCAACTCCATTTCTAAAGATACTTATCGATTATTGGCTAGCAGGAGCTGATGATATTTGGCTCAAGTTGTTCACGTTTATCTTTGAACCTTAGACTGCTTGTGTTTACCTAAATGGTATATTTTACCTAGATATGTACATCATTTGAAAGGTACTTTCTGACCCTTGTGTAGGGGATTGGATCTGGCTACACCAAAGAGATCTCCACATAAAGTCCATTATGCGAACGTACCTTATCAGTTATGGCTATACTCCTATTCTGTTGGTATGTAATTAATGTAACCATTTCAGCTATGATTAGCTTTTATTTTGAAGCTTAGGCATTATTATAGTATCACTGGGTTCTCTATAAACGGTTTGGTTGTCATAAGATAAAAACACATCCATGTTTATGTGCAGTATGGTCTTACGAGATACCTTTATTTTGGAAGGTTTTTATAACATTAAAAATCTATTTGATCTATGTTTCTCATGCTGGTTTACCAAACTGATCTATGTGTTATTTTCTTATAATGCTCGGGTTAGCCTCGTGTATGTTTCCAAATTTAGCTTTGGACACTTTGGAGATTCAGGGGAATTGTTGGTATTCTGCCTATCGTAATATTTATTTCTACCGCACTACTTTGTGTGTATCATCAGCATTTGTGAGGATAGGCTGTTATAACAATCCAGAATAATTACTGTAACTCTAGAAAACTTTTTTTCTTAGGATGACAGTTTATACTATCTTTTGATATTATATGTGAACGTTTTGTTGTGAGATTCTGATATTTTATTCCTTTTTCCTTGTTTTATTTTTTTCTTTTTATTTTACCATAACCATTCACCCTTCTAGCACTTAGGTGCTTAGCACATGAATACTATGGTTGTATTAGTGTCGACATTTGAGGGTCGAAAAGTGAGTCATTACACTTTATTAGAAAAATGAAATGATAACATTTAACCTTTCTAATATCATAAGGAAATATGATATACAATGTTAAAATAATCAACATCAATAAATTTATGAATTTAATGCGACTGATTAAACATTTATCACTTAAGATATACAACGAATTGAATTGAATATTGGCAAATAGAAGTAAAACATATACTAAATAATAAATTCCTATTTCATATTAATGTTTCTATTCCCTTGCAAGTACCTAATTTTACAACTGCTTAATACATTCATAATTTGGTAGCTTACGTGTTGATTTGGTAGATACCATGTATTGTATTCAGTGAGTTCCAAACCCAAAAGCAATTCGAGACTATGGATGTTTGATCCATGTACTATTACATATAAGTGTTATGTTGCAAACAATCACCGTCGTAATGTATGATACTTCGATTAAATTAGTTCATTCAAAGCAAAAATTAAACTATGCTCTAAGATCGAGTATTCAATTTGATTGATTACAAAAGGATCATATTGTGTTGAACATAACACTGACCTAAACTACAAGATAGATTTAGAACACGATCGCTAAGATATCAACTCGATCAGTTTACATTAAGCATAATAAATTTGATATCCTTAAATTTTGAGGATAATCGAATGAGCTTTTGTTAAGAGTTAGTTATGGTATTGTAGTAAGATTTTTCGTTTGAATAGCTTGACCATTTAGAAAGGAAAATGAATGTAAAAGATAGATGTGATTTAAGGTACAAGATAGATGAGCTTTTATCCGACCCGAAGTTTTTACTTCTCACCCTAAACTCTCAGGTACTCAATTGAGTAGGTCGAGAGTAGGGAATTTTAGGTTAGACTAATGTGCTTCCGAAGATGTGCAGGAACAAATTAGCTAATGTTATGAGCTTTTATTTTTGCTTTGATCTTTTAAGCTTATGCTATGTTTGAATGGATGTAATGACAGAATTTATATCTATCATGTATTAGACTCTGGTCAAATAAGAGCCATCTTCATATTTCGCTCCTGGAATATATTGTAATTATTTTATTTTCTATGAATGTTGTCAATGACTGAGATGATCAAATGAATGTGAAAATCTTATCTTTGAAACATAATGGAAGTCTGACTAACAATAAATATTTGAAATTTTTATATTAATATGCTTCTGATATTGTTGTTATGATTAACATAACTGAATTTTGCCACCGGGGAATAATTCTACTGATGACTACAACATCAATAGTGGTTATTTTTGGGCATCAAAATAGGGGATGTTTCTCATTCTTAGACTAATACCGAACTCGATAGAACTCAAGGCAAAGTAATCCCAACAAAAGGGCATTCGCGGCTCAATAAGGCAAAGTCTCGAAAAATCATGCATAGGATGGCTGAGTCCCCTAGAGGTCTATCAGAATTTAAATGTCGGTTAATTATCTTGGGTCTCAATCCCATTCTATCTACAAAATCACTATATTTGCGGGAATATAAAGCCTCTATATCGAATAAAACATGTATAGGATCATCATAAATGGAAGGCATACTTGGATAGTAATGTCTTTTCCCTTCTCTTTTGCCAATAGGGTATTTGACATAATCATAATGGCATTCAATGCATATGCCTTCACCATCTTCCTTTACACTGGGTATAAGCTCACGTGTCATAAAGCCTTCTAGATCAACACCTCGAAGCTCTTGTCAATGTGACCAATCAACAATCAATCACTTTCCAATATGATCGCTCAACCCAATGATAAGTTTTCATTATTTTTTAGTCAAGTATAAATGAAAGATAGACCGTACTTGGTAGGAAATTGTATTCGGCCACATACTCCAACATAGATTTATCGTCTTTCTTCAAGTCGACAAACTTCCTAAACAACGCTGACTTCTGAAAAGTAAGGATAAACTTCTCTTTGAAGCAAACTATAAACTAATCCTTTGTAAAATGGTACTCGAGAGTTAGAACTTTTAGGGCATTCTATTAGTTGATAACCGATGGAGTTATCTAGAGGCCAACTTCTACCTTACATCATCTTCCAACTCCAGGTCATCGAAGATCCTCTTATAAGTATCACTCCAATCTTGTACCTCGACATCCTACTCCGTTCTAAGGAACGGTTTGCCTCCTAGGATCACATAGCCTTTGTATATTGCAGTAATGTCGACTCTGGTGTTTGCACTTAAGCACCATTAACATTAGGAGCTACTTGGGTATTCTGAACCATGTTTCGCACCATTTAGAAAACAAATCCTATAAATTGGGGTTAGCGACCCTCGAACTTGCCTACTCCTTAACTCTAAAAGGTGGAGTTCCTAATAGCATTTCTTGTATGCCAGGTCATTCATGGTTTATAACAAGAATGATCCGCCTCTCATAAAAGAACTGCAATAGTGGTACTCGTACGTGTGGTGCAACTTATATATTATATATAGTACTCTATAGTTTTGAAAAAAATATAATGGGTAAGCTCTCTCATATACACACACTCTCGATATAGTCTAGGTTAATAACTCCTATTCTATCATTATTGGAATACGATATCAACTCATATTAACTACGCAACCTAAGCTCTGATACCAAATGCGAGGACTATCCTTCACCTTTGGCAACCGGTATACCCGTATATTGGACTGCAATGGTTCCCAGCCAATGCAGGATGATAGCCAAGGTTTTAAAGTAAATGAGCATCATAGAACCGATCAAATATATTATAGCGCATTGAATAAAAATATAATAATCATCGTGGGTATAAACCAAGCAAGATAGTAACAACTGAATGAACCACAAAATCAGAGTGCATAGATTTATAATTTCATATAGCATAAGTGATAGAGTTTACACAACTAATAATAAACTAATATATAAACCTCTTCAATAAATAAACATACATTGTCTAGGATCCATAGTTTTGAATAGTAGAATAAGCAATAATGAGTCTAAATGTAAGTAGAGAAAGCACCATCTCCTGCATGTCCATTTTTACAACTCCACATACTGCCTACACCTACTATTCAATCTACTCATTGAAGAGCACCCGAAATAATAAGAAGCAAAGCATAAAACCTCAAGTCATACAACAGTCTATTCTGAGTGTTAAATGATCTCAAAATACTATGAAAATTCACATAGTAAATAAGATATAGGGTATGGAGAATCATACCTACCCTATCCTTGCATTCAAATAGTTAGCATGTAACATAGGATGTATGCTACTCTATATCGTAGTCACCAAGTGTATACTATATGTCAAGGTACGAATGGGTGTCTAGATATCAACATTAATTACATCTACGTTATGTGTCATCACTAGAGTGATAAACAACCAAAGCAAACATAACATCCATCATCCATGCTCACATCACTCACTTAGTTCATTTGTAACGACCTGTACTTCTAACGACTGGATATTTAACTAATTGATTTCAATATTTAACCATTAACTAAACGAAGGTCCAAAGATATGATTTTTCGCACACAACAGAATCAGGACTCGAGACCACTTCCATTGAGTTCATATTGACACTGTAAATTAAAATGAGTATAAGGATCACTATATTAGGAGATCTGACGATCTGATGGCTGAAAAGATCTGGAAATGCATAAAATTAGCATCTTAGGGCACATTCATAGATGGGGATGAAATTTATATCGTTTGATCCAAAAAAAATGAGGTGATGTATGCAGACGAGTTTTGTGGTAATAAGATGCATCGTGTGATCATACGGACTCGAAATGTACGACCATTTATTTAAGAAATCAAATAAACAATTAATATTATATTAATATAAATCCACCTCAGCTTTTCAACTCTCCCTATTTTCATCATCCATTTACTGTTGCATTCCCAAAGAAGGACATCATGGCCGCTTCCCCATTTTTCACTTCAAAAATCAAAATCTGTTGATTCGCTCCACTAAAATTCACAAAACCAGATCCGATGAGCTTGATCGATGAGAACTTCACGATGACCATGGCAAAATTTTGATAGATGGGGATTGGTCGAAATCAACCCATTCATGGATGATTAGGGTTTTATTTTATCGGATATTGGAGCGACTATAGGTGGATCTGTGATTTGCATCGTGATTCTCGCGTGAAAGGGAGTGTGTGGCTTGGATTTGATGGCATGAGGCACACCAAGGAAAATCATGTTCGAAGACTGGGATGAGGCCTGCTTCACAGTCGCACTTTTTTGTAGATGATCGAGCTTGATATCTTCGAGTCAATGTCGAAGATATCGCCTAATGGAAAGCGTTGGCAAAGACAGTTCTTTTTTCATCGACAAAAAGAGAGAAATAGAAGAGGGAAGGATGAAGATATGAATGGCTATCTCTCGTGCATGCATACAGAGATTTGAAAAGAGGAAGAAGGATTATCGCTAAGCATAGTAATTAATTATTTAATTAGTTAATTAATTGCTTATTAAATTTCGAATCTTTTATTGGCCGTATCTTCTGTATACGAGGTTTATTTTGGATGTGGTTTCTTGCGATGCGCTCATTGGAGGGCTCTACGCTGTGGCACTGGTTTAGACATATTTCATTGGGGTGAGTGATATTGTCTCTCACCATACTATGATTCGTTGTATAGTATTAGAACGATGTTTTGGAATGATTTTTGGTTTTAAAATGTGATATTCCTATACTTATACACCTATTAGATTTTACAAAGAAAAATAAAATTATTTGAAAATGATTTATATCGAATATCACATATTTTCCATCGACGTGCCATTTTTGGTGAATTATTAGATTAGTTATTTTTGATATGTTTTCCCTATTAGTAGATACGATGCATTATACATGTTGTAAGTACATTATTTTGGATGCATATGGTTGTTGATTGTATGTTTGGTTGTTAGGATTGTTTGGCTATTTTTGTTTGAAAACGCCATTTAGTGGTGATTGGGTGTTAGAGGAATAACTTGTATGTTGGGATTTCATACACACAAAAACCTAATAAGCAAGATAAGTTGTAGAGGAGGGTTGGAATACATGCCGACGGATTTGAAGTTGGAAGATGAGGCTTCAGACTTCAAAATGGATGCCGAATGTTTCCAATTTTTGAGAGAAATGTGTGATCCTCTAAAGTAGAAGAGCGCACATATGTGTGTGTCTATATATATATATCACTGATAATAAAGGAGTTGCCAACATGCCTGGTAGGTGACAATTATAACATAGAAAAATCTAAGATAATAACTACAGGTAACTTCTTAAATGAGCTTCGACTAGGCCACTGCCTATTAAATCTCAATATCGAACTCCATCAAGGCTATCGCCCGATAATAAAGTGTTAAAAGTACCCAATATAAATCCTAGTGCATCCAAATGAACAAATGAGACCAACAAGTTGCTCTACTAGAGAATGAACACCTCACAGGCAGCATGGAGGATCCAGATCTAAAAGATGAAATCTATCCTAGCAACAATCCTACGAACAACAATCCTGCAATCCTAGCAACAACAACCTAGAAAACCTAAAATAGCATTCTTTTACCATTTTCATCCTAGACCTGTATATGTTGATGGAACTACAAAAAAAATATAAGAATAATTCATATGCACACACACACACACACACACACATATATATGTGTATATAAATAAAATTTATATACATGTATATGTATTAATGAAATAAGAGTAACAAAACTAGAGTTAAAATTATAAGACACCAAAGAAACTATAATAAGAGTTAGACTAATAAAAAGGTCAAAATCATTATGCAACATATTAATTTTTTAAGTTATGAGATAGTGATCATAAAAACAAAAGGCATAGATATTAACAAAATATAATTATATACTTATACATTTTAAAGCCTAACAAATATCAACCTTATACTCCTATGATCAAAAGAACAGTATGATAATCAGTAAAATCTTCATTCGAATTCGAATAAATCCTAATGTTGTATTTATTAATGTTAAAAAAAAAATTCTGTTTAAATAATCCAATGCATTTTCTGACCTTATTAAGATATTCTTTAAAATGATTACTTTTGCCAATCTATATTTTGGATTAGCAATTGAAACAAAATGATCCTACTGTTATTACCAATCTATTAATATGCCTGTTGTTATTATTAAATAGTTTATGGTTTCTCTCAAACCAAATATACCAACAAATTATAGTCAATAAAGTGTCTAGTAAAAATCAATAAATCCCTTTTAAACTTAAATCTTAACTTATTCCAGTAGAATCACAATTAGTAACTTTAGTTATAAGAATAAAGTTAAAGATGTGAAGAGTATTATTAAGAATGTAACAAGTATCCATACAACCGTAATATATATGATTGATATTTTCTAAATATAAGTTATAAAAAGTACATTTATTATCGACTGGAAAATTCTTTCTTTTTAAAATTTCAATGGTATTTAGCTTCCTGTGCATCATTAACCACATATGAAACTTAGCTTTTGGTGCATTTGCTTTTCGAATAAGATAAGTATTATTAGTAACACCAGATAAATTGAGAAATTGAGAACTTATATAATGAATTAGAAGTGAATTTCTTACTTTTATCACATTTCCAATTAATAATATCATTTCCGTTATCAATATTATGTAATTTCAATCTTACACATAATAAGGTAAATTGCCTACGAGTTGTACCTTCTAAGATTTTATTAAAACTAAAGTTATAAGGGGGATCATTATCCGAAGACATTTTTTTAATTAAAGCCTTTTTAAAGTTAAAAATTTCGAAATGTTCTTTAAATTCGACTCTAAAAGGAATGATAGGTATCCAACGATAATACCAAAAAGTTGAATTATTTCCTAAATGTACAATTCTTTCCATTTGGTTAGTGCGTCTCTGTTTTTGTTAAGTACAAGACCAAAGTGGTTGGTATTGACCACCGTAGAGTGGTCAATGTCCATCACTATTGTTGATTGGCTATTTATCCGATCTTTGGCGACGTTGAGGAGATTTTGGGTTATGCAATTTGATGGTTTGTTCGTGCAACTGACTTTGAGCCTTGATGTTGTTGCTCTATGACGAACGAGTTAGATGGTGAGGTGATGATGTGATGCTTCGTCATAAGAGTTGGTACTTCGGATTAGACTCAATGGTGTATGGAGTAAGTTCCAAGGTTGATAGTTTTAGGACTTCGTAGATCGTGCTGGAAGTGTTGGCTTGTTCGCATCATAGGGGATGGCGATGCATAGCATGATGAAAAGCCTTGTATCTTCGTTACAAAAGATCAGACACTCTATATCTTCAGTTTATGACTTGAGTATGGAGTAGGTGCCGAAGAGGCTCGTGGGGGAGCCATGGAGTATAGGAGCGCAGTGGGTTCTGGATAGCGGAAAATATATTGAGCTAGTAGGGCTCAGATGGATGTTCGTGTGCTATGGTATTATTGATGACTCGAAGTGTTTTCTGTTGTACTCGATGCAAGGGTATTGTATAGAAGGGACGCCTATGGATTGGTAGCGAGGATTTGTATACCTTAGACCCGTGGTTAAAGGTATAGTATCCAGCTTTAGGCTGCGAGACCTCCAGTTTTGGATTGTGAGATACGATAGTACAACGGGAACTAGGACTTCCACTAGTCTTTGGGGTGGGGGGCATATGAGTTATCATACATCTAGAGAACAATGGGTGATATTTAGTATTGTTGATGGATGTTATGTTTGTTATGATTGCTTCACTAACCACCTGTCACCCTAGGGAAGACACACGACCTAGGTATTGTGCATAGGGATACCTACACATCTCATATAGTTTACTTAGCATGGAGTAGGCATGGTGGATGGAGATCTCTATCCTAGGCACCCTAATTCTTTTACTGAATATGGAGTACCCCTTTTATAATGTTGTAGAGTAGCAGATTATCTATGTTGTGTGCTGACTCTTTGGTTGCCGGGATAGTTCAGGTATGATTTGTGTACCCTCTGTTCCATCTACTATATGGACTTTTATAGTATTTTGAGAAATATTTTTTCGCGCACACCATTCTTTTGTTTGACCTAAGGTTTTATGCTTTGCTTCTTATTATCTCAAGTACTCTTATATGATGTTAAAGAACGGGTGTGGTTCTATAGATGCACCAGCAGGAGGTGATGTTTACTCGTGCTTATATTTGGGTCTATTATTATATATTCCATTGTGTGACACTGTGGAACCTTGAGGGTGTATCAGTTGTATAAATTCTATTACTATGTTGTAAAACATTGTGGATCTTATACTTCGATGATTAGTTTACATTGTTATTACTATCTTGACTGTTTTATATCTATGTTGGGTATTATATTTTATCTGATGCAATGTGAAATATATGATAAGTTATGTGACTATCTGATGTTTTCCTTTTCTTCTTTTCCATTGTCTTCTCTTCTATTTTCATCTTCTTTGCTTCTTTTCTTTCCTTTGACATCCTTTCTACACCATAGGTGTACGATGGTCGTTACATTTGGTATCAGAGCTCTGGTTACAAGATTAACCTAAGTTGATATCGAGATCCAATAGAGATAGGGTAGGAGTTTTTGCCTAAGACTAAACCTAGAGTTTATGTATATATGAGAGTGTTTGTATTTTTTATGCATTTTGGTTTTCAAAACCATATAATATATAAATTGCGTTGCACACACGAGCACTATGGATGCGGTTTTCATTATGAGAGATTGATCATCCTTATTATAGAATATGAATGATCTGACATGCTAGAAATACTACTATTGACTCTATGAGATGAGTAGTGGGCAGGTCGGGGTCATTAACCCTAATTGATTGAATATGTTCGCAAAGATGGTGCGAATCATTTTTTGGAATGCCTAAATGCTGTAAATAATTGTAGTGCTTCAATGCAAATGGCTAGATTCTACTTTGCTGAGTTGTCTAGAGATTATGAAAGTCTAAGAGGCAGACATTCCTTGGAATGGAGTCGGCTATTGAAAGGCAAGATTGAATTGTTACTGACGAGAGGATCTTCGAGGACTTTGAGTTAGATGATGCCATGGGGTAGAAGTTAACTTCAAGATATCTCCAGGAATGAATAATGAAGTAGTGGAGTGCCTTCATAGCTTCAATTCCCTTAGATCGATTTACTTAGGATTGTTTCATAGTTCGCTTTAAAGAATGAAAAGTTTATCATTAGTTTGAGTGATCATCTTGGGAAGTGATTGATTGGTCATATTGACGACGTCTTTAAAAAGATGATCAAGAAGGCTTTATGATCTGAAAGCCTATACCCAACGTAGAACACTTGTCCCAAACCAGCTGAGTTGGGACAAACTATGGTAGCATTTGCATTGATTGCCGTTTCGATTTCGTCGAGTGCTTCATAAATGAAAGCGAAGGGAAGTGGCATAACCATTTGAGGTATGCTTACCACTTATTTTCATTTCCATACTTGTTTTATTTGACGTTGAGGTTCTGTATTCCTTCGTATCTAGTGATTTGATAGATATTGGGAATGAGACTCGAGACAGTTAACTGACCTTTAATTATGACGGACCCAGTTAGGGGCTCAGCCAGCCTATACATGGTTTGTCAAGACCCTGTCTTACTGAGTCATGGATGTTTGTTTGTTTGGTTTGCTATTGATTTTTTTGGATTTAATTGGGTTCGGTATTATAGTTTGGGAATGGACTGGCTGAACGGGATACGAAATAGTTATGGGTAGTGAAAGACCGTTGGTGTCGATTCGGGTAGGGGAGCGAACAGTGGAGATAGGTTGTTAGTAGAGGATTGGGTTATGGTTAGCTTTCTGTATTCACTTGATATTCCACTTGATGAGTTATCATCTGCGCCTACAACTATGGAGTGTTCGGACATATTCGATGAGGTGATTGGATTACCACTACATAGGGATTGAGTTCCATACGGATATGGTCGGAGGAGTTAGACCAGTAGTTATGCCTTTAAGGTATATAATGTCCATAGAGTGGAGGAAGTTAAAGCTGCAAGTAGATGACCTATTAAGGCGATGGTTCATTCATAGGAGTATATTTAGGTAGGATGCACATATAGTGTTCGCCACTAAGGCAGATGGCTCCATGGGGTTGTAGGTTGGTTGTTGTGCGCTAAATGAGATGATGAACAAGTTTCCATTCTCGTCTAGTGACGGCTTGTTCGATCGACTCTATAGCACAAGGATGTTCTATTAATTGGACATTGTGATGGGGTTTTCACTTGCTAAGTGTATTTAGAGAGAGAGAGAGTATGTTTATTATAGCGTTTCGTTTGCTACGTTGATTTTTGATTAGTTGGTTATGCCATTTGGGCAAACAGATGTGTCTTCATGCCTTGTTGATCTCATGGATTGTGTTTCGAGAGGTCACTTGAGAGAGTTGTACTTATGCTCTTGGATGATATTTTCATCTACTCATTGACGAAACAAGAGAACAAGGCAAGGTTGATGGTTGTATGGTTGGTGTTGAGAAGACACTGATTGATAGCGAGATTTGGATGTATCACTTTTGGAGGAGGGAAGTGGGATGCTTGGTCATGTTTCTCCAGAGTAGGACATCATTATAGATTGTGTAATTACGATAGTCCATAATTTTAATAGACCCAATGTAGCATCACTATTAACCGATTTGATGGGAGTGGATCAGACTTTATCTGAGATGTGAGGTGCATACACGCATTACTGAGTCTGACTAAGAGGTTGATGAGTGCACCGATGTTACTCATTTCGAGCAGGAATGAGGAGTCGATAGTACGCACATGCCTATGGTACTTTACTAGGTGCGATATTGATACCTAAAGGTAAGGTTGTCACATGTCAACCAACAACTGAAACTGCGTGAGAGGAATTATCCGACTCTTGATTTGGAGTTAGAGGTAATAGAGTTCTCTTTAGGGTTTGGAGGCACTGTCCATTACGAGAGGGGTCCGAGTTATTTAGTGATTCCACATCAGTGAAGTATCTCTTCTCCTAGAAGGATCTTGACCTTCACCAGTAGCGATGGTTGGAATTCTTAGCCTTCTATAGATTTGAAATTTCCTATATATCCGTAAGGGAAATGTAGTTTTCAATGCTTCGAGTGGAAGACGTACAAGATTTGGAGATGTATACCTAGAGTGGGCATTGCTCGAGCTTATCACCGGTTAGTACTTTAGAACTTGATGAGCTGTGGTAAAGGGTGATGGCTGGTTGTTCATCAGACCTACTTTGATTTAGCGGATTGGTACTAGTCGTAGGCTTTAGGATAATTATAAGGATGAGTAGTACCTGTAGAGGTGATGCAATGTGGACCAGACCGAGATTGTTAGTCCCATAAAGGTGACATAATTTTTTCTTGAGTAGTGGGAACAGATATCTATAGGCTGCATTGATGGATTGCCGAAGATTGAGGATGGTATGACAGCATTTATGTCACAGTCGATTGGTTGACGAATAATGCTAGATTTGTATTTCTTAAGTCCAATAGGACGACATCCATATTTATCGAGTTATATGTAGGATATATAATGTGATTCCATTGTGTGCCAAGAGTATTGTGAGTGGCCAAAACCCATTGTTCGGTAGTGAATTTCGGAAGAACTTACAAGAGGCATTTGAAAATTGGTACCAAATCGATTATACGATATTGAAACTGAACAAGTGACTTTGAAACCCCGTACGCCTATTTATACCAAAAGACGTGTTATGAAATATGTTAGGAGGAGGGCAGTGAAGTAGTAGAGGTTCAGTTGAATGAAAGTGAAGGCAATAGAATATGGGAGATCAAGAAGAGAATGAGGACCGCTTGTCCAGAGCTCTTCGCTTGAAGAGATTTTATTTTTATCATTGGCTTTTGTATTAAATATCATATTCGATGATTTATACTAGATAGTTTAGTATCCTACATGCTAGGATAGGCATGGATGTTATTTGTTGATGTTTGATCTTATGGATGCATGTTTGATTGCATTGTTAGCATTTGAGGTGATATCCTATGCTCACATGGTTGTTAGGCATGCGAGATAGTCATGATTTGGAATAGAATTCTTATTTGAGATGATCGTTATATATTATATAGTATATTTAAGTACACTATGATGTAACATTTGTGTTTAAACCTGCATGCTGAGTACATGGAGGCAAGTGTGGGCTATTTTGATTCTCATCCGCTTATATTCACATCTAATTGGTACGCTTTTGCTATGAAAGAGGCATGTGACATCCGTAGTGTAGATTTGATGATACATATTTGGTTGTCCTTAGATAGGAGATGTGTACATATCTTTGTTGTATTGGATTTTTCACAAACCTAGCCACACAAAGGAGGTGCTGCCGAATTTTTTTGGAATCTGAGAAGCTTTTGATGGTCTATGGGTGAGAAGACATTCTCCTTATTTTGAGATTTCGAGGACGAAATCTCTTTAAGGATGGGAGAATGTAAGGACCCATAATTTTAGAGAACGAAAATTTAAATAATTGATTTAAATATTTAACCGTTAGTTAAATAAAGGCCAAAAAAATGATTTTTCACATATAGCCGAATTAGGACTCAAGACCACTTCTATTGAGTTCATATAGACATTACGACTAAAAATGAGTATAAGGATCACCATATTTGAAGATCCGATGATCGATGGTCGAAATGATCTCGAAATGCACGAAAATAGCATCCCGAGAGGTAGTCTCGAATGGAGATGAAATTTATACCGTTGAATTCATAAAAATGAGGCAAAGTAAGCGGACGATTTTCGTAGCATTCCGACTTGTCGTGTGATCTTACAAACTCGAAATGAACGACCGTTTATTGAGAAATAAAATATACAATGAATGTTATATTTGTATAAATCCACCTCATCTTTCTTTCTCTCCCTATTTTCATTATCCATTTATTGTTACATTCCTAAAGAAGAAAATCATGGCTGTTCCCCCTTTTTCACTTCAAAATTCCAAATCCGTTGATCCATTCCACCAGAAATCACAAAACCGGATCCGGTGAGCTCATATCGATGAGAGCTTCAGAATAATTGTGTTAGATTTTTGATCGATAATGATTAGCTAAAATTGATCCATTTACGACCAATTAGGGTTTGATTTTGCTAGATCTTGGAGCGACTATAGGCTTATCTAAGATTTGTGTTTTGATTCTTGCATGAAGGAGAGTGTGTTGCTTCGATTTAATGACGTGTGACACACCGAGGTAAATCGCTTTCGAAGCCTAGGATGAGGGTTGCTTCATGGTCGCATTTTTATATAGATGATCGAGTTTGATTTCCTCATGTCTATGTCAAAGAGATCGCGTAATGAAATGCATTGGCAAAGACGCATCTTCATTCGTCGACAAATGAGAGAAAAATCAAAGAGGGAAGGATGATTATATGCATGGCTATGTCTCATGCACGCGTACAGGGATTTGAAAAGAGGAAGAGGATTACCGCTAAGCATAGTAATTAATTTTTAATTAGTTAATTAATCACTTATTAAATCTCGAATCTTATATTTGCCATATCTTTTGCATACGAGGTCCATTTTGGATGTGGTTTCTTGCATTACGCCCATAACGAAGAGATCTACGCTTTGGCATTGGTATAGCAGATTTCACAGAGGTAAGTGAATTTTTCTCTCACCATATTATGATTGGTTGTATAGTATTTGATCGACGTTGGGGAATGATTTTTGGTTTTAAAATGTGATTTTCCTATACTTATGCACCTACAAGATTTTTATAAAATAAAATTATTTTAAAATGATTTATATCGAATATTATATTTTTTATCGATGTGCTATTTTTAGGGAATTATTAGATTTGGGCTATTTTTGATGTGTTTTCCCTATTGGTTGATATGGATATATTGTACACGTTGCGTGCACGCTGTTTTGGATGGATGTATGGTTGTCGGTTGTATGTTTGGTTGTTAGGCTTGTTTGGCTATTTTTGGTTGAAAATACCGATTTGCGGTGATCAGATATTAGGGAATATCTTGAATGTTAGAGTTTCATGCATGCAAAAACCTAACGAGCGAGATAAGTTGTAGAGATGGGTAAGGATACATGCCGATGAATTCGAAGGTGGAAGATGAGGCTTCGGACTTCAGGATGGATGCAGATGTTTTCGCTTGGTTTTTACTTATCTGTCTTGGCTATGTACAAGACCATAGAGTTTGGTATTGAACACTATAGAGTGGTTAATGTCCATCACTATTGTTGATTAGTGATTTTGCCAATTATTAGCTTAGATGTTGAGGAGATTTTGTGGTGTGCGGTTTGATGTTTTGTTCATGCGACCGACTTAGAGTCCTGATGTTGTTGCTCTATGCCGAGCGATTTAGATGGTGAGGCAATGAGGTGATGCTTCAACATGAGAGTTGGAACTTCAGATTATAACTCGATGGCGTATGGAGTAGGTTCCAAGGTTGATAGTTTCAGGACTTTGTAGATCGTGATGAAGGTGTTGGCTCATTTGCATCGTGGGGGATGGCAATGTACAACATGATGAAAAGCCTTGTATCTTCGGTTCTGTGACTCGTGGGTCAGTAGGTACTAAAATTAGAGACTTTATATTTTTGTTTTGTGACTCGAATAGGGAGTAGGCACCAAAGAGGCTCATGGGGGGAGTTGTGGAGTGTAGGAACAAGGTGGGTTCCGAATAGTGGAAATTCTATTGAGCTAGTAGGGCTCGGATGGATATGCATGTGATAAGGGATCGTTGATGACTCGGGCTGTTTATTGTTGTACTCAAAGTAAGGGTAATGTATAGTGGGACACCCATGGATTGGTAGCGAGGATCCATATACCCAGGACCTATGGCTTTGGGTCTAGTGTCTAGCTTTAGGCGAGACACGCATCCAGCTTTGGGCTGCGAGATACAAGAGTACAATGGAGAACTAAGACTTCCACTAGTCATTGGAATGGGAGGCCATATGAGTTATCATATATGTAGAGCATAATGGGTGATAGTTAGTATTGTTTGATGGATGTTATGGTTGTTACGGTCGCTTTACCAGCCACCTATTGCGCTAAGCATGACATAGGAGGTTGGTATTGTGCATACGGATACCTAAACAACCCGGATAGTTTATTTAGTATGGAGTAAGTATGGTAGATGGGGATACCTAGGCACCTCGATAGTTTACTAAGTATGGAGTATCCTTTTTATGATGTTGTAGAGTAGCATATTATCTATGTTATGTGCTGACTCTTTGGTTGCAGAGACAAGTCAGTATGATTTGTGTACCTGTTGTTTCGTATACTATATCGAATTTTACAGTATTTTGGTATTGTTTATCGCTCACACCAGACTATTGTCTGGCCTTGAGGTTTTATTATCTGCTTCTTATTATCTTCGGTACTCTTAAATGAGTATATTAGAGAGGTGGTGTGGATGACATATGGAGTTCTACAGATGGACTAGCAAGAGGTAACGTTTACTCATACTTATATTTGCGTTTGTTATTGCATATTCCGATGTGCGACACTATGGAGCATTGGCAATGTTTTTGACTTACTATTATTAGAGACAATTATCAGTTGAGTTTGTGTATCATATGTATAAAATCTATTACTATATTGTATAACTTTCTGGATTATAGTCTTATGTTTAGTTCACATTATTATTACTGTCTCGACTATTTTATATCCATATTGGCTATTATATTTTATCTAATGTGATGTGAGATATACAACAGGTTATGTGACTATTTGATGTTCGTTTTTCATCTTTTCCATTCTCTTCTCTTTTATCTTCCTCTTCTTTACTTCTTTTCTTCACTTTGATAACCATTCTGCACCGTAGGTGTAGGACGGTCGTTATAGCATTGGATATGTGATAACTCATATGACCACATCATAAGTCAAGGACTACTCGATGTCTCGGTTTCTCCATACTCTAACCCATGCCACTCAATAGGCCGTAAACTAGACTACCCATCTGATAGTCTACGGTAAAATCAGATCCTAAACGTCGAATGGATTCTTTATCATGCCCCTCCCAGGTCTAAAACTTTGACTGACTCTAGGGTGCATTTCGATTGGGTCTAAATGTCGATTAACTCTGATCACGTCCTCGTTACCTTTTCTTTACGAGTATATATCAGAACCTACGAGTACCAACGATCGCTTTGCACACATCATCTGTAGAAAGCACATTCTAAAGTTCATCTTTAAGTCACCATACAACTACCGTCCGAAGTCAACAAAGTTGAGATGATTCCTGACGATTATCACTATATAATATCACTGTTTGTCCCGTAATCATCCTCTAATGGTTCCTTAATCCGTCCTATAGCCCAATGCTCAACATCTCGAAGTATAGTTATTCCAACATCGGATCCATCACTTCTCATCATCGAATCTCAAAGTTATCACATCGAAACATCGCATCCTCGCTTCATCGTCAAAACCACTCATTGAAGTTTCATAACGTCGAAATCGAAAGTTGAAAAAAATCATCGCATCATGCTCCGTGAAGCCTCCTTATTTCCATGTTAATGATTGGCCAAATTAGACATCATCTATAGTGATGGGTACCGTCCACTCTACAATGGCCAGTATCGACTTCTTGGTCGTGTACTTAGCCAAAAATGGCTAAGTACAAACCAAATGAAAACGTTTAGTGTCCATCTTGAAGTTTGAAGCACATACCCAACTCCATTGTCTTTTGTCTTCAGATCCGTTGGTATGCATCTTGGTTCTCTTCCGCATACTTATCCAATCCATTTGAGTTTCCATCGTGTGTCCGTCTAATTGGTATGTGTTCGATGGGTATTCACAAAACTCTATCTTATGAGATGTTTCCCAACACTGTATCACCTATCGATCGGCGTTTTCAACCAAAACAAGCATACATAAATCTGTCATAGCTTACGTACAACATATATAACACGTATATATCAACCAATTCGAGGATTCATGTGACAACCCAGATTTTCGGACCAATTAAAATTTTCGAAAAATCCATCCGTTCTAAAACTAGTAATGAAGACTACCAGCTTAACACACCATATTTGATAAATATTCAATTTTACTAAATATATAGGATACATTTTCAATTATACAACTTATCAGAGTAATTAATTTATTTATTAATTCTACAAAGTGTGCTTTAACACACACCAAATACAATGACTATAAATCTACCATTGCACAACTCTAATGAGAGAGACAACACTATCCTTATCTACGAACTCAATAAACAATGTAAATGTGGAATAAAATAGTAAGCAGGAAACATACAATAACACAGGATAAACAACAACCAATAACCGATAAACATGAAAGGATTATATTATTTAAGGGGCTGCATCACTACCACTTGTGACTGCCTACATACCCCTATCTAATTGGGTACCCAATTAGATACATGATCAAGCCAATGTAGTTCTCCTACCGCAAATAGGACACATGGAGCTTACGATGCAACAAACTATATGCAATTCCTAAAACTACCCATTTAGGCTTAATCTTCAATTTTTGATTTTCAAACCTAGTTACCTTTATGGAAATTATCTCTTTGGACTCTATTCTCGAATTCTTATTTCAACACTTTTGAAATATATATCTTTTATATTCAAATTATCCTTTACTTCGAGATCTTAAATCAAATCACTTTTGAAAAGTTTACTTGGAAATTCCAAATACTGTAATAAAAACATATCAAACCATATGCAACTAGATCGGGAGGTTTCTCCCAATAACAAGGAAACTAGGTATCGGTCTTAATACAATCAATAAATAAGTACATCCCTCCATTCCAAGAGCGGACTATATCAAAAACATATGCCCAATTTTTAGTTACGGCTTACCCGAATCATCAGTAACATAACAAATTATTTTATGTCCCGAAGTGATAAATCATTTCACGCTAATATTCACAAGTACCTTCAAATCTATAATATTTTTCATTTTCCAAATCCGTTCAAAAATCATCTTAAAACCATCAGGTTTAGTCCTTGAAATTCTTTCCGTTTCATAAAACACCTTTACAAAACCATTCATTATATAAATCACTTCAAAATATTTATTATCAAATACCTATTTTAAAGGAAAACATTTCATAGCATTTCAACTTTAAAATCAATCTTTAAAACAATTCATTAAATTGAAGTGAACCAAATATTACCGCTAAACACCTTATTATCAAATTGTGAAATAAATCACAAGGTGTTAACCTACAATTATTTTCTACCCAGCCCATGCATATGGATAATTAATTGCTCATAAATTGGTCGGGCAAAGTCCACAATTAATAAATGATAATCAATGCTCAGAAACTTGTCAAGCGCAATCCAAACAACCAAACCATCAATAAACAAAATAAACGCAACAATAAATGATAAATTAACGCTTCATTCTATCAAACATTTATAACACTTTATTTTATCTAAGGTTAAAATGATTTGATATTTATTTTGGAGCATCCGGGCTTTCCCTTCGATATGTTCCATCCCTCGCCCAAGTCTCATTGGATCTCACAGACAAAACACATGTACTTGTCGTTTCCGCATACCCCATTAAGTATTTAACTTCTAATTTTAAATACTTAATTAACCATCCAAACATAATATCGAGCAAGGAAATCAAACCTTTTTTTTAGAAAATAAAGTAAACAAGCATTCGACAAGGGTTTTCAGACAGCACTTAACACTTAAAGTTCTTTCACTTAGCAAAGGTTTTAATGAACTTAAAATAAGAAATAACTTACTTTGGATTCCACTCCATCAAACTTAAGGCAAGAAAATTTAGATCTAACGCATACTTCCTACCATGCTTTGTAACCAAATGAAAATAAATCCGAATTACTTCTACCTAATGCTTGGCTAAAGCTTGAAATGGAGATTGATCGAAAGTAAAGAGAAGAAGTGGTAGAGCTTTGAACTTGAATTCTCAAGATTTAGATTCGAAAAATAGGTTGTCTTGTATCTGGTTTTAGGCCTATAAATCTGAAAATTTAGAAAAGTTATAAATTGTAAAGTTGTTGAATTTTGTATTCTTGAATTTTAAAAAAAGAATGACTTGATTTTGATTAGTTTTGAGGAAGATATGGTCAAAGAAAAAGTGCTATTCTCGGATTCACAAATATAAAGCCTGAAAATGTACTTCAAAGAATTGAGTTTCAGGTATAGCAAAGCTCAAAACCGAAAATACTCATCAAAATAAAAGTTGTTGCCACTAGAATTTCATATGGTTTGAAAAAATAATTTCGCAATTTGGATCTGTTATGATCAAGTTATGATCAAAACAAAATGGCCTATTCTCTGGCTTAAAAGCTGGGCTTGAAAATGCACTGGAAAGAAGTGTATTTTTGACATGGTTAAATTTAGAATAAGATAAAGTGCTCAACATAAAAGTTGCAGCCAATAGAAAAATACATGATTTGAGAAAAATTTGCATTTTGGTTCAGTTTCGAAGAGTTTATGGCCGAGAGAAGAAGAGGTAAAATATGGGGAAAAGAGAAGTTTGATTTGAAGAGAACGGATATCGATTTATTAGAATATTTTATAAATATTTTGACATTATGTCTTTATAATTTTTTTATATGGAATGGAAGCCATTAAAGAGGAGAGAAAGAAGGTGAAGAAGCTTGAAAAAGAAGAAGAAGAAATGTGGATGAAAGTGAAGAAGGAGGTGGGTATTTATAGAAAAAGTAAGGAATGGAATTTTACAAATTTAACCTCTTACCAAATTACCAAACTAACCTTACTTCAACCTAAAGCAACATTCACTTTTATAATACTTAACATCATCCTTTCACTTCTTACTTTATGTCTTAATCCCTTAAGAACTAAGCTAAGTAAAATAATAATTATGTTGGTTTTTGATGTGATATTGATTTACTGCTTACTTTTTCTTAATTTTGTTAATTCTTACTTACTTTTACTAATGACTTCTAGAAGTTTTATAATCTTATTTAATAAAAGTAAGAATGTTTAATTATTAAAATGTGTAATATATATTAAAACATATTAAAAAATGTTCCATAACGTTGCTTCAACTTATTTTGAACAAAACGTCGATTTTCGACAAAACGTTTTACCGTCATATTTTGACGTTTTTGTTAAACTATTTATTCATATAAACCAAACATCAAAATTGATTTATTAATATATTTAAATAACTAAATCAACTATATTTGACTTATAAAATAATATAATATAATATCCACATCTATTTGTAAAAATACGACATCGATTTGTCGATATGCAACAAAATTTGTCAACTTTATAAAACAAGTTTTATATATTTATTGAATCTTTATAAATTAAATTACTATTATTATCAAATGAGTTTTATATTGACTATATATATATATATATATATATTTAAAAGGAATTATTTATGCTTTAATCAAATTTCTCGAATGTTTATCCTACTTTACCGGAATCCGACTTTTGTCAACTTTACAATGGAAATCCAAAATCTTTATTCAATATCAAAAATAAGTTTCTCATTCTTATTTATCATATAAACTAGATTTTTTAAGTTTGAAAATTATATGTTTGAATGTTTAAAATAATCGACTTCCCTATTTTCAAAATGGTAAAATTACGGGTCATTACAATTCACATCAAAAATAGCCAAAATCTAGTGATTTCCACAAAATAGTGCATCTATAAGAACATGTGTAATATTCAACTTAAAATTTCAAAAAACTTTAAATTTCTTTTATAAAATCATGTGTGGGTTTAAATATATTAGAAATCGCATTTTAAAGTTAAAAATCAACTCATAACATCATTTTATACAATATTAACAATCATAGTATGGTAAGAGACAATATCACTCACCTCAACAAAAGTTGTGCAATCTATGCCAAGTCGTAGAGGTCTCCAATATGAGTGCAATGTAAGAAACTACATCTAAATCAAATCTTTTTACAACTGAATTCTTCTTTCCAGCACTCTCTCTCCCTCTTCCCGCTACATCATGCCCATGTCACCCTCTTCTTTTTTTTCCTACAGCCATTAATATACTCCATTTTCATGCAAGCACCATACTCACTAACTGCCTTCATCCACCGCACGTTATGACCCAAATCACCATTGTCGCACGCCTACACCTCCTACCGTCTTCCCAACTGTCAACGCGATACTAGCCACCTACCCTTTTCATGTAACATGCTCCTTTTTTTGTTCTTTATGAAGGAACATTTCTCCTTCATCGAACACCACCTATGCCACCAACGATGGCTACCTGCACCTTAGAAGCTACTACACCACCCTCCAGTGTTCCCTGGATGACTTTGTTGCCTGAGGTGGGCAATAACATGGCCAAAACTCATTTCTCGTACTTTTTATGCTTCCATCAACCACCACGATCCCCTATGGCTCAGGCAACCTACATCATCAAACTCCCCTTACCAATATGAACAAATCAACATAATCAGTTTCTCATTCGGATCTCCTCCAAAAAATTCCCCTTTGTCGGATTCATTGTTTTCGGCTACATAGTCAAAGTTGAGTCGAACTGAGGCCATGATTGCATAGCTCTCGCAAAAATAGAGAACTAACTTTTATTTTGCCCAAAACGATGTTCATTTGATCGAGAAAGAGGAGAGAAATAGAAGTGTGGGAGTTGGTTTAGGCATAATGAAGAAAGAGAAGAAATAATGTGTAGGAGAGGATGAAGTATGCGGCCAACAATATGTGGAATAATTAAAAGATCGGGTAGGGTTAGGGATTGTGTGTACCCCCACTTTCTTTTATTTCCAAAATTCCAACGCATCTTTTGTGGTCTTACGGCTTTTGGGAATGTTGGATTGCGGCGATTCTTTAATGGCATGGATTGTTGTATTTTTATTGTTCCAATGGTATAGGTTTCATTAGAATCTGAGACTGTGGCCAATAAGGCTATTTTTGGGCTTTCTAAGTAATATGGGCTACCAGAACATTAGATTTTGAAAATTCTTTGACTACACATCTCATACACATTTTTCAACTAGCAACGTTTTTCTTTCATCCAAGTTCTCTGGTGCAATGGCGCACATATATTGGTGTAATAAATATAACTACCAAAAACGGCGAAAAATAAATTTACGGTCAAAAAATCATCCGATAAAATTATTGAGGTTCAAAGATGTTAATACTCAACATCACCAAAAGTTGTAGGCCTGTACGACCCAATACGAATTTAAAAACAATATTTTACTAAATATAAAATATGAGTCTTAACATTTTTCTAATTTTTTTCTCATAACTTCCTCGTGCCTCAACTATAAATTACATATAAGTACTATAAATTCAAGTAAGGAGATTCTCTATAGATTTACATGCTTAAGTTCGAAAATTTGTTAGGATTGAGCCTGGATTGCTAAAAGAGTGAAGTTTGGAGAATAGGTTGGCATGAACTTAGAATTACCTTTGTAATTAGTGAGAGCGATTTACTCCCTATGTTATATGATCACTATGTTATATTCAAATGCTAATGGTTAGGTTAGGCTTAATGAATAAATTAAAGTTAGTATATTTGAGGAGTGAATAAGATTTGATGAGTATTTATAAACATGTAGTCATAAAATAAATGTATTGAAAAACATGTAAGAGTGAAAGAATGTAGTATCTTGGTTGTTGATTCTGATTGTATTGGTTCACTACAACAAAATACCTTTTTCACAATGGGCAATACCCTTTGTAATAGGGGTTTTTCAATGGGCAAGTACTCGTCTTATTATGCGATATTGTAATGGACTCAAAAGATTTTACAATGGTTTAAAACCACTATAGTAAACATTTTTACAATGGTCCAGAGCCGTTGCAGTAGAGCCTTTTACAACGGTCATGTACCGTTGTAATATTCCCTAACCACAACATGCATTAACCGTTGTAATGGATATCTATTACAACTATTTATGCCTATTGTTAAAAATATATGCAACATTAAAAAAAATTAGGCCATTAATGCAACATGTATACAGGTCATATGCACAATTGCTAAAAAGCCAAAATAAATTATACATATATATCATTTATAAAGTTGCACATTTAATTCTTCTTATATATATTGTCACACATTTTCAAAACCAAGCTTATACATATTGTCGCACATTTACAAAACTAATTAATGAAGGACATAATCCAAGATAAATAAGAATATCAGTCATAGTTCGAAGTTGAGTAATACCGCATAAACTTTGCTTTAACCTCTGATGGAAGACGCATGTGTTGGTAGTTTCTATCCAAACAAACTACAGTTTCTTTTGCTTCCACTATGGGCTACATTATATTTGCTTATATTTTAAGAATCCCACTTATTTGAAAGAATAAATAATTATTTAACCACAGGTAAGTATTTAAGCACTAATCACCTAGTTGTTTGGAATTCCATGTAAGAAATACTCAAAAAATATGCATGTTTCTATGATACATACATACATACATATATATATATATATATATCTTTGTTCTGTATTCTTTAAATGGTTTCACAGTTCATAAACTACTAAGGATATGAATCTTATGAACTTTACCGACATATAGTCATCAATTGCACAAAATATACATAGCCAAATGATCATACCTTTTGGACCATAGAGGTGAGTGCATCTGTAACAAACTAAATAGGAAACTAAATTCTCCAATAGGAAGTTGATAAGATGTCTTGTCAAGATATAAACCGTTGATGCCCCTGAAGCTGAAAATATAGCACAACAATTAATATCTCGTCTCCAGTAGGAAGTTGATCAGAAAAGTAGATCATAGAAAGTGGGTAGGGGGTTGATAACATATGAAAACAAGAAAAATAAAATTAATAGGATGTTGCATTTCATTTCATTCATATACAAAATTCACGGATTATAAAATATAACTAAAAGGAAATTTTTTAAAAAGAAATAATAAGAATGAAGAGAAATGTTGCAAGCTTATACTTTAAGTTAAGAAAATTCTTTAGGTAAAATGAAAAACCATTAGCAGTAGTTAGAATATTAACTTGTAGTTGAAACTATACAAAAGGAGTTGACAGAATCTAGTAAATATAGAAACTAATAACACAAGCAGTCTGACTAAGAAACTGAAATCACACAAGACAAATAAAACAAAAAAAAATTGGCATGAAATTTCATATCTTCAGTGACAAAATAATAAAAAATCATCATGTATTATCTGATAATACGTGCAAAAATGATCATCATTAGATGAATTTCGTATCCAAAACAATAGTGGTAGTAAAATAAAATGTACCGATGAAGAGGAATCTCCATTAAGACATTGTTATCCTCCCAGATAAAAAATGCTTACGTTCCTCAACACCGAATCTAATTGTAGATACAACCATTTATATTAAAAATTAGACTTCATTGTAGATTCAAAATGAGAAAAGCATCATCTTACATTGAGTTCATAGTACGCAAGTTTTTATAACTCAAACGTAGATCAAAGTGTATCTAACACCATGAAAGGTGAAAAAACTCCCAATCAAATTACACATAAATACCATATAAAGTAAACAATCAAAACTGCAAACGAGAAAAAATACAAATCGAAAGAGTAGATTCTGAAAACGAGAATATTACTTGAAGGTGGCTGCTGCAAGGTAAGCTAGGGTAATGTCTCCCTTGTGAATAGGTTTTTTATATTTGGGATTTAGGTTTTTTTCTTTTGATCTAGGAATTAGGTCTGGGGAGATAAAATGGGTAACCAGTCATGGCTTTGGGGGAGATAACAAGTGGTCAGCGGATATCACATGAATTTTGTAGCCAATTTTTTGCTGTTTTCCGGCTAAATTTCCTTCCCATGTTGCCAACATTTCTGGTTGTCGTTAATTTTTCTTGAGTCGTAGTAAAAATTTCCCAATATTTATAAAAATAAATATTCTAATTTAGAATTAACAAATGAAAACTTATATTAAATATCATATGAATTTCTTGACAGTTAACTTTTATTAAAACATTAAATATAACTTCTTAATTATTATTAATTATTACTTATTACTTTTTAGTTATAATTGAATATTTATTATTAAAAAAAATTATTATTTATATGTTACTAATTATTAATTATAAATATTTAATATTAATTATTTAAATCTAACTATTATGTATTAATCATTAATTATCAAGTATTAATTATTTAAGAGTAATGAAAACACTACTATAAATTTTACTTTTTGATTTTAAAGTTCTAAATTTTTGTTTCTAAATTTTATGTTTTTAATTTATTTTAAATAATTTTAAATATTAATGTTATTATTAATTATAATTATCAAATAAAAAATACTATATAATAAATTATGCTCCTTAATTACTAATATTAATTGCTTATTAATTGTTACTTATTAAATATTAGTCTTAGTTGTATATTAATCACTGATTATATAATAAAAATTATTTTATGACAATTATTAATTATTAAAAGTTATGTTATGTTTATTATTTATTAATTTTTCAATTGTTACCTATTACTTCTTAAATATAATTAAATATTAACAATTGAATATTTGCTAAATATTAAATATTAGTATTTAAATGTTAATTATTAGAAGTAACTATTTAATATTAATTATAATTTTTAATTTATTATAATCAATTATTAATTATTAAATAATAGATATTAATATTAATTATTTAACGGTAATTTTTATAAGTTATTATTTACTAATCACTGGTGGAACAATATTACTGCCGAAGTTTTGGAAGAATGGTAGACTTGGGCTGAGTTTAGGAGGAGATTTGAGCAAAAGTTTTTATGCTTGAGTTTGGTAAGTCAGAGCTGATAAGGAAGTTTATGGATCTGGAAGCGGGGAGAGATGTCGATTGTTGAGTATGCCACTATGTTTGAGGAGTTGTCCCGTCATGGACATAATACTATAGGCACCGTCGTCAGAAGTAACGATAAGGAGATGGCCATTTGCTATGAGTAGATGCTTGCTAGTTGTACTGGAGAGAAGCCAATGGAAATTCAGGGTTCTCAGGGGAAGAAGAAAAGGTTCTTTAAGAAAAAGGGGGCCTAGAAGGGGGATACTACCAAGAAGGAAAAGGAAGATTTAATTTGCTATAAGTGTAACAAGAAGGCTCATTATGCAAATAAGTGCATGTCAGGTAATGGGAAGATGGCTGCAAATAAGAATAATGTGAAGTGCTTCAACTGTGATCAAGTTGGGCGTTACAAGAATCAGTGTCAAGATCCGGTTAGGGCAGACAAAGGAAAGGTTTTTTAATATTGGACCAGCTTGGCCTACTACAGCTGATAAAGGGAAGCCTGTGATGGAATGTGTGCTTTTGATTTAGAATATACCTATTAGAGTACTTTTTGATATCGGTGCATTGCATTCATTTATATCTCAGTGTTTGGTTGATAGATTATACTTAGAACTCACCTACCTTGTTACTTCGTTAAAGGATGCGAATCCAATAGGAAGGTATGCAACTCTAGGGTTGAGATGTGACCAATTAGAACTTGATTCATTAGGTCATAAGTTTGCATGTAATTTGTATGTTATTGATTTCGTAGATTTTGGAATCATTTTGGGTATGGATTGGTTGGGTAGGTATGAGGCTAGAATATTTTGCAAAGATAGTGAGATATCACTAAGACACCCTGATAGCCATAACCGAGTAATATCCTAAGTTGAGAATTCTAATCGGAATGTTAGTACTTTTCTTAGTACTATGGAGATAGGAGATGAGTTAAGTCAGGTTCGAGTATCAAGAGAGTTTGCAGATGTCTTTAAGCTAGTCATAGGACTACCACCGAAATGAGCAGTTGAGTTTCGTATAGATCTTGTGCCCAGAGCTGAACTTGTAAGTTGACTACCTAGTAGGATGACACCGACCGGGATAAGGAATTGAAGATGCGGCTGGTGGATCTAGAAGTAGGGAATTTTATTAAGCCAAGCAGCTCACCTTGGGGAGCGGCCGTAGTCTTCGCGAAGAAACCAGATGGGTCGTTAGGGATGTGTATCGACTATCGTAAGTTGAATGGAAGGACGATTAAGAATAAGTATCCTTTGCCACGAATAGATGCTCTATTCGATCAGTTGAGTGGAGACAGAGTGTTTTCCCAGTTTGATTTAGCGACAAGTTTCCCTCAATTAAGAGTGGCAGAGGACAGTATTCCCTTAACAACATTTCAGACTAGGTATGGTTCGTACAAGTGGTTAATGATGCCATTTGGATTGGTGAATGCACCTGCTTTCTTTTGGATTTGATGAACCGAGTTTTCCAAGAGTACATGGATAGGTTTGTACTGGTGTTTGTAGTTGACATTTTAGCATACTCTAAGAGTGAAAGAGAGCATGAAGTTCATCTTAGAGTGGTACTTGAGTCATTAAGGCAGAATCAGCTAAAGGCGAACTTTGCCATGTGTCATTTTTGGAAGAAATGGGTTAATTTTCTTGGTCAGATGGTTTTAGAGAAAACCTTGTCAATCGATCCAGAAAAGATCGAAGCTATGAATAATTGGAAGAGACCAGAGATAGTGACTGAGATCAGAAGTTTTCTTGGACTTGCTGGCTACTATCATAGATTCATCAAGGATTTCTCGTGGATAGCAGGACCTTTGACTAAATTAACCAGGATGGGAGTGAAGTTTGTCTGGTCCGATAAATGTGAGGAAACATTCCTTAAGTTAAAGCATTTGCTGACTAATGCACCATTTTTAGTAGTTCCAGACAGAAAACAAGGGTTGATGGTGTATACCGATGCATGCAGAACTGGATTGTGAGCATTACTGATGCAGAAGGGTAAATATAACATCCCCTATCTAAAGGCCCAAAATTAAGCGCCATAGATGCTACAGTCATCTATAATATTAGATTCTGGCGATTAAATAAGACTATGTTAATGGTATCAAAAATATTAGAAGTACTTGAATATGAAACAAAACACAGATTTCAAAACAACTTTTACTTCATTATATTTCCAAACAACTAGTTTCACATTCACTACACATAACCCCAAATCGTTCACATGCACAGTTGAAATATAATTATTACAAATTACGCTAAGAGTGATATATGAATATACCCACTTGGTTGATCAGAGTCACATGGTCATAATAGACCTAATACAAACACGACGGAAACACATCAAAACGTAAAACAAGCTCCTAAATAGCTATCCGTTTGCCTTCTACATGCCTCCGGTAGCATATCCGTCGTTCTACTAAGACTTGAAAAATACCTTAATCCCTCAGCCTACTCAATTTTGTTTTGAGCACCTGAGATTTTGTGGGGAAAACATAAACTTCGAGTCAGACATAAATCCTGGTGTACATAACATTATATATCCTGGAACAATTATGTAAAGTGAGACCACACCTCTTGGCGGAATGGGTTTTCTCTCACTAACATCTTTTTAAAACATATCTTTGCAAAACCTTTCATAAAATCATATACTATGCTCCTGCATCCACAACGTTTAAATACTGTAAAGCAATCATTATGTAAACATACATAAATATTAGGTAATAATGAACTATCTGTACAAACACATAAGTTTTGTTTGGATAACTTCTAACCTTTGGCTAACTCAGGCCTACTAGATAATATAATCAAAATTAACCTGACATATGTTAGATATTCTTCTTCTGGATTATCTATTCTTAACTATCTGTTAAATATTTCACTTCTCGACGGTCTGTCCTTAACTATCTGTAAAATACTTCACTTCTGGACAGTCTGTCCCTAACTTAATCATCTCCCAGGCCTTCCCGATCATAATAGTTTTTCAGGCTCACAAATAACCTATCTGTATAAAAACATATATTCCTTTCGGTGTGTAATCATAATTTTAGTCTACCTGTGACAAAGACCTACACACTGGAATTTTGGACAACAATTAGCTGGGGCTATTAGCGAATGTATAGGGCGCGATCCTATACTTGTCCTATATGGTTTTCTAATATTTGAGTCATTTACACTTAAGGATCCCCTCGCACAATTTTCTTTGAAAACATTTTCAAAATGATTTAAAACCTTTAAATCAAACTCAAACAAGGAAAGAGTACAATCTTTATACTTTACTCAAAATCATATCACCATGTCATATATATATATTCTTTACTCAAATTTAGTTGATGAAAACATTTAACCATTTAAAAGAACCTCTTTTAAACTTTTGAAATTATCTCTTTCAAAGTCAAAAGAAACTGATATCCAAACCTTTCGAAACCATTAAAAAGCAAACCTTTCGAAAGCTATAAAACTTTAGACATCCTTCTTTAAAAACACTTTAAAACATTGCCTTAGAAAAACCTATGGAAAACCTTCCTTCATAAACCTTCCGAAATCATTCAATGAACCTTTCGAAACCATTGAACTAAACCTTTCGAAATCATTCAAAACAAACCTTTCGAAATCATTCAATAAACCTATTGAAATAATTGGTTCACGCCTTTTGAAATCATTTAACAAACAAATCTTTAGAAACCACTCGATATAAACTTTCAAATCCATTCAATATAAACATTTTGAAATCATTCACTTAAAATTTTTGAAGTCATTCAACTAAAACCTTTCAAAATCGTTCAATTAAACAAACCTTTCAAAATCATTCTCTGTTCAAATTAAACAAGTGGAGACCTTCCTTTAAAACCTTTAAAAATCATTGGAACAGCCTTTTGACTTTGTTGAAAGATCTGCTTCGACAGCGTTAAACATATCCTTTAAAACAACTCTTTCGAAAGCTTTAGATTACACTTCAATTTATTAAACAAGGGTGAATCACCTAAGTCAAAAGCTTCCTTTCGAAAGCATGGAGAAGCGGCTACTTTTTTTAAAACAAGTAAACCTTTCGAAATCAATCAAAGTAAACCTATCGACTTTGTCAAAAGGTTCAAAACAAAAAATTTATACAAAGCGACGGTAACCTTTTAACTTTGATGGAAGGTTTCGACACAACAGTAACCTTTGTCGAAAGGTTTAAAATCTTTCTTTTAAACATTTTGACCTGATTAAAAGCTACCAATTCGAAAGCTCTAATTCAAAAGAAAAGTAGGTGAAAGCTTTTGATTTATAAAACAAACATACCCCAACCTCTTTGGCCATCAACCTTCTAAGAACCCTTTGATTTTGTCCAATTCATTACATGCCAAGTAACATGGTACCATATGCATTGGTTTGACCTTGTTGAAAGCTTAGAACCTCTCGACCTTGTCGGAAGGTCTGGGTCGGAAGGCTTACTGCCATAATAGGCTGAAACATGTTAAAAGTATGTTTTCTTGGCTTTTAACTTAAAAAGGATAATTTTTCAACTAGCCTGCCTTTGTTTTCAAATTCTCATTGGTTAGCAAATTCTTTTCAGAAATGTGCTACCACTGTTTCTAAAAATAAATAATCATTTTATTTTACATAATGCCCCTTCTCCATAACTAAACATATAAAACATTTAAGTCTTATACCTTAAAATAATTTTATATATTCATCAAAACACTTAGGAAAATTCTGGAAAAATTTCATAAAATCTATTTTAATATGTTTCCTAACATATAAAAATTTCAACCCAAATAATTATTAATTTAGCCAAAAATAATTTATAACCCAATAAGAAATTTCCTTCACTGGAAAATTAATATAAAATCCATATTAATTAAGAAAATTATGAAAATCAAAACTCATCTCTAAAATATCATTTCTGACCTATATTTAAATTTTCCAGGCATTTAGTTATCATTGAACGGGGTTTTCATGTTAAACATATCATAAAACTTACATGAACATATATTATCCATAAAAAAATTAATCATCAAAACATGGCATATACTTGCAAAATCATTTCGGGTCTAATCCTCAAACCAAAAACTAAAAGAAATTGGGATGTAGTAATTATTCACCTTAGCATTGAGATTATAGATGTGAGATTTGGTGTTGATTTAGTTGTTTGTTTTCCTTCCCTTGAATCCTAGCTTTAATCTTCTTCTTGAGCATGATAATGGTCGTCGGCCTTAGTATTTTTAAGTAAAATGAAATGAACGTGAGCATTCTTTCTGCTAAGGGTTTAGGGTATAAGCTCTATCAATTTCCCATATTACCCTTATCATATTCGAACACGTTAAATTAGGTTATTTCATTTTAGTTCGCACATTAAGATGGCGTAGCCACCCTTAGCTAATCTATTATCAACTTATTAATCTCTACATTATTTATTAAATTTACCCAGTTAATTATTCTAAATAATGTTATAAAAATATGAGGTGTTGTAGACTCCCTACCTTAAAGAATTTCGTCCTCGAAATTACGATAAGGTACACAACAAAACAATCAAATGTAGAACATACCATTAAACAAATCAGGGTAAGAGTCTCAATCCCGCTCTCCGTCTCCCAAGTACAGTCTCTAGCATCATCACTCCATCGAATCTTTACTAACTTGACTGTGTTGTTCCTCATCTTCTTCTCATCTCTAGCCACAATCTGAATCAGCTTTCTAACTATAGTCAAATTCAGTTCTACAAATACATCTTTTAACAATGTAGGTGCTATGGTAGTCTCCGGGTCTCTAATATATTTCCTAAGATGAGAAACACAGAAAACATTATGGACTCTAGCCAAACTACTCGGTAACTCTATCTGTAGCCGAGTTTGTCGATCCTCTCAACAATACGGAAAGGTCCAATGAATCTATGTGCTAACTTCCCTGATTTTCCAAATCTAATTACACCCTTCATCGGTGAAACCTTAATGAACATATAGTCTCCGATAGAAAATTCCAAGTCCTTCCTTCTTCTATCAGCATAAGTTTTCTGCCTAGATTGAGCTTCTTCATTCCTAACTCGAATCAAATCAATCTTCTCCATAGCTTCCTTCACCAAATCCAAACCAAGAACCAATCTATCCCCGGTCTCTAACCAACATACGGGAGACTTGCATGGTCTTCCATACAAAGCTTCAAATGGTGATAACACAATACTAGTCTGATAACTATTGTTATACGAGAACTCGACTAGATGAAGATGGTCCTCCCTTAAACCCCCGAAATCCAGTACACAAGCTCTTAACAAATCCTCTAAGATTTTGTCAACTCTTTCCATTTTCCCATCAGTCCGTGGATGGTAACCAGTACTCATGTTGAGCTTGGTTCCTAGTTCTTCCTGTAGACTCTTCTAGAACTCACTAGTAAATAAAGAATCTCTATCACTGACAATACTACTAGAAATCCCGTGCAGTCTAACCACATTCTTCATAAATAACTTCACCAAAATAGGCGCCGTCCTAGTTGACTTTAACGAAATGAAATGGACACTCTTGGTCAGTCTATCTACTATGATCCATATTCTTTCATTTCCTCTATTAGACCTTGGCAACCCATCAATAAAATCCATAGAGATGGAATCCCATTTCCATAACAGAACTTTTAACGGTTGAAGCAATCCACTAGGCTTCTGGTGTTCAGCCTTTGCCTGTTGGAAATTCAAGCACTTCTTAACACATACTCCAATATCCTATTTCGTACATTCCTAGAAGAAACTTCTCTTCATATCTTGATACATCTTCGTTCCTCCTGGATGGATAGTGAACTTCGAACGATGATACTCATCCAAAACTTCTTTCCTCGTGTCTTCTACATTCGGAACACACAACCTCCCATTCTTTCTCAACCTCCCTTTTTGGTCAAGACTGAATACTTTAAGTTGTCGCTCTACATTTCTTCCCTAAACCTTGTGATCCGTTAAGCCAAAACTAGATCCTTCTCTTGTTTAGAGGCTATCTTCTCAATCATTACTGGTCGGACTTCAAAACAAGACGACACAGCACTTCCTGCACTAGAACCTGCCTTTGCTTTATACAACACACAACAAGCTGATAATGCTTCCAAATCACTCCACTCAGCAATCATAGGCACTACTGCATTCTGATGTTTCTGGCTGAGTGCATTTGCCACCTAGTTTTCTTTTCCGGGTGTGTATTCAATTCCAAAGTCATAAGCAGCAACAAACTCCAACTACCCCTGTTGTCTCATCTTCAACTCCTTCTGAGAGAACAAGTACTTCAACAACTTAAGATCAGTGTAAAGCTCAAATCACTCTACCAAAAGATAATGCCTTCACACCTTCAAAGCAATTACAATGGTAGCTAACTCTAAGTCAAGCGTAGGATGCCTAACTTCATGTGGCCTGAGATTTCTAGAAGCATAAGCAATCACTTTACCTTTTTGCATCAACACAGCTCTGAATCCAGTTCCACACGCATCAGTATAAACAACCAAATCTTGATTTCCCTCTAGAGCCACTAACACCAATGTGTGGGTTACTAAGTGTTTCAAGCTTTGGAATGCTTCCACACACTTATCAGCCCATACGAACTTCACATCTTTTCACGTAAGCTTAGTCGTCAGTGTAGCTATCCATGAAAAATCCTATATAAACCTTCGATAATATCTAGCCAATCCAAGAAAGCTCTTAATCTAGGTCATTGTTTCGGCTCTCTTCCAATTATTCACCGCCTCAATCTTAGTCGAATATACAGACAACCATTTCTCTAAGATGACATGACCAAAGAACTTCACTTCCTTCTTCCAAAATGATACTTTAGAAACTTAGCCTTCAACTGATGCTCCCTCAACGTCTCAAGCACTACTCTAAGATGAACTTCATGCTCCTTTTCATCTTTGGAGTATATCAAAATGTCATCTATGAAGACCGACAAAAACCTATCTAAGTGCTCTCGAAAATTATATTCATTAGATCCATAAAGAATGCCACCACATTAGTTAGTCCGAATGGCATAACTAACCATTCGTACGATCCATACCTCGTCCTAAACGCCGTCAAAGGAACACGATCCTTCACCAGTCTAAGCTGATGAAATCCCGTCGCCGAATCTAGCTGAGAGAATACCTTGGCTCCACTTAACTGAACGAACAAATCGTCAATTATCGGCAATGGATATTGGTTCTTTATCGTCTTCTCATTCAACTTATGATAATCGATACATAGCCTCAATGATCCGTCTGGCTTCTTGGCAAAAACAACGGTAGGCCCCCACAGTGGACTAGTTGGTAGGATAAAACTCTTGCCTTCCAAATCCTCCAACTGCACTTTCAACCCTCTCATCTCAGTGGGTGTCATCCTGCTCGACAACCTGCTCACCGGTTCTTCTCCAAACACCAAATCAATCTGAAAGTCTATGGCTCATTTCATTGGTAATCCAACAACCGGCTTAAGCACATCAGCAAATTCTCTAACTACAAAGACTCGATGCAACTCATCTTCCAACTCCATAATACCCAATAAAGCATTCACTTCGCAATTAGGGTTCTCTACAATATAACCTATCCGATCACTACAATCCAGGTGACTAACTGATATTTTCCTATCACGGAATAATATCCTAGCATCATATTTACTTAACCAATCCATCCCAAGGATAATCCCAAATGCCATAAAGTTAAACACATGCAAACAACAATCAAAGGTATGGCTTAGCAAATCAAACTCTAAATGATCATACCTCATCTCAAGTGTTGCATACCCTTCTATCGGATTTGCAACCCATAAGGAAGTAACTAAGTACAATGGTTCTAGGTTAAGTCTATCTGCCAAACATCGAGAAATAAAATAATGAGATGCTCCAGTATCAAATAGAGTACTACAGACATACCGTGAATCTGCAACGAGCCTCTTAAAACAGCCTTTCCTTTGTCCTACACAACTGGCCTTGAGGTTTAGGGCTCCAAAGCATAAACTTGCCCCTTTCCTTCTCTTGCAAGCTCTGGGAACTTGTTCTTGTAATGATCTATCTGATCATAATTAAAACATACATTCTTCTTGCCAACAACTTCTTTTCCTTTTCCTTTAACGGTTCAGCACACGTTAGCATAGTGTCCTATCCTGTCGCATTTGTAGCAAACCACTTCAGCCTTTCCTTTCTTCTGTGCTCCCCCATTCTGAGCATTCTTTTTCTGGAAAAATTTCCTTTTCTGGCCCTGCCCCATTTGGGCCTCCTTCATGTTCTTCCTCAGACAAGCTAATGCTCCTTCTTCCCTTAATGCCATTTCAACCATTGCATCACTGGGATCTCTCAAATGCGGCAAAGTGGCACTTATCAACTCTGGCCTCAAGCCCCTTATAAACATTTCATTCCTTCTTATCACGGTGTTTGCCAAAGCATACCCGTATCGGGCTAACTCCTCAAACTTCCTTGCATACTCCAAGACGGACATATCTCCTTGTTCCAACTCTGCAAACTTTCTCACCAACGCCAACTGCGCCATTACAGACATAAATCTTTCTGAAAATCTTCTCCTAAACTCATCATATGTTATGGTTTCCTCATCAACTCTAGCAATAACAGTATTCCACCAGAATAGAGCAGCTCCCTGCAGCTACCTCGAAGCCAATCTCCTCTTCTGTGCATCATTCAATCCTAGGTCGGCAAAAATTCTCTCGCAATGTAGTGGCCAATTTTCCACCCCGATCGCGTATTCAGTACCAATAAATGGCTTCCATCCAAGCCTGACGTAGTCTCTACTCAAGTTAGCATACTGATTAACCATCGGAACTTATTGAGCTCGTCCTCTAGCAACATTACCTCTGATAACTCCAGCTGCAATTCTAGCCTGCATCATGTTTCCAAAGAATTGATACATTGCTCCCATGTCCATTTGGAGAACCCCGGCACCAACAGTTTCAACTTGTGCCTGACTGGGACCTCTCCTAGTGTTTGTTCAGGCATTTCCATTGGTGGTGGCGCTATTTCCTCCGAGATTTACTCTGTCTCTTCTTCCTTCCATATTTGTATTCAAACCTCGTGAGATATAGATGAATAGCCTAACTAAGATAGGATTCTAGAGACATAGCGTATACTTATATATAGCAAATACAAGTACGTTACTATAGTGTTATCCTATACCCCGATTTTAACTCTAATTTCTAAGGATTATATTTACAAAAATCATTTTTCAGTTAAAATGTTTCTTAGACCATGCTCGGATACCAAGCTTGTAACATCCCCTATCTAGAGGCACAAAACTAAGCGCTACAGATGCTGCAGTCATCTATAGTATTAGCCTGCAGCGGCTAAATACGGCTATGTTAATGGTATCACTAATATCAGAAGCACTTGAATATGAAACAAAACACATAATTCAAAATAACTTTTACTTCATTACATTTCAAAACCAATTATTTCACATTCACGACACATAACCTCAAATTGTTCCCTGGCATAGATTAAATATAATTATTACAAATTATGCCAAGAGCGGTAAATAAAGATAACCCCTTGGTAGGGCTGACAACGGAGGCGGATATGGCTGTATCAGCATCCGCATCCGAAAATTTAAATCAGAATCCGCATCCGATGTCCGTGGATATCTAAGAATTAACATCTGTATCTGCATCCATAGATATTTTTCGGATATCCGAAAATAAAAAGCGGATATTTTCGAATATTCGAAAATATTCGAAGTATCTGCATCTGAAATCGAATAAGTTTTTGTTATACTAATATTTTTAAACTAAAACAATCACTTTCTCAAATGAAAATAAACACACTACAATACTAATAAGTTTTTCAAAGTGGAACAATTCATTTCTAAGTATATTTTAAGTTCATCATTAAATAATAAATCAATAATAATAATAATCTTTATTATAATTAATTTTGGATCGGACGGATGTTTTTCGGATACAGATATGCCTATATATACATCCGCATCCGATTCTTTTCGAATATCGGATATCCGCATCCACTTTTCGGATATCAGATAACATCCATTTTTTCGGATACAGATCCGAATGGATTTCGGACTTTTTGGGTATCTGTTGACAGGCCTACCCCTTATTACTTTAAATTGAAAACATTTGAAATCATATCTCGTAAGACTCGCCGCACATAAGCACGGACGGGATTTTCCCTTACGATAACCAAAGCACTTTTATAGGAAATCTAGTGATATTATAATAATGTCTAAGGTTTTTCCAAATAAATAGAAGATAGTTGGAATGCTTGCATCTCACATTCCAATATATTTGGGCACAATCAAAACGTACGGCACTTATTGGAGATTGGGTTCCATACAATGAATAGGCCACTAGGGTACTGCCCGTCACAGTGCATCTCTAGAAAAATAACACTGAGGACCATGCCGGGATCCCCTGCTATACAAGACCGAACTACCCCTAACCTGGATAGTCCGAATAAGATTACCCCATGGTTGAGATCTGCAACCGCACCACATATGCCAAAAAAAGGGACTCTAGATAGGGGTAACCTTACCCTACTTGGGTCCAACACACTTAGCCTTGCTGCATCTCCCATGTTTTAGTCATTCCCGGTTGATGAGGCTTGAGGCTACGTTTACCTTTTAAGAACATTTTCACTTGGAATGCTCATCGTCCTCCAATGGCGATGTTCTGATAGCATTCGTCTATACAAGTCCATTTTGGGTCTGAGCGGAACCGAAGGCACTATCTTCACTACACCCATATTGGAATCACCCTTAAAGTTAGTGACAAATAGCCCTTGCATTCTAAATCTTCATTCTGAATCTTCCCTGGAGTCTTTCCTACCTAATCGTTTATTTTGGATCGATGTGATTTTCGGATAATACCGGTATCCGGTCTCGGTCTCATCGGATCCAAACGATAGATTTTTAAAGGCCAAGTTGTTTTAACAGACAAATAAATTCGGAATGCCACAATTATAATGGACATTTAATCACATATGTCTATTTCAAATAAAACGTCACAACGTTTCATTTAAAATGTTCAATCTATTAAGTTATGTTATCTCACAGGCACAGAACAACTTGAAATAAATACTCAAGAAAAATCAAGTCAAATCACATATCCTGAACTATTTTAACGACTTATAGTCTAAATTAACCAATCACAAACCATCATCTATTTAATTTAAAAACGAAATTAATTATTTTTCAAATCCTGCTTACTTGTAATTAAATTTAGTTACAAAACTATTTAGTCTTAATTTAATTAAATTTAGAAATCCATCAATAATTATCTTATATATATTAACATAGGCTTATCCATTTAAAAGTTAAATTTGTCTATTGACTTTAATTATTTAAATTAATTTAATTCTATATTTTTTTCCCAAAAGCTTAACGAGGTCAACTAGGCATAGATGTTTAGGTGATACGATAAAATACAAGTTACTATATTATTTTAAATTAAAGAAAATAAATGTTTAAAGGTTAATAGGTTTAAATGGAAACATTTGTTAATACTTTTATTTTTATTTTTATTATTTTTTTTTTAAAAATGACCTGACCCATCGGCCCAAACACAAAAAAAACCAACCTACCCCCTTTTTCTCTTTTCTTTTCTACTGCTC
Source organism: Allium cepa (assembly GCA_030765085.1). NCBI lineage: Eukaryota > Viridiplantae > Streptophyta > Magnoliopsida > Asparagales > Amaryllidaceae > Allium > Allium cepa. The sequence continues at coordinate 105,237,060 of CM060935.1, forward strand.
TTTCCTTCTTCATCTTTATCCTTTTCTTTTTGACTTGCACGCAAACCTCGCCGTACACGTGCATACACCGGCGACCACTCGCCATCCACCCTGACCAACTCCCCACATCACCTCCGTCCTCCACAACCCACTGGCCACCCTAGTTTTCCACAACAACCCTTAGTTCGAAATTTCGAAATCAAATTCGTGTTCAGGAAAATGAACCATCCCCTTCCTTCACCTCGTCTGGCCATCCCCGGCCACCGTCTCTCGCCAAACTGCGCCAGTAGGACCGCCCTGACCTCCTCTTTCTTTTCCCCCCATACCGCATGCCTAGAAACCCTCCATGATGCCGCCATCCATCGACAACCGAACACAACCAGGAACTTCCCTCTAACCCTACATCGACCCCGACTGACCACCACACCACCCTATAAAAAGCCTCACCGTTTTTCTTGAGCTCCCCCTCCTTCAGCTTCCTCCTGACCAAAGTTCGACCTCCACCATCGACTAATCCGTTGGAATTTGGCCAAAATAAACATTCTGTTCAACCCCGAATTCGTCAACCAGTACCTTAATAGAAATCCTGAAACCACCTCCAAAATTCATCACTTCGTACGGCGATCACAATCATATAAGCAAAAGCACAAAACATGATATTCGAGTTTCTTCCATATTGCTTAACTTACTGTAAAATACACTTTTCAAATTTTGTACCTGATAATACTCAACGAAACCATTTTTAAAACAAAGTACAATAAAAAAAAAAAGTTTTTCTTTGTACATCATAAATTAAAACCAAATAGGGTGAGAGGTAGGGATTTTTGAAGTTAAGCATACAATTTCTTCAATATACAGTAGAACAAAAATGATGTTCAGAGCCATGGGTTTCTCTGGTTATAACCCTTAACATACATTCGTATACAAGTATATATATATTCATATGCATATATACTTGTCAAATAAAACTACTATTTACACATTCAAGCATTTAACACAGGTTACAGTATAAAAGAATTAAGTTTTACTCAATTTTTATTTTTCTTTGAACAAATGAAGCCTAGTTCTTTTTTTGGTTTGATCTTCTATTGGAGCTTGACTGTTTTTGGTTTTAAGTTTTCTAAATGGCAGATTGTATTCGTTTTATTTTCTTATTCGAATGCAAGAATATGAACAAAGCGGTGCCTATTTATAAGCAAAGGAGGATAGTTGTAGCTTACACTACAAGAAAACTTGGTTATCTTTGCAGTACAATACAGCGTTTTCAACCTAGGCGCCAATACATGTCAAGTGGAAAAGGCGAAAAATCCCAAAATGCAAAAATTGAGGGCCGAATAAATGAAAATTGTACTTTATTCTTACTCACCCTTTGTTCTCTCCCTCTTTCCTCTTTCCACTTACAGAACCCCAAATCCCAATAAATATGAAAATAATGAAATCAAAACAAAATTCATAGAATTCAACTAAATAAGAGAAAATCATTAACTAAATCATAGAATACACCACATTCAAATGGGCTACGATCTCCCCATCACTACCTTTTCTCCCAATTCTGTGTCTTCTAGATCATGTATGCTGCCAATGTCATCGACAATACCAGGTACTTCTTAATTTTTTTTTCTCTTATGTTTTCTTGCAAAATTCCTTATGTATACAAAAATGCCTCTTTGATGGATCTGGATTGCAGTGGGCATTAAATAAAAAAGGGGTAGTTCTAGAAAGTTGTTTGATTTATTATTTTAGGTGATGTTTGTGGAATTAAAAGGCTTTATTTACTTATACCAGGACTATTAGCAGCATAGTAATGATCAATGATTTATTTCTTATTTACTGGGTTTTGATACGTATTTATTCAAAGAACAACATTTATGTTATAAAGCAGGCGAGTCAGGTTATGGTATTGCAAAATAATTAAATGACGAAAATATACATATTGTATATATTGCAAGTTCTTGTTCATAATGATTTATAGTGCATAGCATTTTAATCAATTTATGGTAAAATATCATGTATTCATCCTTTATAGCTATATAGCTTATATGTTCTTCCTACTAAAATATTGAGTTTATTGAAAAATGCATTTTAAAAAAATTGATGGTTAAATCTTCTCTTTCATAATATACCTGAAATGAATTTATAGTGGTGCGAATGGATTGCTGAAATGAATTTATATAGTTTTGGATGCTATTTGGTATACCATAAAGTTGAATGTTTATTCTTGTAGATTTTAATATTTATTAATTAAGAACTAAAAATATATTAATTTCTTTATGTAGGATTTATGTAGTTTATCTAGGAATTTTTACTATATTAGGCTAGATGGAATGGTTAGTAATCTCATAGTTTCTTTATAAAACAATTCAAATAAAATCTATTTTGAAAAACAAATTGTATCACAGTTTTAGAATCATTCATGTTATAGCCTAGATTTGGAAATGGGTTGTCTTTTTCATGGAATGTTATAGTTGGCATGTTTTTGCTTTTGCTAATGACATGCATTGTTTGCAGATTAACCATGAAGAGCTACTTCAGTTTGCACAAGGTGCCATATTTGAGTTAAAAGTGAATGCCAATATTCTTAGGTTAGCTAGTAAATATTCCCTTGGATTGTGCTCTATGGTATGATCAGTTCCTTTCACATTTCTATAAGATTTCATATTGGTCGCAGCATGTTACTAATGCAACCTCTTCGTTTATTTGCATACATTCATGTTGTACATACATTATCATAGAAGTTAATGCATGATTGTGCAACCATTGCAGTAAAAGTAAGCAAACATGCTTATCCAATATGTTCCATGATTCAGTTACATCAATAACATGCTTATACGAGTTTTATAAATGTTTAGCTAAATATCTAAAAATTACTTAGTTTTATAAAAGTTAATTATGTTTAGTTTAGTTAAATAAACTGAAGTGGCAAGGCGATGAACTTAAATGGTTGAACAGATAAATGCATGTTTACATTACAAGAAAATCCACTTATGATTGCAAAGTGGAATGACAATTGGAGTAGACTTGCTGTTATAAATCTCGTAGCGTTTAAAATGAATGATGTGACATGCTATAATTCACCTTCTCTGATAAAATGAAACATAAAGTGGTAAACTTTTGGCTACCCACGCAGATCTATTACTCCAAATTAACATTTGAAGCAACTCTCATCGCCTTTACCCCCAAAACCCTAGTTTTATTGTTTTTCCTACTGATCTAACCACCCATTATCGTCGCTTCTTCTCAAAATCATTGCATCTCTATAAGATTGCTGGTAAATTCATTTTCCTTATTGCAATTTAATAATTAAAAGAACGTATGTTGATTGGTCTGTGATTGTTTTGATTGGGAATTATCCTCCTCTTGATTCTTTAAGAAATTGAACAATTAATAAGATTGTAATTTGAATTTAAACCCGCAACCGTAGTAAATTCATTGGTTTTCCTAACCATGAATTTATGGCCATCTCTTAGATCTGCTATTTAGGAAACAATTTTTTTAAATAAAATTATTAATCAACAACTTCTTTATTTAGTATTGTTTGTTGAGTAAAAACAAATTTAAGAGTGTGTGATGCATATATAATCCCTTTTCTGCTAGGTCATCAACCAAATTTTTTTACCTACTTGTATGCTTTATCCTTTCATCCACAAATGATCAATATTCATTTAATTGATAGCTTGAGGAACCACCCTCATTTCAGGCAAATAACTGGCGAGCGTGAAAAGCATTGTGATATTCAGGCATTGGCTAAGTCCTTATCAGATATAAGTGTTGGATGGCAATTGTAAGTTCACTTAACCTTTTTTGGTTGTGTATGGCTTATGCACATGGCTAAACTTATGACCAATATATTTAAACAATATAAACTATGTTTTTCTAAAAATACATTGGTTTAGACGATTACAATAATGATCTATATTTACATTTAGTTCAAGTATATAAATTTTATTTTACATGGACTCATTCAAAAGGATGTTACTAAGTAATTTTATGAATATAAAATACTTATTTATGTTTAATCTTGTTGTTGTCAATATTATATCATTTTTGATTGTAAGTATATTATGGCAAATCAAATAGAAATATGCTATCATAACTGAAATCGAAACTAAAAATGAAACTTTCGAAATTTCCAAAATTGACCGAAATTTAGAAAATTTTAAACAAACGATACCGAAACCGAGTTCTCAAGCCTTGATCTATATGTACAAAAAGAAAATGAATAAATATTATAGTTAATAAAATCAAATAATAATGAGTGAGGTGCAATGCTTGTTGAAATGTTAAAAAATTGATTATTAGTTGTAACAAAATAAAAATAGATGTAGATGAAGTAGTGGAAATAAGAAGGGTAATTTTGCCGTTTCAAAATGACACCATTGAATCATATGAAATCAGTTCCATATAATCAAATAGTGAAGATGCATTGATACTTGATTGAGAGTATTATCAAGATAAGGAGTCAATGTACATAAATATGTTTTGCATTGTTAGTATACTACAACCCAATGTAGAAGACTATAGTGGATTGCTAGGAGAATTGAAGTTTAATAGCCAATTTTTCAGTGAATGAAGAATTGCAACCCAATGAGTCAATTAAATTTTAACTATATTCCCAGATAACCATTTCTGTAACCTTTTGAGATAGTTATAAAAATAAGCATAAGATAGACTAATATACATATGGTTTTTCCATTATTTCGTCGCTAATAAAACAGTAATAATGATTGGGTTTGAAAAATATATGTAAAAACTGAGCTTATAGAATATAGTTTACGAACCGAGCTTAGCTCGGTTAAAGTCGAGAACTGAGCTGTGCACAGTTTAAAAACTGAGCTATGTGCAGTATAAAAACCGAGCTCGACTAGTTTTAACAAACTGAGCTCACCTCAGTTAAACAACGGAGCTTAGCTGCCACGGTTATATAGAGACTCATTAATATGTAACTCCATTAATATCCAAGTCCATTTGGTTTCTTTCCTTGCCTTTTCTTTCTTTATTTTTATTTTCTTCCATTGTTTTTTTTGTCAAACTTTGATCACCAACATTTTTTGCTACATGATTATTTTTACCATCACAGCAAATTAGCACACTACCTGAGAATCTAACTCTAAGCTATTTTGAATGGAAAGTGTTATCTGTTATGGCCATTGTTGGATTAGGGCTGCTTCCATCTTCCTTGCTTAATGGAAATATGCAGAATTTTCTTCTTGCTCCTGGAAGAAGGTGAGTTTGCTCAGAAAAAATTTGGATTCAAACATACCATGCAGTATAGGTGATAAAAATGAGGACACATGCTTATATTTGTTGTAGCTTCTAGTATAGGTGATAAAAATGAGGACACATGCTTATATTTGTTGTAGCTTCTAAGATCATATGAAGAATCAAAATTTTAATCATGTCTTTCGATGCTTGTTTATATAGTATAGAATGTTGATGGATACCAGTTTAGTTTATAAAAATATTCATTCAATACGATTGATAATTATATGAGCATAGTTAAGCTATATCTTTCTAAATATATAGGTAGTTTTTTGATTCATCATGAAAGTGTTTGCTCTTATAGTTTGAAACATATAAGATATAAATTAAAATAACTATATTAGCACAAAAGTGCATCGCTTAATTCTGGCTAATTTTATTTATTTATTTTAATTTTCTTCTCATAAGGCAATTGGATATGCAACTAAGGAGGCGAGATGTTGAAACGTGGATGAGACATTGACGACTACCAGAAGAATTAAGGAGGTTAGTTTACATGCTTTATCTTCCATTATAGAAGAATCAACTATTCCTATCTCATTGGAATGTCATTGTAATTCATGTATTTTTGTTCCATGCATGCATAGTTTTTTGATTCTCTACTACTTAGTTTAACTAATCACACCAGTTAACACACATGAAAAAACCCAAAAAACTCGAATTGTACAGTTTCCTCAACTGCATTTTATACACCTCAATGGATGTGAGATCAATTGGATATGAATTAAGCTATAAGATCACAGAATGAGGTATACATTCGATGAATATCAAGTTCAAATCTTTTATAGGAACAATTGAATGCATTTACAAAAGAAAAGGGAATAAAAAGTTTCGTATCAAAATATGTTGAATTTTTAACCGAATTCATATTGTAACTTTAACAATATGGAAACAATATAATAACTTGAAGAAGAAAATTTGTCAATCAACTTCGAAAAATGATACCTTGATAGAATCAGCCTTTTATTTTCTATCGCCAAACAAGTTGAAGTCCTTTCCATCTCTTTTAGCCTTGCCCTATGCTTCTATCACTTTTGTAAATCTGTAGTGCCCGTGAAAGATCATTTTCCTTGTTGGTCCAGATTCAAATAGGCGACAGCTCAAGCAAAGATTTTGGTATCTGATATCGATTTCAGTTACAAAATTTAACTTTTGAACCTTTTATTATTGAAAATGGATATTGTTTTTGGTATCCCAAGATCTGACACTCCAGATTGACTATATTAGAGAAAATGATTTTTTTTCCTTATCTGTTAACTCCCATCTATATTCTATCCATCAAACTAATTAAGCTAACCAAGAACTGAAATTACGCGCCTAAATACTTGACATAAAATGGAAAAAAGCAAAATAGAGCATAAACAAGTGTGAACATTGAGATCGATTCAGTCATCTTTCGAGCCTATTTGGCAATGACTCAAAAGTGATCAAAACTACTTAAAGTTACTTTTTTCATTTTTGGTATTTCCCAACTCAATTGTGCATATAATTTGTAGGTTTGTTTCAATATAGCTATGTAAACAAAGAAGTTAATACAATAAAAGGAAGTGAAATTTGATTTGGGAAAATGATGTAGAAGGTGTTTCCTTTAAGACGATTTTATCCGCTAACAAACATCTTTACACATTTTTAATTTTTAAGTCAGTTCATAATTACATATTCCATTTGATTTTTCAAACTAATTTTTTTAATCGTGTCACAACAGTGATTTTAGTTGATTTGTTTAGTTAATAGGTGATGTAAATTGTTACCTTCTCAAGGCTGATAATGTCTTCATTTCAACAAGCTTTGAAAATTATGTTGTCTGTGGTCTTCGGCCTGGATACCATGTCTCTACATTAGCACAAAAGGCAAACATGGCCATTGAGTTCTTCACATTTTGACTCTTTTTTACCAGCTGACTCCTTCTAACGACTATCACCTGGGGTTATCTTTCATCAAATTCCCATTTATTTAAATCCTCCCTAGAACCTTCCACCATGATTGTTTGTTTGTTGATCTTGAAAGTAAATATGATCAAATTCAAGCAGCATATCACCATATCCTGCAAGTTAAGTATAATTTGCTTTCTGCATCATCAACTGTGTTTTTCTACTGATGTAACTAGATTGTAAATGTAGGTTGAAAATTATCAAGAAATTGCGACTTGAAAAAAGTGAACTTGAAAGAACCGATCAGCAGAAAGAAAAAATTGGAGTCTTTAGTGGTTCATATGTGAAGAATCCTGCTACTGGGGAAGTCATTCCAATTTGGTGGCAGATTATGTCTTGGGAAGGTTCATTTCTATAACTTCTAGCTATCATTCCAATTTTTTGGAGAAAATTATGCTATATAAATATCATAATAAAAACATGTTATGTCATAGAAATATGCTTTTTTTAATTATAAATGACACTTCTTCCTTATGCTCTCCAACCCGTTCTTTCAGTAGTGCAATGCAAGTAAATTAGAAGTTCAAATATGAGAAGTTATGAATAACTACTACTAGTATCCGTCCATCATGTGTTAACAATATTTTGATAATTTCTTTTTAACTTCCATACTTATTGATTCATACTCAACTATGATTACTGGCTAAGTGTTAAAATTACCTTTTTAAATTATCGTGCATTTAGTAACATTAGATCATTACTCAGATGTATGCACATATTGTTTTCTTTTCAGTGCAAGTGGCGTGTTTGTGTCAATTTAAAAGTGATATTCCATCAAATAATAGCCTACTAGCACCAAGACTAAAGATAAATTAATTCGGTTATGAATGCCTAAATAAAAAAGAATAAAAAAAGGTTAAAAAACGATAGAACTTTCAAAAGCTGATTTACAAATTGAGATAAGCTTCAGCTAGTCCTTAAACCTAACCATATCTCAATGAACTATAGATATAACTAATATAACCATATCTTTTCAATGCAAGTGGTGTGTCTCTAAACTGTCAATATCTCAATGAACTATAGATATAACTAATATAATTTTGACAAGAAAAAAAGACAGAGTAAATACCATATGAAGTAAATTCGCAATGATTAAAAGTTCTATCTGTACTCAGCAAGTATAAGTCAGTTACTTGGGACCTTTATTACAGTACTCTATAGCTAATACCTACCCTTGATTGTACAATAGTTGTTTATAGATAACCATAGAGAACGTATTTTCAATTGGTTACTTTTGATTTCAACCTAGCAATTCACCTGCCATTTTTGTAATAAATTTTTTAACTCGCTCACTTATTAGTAGACATAATTGCGATTTGCCATTATTTCAAAATTTTATGAATCAACTCAATCATGATCCTTATTATTTCAATGGAATTTATTATTGATTTTCATGGTTATAAAACTATCTATGTTAAGTTTTTGTTTTCTCTTGGTCATTATCGACTATGTTACAATTGCAATGTTTGCAAATCTATGATTTTAGATGCCAAAAACGAGCAATAACATTATCTAATGATCAACGACAATATTATTGTTTTGGAGACTGTCCATTGTCTTCCAATCTATTAAGTACATCTTGCCAGAAGCTTTATAAATCCTAGTAACTTACATGCCAATATTGCCATTGTCGTTTGCCCAAAGGATAATGAATGCGTATTGGTTAAAGGAATGAGAAAAATAGTGTACAGAATAAGGGAAAGGACGCCAAGAATGTCATCCGTGTCTTTAAATATATCAGTAAAAGTACTTGCATATACAAAAAGAGGTGATGTTCCTATGTCTCCATAGAATACTCCTATGCTTTGAAATGCATAATGCATTGTTATTGCCCAACTTGCCTGCAAAATCTCAATTTTCAGACTTATGTTACTAGTAAATTTCTGCACTTAAATAACTCTTATATATCATATTGAATTATTATACATATTGAGCGATGGTTTGGAAATATACTACGGTTTTTAGTTTTCTGCTGAAATATTTGCAATAAAAACCTGATTGAATAAAAGACCATTTTTTTCCTAAGCTTATTCAAAACATTTTTCTAGTGTAATATTGTCGTTTTCAGTTTTTGTTTGTTCAAGCATGGTACATAATATGTGCTCGATGCCATATACTTGTATTAGTCAATCGCCTACTGAAATTGTGTGATGAATATTTAGTGTTTGCATTATGTATTCGATTTAACTTTGTGTACACTTTTTTGATGAATTGATTCTCAAGCATTACTTTTACTTTACAGGTAGATAGATGATTGTGATGCAAAAAAAGGTTACAACGAGTTATGGATCGAAGTTATTTTTGCTGCTAGAACTACTTTTTGGTTTTAACGTATGTACTACTTGCTTTTGTTTTGCTATTGCTACTTGTTATATATTTTGTTTTTGAACTATTGATGACAAACTATTTATGTTTGGTGTAAGAATATTATGTATTTTGATTATGAAATTTCATACGTTGGTTATTAAATATGTGTCCAAAATGTGGTATTGATATAATATGTTGATTTTGTAATGTGATATTGATATAATATACTAATTTTGAAATGTGGTATATATGCACATTGTGGTGGATGTTTGCTGAAATGGAATTAAAACATTCCATAGCGTTTTTAAAACGCTGTTAAAACATTCCATAGAGTTTTTTAAATGCAGTTAAAACATTCCATAGCTTTTTAAAGTAGTTAAAACATTCCACAACGTTTATAAAATACCATTGAAAGTTTTAACGGCGTTTTTAAAATGCCGTTAAATTATATCTAGAAACATAAATCATGATCTATTGCAACAAAGAAATGCTGTAAATAAGTACCAGAGCATTGAAAAAATGCTATAAAATCTTATCTTAGCATGAAACAAATGCTAAGAAAGATCTCTAACTGCATCCAACCAAACACTGTTAAAAGATTTCTTGACACCAGGGAAACGCTTTTAAAAGGACGTTTAACAGCGTTTATTTCTTGTCATTGTATATATCTGACATATAACTGCATGTCGATATATAGCGTACGTAAAACGCTGTTAAAAGCTTTTATAGCGTTTTTAAAACGCTGTTAAAGGTCATGCTTGTTGTAGTGTACCATATACAGTAAGGTTTTATTCTTTTTATTTCTTTTGTATTTTCTTTATTTATTTTCAACAATGACCTGATTGAATATAAGTGATTTGATTAATTAAAAGAGGGATTTGATTTATTATATGCTTGAGATGATGTGTATTAATTGCTATGTTCCCTTACGTGTTTACATATATATATAGACACACACGCATCCTTGAAATATACATACATACTACATACAAATGAACATAGCTTTTGTCTTATTTTACCTTCGTAAATTTTGTACATATACCATATAACCAATGTACAAATAAAATTGTCACTCACATGAATTTATCCTTATACATACATATATATATATATATATAATATATTTAAACACACACACACACGCACATATATATATTTAAATATATATATATATAATCTTCAATTTTATATCAAGTTATGCATATACGCACACACATATATAAAAATATAATTATATCCCGTAATAGAAAAGTGAAGTATTTATTTAAATGTTTTTGAGAGATTAAATTTTAGATTTTAAATCATAGCTTCCTGAATATATATATATATGTGTGTGTGTGTGTGTGTGTGTGTGTCTAGACATCTATAAAGACCGGAATTTATTATGTGGCTAGTAAAAATTTATATTATCAATAATTAAAATCAGTAAAATATTCCAATAATAAGTGTCAAAAATCTGGGTCGTTACAAACATAGTTTGTTGTATTTATTTTTGATATAATTATGGTTGAAATATTGTTGTGTTGTTTATTGTGTATTTGGTTTAAATATCATGCAATATATGGATCTATGATTGAGGGTAAGAAATTTTGTAGCAATGTTGTAGAAATGTTTTAGATATGGTGGCAAGACGTAGTAAGATGTTTGAAAATTCAGATTTGTTGCTTTGAAAATGTGTCATGCGAACGTCGGTAAAGACCATGATGGCGTAGGTAAGATGCCCCACTGATGTGTTGGTGGCTAAAAAAAATTCACTTTCGATGAGTATCTTTCTAATGTAATATTGGCATTGACTTGACATCGCTAGGGCCACTTCTAGCGTCGTACCAACACGTTTTTGGCGTCATATAAGAAGTAAATTTTTGACGAACTAGTTTGTAGGATGGTTTATTAAAACAACATGATGTCTTTCATTTCATTTCATACTTAATTTAAACGGCCAAGCAACCATTATCTTAATGCATACCGATTTATGAATTGAATAAAACAATGTGTTGTTCAGAGTTTCATTACATATGTACGAATTGAATAAAACAACCGTGGGAACGAAAGAAGGTAAATGAATAAAATAAATATGAACTTGCATGACAAAATCAAAACATTTACCTTGCACTTTATAGCTAATGTATAAGTAACTACTGAAAAAATAAACATGAGGCTCACTTGCCAATCACAATTACATACGAAGGTTTACTTATATATTTTTTCTCAAATTAGAAATCATTTCTAAACCATTCTTGTTTACTTCATCATATATCTAACATCAATTAAAATCAGATCCATATATGACATTACACCTCAGTTGTTATGTCACCAAAGTAAAAGATCAACAAATATGAAAAGCACACGTTACTTTTCTGCAAATACCTTTGTAATGTACGAGTATGTTTGCACGCCCAGGTAGGCTTGCATCTAGTCACTTGTGTATTTGAAATTTACTTACCTTAACATTTATACAATCATTTAATGAGCACATTGCTTTCTTCCTTTAATTTCAACTACCTGATGATTAATATATTTACTACTGTTGACCCGAATATTAATTACTTTTACTTTGCCTAATTATTTCATTCCAACTAATTTTCACTCACTTTGTTATTTTTATATTTTAAACCCATACTTTGCACATGGATTACACAAATACTAATATTTTCGGAAAATGTGCAAAATATAAAAGAAAATGTGTAAGGCATAATTTTAACTTGATCAGTTTAAAACATAATACAGTCAATGACCTCTAGCTCAAGTGGTTAAGGTATGGCGCTTTAGACAGAGGTTCTAAAACTCATAGTTCGTGTCCTTGAGACATCAAAAGAGTGTTCCGCTTGAATAAATTATCGTCCATGTTATCAAACAAGTTTAAAATACAATGCATGAAACTATCTGTAATTTTATCACATTTTAGTATGGTGAAAAATCCTAATGCTTAGTCAAACACCAAACAAGCACATTGAAACAAAATATAAGTTAACCAAATCAGGCCCATGCTAGCATTAATTTAGATCGTTTAACAAATCAAGAACATAGAAGAAGGTTAAATGCATTTAAATCAAACAGTAGCACATATCCATGACTAAAAGCAACATGTTCACAAAATTTTTACAAAATAAAATTATCGCAACTGCAATTTAGAGCCGAGAGATATAAAAAATCACATTACAAATGGTGAAAGAATTTAGAAAGCAAATTAGTTTGAATATTCCGAATTTAAGAGATCGTAGCCTATTATATTTCACAAAGATACGACACAAATAAACGCACCAGACATAATATATCAAGCTAACATAAACATAAATATTTGAATCTGGAAGCCCAGATGTTTCCACTAAAGAATAATGAAGCAATGGTTGAAAGGAGTCATCTACTATGTAGCTACTTTTTAATAACATCCATTGCATAACCCACTCCATGACCAGTTCATTATCTTTGAAAAGAAGATCAAGCGGTGCCACTAACATGTTTAGGGCATCACCAAGCATTCACTGCAGACAAAAAGACTCATAATCATAATAAAATTTGTATAACATAACATTGTAATTAAGAGAAATACATTTGAAATATAAAACTTAAAATTTGGATTTGACAGCTAACTGTATAAAGGGCATGTTAAAATACCATAATGATCCAAGTTGAAGATCATAGGATTGATTAGCATCATGGATCAAGCTCTATTCATGATTTTTGGCAATGAGATATGATTTTTCAAATGGTTTTGTTAGGTTTGGTGCATAAATTTCATTAAGGTAGCTCAATTTCCTGTAACAATCATTCATAAGATTAACTCATTATGTGCGAATTTTTTATGGAAATCAAAATCACATAAAATGAGTTGGAATGAAGTATGCAAAACCAAAAGAGAAGGGGGATTGGGAATCAGAAAAATCGAAGACATAGCTGTAGCCTCAGCAACTAAACTGCCGTGGAACTATATTAATGGTAATTCTATGTGGGCAAGTTGGATGCATAACAGATATTGTAAAAATATTAATTTTTGGACTGTCAGAATGGACAATAATGCTTCCCACACTTGGAAAACTATTCTACACGCTAGACAATGGTGCAAAGGATATATAGACAGGAAAATAGTGAATGGAGATACAACTGACATTTGGTTCGATCCATGGATTCAAGGATCTTCATTGATTGACAACTATGGATGGAGCAGCATGTATACATCGAGGGGTTGCCACAGAAAGGTGTCTAATCTCATATATAATAATAATTGGAAACAAAACCTCAATCCTATTCGCATCCGTTCTCACAATGATATCAAGAAAATTCACATACTCAATCATATGCAACATGATTTCTGGTGGTGGCTGCCTAGCAAACAAGGCCATTTCTCTTTAAGATCTACCTGGAATATTTTTAGAAATAAATATGAAGAGTATGAATGGATTAAACTCATTTGGGACAAAGGCTGCGCACCAAAAATGTCAACTTGTTCTCTTTTGGCCATCAGAGACAAATTGCATACAAAAGACAGGATTAGCAAATGGTCTCCTACTATAGACCAAAAGTGTGCTTTATGCGCTAATCACAATGAAGATAGAGATCACCTTTTTTTCCAATGTTCTTACTCTAGAAACATTTTAGATGCCATCCTTCCTAAACTCAATATCTGTGACGACCCGAACTCGATGTCCGACAACAACATCAAATTCGTATCGCCGGAGCTTGCAACAACATTAGATGATAAACAACACAGCGGAAAATAAAAGATGATATCACTGATACAACATGAATACAATATCCAATACATCAATTTGATACAATGATAACCATCAACATCAGAGAATACAAAAAAACAGCGGAATACGATACAATATGAGATAAGTCTTCACAGAATCCAATACTGCAACTCTGATCCAAAAGCTCCAAAACTCCAAGTTCGATCCACCATCAAGGTTGCACCAAGATAAGAAAGTTCGTCCGTGGACTCAAAAGACTCCAAAATGATCAGATAGAAAGCTGAAGGCTACCAAAACGATATCTACTACGTGACTATCTGAAAAACCAAACTCTAGACTGCCCGTGTGGAAAATTGTGGGAACCCAGAGTTTAGGAACGGAACAATAAACTCCAGGTCAGTCATGGGACTGGTATGAGCAAACAAAAACATTTGGTTTTTAAAAACAATCAAAAGATTTTAAGTTTTGAAATCCGCAATGCTTTTGGAAAATGAAACTACCATAAGGCCTCCCGGCACACACACAATGCAAACGCACACATAGGGGAGATTTCTCCTTATGATAGTCAAAGATGCTTACTATGCAAAAATTCTTTTTGATATTATTACTAGTGCATAGTGGAAAACCTTTCGAAAGTAGAATATAAATCCTAGCCAGCATAGGTACCATTATACTATGCCTACTATAGCTGCCATTTTAAATGGTAGGTTCTACAACTAAAACCGTACAAGGCTCGTATTGGGTTGAATGGATTTCCAACAAATGGTCAGGCTAAGGAACTTCCTATTGCCACATGGAAACGCCTCTAGCGGGATGTCCCGAGAACCTACCCGGCTCTCTGCCAAACAAGGTCGGCTACCCCCTTTCCGGGGAATAAAACCTCAGATATGCCACCCCCGGTCCTTTGGGACCTTTAACCGAGGATCCTCTACACCAACAACATCACACAGTAATAGATATATACTACAGTGCCCACATGAATAAGTATCTGGGCTCCATACCATGATACTACCCTTTTCCAGAAGGAATGGTCATACCCTAGGGGAGCTACCCCTGAAACCTTGCCGCATCTTTCCTGTTTCGACCATTACCGGTTTGTGAGGCTCGATGAGGTATCGTCCACAATGCTACGCTTTTTCACAAAGCCATGCTTTGATCACAAATGATCATCAATCACACAGCAGCACTTAGCATGCCACACTACCAAATTGGGAGTATGTCACTGATAACCTTCAACTACATAACCTCTGAGCTCGTACGTCTCAGAGAAGGGTGTTAAGCTAAGAGAATAAATTCTCCGCCACCAACAGATATGTATTTGAAAGAAATCGGCTTTATATCTCAAAGTGTAGTGTCAGACACACGACCATACAAGTCTGTTCCGGGTTCGAACAGAACCGAAGGCACTTCCGAAGAAGCCCTTGTAATCCGGGTATCCACAATCCCGATCGGACTTCCCATCACTTAGGGAATCTCTATACCGTAGCTACTCAGTGCAGAAACAATCGATAGGTCATCCTATCGTTCTCGCAAATACCCGATCTTCACCACCGGTCTTCAAATGCTATCCATAGCGACGTATCATTATTCGGAAGGGGTTATATGACACAAGGTCCTCTCCCGGCTAAACCGAATAACGAGCGCAAAATTTAAAAAACATATGGATATGGATTTCAGTTAAGTCACAACTTAAATTCAAAACTATCTCAAATGGTTTACACAAATTACCATTTCAAATCTTTAACCAAAAAGATTTATTTCACAAAGTTTACCTAGTTTCACAAAGATCCATTTACGGGTTTCAAAACAATCTCCATTTCGAGTGGATTAATCCATTTAATCTTTAAGTCAAAGATTTAACCCATAGCTTTCAAAAAAATCGTTTCCAAAGGTTCATTCATAACTTGGAAAACTGTTTTTTCAATTCAAACTTGAAATTCCTATAATACCAATTTGGAAATTCATTTCTTATATGAAAGCTTTTATCATTTGAAAACAAACAGTTTTCATCTTGGAAAACCAAACATTTAAATTATACAAGTTTCTCAAACTTGGGTTAAATTTAATTCTCAAAACAACACTTTTAAAATTGGTTTAAAAACCCACATAAACTTGTATGACCTTTTACTTCATAAATTCTCAAAATATAATTTAATTTCAAATTTTGAATTCAATTTTAAATTGAATTATTAAGTTTCAAAACTTTATTAAGTTATTCAAAATAACTTTTATTTTATAAATTCTTTTCCAAAAGCTTTTCATTTTAAAACCCGATCCATTTTCAAAATCATTTAGATTTAAAAATTCAATTTTACAATCTATTTCAAAAACCTGTGACTTGACCAATTTCCACTTGCAATCCATATTTGTGTGTGTATAGTGTAGTCAAAGGGGTTTTACACAATAGTGCACACATCTATCATAAGAATATCGATAAGCGGTATAACTCATAATGCTTCTCTTTATTCACAGATTCATAGATAAAGTAAATTTATCAATCACAAAGATTTACTAATATGATTCGATGTGGGTTTCAGATAACCAACTAGAATCCGACTCCCTGTCGCATTGAAATCCAATTGTCATTTATGGGTCAAAGGGTTTACATATTCATATAACAATATATTCATCACAAATAAAACAACTCATCACAAAACATTTCAAAGCATCACATCACATATCAAATATATCAATCCGTCACATAGCATCCAATAGCAATCAAACCTCTACAACTAAGATGAATAATTTGGGTGGTTTTTAAATTTATCAACCACATGATTTTTTTTCATTAATAATTCTTAATCAATGATTAAGTTCATCAACTACAATTGATTTAGTTTTTAATCACCTTTATTAATTAAATCATCTCTAAATTAATTATCTAAATTAATTGACCCTTAATTAATTAAATCTAAATTTCTTATTCCTTAATTAACTACTTTAATTAATATACCTTCAATTGTTGACAAATTAACTACTTTCACTAAGCAATCACTATTTTAATTTAATCATTCATAAATTACTTAATTAATTAACTTAAATTACTAATTAATATACTTAAATTAATAAATGCTCAATTATTGATTAATTTAATCTTAATTATAACTAATTATTCTTTAATTGATTTTCTTAACTATTAATGAATTAATCTTAATCACAAATTATTACTTACTTGATTATCATTAACGATATAAATTTACTTACTTTTGAGTTAAAAATTTAAACATTTGAATTTTATCTCTAAATCATTTATTAAGTTTCATTTAAAATAACTTGTTACAAATGTAAATTTAAAACTTAATAGTTTTTAAAATCTTTTATTTTAAAACTTTTAATTTATACTTTCTACTAAATAAATAAATCATCATTTATAAGGAGGAATAGTTTCAGGATTCATTAAACAAATTTATTAAAGTTAAAAAAAACTGGGATGTAAAAATTTCCAGGCAAAACCCGAGTATCCCCCGGGCTAAAACCCAATATACTCGAGTGTCACTTCGAGTTTTTCCCAATTTTACCCGAGCGCCCCCCTAAATTTTTGAACTTAAAAATTTTCTAAGTGTTTTACGTTCGCATCAAAATCCACTTCGAGTTGAAACCCGAGCCACCCTTGCCTTTCCCCGAGCTCTCCTTCGAGTCGCGCCAGATCACACATCGTCTTCTCCAATCAAAAACCCACTGATACAACGTTGCACGTATACGTGCACAATGACTCTAGCCACCGCCGATCGACGACGAACTCTCCGGCACATCACCAAAGACCCCCAGCCTCAATTCGAACAACCCAAACACCATAATCATCGTTAAATCAAAA
Organism: Allium cepa; assembly: GCA_030765085.1. NCBI lineage: Eukaryota > Viridiplantae > Streptophyta > Magnoliopsida > Asparagales > Amaryllidaceae > Allium > Allium cepa. Next base: position 105,255,041 of record CM060935.1, read on the forward strand.
TCAAGCTACTGACGTGAAACTAGAGCAAACGCCATCGCCACGAAACCGCCACGCTCCTCCTCCTCTGACCACCTGAATGTCGCCCCCCTCCGGTCACGTCTCTTAAGAACTCCAAGCTAACGCCTCCCCGAGTATCACCACACTCGATCCAACAGAAAGTGCATGCCGATCGAAACTATCAGCTCAACCCAAAATTAGGGTTAAGCCCCATATTGATCTCGTCCCCTTGATTCACGCAATCGAAAAATTTTCTAACATTTTTTCTGACTTCGATAATCATTAAGCTAGCTTCAAAACCAATTTCATCATCCAAGATTTGTTTAATAATCAGGAATTGGTAAAAAATATTTTTTTGTTCATCTCAAAACTGCTCTTACATACGTAACTAAAAATTATCGTATTTGATTTAAAAATCTTGTTTTTGAATGTTTGTTCCAGATAAAAAATCAAATCAACAAAATTAAACATTTGAATTTAACATAAAATTTTCATTTTACTGTGAAACCGATATGCAAAGTCCATGCTACACTGTTCAACTTCAACAGATTCTAGGCTTATGATTTTAAGCTTAAACAAACACCATTTGTTTCAAATCCTAGTTTAAAATGGTTTGTATGAAGAAGTGTTAAATTTCCCATCCTTTTTTTTTTATTTTCTCTGTAAACAAAATACAGAGGAACAAGCCCCATAAAAATTCCAGTGCACAGAAGTTTTACAGAACTACTTGTTTTAGAACTAGACAGCAAAGCACAAATTTTCTTGAATCAAATAACAGATTTTTAAAATTTCATAAGTAGTATGTTTACTCGCAGTAATTATACTTTTTTTTCCAGATGATATTCATAAAAATTTCTTTATCTTTAAAAAAATCTGTATTACATCATCATTATACATTTTCCTTCAAATATCATACTTAATAAAGGTTTAGAGGGGAAGATAAGAATCCATTTGTGAGCAACCATCACCCTGTCAAATAGAAGTATGCAAATGCATACAGGCAGTAATAAAGGAATTTGTATACCCAAACAACAGAGCATTTCAAGTCATTACAGACCTAAGAGGCTAAAGAAAATCAAGTTTTTCAAAGGTTGAAATTTGCTCACCTCAGGATGGAGAACAGAGGAAGAACAGTTGTTTTCTTATGCTTAGCTTTTAAATTTGTTTTGCTTTGCCCTTTTTCTCACTTTTTTTTTCTTTGCTTCCCTTTTGATTTTCTTCCTGAATCTGCTTGATGCTCTGATATTGTTGGACTAGTATTTTGCTTCTGATGCTGTTGATTAAGATTTTGAAGAATAGTTTATTTATAGAAGATATGTTTTTATGCTTTACTTCAACATTTACCCAGGCCTTATTCTCTTCCAGGTTTCTTTTTTTTTCTCCTCAGGTTTCTTTTTTTTTCTTCTGGTTTTTATCTACAGGTTGTAGCTTTGTTTGATTGATTTTCAAGTTTTTGAAGACTGCATATTGCTCTTAATTTCCAAGCTTAGTTAGAAGGGTTGTTTTCAGATTTTGAGAAGTGGAATGGCTGGTCATTATTACTTGCATGTTCCCCAAAATTTGATTCAAGAGAAAACAAAATTTCTTTGCCACTTGTACAAATTTTCTCTGTATGATATACACTTGTAGCTTGTAGGGAGAATTATGTTTAAATCCCTTGACTCAAATTGTTTTTTGTAAATTTTAGTTTAATCCTTCATGTAATTACAATTTCGTGTATACATACGCCTTAATTTTTAAAATTGTTTATGCTTATATTTTCATTTGTTTATATCCTCTTTTATATTTATATTTTACACAAGTAAATCTTTATTGTTTTCACATTCAAACTTAAGTTTTAGCTCACTATTTCTATATACGACTATTTTATACATTTTATATTCATGCATTTTTTTATCATTTATTTTTGTACAAATTTTTTTAAAAGAAAAGAATCTTTTGAATAATTTTATTACATATTAACAAGTAATTACTTTTATTTATATGGGTGAATTTTACTTAAAAATAATATTTTGAGAATGAGTGCATTAATATTTTTTTCAACTTTCAAAATATCTAATATATCTAAAATTTAGAAACAACCTTTTATTAATTCTAAAGCTTCTAATTCTATTTTATTTTTAATACATTTTATTTTTGAAATCCAATATTTGTTGATAAATTACTTATTCTTATATTCCAAATCAATTTGCTATTTATCTTTAAATCCATATTTATTTTTAAATCAATTTTTTTTTTATAAAATTACTTATCTCTAAGTTTTAACCAAATCCTACTTATAATCTAAAATTTTAAAATCATTCAAGAAATTTCCTAATTAACACATGAATAAAATTCATAATTTATTTTCAAAATTAAATTAATTGCCAAATTAATCGTAGTTAATTTTCAGGAATGTTACAATATCAAACAAGGAATCAATTATGAGATCAGCCCCCTTCTGATGGATACCCAAAAAGCACAGGAAAAATTCCAACCAGCTAATGCATGTATTACAAGCATCATATGTACAACTATCATCTGGAATATATGGTGCGAGCGTAACAAAAGGGTTTTTAACGGAACAGAAGAACCAGTTGAATTGAAAATTAATCAGATTCTCATTCAAAGCAAACATCTTATTCAGCAGAGGATACAGATCCACAAATTAAATGAAGAAGAAAAACTTATCTTGTCGAATCTTTTTAAGGTAACAGATCTGCATGCCCTCTTTCGACCTCCTTGAATATCGGGTATTTGTTACTCAGCATCAGAAGTATAAAGATTGTCTTCGCTGTCAGATGAAGCTCATCAAGCTTCTCCGTTCCTTTGATAGTAAGAGATTTTGATTTGAGAATTTGGGAACGAGTATCCTCTCTCTCCCCACGGATTTTACTATTGCAGTTGAAACGTGGTAGGCCTGGTAGACCGTCGTTTTGTATTGGTATGGCTTTTATTTTTCCTATGTAACTTAGGTGATAGGAATTGTGCAAGATCACTGAAGCAAGCTGATCGTACGGATGGTTTTGAGACTGTACTTCTTGTGTTTACTCCTCCATCTGTTTGACAGCTTAGCTCTATATTGACTTGTTGTATTGTTACTATATGGAATTGATATGTACTCTTTTTCCTTACAAGGCACCCATATAGGTTAGGGGGGTTATAAGGTTTTAATGAGGCATATCAAGGAAATATATGCTTTATATAGTTTTAATAAAGTACCTTTTTTCCAAAAAAAAAATTCATTAAGGTGAAGTATTGAAGTAAGGAAGTAGAGAAAAAATAACCCAAAAGCAAAATGAATATAAGATCCGACACTATAAACTACATAAATTTCAAGGATTCATATTCAGCTATCCTAGTGTAAACTATGGTATGACAGATTTATGATGTTAGCCTCATTAAACTGAATGCTTTGAAATTTAGATTGTTATTCTTATGAGATCCGAATATAAGAAAGGATACACTAAATACTAATTATAAAATTAACTTATTATGTTATTTATGACACTTATTGAATGTAAGAGAATCCTCATACAACCTTTATATGGAATGTCAATGATATTTTGATGTTTATTTTATTTATTATTACTATTAAAGAGCTTATCGTGGTCCAACTAAAGTACAACATTATGTAAGAGGAATGCCACAATACATATTGTTGTCAATAATATCTTTCCAGCATGCATGAGCACTGAATGTTGATTGTTCATACGTAGTAAAAATGAAACTGTACTTACATTAATAAGATCTGACACAATTCTATTCTATATTCATAACAGTATGCTATATTTATATTTATTTTAATGTTCTGGGAATTGTGGGATTTATTTGTTTGACCGATAATTTCTTTTGAATCTTACTATTTTGCATCTGGGTTATTTTTTATGTGAAAGATTTAAATGTGTATTGGCATAATTAGGTGAGTTTTACTATAATTAAGCATAGAGTAGGCTAATCGTTTGCTAAATGTTTAATATCTCATTGATAACCTGCCATATATGAACCATACTTTAGAAAGAATGTATGCAAGTTGAGATTATAAGCATGGTTTAAACCCTATATTCATCTAACCCTTGAGACCTTTATGTTGATATTTAATAAGCATAACCAAAAAAGGATATAACTAACCAATATGATGCATATTGTTTCAAACAAAGAGTGAACAAATAGTTCTGAAATCATTCGACGGTAACGTTACTTGGAAAATTACAAAGAAAATGACATTATATTGAACTGATGTTTATTTGATTTGGTAAGTGTCTCAGTAAAGTGAATATAAACTTGAAATGTAGTTCATTGATTTGTTGTTTCAAATGATTCTCTCCTTGATGTTAATACATGTATATGATTTTAGGTGGATGTTCAAACTAACATGAGCATATGTAAGCTCAAATTATCATCACCGATTAATATATAAACCCACACTATGTCCAAGCCAAAGTGTGAATTTTTTGTCTTGTAGTTTTCATTTTATTTTCTAAGCTTAACTATTATATGTCCAAAAATTGAGTCTAGGACTCTGAATAAATAAATAAAAAATCCTATAACCCGGATGCATAATTGAGAGAAAGAATTGGTATGTGTCAATACCTCTCTATTAACAATCAATAGAATTAAGTTACCATCACAAATATAAATGAAAAAGCATAGTGAGCCAGAGAAACTAAATCATGGACTCATATTTTACTTTCGAAATGCCACTCAAGATATTGGATTTGTCACAGTAGACATCATTCATATACGAATCTCCCTATTATGTATAATAAAGCAACTGATCATCACAATTTGATGGTTTCATTAGGAAAAATCACAATAGGGTTCCTAATATGAGTGTTCATCGCAGCTAATTCTTTCAACTTCGACCCACTTCTATGAACTCTCGATGAAATGCTCCATAACGTCTCTTCAGGTCCCACTATGATTTCATAGCATTTGCCTTCATAACTGAGTGTTTGTTGCCCTTTCCCATTCCATTAGCCTACGACCACCCAGACCCAGACTGGTATTATTCAACTTCCCTACACTCTGCATTTGTAGGCAAACCTCACAGCATTGGACAAACTATAGAACACGTTAAATGTGCAAGTATGATATATCCGACAAAAAAGAAGCAAGGAAACACTTACTCTTCAGATAAAAAAATATGTTTATTATCCACTCTAATCGAATAACCTGACTTAAAGAGGTTTTTAGTCGGGTTGCAGAGAACCAAGCCTTCTCTTCATCAATGGACTTTCAACATTAATTATCTTTGGACCCGATTCCTACATCTATTGCTTGGATGGAAATTGAATTGTTGGTATTTCTTTAACAAATGGAGGAATTTCAACATACTATTTTTTGTTGCAAAGAATTTCAGATTAGATAAATAAATAATTTCACAATATAGCTTTAGTAGTTATATGTTATTTCTAATCATTCTCCCAAATTAAGACTGTGCAGAAGGAAAAAAACCTAAGATTTATTTCAACCTTAAAATAATGCTATACAAATTAACGTACAGGCCTTCGGGTCATTTGTGCGGGAAAATTGAGTGAAAACTCAGAAAATTCATCATAGATTACTGAAATTTTACCAACAAAATTGCAAGCTTTTGTGCTGTCCAAATTCAATAGATGACAAAATCAGATGATTAAGGTTGGTGGTAACAAGTTGGGATATAGGTGCCATGGTAGTGGATTTGTGTTGTAATGAAATGAAAAGTCGAAGTTATTGCGTAAAAAGTTGAAAAGGTAAAGGGCATTTTAGGTAGTTCCAAAAGACACGGTTGAATTCTTGAATTATTATCATTAGTAGTATGAAGTTCCAAACATTAGCAAAAACCTAATTAACGTACAAAATATTTCTTTTCTTCACACGTGTCATATGTCTAAGTCATCTATTGGTTCCCACCCCCGATCAACTTCCAATGTTAAATAAACATGAATGAACGAATACCATTTGCCTTGAGTACTTGAAATACTTGAACGAAAGAAAAAACATAACTACTATACTAAGAAAACATACCACAAAAATAATTGAAACAAAAAGACTGAATTTATTAAATATAATCATAGATACATTATGCAGTTTACTGCAAACATAGATCAGTCTATTTATGGGAAAAAAAGCCCCGTAAAGGACCAAAATCGAGCAAGTATCGGAATTGAAACTTTCAAGAATTTTAGCTGACTTAAACCAAACTGAAAATTGAAAATTTAAACTTTGACTAAAGATGGTAACAAAACCTATTTAACAAAACTCAAGTGCTATGTCCAGCATCTAAGATTAAAACTACGTGCTCCGAATCAACTATGTACCAACAAATCTTAGATCATAGGTTCGAATGATGCGTATAGCATAATTCAAACCACTAGACATACGTTGACTTGTCATATTCTATATAAAACCTTAGATTAAAACTACGTACCAACACCTAAGTATCCAATTTTCAAAAGTGAAAAAAAGTGCTACATTACCTTTTTGGAAGTGGGAATGACAGTTCCCAAAAGTGTGATGAGCATAGCATTACTAGCTCCGGTGCCACCAAATCCTGCAACTTTTGAATCTGATTCAACTCCTTAGTTGTTTGAATAACATTTTTACAACACCTTTAATGCAATAGGTATATTATTGCATGCTCAATCGAGTGATTTTTATTTCACAAATCCCATGTAATCAAACTCGATGGGTGTTAATGTGCTCAGAATTAGTTTCACTTGCATCAATCAATCTGCTTCGTTGGAACAACATACAACTCACAAGCACAACCAAAAACTAAACATATGTGCATGAACACAGAGAGTACTACAATACCTGTGCAAGGACTATACTCATGTGATAAGAAATTTATGAATTTTTTTCGGCTAAAATGCAGCTTAAAATGATAAAACTAGTGTGACTGAAAAATAACTAAATAAAAATAATTATAATTTAACCCTGCGGTACTCACTTGACTATGAGTGTATGACATATAGCTAGAGGTACACATATTAAACCAGTGACGCCCCACCTCTATACCCACGCTAGCCAAGGACACTACATGGTAATGCCGTCAACTAACACGGAGAATAAGGCTGGTTGGGAGCGACCATCTATAGCTTTGCTCTAACTATCTATTGAATACATCGACAATAAACATATCAAACAGGTCGACATACCCAATGAATACTTAAAACATAACCATAGGTGGTTGAAGGATCTATCAAAACAGAATATGACAACTCAAATGTAATATACATCACAGAACAGTAAATCATCATATACACATATACTGATACATCGCAGAGTATACAAAATAATACATGTCAAGTGGTATAGCAGACCACAATATACAGACGAGTTCACAAGAATAAATATCAGAGTTACAACATGATAGGACTACACGAAAGCTATGACAAAAAGAAGCTAGTGGAGTAGTCCATGCGGAAGCAAAATAGGCTAAGTCCAAAAGTACCTAACCTGAAACATCTCGGTCTGACCCGAGTATAAAATACACGGGTCAGTCTAGCTAAACAAATCAGTTAGATAAACTGAACAACAATAAACCTATAAGGTTACAAGGTATAACATATATCTCTAAGGGAGATAACACAATCATCCAACAAAAGATGAATCATATGATAACAAGCCTCATATCATTGGCAACATATAGAAACAAAGGATAAGAATATCCCCAAAACAAGCCAAAAAGGCAAATAACAAATACCAATAAGGTATACAAGTTCCACAAGGTAAACGTTACGCATCATGCGGCTCATAATGACCAACACCGAAGGGCGATACCAAGGGAATATACATATGAATGAAACATCATAAAATTTGCTCGAGCTCAGTACTGTACAAACAAGGATCCATGAGCCCGAAGACTCCAAACCCAATATCACCCATGCGGCTCATAACGACCAACATCGGAAGCGATACTAAAGGGCAACCCAATATCACCCATGCGGCTCATAACGACCAACATCGGAAGCGATACTAAAGGGCAACAAACCCGAAGGCACATAACCGAAGGCAACAAACCGTAGTGGTGAAGGTCAGAGACCCAGTACTGGACACCACTAACTGGCAGAATGTGTCATAACTCTCAAAAAGGAATCCGAAAAGTGTTAACGTATGTCCCATAACCATTCGTTCGCACTAAACAGTTTACTATCCGTCAGCCACTTTCACACTCAAAGCAGTACAAAGTTTACCTCATATCATCGATAAACCAAACCCGAAGGTCAAAACGATCAATCGAATAGGTCGGGGACTAATCGGAAAGATAAACACACAGATTCATGGTCCGTGTTTTGCCTAACCATTTAATCACCCTTCCACTTCGCTCGAAGTGCGAAATTGTGTGTTTTAAATAGAATTTATAAATCGGAGAAGCAAACTTTTAATAGATTTGAAGAAATCATTTACAAAACCCGTGAATGAAGTCAAAAAGGAATCATCAAGGTCAAATATGCAAAAACAACTAATTGGAATCAATTTAAATCGATAAAAGTGAAAATCACAAACAAATAGGCATAGTGGACAAAATGAAGCAGGTCAGTCGACTGGCCTACTGCAGTCAGTCGACTGATCCACAACCCGAGAGTTTTTACTCACTGCAGTCAGTCGACTGACTGCAGGGGGTCAGTCGACTAGCTGTAGCTGGAATTGTTTTCCAGCCTAGCAAATGGTGGAGCAACTCACCCCATTTGCAACATATCGAGCAATGGACTTAAGAGGATTTTGCCAAACGATAATCCAACACCATTGACTCCAATTTACCACCAACAACCATGATCGAACATCAAAGTTATGATTTTCAAGGATTTGACTCCAAAACTCCAAAAATGAAATGTTAACCAATTCAATTCAAACCAAAGGCAAATGCATATGAACAAGGTGTTAGGAATTCATACCCAACATCGATGAAATCAAGAGAAGTAGATGTGAGTTCAAAACTCACCTTTTTTCTCAAAAACAAGAAGATGGAGCTCAATAACAAGGAGAAGACCAACCAAACACTACTTCAACTCAACAAGCTTCAATCTAACAATAAAACACATATTTCCCAATTTAGGTTTAGGAAATTTTTCTGAAATTGAAGAGGAGAAGAGTTGAAGAAGATGAAGAAGAACTTACCAATGGATTCTCTTTGATTTTTGGAGCAAGAATTTGGATTTTGCAAATGGATTTAGGGCTAGGAGTTTCTAATTTCCTTTCTCTTCCCCCATTTCATTTTTAAGCTTAAGTTTTAAGAAATGGAATAAGTGAATGAGAGGAGAGGGCTGAGTTAGGGTTAATTAGATAGTTAGTGGGCTGAACCCTACCCAAAACCCAATAGAAAAAGGGTCAAAATTTCACAAATTCCAAACATATCAAAGATTATACTCAAAAAGATCGCAAACGCCATTTTGGAATCAATGGAAATGGTTTCGAGTCCCAATTCGGCCGTTTGCAAAAAGTAACATTTCGGACCCAAATCCGACTAACGACGCTATATTTAAATTAAACATTTAAATATAAAATCGTTAAATATGCGGGTTGTTACAGATCTCCCCTCCTTACAAAATTGCGTCCCCGCAATTCCTAGAGACAATATTTGTAACAACTACATACATAAAACATTCCAAAGAAAAGGAAATAAGCTCGAGATGAAAAGACATACTCACCGTTTCAAAGCGAAGAAAGAAAACCCGGATAAGATCGCTCGATATACTCTCTGGTTTCCCAAGTACAGTCATTGGGATTAGCGGACTATTGAACTTTAACGAGCGGCACATCCTTGTTTCGAAGGTGTCGCACCTCCGTGTCAAGCACGCGAATAGGTTGCTGTACAATAGATAAGTCCGGTGAGATCTCAAGCTCTTGCAAATCAGGAGAAGTAATAACATAATCCGACTCCCGAAGACACTTCCGAAGTTGCAAGACGTGAAACACGTCATGAATGCCAGATAAATGAGCTGGGAGTGAAACTCGATAAGCCACAGGGCCAATACGTTCAGTAATAGAAAATGGTCCTATAAAGCGAGGAGCCAATTTCCCAGTCACACTGAAACGCATAACCCCCTTCAAAGGAGAAACACGAATAAAAACAAGATCGCCGATCGAGAACTCGAGAGGCTTCCTACGGTTGTCCGCATAGGATTTCTGACGACTCTGTGCCTCTTTCATTCTCAATCGAATAAGATCAATCTTCTCGGAAGAATGACGAACAAAGTCCGGGCCAAGAATAAGCTTCTCCCCAGATTCCAACCAACAAGAAGGTGATCGACATGGTCTTCCGTATAAGGCTTCGAAAGGAGCCATACCGATACTAGACTGAAAACTATTGTTGTAGGAGAACTCTACTGGAGGTAGGTGATCCTCCCAACTTCCACCAAAATCAAAAATACAAATACGGAGAAGATCTTCCAAGATACGATTCACCCGTTCAGTCTGTCCGTCAGACGGCGGATGATAAGCTGTAGAAAAATTAAGCTTTGTTCCCAAAGCTTGCTGAAGACTCTTCCAAAAATGACTCGTGAATAAAGGATCACGGTCACTCACAATAGAACTAGGAACACCGTGAAGTCTCACGATTTCCTTGACATACAACTTAGCCAAATGCGAAGCAGTCCTATTAGACTTAATAGGGACGAAATGAGCAGACTTAGTGAGGCGATCAACAATAACCCAAATGCTAGAATGGCCCGATCTCGAACGAGGTAGGCCGTCAATGAAATCCATAGAAATTTGATCCCATTTCCACAATGGAATCTCAAGAGGCTGAAGAAGACCCGAAGGACGCTGATGCTCGGCTTTAAAACGCTGACAAGTTATGCAATTGTTCACATAACTCGCCACATCGCGCTTCATGCCTTCCCAATAATAAAGACGACGCATATCGGCATACATCTTGCTACTACCGGGATGAATGGTATACTTAGAACGGTGACAATCATCAAGAATGTCATGCCTAAGTGCAAAGTCAGAAGGCACAAAAAGACGGTTCTTTTTACGAAGACACCCATGAGAATCAATGCTGAAATCTTGCAACGCCTCATCACAAGATCCAGACTCACAAAGCTGAATAAGATGCAACAATTCAGGATCACACCGCTGACCATCGGCAATACGATCCAATAAAATAGGTCGAGCTTCCAAACTAAATAATAGAATAGGAGAATCAGAAGATGAACCTTGATCACGAATTTCACAAAAAGATAGAGTCTCAAGAATATTCCATTCGGCAAGCATCATAGAAATAACAGCCGAATGTTTGCGACTAAGCGCATCTGCAACACGATTACCCTTACCAGGGGTATACTCGATATCAAAGTCATAAGAAGCAAGAAACTCGAGCCAACGCTGTTGCCTCATATTGAGTTCCTTCTGAGTAAACAAATACTTCAAAGATTTATGATCGGTATAGAGAATGAAGCGCTCGCCCAATAAATAATGTCGCCAAATCTTCAAGGCAAAGACAATGGCGGCAAGCTCAAGATCATGAGTGGCATAGCGAACTTCATTCGGACGCAGTTGCCTAGAAGCATAAGCAACTACCCGATCCTTCTGCATAAGAACAGCACCGAGACCACTACCACAAGCATCGGTGTAGACAACAAGATCATGATTCCCTTCGAGAACCACAAGAATAGGAGCATTAGTGAGAAGTTCTTTCAATGTCTGAAAGGAAGCTTCACACTTGTCGGACCAAATAAAACGAATGCCTTTCCAAGTAAGGCAAGTAAGAGGAAGCACAACCCGGGAAAAATCCTTAATGAACCGACGGTGATAACCCGCCAATCCAAGGAAACTACGAATCTCATGAACATTTTCAGGCCTCTTCCAATTCTGGATGGCTTCGATCTTTGAGGGATCGACAGAAATGCCATCGGAAGATACTACATGGCCTAAGAACTTAACCTTATTCTCCCAAAAGTGGCACTTGGAGAATTTGGCTCTAAGCTGATGATGACGGAGAGTACTCAAGACAATCCTCAAGTGATTAGCGTGCTCAGCTTCAGACTTAGAATAAATAAGGATATCATCAATGAACACAAGGACGAACTTATCGAGATATTCCCGGAATACTCGATTCATGAGATCGACAAAGAAAGCAGGAGCGTTCGTCAAACCGAACGGCATAACGAGCCACTTAAAAGAACCATATCGAGTGCGGAAAGCTGTAAGAGGTATGCTATCCTCCGTGACTCGTAACTGATGAAAACCCGTGGCAAGGTCGAGCTGAGAAAAGACCTTAGCACCACTCAATAGATCGAACATGTCATCGATCCTAGGCAATGGATACCTATTTCTGATGGTTAACTCGTTAAGCTTGCGATAATCAATGCAAAGCCTAAGAGTTCCATCAGACTTCTTCACGAAGATGACCGCGGATCCCCACGGAGAAAAACTGGACTGAATCAACTGCTTGGACTCAAGCTCTAAAAGCTGCTTCTTGAGTTCCTCATTTTCCTTTGTAGACATCCTCATGGGAGGACGACTAACTGGCTGCGCGCCTGGAATGAGATCAATGCGGAACTCAATTGCCCGTTTGGGTGGCAAACCCGATACAGGCTCAAAAACATCAGAAAAGTCACAAGCAACAGGAATACGAGATATATCATCATCTCCTCGCGAATCAAGAGAATATAAAGCCATTTCGGAATTATCCACATCCCCAAGAATAAGAGATAGCTGAGTAGGCGAATCCTGATGTCGAAGATATACAATCCTTTCCGAATAAATAATCCTGGCATCATATCTCACTAGCCAGTCCATTCCCAAAATCATATCAAATCCCAAACAAGAAATAACATGCAGATTCGCACGGAAAGAAAAGCCACATAAAATAATCTCAACATCATCACAAAGCAAACTAAGGGTCGCGGATCCCCCAATTGGATTCGCAATCCTTAAAGAAGTAATCAAACAAGAAACATCCAAAGATAAATCATCAACGAGCTTTTTCGATACGAAAGAATGTGATGCACCCGTATCGAAAAGAACTCGAATACTATGGTCATGAAATAAAATAGAACCTTCCAAAATAGATGAAGATATACCTTTGGGCTGAGAGGGACCTTCAGAAGCCTTAGCAGCATAAAGCCTGCTAGACTTGGCACTAGCCGGAACAGTAGGGCAAGCTGAAACATGATGACCTTCCTTCTTGCAATAACGGCAGAAGAGAGGCTTAGGACAAGCTCGAATAATATGATCCGGAGAACCACAATTAAAACACTTTCGAACGAAAGGTGTTTCGGAAGACTGAGGCTGAGAGCTAAGACCACCGGTCTTCTTCTTCTTAGAAGGAAAAGGTTTCTTCTGAATTGGGAACGGCCTCTTGTTGGGGTTTTTGGAAACCTCAACATCAACATCACTATCACACTCCTTCTCGACGGTCTCTAGATGAAGTGCCGAATCAACCAACTCCTCAAAAGAAAGTTTAAGCTGGAGCAACAAAGATTTCTTAAGATATTTCTTAAGACCAGAAACAAACTTCAAATTCTTCTTATAAGAAGTGCTGATGAATTCAAGACCATATTGAGACAAAGCCTCGAATGATGCAACATACTCAGAAACAGAAGATTCCCTTGCTTCAACTCAAGGAAGCGACGGGTCAATAAAACTTTTTCAGATTCAGGAACGAACTTGAGTTCGAATCGTCCCCGAAACTGAGTCCAAGAAAGAGTAGACTCATCAATCTTGGCTACAAGAAGCTCATACCAATCAAGGGCACGCTCTTGTAATAAGCTAGAAGTTACAAGAACTCTATCATGGTCTGAAAGATCCATGCGAGAAAAGATACGTTCGCACGTACGAAGCCAAGCTTGGACTTCAAGAACGGATTCGGAGCCTTTAAACGGCTTCCCTCCAAGATGAGCAAAATCACTGCACTGACGTGCAAAGGCAGACTTGCGAGGTGGAGACACTCGAGGAGGAACTGAAGGCTGAGTGCTCCTAAACAACTCCAAAAACTGATCGGCAGACATATAAACGCCATCCGGATGTGTGCCACTGGATTGCCCAGCATCCGAACGTCGTCCCCTGCCTCTTCCAGCCATACGCTGAAGGTCAAGATAAGGAAAAGATTATTCACAAGGTAGATATTTCAATATGGGATACTACGGAATAAAATGCATTCCTAGACGTATTCCCAAACTCTATCTAACCTTGACGGAATAGAGAGACACGATGATTCAAAGATTTATATCACTTGTACACTTTGATGTACTGTAATATATGCATCTATTCTGTGTTTATCATATTTTGTTCTGAACCCTGCTTTGATACCACGCTGTGACGCCCCACCTCTATACCCACGCTAGCCAAGGACACTACAGGGTAATGCCGTCAACTAACACGGAGAATAAGGCTGGTTGGGAGCGACCATCTATAGCTTTGCTCTAACTATCTATTGAATACATCGACAATAAACATATCAAACAGGTCGACATACCCAATGAATACTTAAAACATAACCATAAGTGGTTGAAGGATCTATCAAAACAGAATATGACAACTCAAATGTAATATACATCACAGAACAGTAAATCATCATATACACATATACTGATACATCGCAGAGTATACAAAATAATACATGTCAAGTGGTATAGCAGACCACAATATACATACGAGTTCACAAGAATAAATATCAGAGTTACAACATGATAGGACTACACAAAAGCTATGACAAAAAGAAGCTAGCGGAGTAGTCCATGCGGAAGCAAAATAGGCTAAGTCCAAAAGTACCTAACCTGAAACATCTCGGTCTGACCCGAGTATAAAATACACGGGTCAGTCTAGCTAAACAAATCAGTTAGATAAACTGAACAACAATAAACCTGTAAGGTTACAAGGTATAGCATATATCTCTAAGGGAGATAACACAATCATCCAACAAAAGATGAATCATATGATAACAAGCCTCATATCATTGGCAACATATAGAAACAAAGGATAAGAATATCCCCAAAACAAGCCAAAAAGGCAAATAACAAATACCAATAAGGTATACAAGTTCCACAAAGTAAACGTTACGCATCATGCGGCTCATAATGACCAACACCGAAGGGCGATACCAAGGGAATATACATATGAATGAAACATCATAAAATTTGCTCGAGCTCAGTACTGTACAAACAAGGATCCATGAGCCCGAAGACTCCAAACCCAATATCACCCATGTGGCTCATAACGACCATCATCGGAAGCGATACTAAAGGGCAACCCAATATCACCCATGCGGCTCATAACGACCAACATCGGAAGCGATACTAAAGGGCAACAAACCCGAAGGCACATACCCGAAGGCAACAAACCGTAGTGGTGAAGGTCAGAGACCCAGTACTGGACACCATTAACTGGCACAATGTGTCATAACTCTCAAAAAGGAATCCGAAAAGTGTTAACGTATGTCCCATAACCACTCGTTCGCACTAAACAGTTTACTATCCGTCAGCCACTTTCACACTCAAAGCAGTACAAAGTTTACCTCATATCATCGATAAACCAAACCCGAAGGTCAAAACGATCAATCGAATAGGTCGGGGACTAATCAGAAAGATAAACACACAGATTCATGGTCCGTGTTTTGCCTAACCATTTAATCACCCTTCCACTTCGCTCGAAGTGCGAAATTGTGTGTTTTAAATAGAATTTATAAATCGAAGAAGCAAACTTTTAATACGATTTGAAGAAATCATTTACAAAACCCGTGAATGAAGTCAAAAAGGAATCATCAAGGTCAAATATGCAAAAACAACTAATTGGAATCAATTTAAATCAATAAAAGTGAAAATCACAAACAAATAGGCATGGTGGACAAAATGAAGCTGGTCAGTCGACTGGCCTACTGCAGTCAGTCGACTGATCCACAACCCGAGAGTTTTTACTCTCTGCAGTCAGTCGAATGACTGTAGGGGGTCAGTCGACTGGCTGTAGCTGGAATTGTTTTCCAGCCTAACAAATGGAGGAGCAACTCACCCCATTTGCAACATATCGAGCAATGGACTTAAGAGGATTTTGAAAAACGATAATCCAACACCATTGGCTCCAATTTACCACCAACAACCATGATCGAACATCAAAGTTATGATTTTCAAGGATTTGACTCCAAAACTCCAAAAATGAAATGCTAACCAATTCAATTCAAACCAAAGGCAAATGCATATGAACAAGGTGTTAGGAATTCATACCCAACATCGATGAAATCAAGAGAAGTAGATGTGAGTTCAAAACTCACCTTTTTTCTCAAAAACAAGAAGATGGAGCTCAATAACAAGGATAAGACCAACCAAACACTACTTCAACTCAACAAGCTTCAATCTAACAATAAAACACATATTTCCCAATTTAGGTTTAGGAAATTTTTCTGAAATTGAAGAGGAGAAGAGTTGAAGAAGATGAAGAAGAACTTACCAATGGATTCTCTTTGATTTTTGGAGCAAGAATTTGGATTTTGCAAATGGATTTAGGGCTAGGAGTTTCTAATTTACTTTCTCTTCCCCCATTTCAGTTTTAAGCTTAAGTTTTAAGAAATGGAATAAGTGAATGAGAGGAGAGGGCTGAGTTAGGGTTAATTAGATAGTTAGTGGGCTGAACCCTACCCAAAACCCAATAGAAAAAGGGTCAAAATTTCACAAACTCCAAACATATCAAAGATTATACTCAAAAAGATCGCAAACGCCATTTTGGAATCAATGGAAATGGTTTCGAGTCCCAATTCGGCCGTTTGCAAAAAGTAATATTTCGGACCCAAATCCGACTAACGACGCTATATTTAAATTAAACATTTAAATATTAAATCGTTAAATATGCAGGTTGTTACAAAACCTACATGTTTCTCTTGTTCTTTTCAAAATACTGGATAATTAGCATTACCTTGCACCACTTGTTTGAACCACAGTGTTGTTGAGAAGGGCCATTTGGTTGTCCTCTCTATTCATTGACAGGATTAAACCAAAATGGTGGACGATAGTTGGATTGCTGAGGATGGTCATTAATGGTATCCAAAGGCAAAATTCCATTGTCTTCCAGGTAGAATATACCCATGTCAATTGTCTTATGTATTATGCCATGTGAAAAAATGAGACTATCATCGTGTGTGAAATAAACCTAGTCTCCCTTATTCACTGCAATACTGGGAATATCCTTTGCCAATAGCATTATAGATGGGCTGAAACCTAAAATGAAAACAGCAACATCTGTTCCAAAGCTACTAACCTCGCCCATTGGTAACAATCTTGAATTAGTTTATAAATTTTGAAACTTTCTGTTTGTATAGGAACACCATTATCATCGTCTACAACCATGCAGCCAATGACCTTATATATTAAGAAAAGATTAGAGCCACATGGCGACGGAACAAAGTATCTTTTACCATCTCTTTCCGCTACCCAACCCTCTTGACAAAAACTGGTTGAGAGGAAGTTGAATAATTCAATATATTAAAGGCAAAAAGCTTCCCTTCACAGTTCATAGCATACAAAAGACCTTTATAGAAGCGAGCATCCTCAAAATTAATTAAAGGCGGATGATGCAAGTCCATGACTCATCTAATTTGCGTACAAAAGCAAGCTCCTCCATGCAATTGTGAATAAGGACAAATATCAAACTAGCAGAAGAAGAGGTGGGGAATAAAGCAACCTTATGATAGAAGTACTTCTGAGCATGGTCTACACCCCATTCAACCGGATTATTGGTTGATGAAGGTGCATCCCGTATTAAATAGTGAGAATGATTGGTTATCAGGTCACGAACAGTGCCTTCGCAATAGGGTAAAGTGGTGATTGCAAGGAGTAGTTTGTGAGATCCAGTTATTGGGTTCGTGGCATGAATCTAACAAATTTCATCCACCGAGATTATGAATCCATGCGAAGATCCAACGATGTTGTGATATTTCAAGATAGATAGATTGAAATTGTATAAAGATTTCGGATCTGCTGCTAGGTTCCTCGCATAGCGGAATTCGGGTTGATGAGGAGATAAGAGAATCAGCCATGGCAGATGAGATTTTAGGGGACAACACATTTTCATGGTTGACCGCTACGATTGACATACAGCGCCTGCTCGGATGAATTCAATCAAATCCAAGTGTTTTATAATCAGATCTAAGAGTTCATCATTAATATTGGACCAATCTCAAAACAAAGACATTTCTTTTACCCCCAGTCGACGATAAACAAGTTTTGGGGGAGAAACTGATTCTTACCATTGGAAAGCATCTAATATTTACATCTATTTTACATGATATTCCTAAATAACCAACCTCTTCTCTCACCTCCTTTGGTTACAAGCAAGCAAATAGTATTGTAAAAAGGGTCATATTTAAATTTTAGTTACATTAATAACTTTTTTTTAACTTAACAGAATAAATTTACCATATATTTCATAATTGATTTTAATTTCCATCAGAGCACAGATATTAAAAATTGTTAAGTTTATATGGTAAACCTTTTAAGATAAATTTACCAACAAGTTGGTTGTCCTTTTAACTTAGATATAAAATATTGCTAGATAGTACATTTTGAAATAAAAATGTCAATTTTGTTCTTATAAATATGCTAAATATATTGTTATTATTTATTATTGAACATTGCTAAACGAATAAATGAATAATTATTTATGATTTGTAAGTGTTTTAAGACAAGTTTTATTAAGAAAAATTTTGAGTTTGATATCACAATGTGATACATTTGATTAGAAGATGATCTATATATTTAACTCTAAATTTTAACAATGGAAAAATCTGAAACAAAAAAATTAAATATATTTATGTATTATAAAAATCTAAAATAAATATCGAAATATTCAACAGAATGAAGCTGTAATAAAAATTAAATTATAACATGATTTTTAGCTCTAAATTTGATGAATGATAGTGGAAACAAAGTCCAAATTGCGAGAAATCGTATTGTTATTTTAATTTTGTCAAAATACTCGAATTTTTAACCAATTATTTGATATTATTTTAATAGCAATTCCTATGTGATAATAATTTAAAAGAAACCAAATATTTAGCTCAAAATAAAAGTTAGTAAGTAATACTTTTATTATATGATAAATCCACAAAAATAAATTTTGTTACTTTAAAAGTAAAAAAAAATTGAATATCAATGACGTGATTGCCTTCGAATATCTATTATTTTTCTTCTATAATCATGCTTTGATGAATCAATATAATGTGAATCTGCCTTAATGTATAAAAAAGATTGTATAATAACAAAAAGATAACAACATGAATGAGAAATTTGAACTATATGATGGACCATAACATAGTATGATCAGAGGGAACGAATGAAATATGAATGTTATACTGATATACAATTTAATTGATTAATATATATACATGTATATATTGATGGTTAATTACATTACTTTTATTGATTTAAGACTTAAAGACTTACTAAATTTTTAGGATAAGTGTCTGATAATAAATTTTTTTGTATTTGATGTTTCATGATTGACACAATAGATAGATGACTTATATGTTAAACTACGAATATTCATTGAGACGGTAATAAATATATCTAAAACAAATTGTGTAACAGTAACATATCAATACGTTTTATGCATTATGATTAAATTTTCTAACAAATATATAAATGTTCATTCACAATGACAACATGATACAATGGAAGTTTAACATATTTAATTGATTACTTAATATGCATATACATAAGTGTTTATAGTATACGTTTATTAAGAAATTGAGCTTTTGAAGAAATACTTTTGTGGATTTGAAAATGAATCGACAATAGAGAATTAAAAGAAATAGATGTAAAGTATTTTAAAAGAATTGGAGAAACTGAGAAACCACTTAAGGTTGATAATGGATATCCAAAAAATCCAAAATTTATTTGCATCTGCATCAGAAAAGCAGATTAATATCTGATATATAGAAAGCGGATATGAGCATGAATATAGAGACATCCAAAAATTATATGTCTGTTTTTGTCAACATTATAGTTTATTTCTGACAATCCTCACTTGAGCGCTACCTAAAATAAAAGTTTGAAGTAAATTAAATTGGAATTTTTTAGTGGAAATTTTAAAATTTTGAAGTTTTTATGATTTTTAAAGAAACGGTCAACTTATGGTTTTTTGGAATAAAAGATAAATTAGGATTTTTGTGTTGTAAATTTATTATGTAACGAAATTTTGTGATATTTAGAAAATTAAAATAATTAGAAATCTTTAAATAAAATGTATGTCATGATGTGTGGAGATTTCATTATTTTTTTAAGAAATTGTTTTAATTGTAAAACGAGATTAATAAATATTTAGTTTACAATTAGTCATTGTATTTAAGGAATAGGGGTTTTTAGGCTCATGGAAAAAGTCAGAGAAAAATTTAGTTTCAAGAACAAGAAGTTTGTTTTTTAGGCTGAAAGACACTTTTTAGTGTAAATCACAGAATGATAGTTGCAACTATCATTTCGGTTTACACTAAAAAGTGTCCTTTAGACTAAAAGCAAACTTGTTGTCCCCGAGACTAATTTTTTTTGCAACTTCTTCCTTGTGTCTATTTACCTGTAAGGAATATTAGTATTTTTCTTTAGATTCGTGTTAAAATATTTTACATGCGTAATATGAGGAAAAAATAAATAAGTGAATTTTAGATTTACTAAATAGTATTGATCTGGGATAAAAAATTGTTGTAATTTATTTTGTAGAATATAAATTAAAAAAGAGAATAGGAATTTAAAAGAATAAAAAGAATATGAAAGAGACTGATTTCATTTATTATTGGGTTAGTTATAACCCAAAGTCCAAACTGATTTTTTTTAAAAAGAAGTTTTCCCCATTTTCTCTTTTACTATACATTCAATATCGAAAGAAAAATTAGAATTCTTCCTCTTCTTCCTCTTGAAAACTTTAGGCTTATTTCATCAATTAAAATCAATTTAAATTCTAGAAACTCAAGATAAAGTTACGTAGCTTTCTCAACCACTAATACATATTTTGGGTTGTTTAATTTCGTTTTTTGCAGTAGAACTGAATGGGTTTTGTTCTTCTTCGGTTGACCATTCCTTAGGTTGGGCTAATGTTAAGGACCAAGGTTTAATTTGTGATTTTTGCTGGCAATTCTAAGGAGGTAAGTTAAGTGACGCTGATAACTATCCCTAATTCGGTCGCATGCAGCTATTGTTGTCGATATTTTCATTTTAGTTGCAATTTGAGTGTGAATTTGATGCATTTGCTAAGTAATGATTGTTAGAAGTTTTAATTTGTTAAAATAGCAAGTGTTTATTCCAATCTTTGATCATTTTATGTAATATAAGCTTGCTTTGGGTGAATACATTCTTTTTATTATATATAAGTCCCCTTTATAACTAATTCAAGTCTCGAAAGTCAAGAAACGACCATCAACGTCATTTACCTTAAGCTGAAAAGTTCTAGGATTTCCCAACACCAGTGCAACCGTGGGATGCCCACATGAGGTCGTAACCAGGAGCATATTAGCTCTAGGGTTGTATCTCTTTATTGTTTCTATTTCTTTGATTACTTTTCTTTATTTGTTTTATGTGATTTTCAGAATTTGAATTTCATATTCCTTCTTGAGTTTCAACTCTTTGAATATATATATGTGTGTGTGTGTTTATGTGTGTGTGTGTATAAAATTCCATAAAGTTTCTTTAAAGAATAAATTTTTATATATCTACAACTTTTCATTATATACGTTTAATTTACATTCAAATAAAAAGTAAATTTTAAGCAAAACTTTTCAAGTTTTAGTGATATAAAATATATTTTTTAAATCAACTTTATGTAATTATATATATACATGCGTATATATGATTTTGAAATTTAAATTATATATGTGTAAATATGAATATTCCGAGTAGCACATTAATATAGAAATTAAGTAATAATAGCGTTTTCTAAAGTATGACAATTTGAATCATGTATTCATCCAGGCCTTTAAAATATACATATATTTATAGATATATTGACTTTACAAGACATTATACATACTTTTATTTTTTTAAGTTAGCTTTCGAACTAAAATATCCTTTCTATGAAACGAGTACTATAATTAAGTGATTTAGCAGTACAAGTAGTACGAGACATTTGTATCAGTTCATCGATTAATTATTTGACCCATTGTATGGAGTATTTTGAGTGAGTAGAATTGTCTACCTTACAGTAAAATTCCGGTAATGCCAAGCGGTATGGGACACACAAGTAATACTCGAAGATTACTATATGAGAGTCTATTACAGTTTTGACCAGCATTAACCACTTATGGCTTGGCATGCTTTATGCCTGTCTTATGGTTTGGCATGTTTTATGCTTGTCTTGTGGTTCAGCATGCCTCGTGCTCATCTTATTGTTTGGTGTGCCTCGTACTCGTCTTATGGTTCAGCGTGCCTCGTGTTTGCCTTATGGTTCAGCGTGCCTCGTGCTCTTCTTATGGTTCGATGTTGTTAGTCCTTGAGATGATGGTTTTGATGACAACAACCTTAGTATTTGTTATAAAATATAAATACTAACAATATAGTTTAGATATATATGTATATGTAGGATATAACCATGTAGGTACCAAGAATGAAGATTGTAGAGTGTAGGGATTCAAGACTGAAGATATCAAGATTGAAGACTCATGAGTATCAAGATATCAACAGTTCAAGGTTTCAAAGTACAAGATAAGTAGAGTCTAGAATTATGTTAAAACTTCTTGAAAGCACTTACATCTTTATTTGAAATTTATTCATGGAATGGAATCCACTTCAAGCCTGTTAAAGGGATGGAACCCATGGCAATATCTAGTGGAACATATAGTGGTCCTATTTTGATATCCACTAATTTTGTGAAAATGCTTTTCAAAAATATATCTCTTATTTTAAATGTTTTCAAAACATTCTTTCAAAAAGGCATCTCTCTTGTTCGAAATATTTTAGCCTCAAAATTATCTTTATCATTTTTAATATTTTGATTTCAAAATTGTCCTTGATTTTAAACTATCTCTTATTTTAAATATTTAGCTTTTAAATATTTATATACTTAGATTTTAAATCAGTTTATAGATTAAGATTATATATATTAAAAATTACTTTTATATGTTTAAACTATATTCAAATATATTTACAAAGTTTAGAAACTATTTTGAAAAATATAGAAACCAATTTTAATAAGAAAATCAAAATTACCATTTTTGCCTGGAGCATGTCGACATACTCCTACCCCCCACGTCGACATGGTACCCGTTAAAATTCAAATTTTCAAAGGAAGCGTCTATTCGAAGTATCCTTTCACGAATAGATATGGCTGTTAATCTTGTATAAATACCAGTAGTTCTAAACGAATTTTTAATCAGATTTCACTCATTTTCCTCTCCTCTTCATCTTCCACAGTTATTCTAAAGATCCAAAACTATATTGTGCCGAAATACCAAGTGAATCAAACTTGATTATCTCTTATTTGATTCTCTGCCACTCTGTCCATAAGATCTCAGTGCTATTTAGAGTTATAGGATCATTTGTAAATCAAACTATTGAGTAAAAGGTTCAATTGAGCTTTGAAATCAATTGAGTGTGATCGGTGCCCCGGAAATCAATTAGGTAATCTTGTGGTCTAGTTAAATCAAGAGAGTGTGCCTCAGACTCGAATACAGGAGGGTGTACCTCGTAGTCTTGAAACTGAGGGTGTAATCTAGGAGATTATTTTGAAAAAAAATCCATACAATTGTGCGGAACTGGATGTAGGGTATCGTCGAACCAATATAAAATCCTGGTGTGTTCTTTCCTTTACTGCTTTTATTTAGTATTTGCGTCTGTATCTAGTTATGTGATTATATCTGTATCTGTGAATTGCATTTGTTGGTGATTAAATTACATAAGTTTCAAAAAGATTTAGAAAATACATAAAACACTATTCAACCCCCTCTAATGTTATTCCAGCCTTAAGATCCGTAATCCGCATTTCTAACATTTGGCATCAAAGCATTGGTTTTCAAAGTTTTCATAATCTGAATTGTGAAAATTTTTAAAATGGCAATTTTTTTAGTTATTAACATTGTTTTCATATGGATATGTCACAGAATCATCATGATATTATTGTTTAAAACTATATTTAGTTATTTTGAAATTTACTTGATTCTATAAAAAAAGTTATGTTGTTTTGTAGGAAAAGAGTTATTTCTAATGACTGTTGGTTAAAAGATACTAGATGGTCATTCATTGATCAAGAAGAACTAATGGATATATAATGACAGTCGATAATGAAATGGATACCAGATCAATATAAAGCTTTTGATTCTCATCTAAAACATGATATGATACTATAATTCTCTCCATCTACTTCGCAATGCCACTGGTTTCGTGCGAATCCGTCAAGAAATAACCAAGTTATGGTCAAATGAAATTTTGGTAAACAAAGAGAAAAAGAAAGCAAAATTGTCAATGGTATTCTACAAATTGCATCCATATATTTGCGTATTTTGTCCCATCTCCTTTTCCAAATAGTAGTGCTTGTTCTCACGGTCATTTTGATGGGTGGATCATCAAATTCCGATCAAAATTGAATGAGATATGACAGTTTGAAGTTGGCTATTCAAAACTGAAAACTATGTACGAGATTTTCTACATTTCTCCTACTGTTCGGCCTGTTACACCGAAATACCATCCAAATTCGTCACCAAATGATTACTAGTTCATAGCCCTTGCCTTCCCCTTCGATTTGCTGCTGGTTTCATCCAATTCTGTTAAGAAACGAAGGAGATATGCCTACTAGAAGTTTGATAGTAAATAAAAAAAAGGGAAGAAGAAGAAGAAGAGAAACTTTTATGAAAAGTGGTGACTATTAGGGCCTATTTATAGTGGTTGAAGTGTTCATTCATTCAAAATTTAAATTCAAAGTTTTTGCGTCAAGTTGGTCAATCTATTAAATCATTTGTATCTTTCTCATACGGTCTTCAAATTCAACAAATGGATATACTACGCTGATCAGAAAAACGAGCCCGTGACAATAAAACAGATCTCGTTATCAAATTCTGAAAGATATAAATGTGTGGTTCATGGCAATGGAAGAACAAAAGGGTTAGAAAGATAGAGGAGCGCAAAAAGTGGTACGCTTTACTATTATTTCATCTTTATTGTTGCATTTAGGAATATATATTTATGCATTTAATTAAGTATAGAAATTTATCTCTTTTACAAGTTTTGATATTTTGGTCCACATATCGACACACCATAGTATACATATTGATATATCAGTCCAATTTTTTTAAATCTTTTAAAAAAAATTCTTTCAAATAAAATCTTACTACTAATTTAATACAACTATACTAAGTATGAAAGTGTACCCTCATTCATGATTTCAACTTTTCTAATGTTGTTTTTACTTCTCATACTCTATTTCTTTCAAGATACTAATTTTATGTCTTTAAGAAATTAATAGAATGAATTCAGAATGTTATAATAAGGCTCTATTTATAGATTTATTCATTTAATAAGATTGCATCACATCACATGACGCTTGTTATATAAAAAGGTAGTGACATACATGCAAAATGACACGTGTCTTTACACTTGTTCTTTAATAAAAGCACTTTTACATGTATAATACCAAGTATCTTTACACATGTTTTTTCATTATTATTTTTATGTTTTTTAAGTACCTTAGTTATCTTAACTACTTTTAAAAAAATTGGGGCAAATATCAATTATTTACGTGTCAAAATCTAGCCGTAAAATTAGTGCAAAAACATGTTAAAAACAGGCCCAGAACTTTAGACAAGCATTTCTAAAATGTTGTCTTTTCTTCTATAAGGTTTTTTTTATGTGCAGCAAAGTCTTTTGTATAGCATTTCTATGCTTTGACATGCTGTAGCATTTCAGAAACTTTGCACAGCATCGGTAAATGCTGCAGTTTCTGCTTTATATTTTGATTATATTTAACTACAAAGACTTTTTATAGCATTATGTGAATGTTGTCTTTTCTTTATGAAACTTCAAACTATGTAAAAAACGATATTTAAACTAAGTATTTTTTTCTAGTTTTTTAGAGTTATTTTCTAACTTATATTAGAATATTTTAAAATTTCATGTTTAAATATATTTTTTATAATTAATTAAATTTTTTAATGTAAGAGGCCTTAATATAACACATGTTTATTTTAGTTTTTTAATATTTGTTATATCATATTTCATTATGATATTTTTTTTAAACTAAAAGGTGTTTAAACATGTTTCTAAATATTTTAATCAATAATTATTTAATATATAGGTTTTAATTAGCAAGTTAAGTATTTTATAAACACGGAAGTTTGGATTCTTAAAAAAACAATTAAGTTAAAAAAAATGTTTTTAAAAGAATTAAATAAGGAGGGTATTAATTTTTATAAAAACCATATTTGATCATATATAGTTTAAGTCCATATTTCCTAGCATTTGATTTTGATATTAAGTTTGATTACTACCTTTCATGATTATGTTATAGTTTTAGTACCATTTATTACCTTTAAACTCTTGTCTTTACTAATCTTTCAGTCTCATTCATTAGTTTCCTTTACCTAAGTCTAGTTATTGGCGTATATTACCTTTGTTTGGTTGAAGTGATTTATAATAAATAGTTTGACATATGTATACATACATATTTATATATGCCTGTCAATTAGATATTACTTATCACTCATGTTTATCTTATAATATGAATATCTCTTACTGTAGTATATACATGTATCATCATATCATTCTACATATTATAATTCTTTTTCACTTCGTTATCATTTTTACATATCATTATGCATCCTATTTCATACCACAATACAAACTACATATTTAATATATGTACATATGTAACGACCCGAAATTTTCTAACCCGAAAATTCCAGATAGTTATGAAAAAGAAGAAAGAGATAGAAGAAGAAGAACAGAAACACCAAACATTTCACAATCGCAGCGGATAAAATATAATAATAATAATAAATAATAACAGTCTACAAAAGGATACTATATCTGTCGATTACATTTAATATACATCAGAGTTTCACATTATATACAGTCACTGAATATTTACAATTATCACGTCTCAGATTAACAATAATATAAATACAGCGAAAATACTTTATACGATATTGCCATCCAGCTCGCCTCCTGAGCTCCAGAACGTACCTACCTAAAAATCTGTAATACTCGGTCTGATCCGAGCATTACACCAAAGTAACACCCGGGTCAGGCTGGAAACTAGCGTGAGTAATCTCAATTTAACATGGAATACCAAAGCAACCAACTTAAATAAAACCCGGGGTAACTCAAACCAATTTTTCAAGTCACAATTTGTTATAGACATAACTTATTTTCAATTAAGTTTTCTAAGGACCAAAATTAAGATCAAACAGTCAAATTCACTTAAATCGGTTCATTCCAACCTATTAATCTCACATACCAATTTATAATAATTAGAAGTGGTTTCGAGTATTTCCCAATACCCGATCCCGGCCTTTTCGAGTCTCATGTCATCCTAACCCAAGTTATCCAATATTTCATAATAGGAATATCAACTCATTCAAGTCATCCAATACCATCCGATCATCCACAACAAATTTGATCATTTCCAAATTGTATCAACTAATTCTAATTGAATTCCTAACCTCGATTACTTAGATTTCTTCCTTAATTAACTCCAACCAATTTATTAACCGATCTTTCCATATTCATTCATCTTAATTAATCACCCTGGATCAATCTCTTCCAATTCCATTCAAGTAATTATCTTTAATTAATTTCACGACATTAATTATTTTGACCAAATCAATGAGTAATCTTTAATTACTTCACAAATTAATTAACTATAATCAATTATACTAATTCTTAATTACTTGCATTAATTAATTTCTTACATTCTTACATTAATTAATTACACTAATTCTTAATTCATCTTAATTAATCAATTTTTAATTACACCGTTGATTATATAAATTAATGATTTCCAATTATGTTTTGATTTGTTCTAATCTAAATTAATTACTTTGATTCAACCCCAATATTTATCATTCTCGATTAAGCTCAATATGTAATTAACTATACTTTTGTTTACTTTATTAATAAATCAGTTACTCCTTAATCAATTATCTTAATTAATCTCTTGATAAATTTCACAAAGTAACTATATTTTATTAATTACATTAAGTAATTATTTATCACACCATCAAATGATTATTCTGAATTCTTTATACTTAGTTAATTAACTTACAACTTAATTTATTATTTATTCAAACCTTTAATTACTGAATTAAATAATCCCAAATCATTAATTAATTAAATTAATTAATTATCCATTTCAATTATCCTACTAATTTAATGTATCACAATTCACTATGTCGTTAGTAACTTTTAAACGGAAACATTTTCTTATTTATTGTTTTAAATTTAGAACAACTTGAAATTCCCAATACTTCGAGTTAAGCAACTATTAACTCGAGAACCATCCAATACCAAAATCACCAAATCATCAATTCACAGTGTATATCAAATAAATTAAATCATTCAATCAAATATTTTAATTTAACCATTTAAACTCAAATAGAAATCTAATAGAGTGAGATTTACTCACCTTTGCTTTTATTTGCAATCCACCCCAAACTTGCCTTGGTTTCCTCGATTTCGACCTTGTATAAATAATTATATGATTTTGTTAATATTTAAATCCAAAACAAACAATTAAATTTTCATTTCATAAATTTAATTAATTAACAATTAAATTTTAACCGATGATTTACTTTTAATTACTGATTTAATTTTAATCAAAGGATTAAAATTTTAAACTAATACTTTTATCTTTAAACCAATTTCTTTTAAATAAATTTAAGAATTAAATTGTCTTAACAACTTACCGTTAATCAATAATTTCCTTTTTACTAACTAACATGTAAATTTCTTCGAGAGAAAAAAAAACATGTCTATTACAAAAATAAACATACAGAAGTTATACCTCATCGTATTCAGATTGAAACCCCCTCTTCGACCTATCATGTCCCTAAAAATCAAAGCCGAAGTCAACTCTCGAACGCAGCCGCCACCATAAACGCGAGCACCGCTCATCGAACATCGCGACCATTCCTTGCTTCTCCTCAAATCGAACCCTACTCCAATCTCCCCTTCGATCGCGCTCGGCCTAACATCGAGCTCGCGAATCCTTCCCGAGCGCGCGCTGCAACCTTGAATCCCCCAAATCGATATCGCCTCTATCGCGCGCGCGTACGCGAGATCCAGTTGCGGCCAGAAGCCTCCCCCCTCTCCATTCTCAAGTGACAGCGCCCTACACCATCGAGTTCGAGTCTCCCCCTTTTTCTCTTTTTTTTTATATAAACGAATCGGTTTTGGATAATGAAGGAAAGAGGGGCTCGGTTTCTTATCTGCTGAACGAAGAGCGGATGGAAAAATATAGGGTGGAGAAGCTTCCTGAATATGTGTGCATATAATATAATTTGCATATTGAAATTGCCCCGCGTTGTATAACGTGAAATTCCGAAACTCGAATCAAACATGCCAACAGACGTTCATAAGGTTTTACCCGCGTTCCGAACACAATGGAATGTGTTTTGGAGGCTAATTTGAACGTATGTGCGAGTTACAGAATTAAACGATCAATATTAAAATAAATCGATTAAAATAAATCTAAGCGTTTGGAGCTGACAGGGTCAAACGACAACTCCGATTGCTATGAAAATTGAAACCCGATAATAACTAACTATTACGGATCCAATGGAACTGGTTTCGTCAAATTCCAAGACTGTGCCTCGGAAGGCTATTTTTAAATGTCAATTTAAACGATATATTATTAAAATTGAACAAAACGCTTCCAAACTCAATTTCAACACCTTCACTACCTTCAGTGTTATCAATATAAATTCTATAAGCCTTCAAATTATTTTAAACAGGCTTAGAAATTTCTAATTCAACAATTTACCCAATTTCAATTATCAAATTCAACATTTAACTATATAATTCAATGATTTAATTATCAAGAAAATATTAATATTCGAAATTCATGTTTAAAATCAACTTTTAAATATTTAAAATTAATCTATTATTCCAATTTGAATTGTCAAAAATTCCGGGTCGTCACATTCCTCCCCCCTTAAAAGAATTTCGTCCCCGAAATTACTAGTTAGGAAGAATGGTCCATTACCCGTTTATTTTATTTTCAAAACTCAAATTCAACATCCTACCAACTATCTTTTATTAAGACCCAATATCACCTTATCCAACTTCCCAAAACCTTCTATAGTCTTTAAACAATACTCTTTTGCTCAATCATCTAAATTTTAATTTAAAACCAAATTTTGAAATATCAAAATTTTCTCAAAATTTTTCTAACTCTCTAAATTTCGAAAAAAATTTGCCAGCGTCTCCTTTGCGTGGCTAGCTCGGTACAACTACAAAAGGCCTCTACGGCTCCCAAATTCCAAAAAGAAAATAGAAAGCCAAGTGGCTAGATCAAAAACCCAATCCAATTCATATAGAAATTAAAATACATACCTTTTTGTCGGGCGATACAAATTTATCTTTTGGAATCAAATCCAATTTTCTTTTCCCCTTTTTAATACGTGCATATCTTGTTTAGCAACAATATTCAATCGAAACTTTACAAATCATTTTATACATTCTCGTATATAGGTTTTCATATTTACTTCTATTCAAATTCGTTTTTCCCGTTTTAATATGAATTCAACTTATTTCAATTTTG
Organism: Allium cepa; assembly: GCA_030765085.1. NCBI lineage: Eukaryota > Viridiplantae > Streptophyta > Magnoliopsida > Asparagales > Amaryllidaceae > Allium > Allium cepa. The sequence continues at coordinate 105,285,662 of CM060935.1, forward strand.
AATATTAATTCTTTTTTTATATATTTTTTTATTTTCCATTTATAACTGAGTCTTATTAGTTCCATCTACTAATCTATTTCAGTTTCATATTTAAAATCGTTTAATTGGTTAACAAAAATTTTCTAACTCCCAAAATTTTCGGAAAATTTTGGGAGAGTCTCCTTTATACGGAGGAGCTTTTGCAATTTGACAAGAGATATAAATATATATACATCTACCCACACGGTCGGAAAAAGCAAAAACAGTTCATATTTCCTATTTTTATTGCGTAGGCGTACCTTTATTTAGCATTTTAAGCAAGCAGCTTATTTATTTTAGCAAATAGCACAACCAAATCCTGCCAAACGGCCTTCAGGTACCTGTACTTACTCAATTTAAACATATAAGCACTATATATATGAAGTTATAACATTTCTCTTACTAAGACAACTACAACACATCAACTCTAAAAGAAATGCATTCTAACTAACTTCCACAAGCAATTGATATAATTTTAATACCAATTCAATTTCTTTCAACCAATCCATATACCATTTCAATTCTATTGGTTTACAACCCAATTGCTTACATTCAATTTATTTTTAATCCAACCAAGCTCATATTCACATCAATTAATTCAAAAATCAATTATATTTGCATCCACTAATTCGTAGAATTTAATTAAATCTCGTTTACGAAAAACGACACTCATTTTTTTACGCAAATTGATGATATCCATGTGAATGAATAATTACCAAAGTTTTATAACCAATTTAAATTGATTCCGACTCAATTTCATTTAATTCCATTCCATTTTAATTCATTCTCAACCATTTTATTTAGCTCGACACATTCCACTCTTGTATACTACTAGCCATTCCCAAATTAATTCAATCCAAGCTTTTATTTAATGGGCTTTTATCATTATTCGAAGCCAATCTTCCATAAATTTTAAACTTAAGTTAATTTTCTTTAATTTATTCTAACATCAAACTTAAGTTTAATTATTTGGTTCTCATTTAAATTCAGTTAGCCCATCTCTTTTAAATTTTAATTTTAATTCACCTTCTTAATTTATCAAAATAATATCCAACCACATACTTAATTTATTTATACTTCAAATTAACATACCACCAAATTCAAGTTCAGTTTGATAATCCAATTCCAATCACAACATGATTTAGTTTTTTTATTCAATCAGACTTCATCTAATTATTATTGAATTCTGTCAACCCATTTTAAAATTTTCATTTACTTGTACTTAATTCATTTTCGAATTTATTTTATTAACACAAAGCCATTCTCAATTTATTTCTATTCACTTGGGTTTTGTTTTGCAACTCCAACCATTTCTATTATAATCACTTCTCTTATATCCAATTTACTTGCGAATTTCATTAAATATTATTCAAATCACCTTTGAATTTTATTTGTAATTCAACCATCACATTTTTAATCCAACTCTATTTTATTTTTATTTTACAACATCTCTTCTTATTTAATTTAGTATTAAATCTAAGTTGAATTCTATTTAAAATTCGAATTCATTCCCAAACCCATTATCAACCTACAATCCATCTGTTTAACTAAGTTAAATTTTATTAATATACTCAACCAAATAATGATTTTGCCAATTAGCTTACTTTTACTTATTAAATCAATATTCATTTTTTTACAAAAATCACTTCATTAAATTTTCCTGAGTTCAATTTTATTTTATAATTCCAGTTTGGAATTTCTTTTTAATTTTCCTAAAATTCCAACACCTTATTTAAAAATTTTAGAAATGCTTTTAAATTCACATCATACTATTAAAATATCTCTTTATAAAAATACTTATTATAACTCGATGTCTCAACCAGTCCATCCTTGTTCTCATAGAAATTCAGTCATACGTTGATCAAGCGTAGGACTGAAAATCTATAAGTACTTGGAAAACCCGTTTTCAACACCCAGTGAAAACATTTGGAAAATAATTTTATTGAAAAAATAGAAAACAGTTTTTGAAAATAAAGGAAATATCTTTGGTGAGGATGCTCTGGAAATCATCACCCGCATCAATGGTCGCAGTTAACCCGATGGTTGCGTTGCCACCCCGACAAAATCCATAGATAACTGTAGGCCTCCGCGCCCCTCGATTACACCATGGAACCCACGACAGATCGCAGCTACAACTGGGGTTACGTAGCTATCACAGCAAAAACCCATATAACTGTAGGCATCAGCGCCATCGAATTTCGCTGCCAAAAATGAAACTTCTCCACTCCACTTGACCATAGATCGCAGTCTACCGATATTGCGTTGCCTTCCCGGCAAAATCAAGTGTAGACTGTTGGCACTCATCCTCCATACAATTTCGCTATGGTCCCCATAGTAGATCGCAGCGACATTGAGTTACACTATCGTCACAGCATAACCCAAATGCCTCTGTAGGCATCAGCGCCCTCGACTTTCGCTACCCAATAATCCTCAAGAACTAGTTTTGTTCGGACTCCTCACATGATCAACTTTAGAATCCCCCCTTGGGGTTCAAGGCAGCACCACCCGGTGGCACTCCTGAGAAGTTCATTTCAAGGGAGCGCCTTTTTCCCCAGAGCCATCATCAAAACATTTTATACTATACACATATAGTATCTTCAAATCATACACCTAGTATGATCTCATACAAAGCTCATTTATACAAAATCAATTATTCCAAAATCGATAATTCTCAAACTAGGCTTCCCAAATTCAATATTGATTTTACCCAAAAATCAAAAGCCTTTCCATTCCAAAGGTTCTCAAAACCTTTTCCAAAATTCTCATAAGATCCTTTATATATATATACAGATATATATAATTTTTAAAACTTTGGATCCTTTCAAACTTGTATAAAACCCTTTTATATTTCAAACACCTTCAAAATCCTTTTCTTCCGGCAATAGATTTAACAAGAAAAGATTTATCTTATATAACAAAGATAAATAACTTTGTTTATTCAAAATCAAATATTCAAATCTGATTACTTTTTTCAATATCAATTTCATTCAAAACCGTACGATGTACACATAACTTCCGTACGCTATACCAATCTGATCGCTCACTCGATCACACAATTTCATTTCCGAACTAGTATCGTCCACCCGACTTCCTAGTGCGGACTCAGATCTGGTTTCTTGATTAGAAACGGTCATTCTCCTTGCATAGCCATACTATGATAGAGAATATCCAGAATCAATCAACAATCCATATCCAGGTTCGCCGTCGAAAATCGAGTGAAAAATCCCAACTCGGATCGATATACTATCTCAAAATTCTGTGCTCGAATCTGGATCAAATCACTATGCGAATAGAATAATATACGTACACCATACGTATTTATTTTCATTGATTATCAGCCACAACAATTCCCTTCTATTCACATTTCCTTTAATTTCCATTGAATCGTCACTTCAATTCTTATCTCAATTGGGTATTTAAACCAATTAACAGTTTGAACTCCGACCAGTTTATATTTAGAAAATAGTCTGAAGATTTTAAAAATAGATAAGTAGTTGAAAAATAATTATTAGTTTACCAAATAGCTATAAAATAGTAAACTAATCGTAAAATAGTTGGAAAATAGTTGAATAGTTTCAGGAATTTTAAATAATTGCAAAATAGTTGTAAAATAGAAATTAGTTTGTGAAATAGTTGTAAAATAGTAATTAATTTAGGAAACAGTTGAAAAATGGTTAAATAGCTCCAAAAGTAATTGTAAACCAAGTATAAAATAATTTGGCTTTAAGAAAGAAAAGTTGTATATATTGAATAGCCTAGAAAAATAAGTTTACATGAAAACAATTTATATTGAAAATAGTCAAGAGTCAAACTGTTCACTTCCCAACTAATTTCCATTTAATTGACTCAATTCCAGCTTGAATAACTTCAATTTCTATTAAATTTTATTTAAACCCAATTCAAGTCGAATCAATCTTGATTCTCTTCCCAATTTAAAACAAATTCCATTTAATTTTAATCATGTTCAACTTATATTATAATTTCAAATTATTCCAATCAATGTGAATTATTATCAATTGAACCCATTTCAAATCATTTCGAACCAATCCACTTAATTCAAACCAAATTCAATTTTAAACTAATTCAATTTAAATCTTGAATTTAAACTATCTCGAATTATATAAATTTGAGTTAAACTCTCAAAGGTTGGTTTACCTTCTTAACCCAATTAACTTTTATTCAAAGTTTTAATCAGTTTAATTTCTAAGTTCAATTCTCAAAATTCCATTTTAAATTTTCTTTACTTATGTATTTCAAGGTTCAAATAAGAATTCAATACAATTTTATTTTAAGAATTTAACTTATTAAACTTTATCTTCCAGTTTGAAGCCAATTCTTAAACAATTTTAATTTACAAACTTAATTATTCAAATTTATTTTATTTATACAATACAATTCTCAAATTAAAGATTTTTATTAATAATAGGATGATATCATCCAATTTATTTTAAGACGGCCATCCATTTTCAATTTTTAAATCTCAAACCCATTTTGAGATCACACAAATTCCCAATTCAAATCAACCATTTAACTTTTCAAGTTAAATTCCAATTTCATCTTGAAATTTCCAATTCTGGTTGCTTTTTCTACACTTATTTAACTTTCCCAAACTTAAATTTTTGATTTACTTAATCCAATCAACCTTACTCAATTTGAATTCCCGCTTCAAACTTCAAAATTCCTTCCCTCTTATAAGTTCAAAACTTATATCCCTTTGGGTTTTTACATCACACTTCAGGGGAAAGTATCAAACTCAACCTCTTAGAGTTTATTTAAACTATTTTTGATACCATGTATATCCATACATATATACATATTTATTTCTTGGCCCTACCAGCCATGTTTAAAATTTTAAACCACCTTTGGTTTTAAATTCAAATCAAATTTCAAACAACCCATTGTTTGCAACAAATCCAAGTTACCCATATAATACTTATTTATTATTTTTCATTACTTGAAACAAAATTTTCAAATTCTGGGACCAGATTTAGAATTTCACTATCAATCCAATAAATTTTAATTTGGTTGTATTCCTATTTCTACTTAATTTAATTCCAATTCAGGATTTCAGTTTGGTTGTATTATATTACTCCTAAATTTTAATTTCAATACTTAACAACCAATCACCTTAGTATTTATTAGAAGGAAATATTGCTTTATATATCAAAATATATATTTTATATAAAATCATTTAAAATCTTATATAAGAAAATAACAAGTACGCTCTCTCACACAGATATATATATATACACACACACTCAACTCATTCTAGGGTATTATTTACCCTATCCTCAGTGAGTACACCCAACAGAGCCAAGGTTCTCGCTTAACCTTTCGGCTCTGATACCAAATGTAACGACCCGAACTTTTCTAACCCGAAAATTCCAGATAGTTATGAAAAAGAAGAAAGAGATAGAAAAAGAAGAACAGAAACACCAAACATTTCACAATCGCAGCGGATAAAATATAATAATAATAAATAATAACAGCCTACAAAAGGATACTATATCTGTCGATTACATTTAATATATATCAGAGTTTCACATTATATACAGTCACTGAATATTTACAATTATCACGTCTCAGATTAACAATAATATAAATATAGCAAAAATATCTATACGATATTGCCATCCAGCTCGCCTCCCGAGCTCCAGAACGTACCAACCTAAAAATCTGTAATACTCAGTCTGACCCGAGCATTACACCAAAGTAACACCGGGTCAGGCTGGAAACCAGCATGAGTAATCTCAATTTAATATGGAATACCAAAGCAACCAACTTAAATAAAACCCGGGGTAACTCAAACCAATTTTACAAGTCACAATTTGTTATAGACATAACTTATTTTCAATTAAGTTTTCTAAGGACCAAAATTAAGATCAAACAGTCAAATTCACTTAAATCGGTTCATTCCAACCTATTAATCACACATACCAATTTATAATAATTAGAAGTGGTTTCGGGTATTTCCCATTACCTGATCCCGTCCTTTTCGAGTCTCATGTCATCCTAACCCAAGTTATCCAACATTTCATAGCAGGAATATCAACTCATTCAAGTCATCCAATACCATCCAATCATCCACAACAAATTTGATCATTTCCAAATTAATTCAATTAATTATAATTGAATTCCTAACCTCGATTACTTAGATTTCTTCCTTAATTAACTCCAACCAATTTATTAACCAATCTTTCCATATTAATTCATCTTAATTAATCACCCTGGATCAATCTCTTCCAATTCCATTCAAGTAATTATCTTTAATTAATTTCATGACATTAATTATTTTGACCAAATCAATGAGTAATATTTAATTACTTCACAAATTAATTAACTATAATCAATTATACTAATTCTTAATTACTTACATTAATTAATTTCTTACATTACTTACATTAATTAATTACACTAATTCTTAATTCATCTTAATGAATCAATTTTTAATTACACCGTTGATTATATAAATTAATGATTTCCAATTATGTTTTGATTTGTTCTAATCTAAATTAATTACTTTAATTCAACCCCGATATTTATCATTCTCGATTAATCTCAATATGTAATTAGCTATTCTTTTGTTTACTTCATTAATAAATCATTTACTCCTTAATCAATTATCTTAATTAATCTCTTGATAAATTTCACAAAGTAACTATATTTTATTAATTACATTAAGTAATTATTTATCACACCATCAAATGATTATTCTGAATACTTTATACTTAGTTAATTAACTTACAACTTAATTTATTATTTATTCAAACCTTTAATTACTGAATTAAATAATCCCAAATCATTAATTAATTAAATTAATTAATTATCCATTTCAATTGTCCTACTAATTTAATGTATCACAATTCATTATGAAGTTAGTAACTTTTAAACGGAAACATTTTCTTATTTATTGTTTTAAATTTAGAACAACTTAAAATTCCCAATACTTCAAGTTAAGCAACTATTAACTCGAGAACCATCTAATACCAAAATCACCAAATCATCAATTCACTGTGTATATCAAATAAATTAAATCATTCAATCAAATATTTTAATTTAACCATTTAAACTCAAATAGAAATCTAATAGAGTGAGATTTACTCAACTTTGCTTTTATTTGCAATCCACCTCAAACTTGCCTTGGTTTCCTCGATTTCGACCTTGTATAAATAATTATATGATTTTGTTAATATTTAAATCCAAAACAAACAATTAAATTTTCATTTTATAAATTTAATTAATTAACAATTAAATTTTAGCCGATGATTTACTTTTAATTACTGATTTAATTTTAATCAAAGGATTAAAATTTTAAACTAATACTTTTATCTTTAAACCAATTTCTTTTAAATAAATTTAAGAATTAAATTGTCTTAACAACTTACCGTTAATCAATAATTTCCTTTTTACTAACTAACATGTAAATTTCTTCGAGAGAAAAAAAAACATGTCTATTACAAAAATAAACATACAGAAGTTATACCTCATCGTATTCAGATTGAAACCCCCTCTTCGACCTATCATGTCCCCAAAAATCAAAGCCGAAGTCAACTCTCGAACGCAGCCGCCACCATAAACGCGAGCACCCCTCATCGAACATCGCGACCATTCCTTGCTTCTCCTCAAATCGAACCCTACTCCAATCTCCCATTCGATCGCGCTCGGCCTAACGTCGAGCTCGCGAATCCTTCCCGAGCGCACGCTGCAACCTTGAATCCCCCAAATCGATATCGCCTCTATCGCGCGCGCACGCGAGATCCAGTTGCGGCCAGAAGCCTCCCCCTCTCCATTCTCACGTGACAGCGCCCTACACCATCGAGTTTGAGTCGCCCCTTTTTCTCTCTTTTTTATATAAATGAATCGGTTTTGGATAATGAAGGAAAGAGGGACTTGGTCTCTTATCTGCTGAATGAAGAGGGGATGGAAAAATATAGGGTGGAGAAGCTTCCTGAATACGCGTGCATATAATATAATTTGAATATTGAAATTACCTTGCGTTGTATAACGTGAAATTCCGAAACTCGAATCAAACATGCCGACAGATGTTCAAATGGTTTTACCTGCGTTCCGAACACAATGGAACGTGTTTTGGAGGCTAATTTGAACGTATGTGCGAGTTACGGAATTAAACGATCAATATTAAATTAAATCGATTAAAATAAATCTAAGCATTTCGAGCTGCCAAGGTCAAACGAAAACTTAGATTGCTACGAAAATTGAAACCCTATAATAACTAACTATTACGGATCCAATGGAACTAGTTTCGTCAAATTCCGAGACTGTGCCTCGGAAGGCTATTTTTAAATGTCAATTTAAACGATATATTATTAAAATTGAACAAAACACTTCCAAACTCAATTTCAACACCTTCACTACCTTCAGTGTTATCAACATAAATTCCATAAGCCTTCAAATTATTTTAAACAGGCTTAGAAATTTCTGATTTAACAATTTACCCAATTTCAATTATCAAATTCAACATTTAACTATATAATTCAATGATTTAATTATCAAGAAAATATTAATATTCGAAATTCATGTTTAAAATCAACTTTTAAATATTTAAAATTAATTTATTATTCCAATTTGAATTGTCAAAAATTCTGGGTTGTCATAACACATAACAAGTTCATCTTATTTAGAAGGAGTTTGTATTATTGTCTTATAATATAAGATTATTAGTTTTTGATTTCTTTGGTTTGTTTTTAGTGACTTGTTTGGTTGGATTGACTTGATTGACTTGTTTGACTTGATTGACTTGATTGACTTGTTTGACTTGATTGATTTGTTTTGACTCATCTGACATGATTGGTTTTGATGTATGTGTTGATTGGATTGTCTGAAATATAATTATACATATTTATGTATTGAATAATTATAATATAAGTTATGTATTGAATAATTATTATATAGTTATGTTAATATCTTTCACATTCCATTTATTATACTTTGTTCTAGTATTAGTTTAAGGGGGAGTTTTATAGTTATATTAGTTTAGGATAAGTTTTTGTTGATGACAAAGGGGGAGAAATAAAAAATTTAGTAGTTAGAATAGTTAGGCTTAGATTAAAGGGGAGTTATTAGTTTTAGGGGGATTTATTAGTTTTAAAGGGAGTTATTGTGAAGGAGAAGTATATTTTATAAACATAGGTTGTCATCATCAAAAAGGAGGAGACTGTTAGTCCTTGAGATGATAATTTTGATGACAACAAACTTAGGACTTGTTATAAGATATAAATACTAATATTATAGTTTAGATATATATGTATATGCCGAATATAACAATGCAGGTACCAAGAATGAAGACTGTACAGTATAGAGATTCAAGGCTGAGTATCAAGATTGAAGACTCATGAGTATCAAGATATCAAGAGTTCAAGATTTCAAAGTACAAGATAAGTATTGAATCTAGAATTATGTTAAAACTTCTTGAAAGCACTTACATCTTTATTCAAAATTTATTCAAGGAATGGAATCCATTTCAAGCCTGTTAAAAGGATGGAACCCTAGTGGGATGGAACCCACGGTAATATCTAGTGGAAAATATAGTGGTCCCACTTTGATATCCACTAATTTTATGAAAATGCTTTTCGAAAATATATCTCTTATTTTAAATGTTTTCAAAAAGGCATCTCTCTTGTTTGAAATATTTTAGCCTCAAAATTATCTTTATCATTTTTAATATTTTGATTTCAAAATTGTCCTTGATTTTAAATTATCACTTATTTTAAATATTTAGCTTTTAAATATTTATATACTTAGATTTTAAATCGGTTTATAGACTAAGATTATATATACTAAAAATTACTTTTACATGTTTGAACTATATTCAAATATATTTAAAAAGTTTAGAAATTTTTTTCACAAATTATAGAAACCAACTTTAATAAGAAAATCAAAATCATCATTTTTGCCTAGAGCATGTCGACATACTCCTACCCCCATATCGACATGGTGCCCGTTGAAATTCAAAATTCAAAATTTCAAAAGAAGTATCTATTCATTGTATCCTTTTACGGATAGATATCAATGTTAATCTTCTATAAATAGTAGTAGTTGTAAATGAATTTTTAATCAGATTTCACTTGTTTTTCTCTCCTCTTCATCTTCCATATTTATTATAAAGAATCCAAAACTATACTCTACCGAAATACCAAGTGAATCAAACTGGATTATCTCTTGTTTAATTCTCTGTCACTCTCTCCATAAGATATTTAAAAAGTTTAGAATTTTTTTGACAAATTATAGAAACCAATTTTAATAAGAAAATCAAAATTACCATTTTTTCCTAGAGCATCGACATACTCCTAACCCCATGTCGACATGGTGCCCGTTAAAATTCAAAATTCAAAATTTTAAAAGAAGTATCTGTTCGTTGTATCTTTTCACGGATAGATATGGCCGTTAATCTTCTATAAGTACAATTAGTTGTAAATGAATTTTTAATCAGATTTCACTTGTTTTTCTCTCCTCTTCATCTTCCATATTTATTTTAAAGAATCCAAAACTATACTCTACCGAAATACCAAGTGAATCAAACTGGATTAACTCTTGTTTAATTCTCTGTCACTTGCTCCATAAGATCTCAGTGCTATTTAGAGTTATAGGAGCATTTGTAAATCAAACTGTTGAGTAAAAGGTGTGGTTGAGCCTTGAAATCAATTGGATGTGATCGTTGCCCAGGAAATTGATTAGGTGGTCTTGTGACTGGTTAAACAATGAGAGTTTGCCCCAGACTCGAATATAGGAGGGTGTACCTCATAGCCTTGAAATCGAGGGTGTAATCTGGGAAATTATTTTGAAAAGAAATCCATACAGTTGTGCGGGATTTGATGCAGGGTAACTCTGAACCAGTATAAAATCCTGGTGTGTTCTTTCCTTTACTACTTTTATTTAGTATTTGCATACGTGTCTGATTCTGTGATTATATCTGTGTCTGTGAATTGCATTTGTTGGTAACAAAATTACATAAGTTTAAAAAAGATTTAGAAAATCCATAATACACTATTCACCCTCCCTCTAGTGTTATTCTAGCATTAAGATTTGTAATCCGCATTTCTAGCAGATGTTCCTCTTACTTGTCTTACAGTTCGACCTACTTCATGCTTGTCTTTGGTTCAGTGTACTTTATGCTCATCTTATAGCTTGACGTGCTTTAAGCTCGTCTTATGGTTCGGCGTGCTTTATACTTGTCTTGTTGATGGTGTGTTGTGTGCTCGTCCTTGAGATTTACTCACTTTATGCTAGTTTGATGATTTTGATTCTGATATGCTGGTTTCACCATATTTTATGATGATTTTCTATGATAGGCATGATATGATTTTATGAAATGGAGATTATTAATTATTATGCCATTATTATTGAGATGTTGGCATATTATATAATTATGACTGTTAACTACAATTTCCATAAAGTATAAGTCATGAGTATTTAGGAAGATAGTTATTCGGCTTGTAATTCCGAAACTCATTACCCAATTTTCAATGAGAGCTTAAGCGCCAGACTCAGTAGCCGAGAGCATGTAATCTGAAAGCATGAGTTAAAATGACATCCAAGATCAAGACCATTTTCCAACTAAGATAAAAGGTTAGTCGAGGGCAACAGTTGCTGAAGCCAAATGCCTTTCAACAAGTATTACAATTAACGGTTCAGGTAGCTCCAGACCGAGATCATCGGTCAGGACAGACAAAAGGAATCAAAGAAGCTATATATAAAGCATTATGTCAGCAATCCGCGTCAAAGAACTTTCAACTAGATGATGAAAAGTGTTTGAATCAAAGCCGCTTCTAACAAGCCAGGTCTACAATCCAAGGAGAAGGCTCTTCGCCAATGGTGCCATGGCATACTGGTTTTAAATAGGCGGCAATCCCATGGCACAAGGGATCTTCGAGCACGAAAATGAACTAACATAAAATCATATAGTACTTTCTTATATTAGAGCTAAGTTAAAAAATTCATTAATGGTGGAAATTGTGACGACCCGTAAATCCATACCCTTTGAATCGACAATAAACCACACATGTCCGACCCAAAATGCACAGACTGATGGAAAGTCGTGGGATAGAAAACAAGAGAGAAGAAAAGAAGAGAAGAAAGATAGAACCAAACAGAACAATAAAGAATCTCACATCGCAACATAAAACATATAATATCATATCAATGATCTTTACGAAACAGAAACAGTATATATACACATCAATCAGAGTTTGAAAATCAATCACTAATCATCAACCTAGATAGTTATAATAACTCTATCTTAAAATTGCCGATTATTTAAATAAATAAGTAGATAAAAATAAACAGACACATGTATATGACATGAAGATCTCCAGTTTGCCTGTTGAAGCTCCAAAAGAACCAAATCTGACCTGAAAATATACTCGGTCTGACCTGAGCATTGAAAGGGAAGAACGTCCGACGCGAGAAACACAATCAACTGAATTTATTAAATTACCAAAACTTTTCTTTTCAAAACAAAAGTACTCGTAAGACATGCCCGCACATAAACACGGATGGGTTTTTACCTTACGATAACCAAAACCTTCCATATCAAATCATCTTATATTATAATAGTGTCTAGTGTACAAATAACATTAATCATAGCCGAAATGGTTACCCATATAACATTTTCGGGCTATTCATTACGCCAATACAAACAAATCTGCAAGCTCATAGTGGAGTTTGGATTTCCATGCAAATGACTAGGTGAAGGGACTACCTTCCGGCAGTATATCTCTAGAGGAAGTATCGAGGACCATTACAATGGATCCTCTACCAACATAAGATCGGCCTACCTCCACAACTAGGTAGTACCAAATATATCATTCCTCGGTTGTTATGAACCTTTCCAAGGGTCCTCATAGCATACAAAACACATTAACACACATCTTAAATGTCATAGTGGGAAGAAATATATCAAGAAGAGGATGATCATATCCTAATTGGGAATGAAACACTTAACCTTGCCACATCTAACCCTTTTTCGATCATTTCCAATTTATGAGGCCCGAGGCAACGATTACCTTTCACATATCACAAATCTCATCAATTTTAATGCAATATTGTCATTCCCGTTGACTACTAATTGTCTTCCACAAAAATGCAAGCCTTGAGCTGGTACGTCCTAAGTAGGGTGTTAAGCTAAGAGAAGTTGCCTTCTCTGCCACCATTGATGCACATTTGTTAAAACCAATGTAAGTAATTTTAGAAATGCAGTGTTAGACACTCGTCCATATAAGTTGTTCAGGAGTAGGACAAGCTGAAAGTGCTTTTCTGCCAAATCCTGTCGGGAAATCCTTAGGATTAGTAGCGAATAGTCCTTGCATTGGATATTTCATAACGAAGAGACTTCTACTGCTGGATGTATATTGAGATTTTAACCCCAAACGATCAACAAGTAGTCCTCCACTATGAAAATCCTAAATATCAGTATCTTCAATAACCTACACAATCGAACGCATATACGTTGTTCCGAAGTGGTTTTCGGATAAATCGATCGCGGTCTCTTCACACCAACAAGGCAAAAGCGTTTCTCAACCTCATAGAATTATCACGTCTCCAACTTTCAACTTGCTATCCTTCGGCCAAAAAGGAAGCTTGATAGAATGGAGTACGGCACTACACGAATCAACATCCTCAACACAAATGATAATCAATCCTACACAGTCAGTTATGTACTAGGTGTATGACTAAATATTTTCCACATCAACCCAAGGAACTAAAATGGCCAAATTTGATAGTCGGTTATTTAACTATCAGTATAACAAATAAATATTTTGCACCATAAGTAATCACTATGCCTTTTTAATTAATCTTTTATTAATTAAATCACTTTTCCAAATTTAATACTTCAAATTATCTTTAAAAATATATAATTACAAAACCATTTCAACTCTCTATATTGGAAAACATTTCCATATACTTATATCGTAGCTTAGCATATTCACAAATCTATTAGGAAAGCTTAATATTTTTCAACACACGCTTAATTGGGTCAAAACGAATGTTGCGTAAAACATCCTTACGATAACCCAAAGTCATTAGTACAGGGATTCGATAATTGGATAAGTATATAAATTCCATATACTATACAAAACATCTCCTTTTGAAAATCATTTACTATAACAACTGTGTTATAGTCCATGCTTTCCTTACTTCTCAAAAACGTACATTTCAACAGTGAATGTTGAAATCAATGTTTTCGATGCTCACACCTTTTAAAACATCTTCAAACAATTTAAGTCCATTTAAAAGATCACTTTTCAAAACATTTATTTAATTTAAAGGATTATTCACTATCCAAATTCATGAATATAATTCTCTAACCAAATTCATTACTTCTACGCATTTAATTTAAAGGATTATCCACTGTCCATAAGCGTGAATATATTTCCTTTAATAAACTGCCATGTTAAATTTATCAAATTCAGTTGATTTTAGATTTATAAAAAATGTATATAAAATCCATTTATATTTTATAAACTTCCATATACAAAATTCTTTTACTAACAAATTCCATTTATATCTCATTTATACGCCAAAATCCAATTATAAGTTTATTTACATATAAATCCCTTATTTACAATTTCATTCTTTTTAGTCTTATTATTTATAAAATCCATTTTAAATTCATTTCTAAATTTCAATTACAAACCTATATACAAACTTGATTACAATTCCATTTTTAATATTTATAAGTCACCGTTTATAATTCCATTACTTTTATTTTAAAAATATCAATTTTATAAATCTTATATATAAACAATTTATGATAAGTTCAAAATCTCAATTTAACTTATTTTATAAAATAGTTAACTCCATATTTCAAAAATCATATTTAGGTATATTTCACAAAACCATAACTTTTATAACATAAAAATTGTAACTTTTTATTTATTTGAAATAAATCCATTTCCTTGAACAATTCAAAAATTAATAAAATATATATATTTCCAAAATCACTTTGAAATCCTTTTTAATTTGAAATCATCATTTTAACATTTTTAAAATTCCAAAAAAAATATGGCCTAATGCTGCAGAAGCACTAAATAAGGTGATTCACATCAATCACAGCATCCAAACAACATATATCACATGATACAACGTATAGATAAATATCTGTAAATAAAAATCAACACTGATGTGAAATCTAGTTTGATCCCTCCAACCTGTCACCTGCAACAAATATACATATGAGAAATTATGTACAAAGTCTGCTTCGAGGCAGACGCGCGTACAAAAGGTCATCTGCTCATACATGGGAACGTATAGGGTCTCATCCGCTAAATATACATGAATATATCCAAACCAATCAATATATATATATAATATATCGTATGTCATCCAAACAATCATCAATCAACACAAAATAAATTTATTCCCACTTATATAAAAATATAAGCGAGTCAGAAAGAGTGAGTTGTACTCACTTTAATTGCCTTTGCCATTGCAGCATTTTATTTCAAATAAACATTTAATTTTATCCAAAACTTTCACTAGCTCCAATCAACTCCAAACTAACTCCATCACATAGTGTTTGCGAATACGAACACAATGCAACTTGTCTCGTCCGATTTTAACCTCGTATGTAAAATATACACAATTCTAAAGATTACACAAATTTACGTATAATTAGTTAACAAATTTTTATTTTATTTTTAGCCTGTTAAATCATGGTCGTTCATTTCAATTCCTAGCAGATATGCGCCGCACGCATAAGCTTCTCCTTCCCCATCACGAACGCAACTAGGAAACCATCGAACCTACTACGTCGTTTGATAATTTCCCTACCGCTGCATCCTTGATGTACTAGAGCACAATTGAGTGCCATCACATTGAAGCCTTAGCTGAGCTTTACCACCGCCCTTGACCATGTTGAACTCGATCACGTATTTGCTAGAAAAACGCGAATGAACGTGGCCCGAAATGCAAGCCTTACCTCCTCGATTGTTGCACCGTTTTAGATGATTGTCATTGATCTCGATGAGCTTGACATTTTTGCAGTTAGATATATTTTGTAAAAGTGAATGGATCAAGTAGAAATTGAGGAGGAAGTGTGGAGTTTTCTGGCCGTTCAAACCATTAGTGGCCAGCTAGGGTTAGGGAAAGAGAGGGTTTGCAAATGTGAAGAAAGTGTGGCCTTTTATAGAAAATTTCAAAACAATATTCACCCAAAAATATTTCAAACTCCAATCAAAGCGTGCCGCCAAGCGTTCGTAATGTTTTACCCCTATTCCGAACACAATAGAATATATATCAGAGTCCAATTCCATCGTATTTGGAAGATAGATTTTCGAATCGAATTATTTAAACTAAAATTTACTTAAACAAATTTCTACCTTTTCAACTTCCCATGAGCAAACCCTAAGTCCGATTGGCACGAAATTTGAAATCCTACAATAATATAACATTACGGATCCAATGAAACTGGTTTCATCGAAATCTGATATAGTGTCAAAAATGACTATTTTTATACGTTAATTAAATCGATAAATTTCCAACTTCTGTAATTAAATTTTAAATCAAATTCAAAAATTTACCAACATCATTCTAATTCAAATAGAATTTAATTCAACTTTATAAATAATTTTTATTCACATTAAATTCAAATCTCAATTATTTCCACAATTTCAAATACTAAATTAACAATTTAATTATCCAAATAAGTTATTGTATTTGAAATATAAGTTACTCAGCTTATAAAATTAACTCATGAATATTTAGAATCAATTAAATATCCCAATTTCGAATGACCGAAATTCTAATTCGTTGCATTCTCCCGTACTTCATCCTCGAAATTACCAAGTAAGAAAAAGTCGCAAAATCCATTAACTCTTTAAAAACAATTCGTTAAGTTGGATTACCAAATCTCTTAAGTATTTAACTTTCCATAATCATTTGGTTAAACTTCTTATAAAGACAATTCTAAGTTTTCAAATCCATTCATGGTTATCTTTTCAAAACCAACTAATATCGTTTAACTTCTAGCCAAAAATCAAAATTTTAGTTATTAAATTTATTTTTTCCAAAATTCTCCAAAAATTTCTAAAGCCTGAAATTTTAAAAAAAAAATCACCATACCTCCTTTGCGCGGTTCGATTCAAAAAAATAATGACAATATATATATATATATATATATATATATATATATATATATATATCACAAATATGCATCTCATCTTCGAGGATGAGGAATCCCATACGGAAAAAATATAAAAGTATGATATGTAATTAGAGAGATGTACCTTATATATTATTAGAGAGCATATACGGCTAATATAGCGTAAAAGCGAGCTCCAAATGCAAAGCATATGTCATCCACAACTACTAAACACTTAACAACAATAAGAAACATGTATATAGAAAGTAATATCAATACACAACATATACCAATACAACAACTATATATGCCAATATAGCAACTGCAACAAATTCAATCATCAAACAACTATCATCCAACTAACCAATATCTATCCAGTTAATCCATAACCAAATAAATATACATTCATTTCTTATTGATATTCACTTAATCCGGTTTTCAATTTATTCACATTCATTAATCACAATTGATTATATTCAATTAATTTACGTTCCACAAATTTACATTCACTACTTTACATCCAAGTTAACTTCCAAATTAAATCAAATTCATTTCTCTTTAGATTCACTTACTTCTAATTAAATTCAATTACTTAGCTTTCAATTTCATTAAATCAATTCCATTGATAGTTAATGAATTTCTATACAGTAAACTAATATCCATCTAACAACCATTGCATATCCAACATGATCAAATTTATTTAATTTACATCGTTTACATTCAATTTGGTTTAACACTTTTAATTTCAATTGGTTTAATATCTAATTGATTTTCATTCAATTATTTAATTCTCAATTTCATTAGCTTTTAATGAATTAACACTTGCATCCATTATTCCGTATCAATTCATTTATATTCGATAGATTGACATTCAATCCATATTTTATTTACTAATCTATTTCATTCGTTCAATTCAATTCTTTAATTAATTCAATTGCTAATTCATTTTACAACTAAAGTTGAATTTCATTATGTAACTCAAGTTCATATTCATCACTTCAACTTTTTTAATTCGTTTTGATTATCAAATTCAACTTCATTCAACATCACTTAAGTTATGTTTCATTTCATTCTCATTTGCATTTATTTCCACTATGCAATTTAAGTTCACTTCTAATTTAATACAAATTCTATTTTATTTAACTCATTTCTTTAGCCCATTTTTTTCTTTACTTGAGTTAAATTTTAGTTTCAAAGATCATTTCCTTTTTAACTTAACTTAGATTTCATCTCTAAAGTTATTTTATTTAACTTTTCCTTAAGTCAAATTTCATATCCCTATTCAATTTTGATTTTTATTTTGCTTAACAAAATTGTTTGACCATTTTAATATTTGGTTTTACTTACATTTACTCATTTTATGAGTTATACAATTTATTTATTTAAAATTCATGAACATTTACTTAAGGTCACTTTCATTCACATTTTATAATTTCAATTCATGGTTATAAAATCACTTTACCTCTAAAGTTTAATTTCCATTTCAGTAACTTATCTAATCCAGTTTAAATTCAATTCACTTTATTTAGCTTCCCTTTAATTAAGTTTCAAATCATATATTTTATTATGCCAACTCAAATTTATTTAACTTTACTAAAGTTAAATTTTTATTTCATATTACAAGTCCAAACTCATTTTACTTATATTTACCAATTTCAAACATAGATTTTAACTCAAATTTTTTTATCATAACAAAACTTAAATTTTCAATTTACTAATGGTAGCAAATCAATCACACATAAACTCGAAAATGATACTGATGATGCTGCAGTCATCACCCTTATTATTTTCCAACAACTGTAGTGAATTCATTGGTTTGTATTCTTTTATAATTCCTTTCTATTTTTATAAATCACATTTATAAACTTTTTACTTATATAATTTCACTATTTCACTTCACTTATAAAAGATTCATTTCAATATTATTTATCTTATTTAGATTTATAATTATATAACCTCTTCAAACATTGAAAAATAACTTTTAATATAAATAGGATTCAAATTCTCAAATTCTTAATTTAAATTCATTTTTATTGACAACTCATATTCATAAATATACTCATGTAGTTTCATTTCTTATATAATAGGATTATTTTACAATTATAAATCATATTAATTATAATTTCATACTTTATAATTCACTTGCTTATATAATTTCATACTTTATAATTCACTTGCTTATATAATATATTCTTTTACAATTGTTAGTTTTATTAACATTATTCAAAATGCTTTTATTAACTTATATATATTTATATTTTCAAACATCCAAACAATCAATTTATATACACTTTAATCATTTCTAAAAGATTGTCTCTTTATATATAAAATATTATCGAGGTAAAATTATTTTTTACCCAATTTAAACCAATACAATATCGACTTGCCTGATTTGAGTGTTTAGAAATCCCTATCGATAACATGACGTCCCATATACCGACCAGAATTCATAAACAACTCAACGGATTAGTAAACACAATATAAAACATTTTATAATCACTAACAAATACACACTCATATATATAATACACTCAAACTCAATCTAGGGGGCTACTGACCATATCTATACTGAGTACACATCAAAGCCTAGGATTATACTAAATCTAAGCTTTGATACCACATGCGACGACCTGCAAATTCGTACCCTTTGAATCGACAATAAACCACACATGTCCGACCCATAAAGCACAAATTGATGGAAAGTCATGAGAAAGAAAAGAAGAGAGAAGAAGAGAAGAGAAGAAAGAGAGAAGAGAGAACCAAACAGAATAATACAGAACCTCTCATCGTAATGGAAAACAAATAATATCATATCAATGATCTTTACAAAACAAAAACTGTATATACATACATCAATCAAAGTTCAACAACCAATCATTAAACATCTGCCTGGACAGTTATAATAAACCGACCTTACAATTACTGATAATTTAAATAAAAAGCAACAAAAAATAAACAAATAGGTGTATATGACATAAAGACCTCCAGCTTGCCTGTTGAAGCTCCAAAAGCACCAAATCTGACCTGAAAATTTACTCAGTATGACCCGAGCATTGAAGGGGAAGAACGCTCGGATCAGCCTGGTAAACCAGCATAAGGAACACACTCAATTGAATTTATTAAATTATCTAAACTTTTCTTTCCAAAACAAAAGTATATCATAAGACACACCTGCACATAAACACGGACAGTTTTTTACCTTACGATAACCATAACCTTCCATGTCAAATCGTCTTAAATAGTGTCTAGTGTACAAATAATATTAATCATAGCCGAAATGGTCACCTATATAACATTTAGGGCTATTTATTATGCCAACACAAACAAAACCGTAAACTCGTAGTGGAGTTTGGTTTCCATACAAATGACCAGGTGAAGGGACTACCTTTACGCAGTACATCTCTTGAGCAATGTTCCGAGAACCATCACAAAGGATCCTGTACCAATACAAGACCGACCTACCTCTATAACTAGGTAGTACCGAATATATCATCCCCCGGTCATTACCGACCTTTCCGATGGCCCTCAAAGCATACAAACCACATTAATTTACATCTCGAACGTCATAGTGGGAAGAAATATATCTAGAAGGGGATGATCATATCCTAATTGGAAATGACCCATTTAGCCTTGCTGCATCTAATCCTATTTCCATCATTTCTGGTAGAGGCCTGAGGTAACGATTACCTTTCACATATCATATATCTCATCACTTTGAATACCACATTGCCATTTCCGTTGACTACTAATTGCCTTCCAAAAAAATACAACCTTGAGCTCATACGTCTCAAGGAGGGTGTTAAGTTAAGAGAAGTTGCCTTCTCCGCCACCACTGATGTACATTTGTAAAAACCAATGTACGTAATCTTAAAAATGCAATGTTAGACACTCGTTCATATAAGTTGTCCAGGAACAGGACAAACCGAAGGTACTTTCCTACCACATCCTGTCGGAAAATCCCTAGGATTAGTAGCAAATAGTCCTTGCATTGGATATTTTATAACGAAGAGACTACTGCTACTGGATGTATATTGAGATTTTAACCCAAATGATCCTCCACTATGAAAATACTAAATATCAGTATCTTCAATAACCTGCACAATCGAATGCATATACATTGGTCCGAAGTGGTTTTCGAATAAACCGATCCCGGTCTCTTCGCACCAACAATGCAAAAGTGTTTCTCAACCTCACACAGAAACTAAGTCTCATAGACTTATCACGTCTCTGACTTTCAACTTGCTATCCTTCGGCCAAGAAGGAAGCTCGATAGATTGGAGTAATACTCCATACTACATGAATCAACATCCTCAACACAAATGATAATCAAGCCTACACGGTTAGTTACGTACTAAGTGTACTACTGAATAATTTCCACATCAAGTCGAGGAACTAAAATGACCAAATTTGATAGTCGGTTATTTAACTATTAAAGCAACAAACAAATATTTAGCACCATAAGCAATCACTATGCCCTTTTAATTAATCTTTTATTAATTAAATCACTTTTTCAAGTTTAATACTTCAAATTATCTTTAAAAAATATAATTCCAAAATCATTTCAACTTTCTATATTGGAAAACATTTCCATATACTTATATCGCAGCATAAGCATATTCACAAATCTCTTTAGGAAAGCTTAATATTTTTCAACATACACTTTATAGGTCAAAACGAACGTGGCGTAAAACATCGTTACCACAACCCAAAATCATTAGTATAGGTATATACAAATCCCATATAATATACAAAACATCTCCTTTCGAAAATCATTTACTATAACAACTGTGTTATAGTCCATGATTTCCTTAATTCTCGGATACGTCTATTTCAACAATGAATGTTGAAATCTATGTTTTCGATACTCATACCTTTTAAAATATCTTCAAACCATTTAACGCCATTTAAAAGACACTTTTCAAAACATTTATTTAATTTAAAGGATTATTCACTGTCCAAAATCATGAATTTAATTCTCTAACCAAATTCATTACATCTACACATTTAATTTAAAGGATTATCCATTATCCAAAATCGTGAATATATTTTCTTTAATAAACTTACATATTTAACTTATCAAATTCAATTGATTTCAAATTTATATAACAATGTTTGTAAATTCCATTTATATTTTATAAACTTCCATATACAAAATTCCTTTATTAACAAATTCCATTTATATCTTATTTATATGCCATAATCCAATTATAAATTTATTTACTTATAAATCTATTTTTACAATTTCATTTTTTTAAGTCTTATTATTTATAAAATCCATTTTAAATTCATTTCTAAATTTTAGTTACAGACTCATATACAAATTTGATTACAATTTCATTTCTAATATATATAAACCGTTTATAATAAGTTCAAAGTCTCAATTTAACTAATAAAATAGTTAACTCCATATTTCAAAAATCATATTTAGGTACATTTCACAAAACCATAATTTTTATAACATAAAATTTATAACTTTTTGTTTATTTAAAATAAATCCATTTCCTTTAACAATTCAAAAATTAATAAAACATATATTTCCAAAATCACTTTGAAATCCTTTTTAATTTGAAATCAACATTTTTAAAATTCCAAAAAATATGGCCCAATGTTGCAAAAGCGCTAAATAAGGTGATTCGCATTAATCACATCATCCAAACATCATATATCACATAAGCGCTAAATAGCGCTCCTCCACCTTCATTTTGGATTTCTACTTTCTGGTGGAGCTGTATTTCTGTCTGGCTTTTGTTCCACTGTAGCTTGGAGCTTCTCTTTTAGCTTGTGATGTCTTCTTGTATTATTGGTTTTTCTTTAGCTTTTTAGATACTTCGAGCTCGCTTTTGGGTGCGAGGGCCGCTGACTTAGTCGGAACTCCCCATTGTGGTTCCTGTTCTTTATTATTTTTTTAGTTTTTATTTTTTATTTTTGTACCTAGCTCCTGTTACTTGCCAAGCATGTTGGCAGCGCCTTATTTTTGTGTTATATATATATATATGTGTGTGTGTGTGTGTGTGTGTGTGTGTGCTCTCCTCTATCCTTAGAGGATCTTATATATAACGGAATTTGTATAAGAATGATATATTCTAAATTATTGATTTGAAAAGGTACTATATATAATATGATATACACTTTGAAATTGAAGATATGGGAAGTACCATCTACTTGATTATCTGCTTTGTTGCCATATTGTGGATACATTCTATTGATTTTATTGATTGATTTAAGTTGTTTGGAATAGACTCATGAGTTTCTTCGAATTCCATAGCGTAACCTAGGTCATATGGCATCAGCTGCATAGAAAAGTTCACAGGGCTGTGAAGACTTACGGTTATGGATGTTTCCTGGGGGAACCAGACGAAACCATTTTGTAACTGTGATCTATGGTTGATTTTGGCATAATCCGTCTAGGTAGAGCGATTGCCCTGAGGTACGGATGTTTTTGGGGGAACCAGGTGTAACCATTGTGTATCTACGATCCACATGGCGTAATTCGATGGGCAATGATTGCCTTGAGTCTATGGATGATTGAGACGTAACCACCAGTGCTACTATCAAGTAGACTATGATCCATGCGAGTGTTTTGCATAGCGAAATTTGTATTGCAATGATTGCTTATAGGTACGGATGTTTCTTGGGAGATCCAGGAGAAACCATTGTGTATCTACGATCTATGGTTTTTTTGCATGTCATGGCGTAAGACGTGGGGCAGTGGCTGCCTAAAGTCACCTGAGGCCGCGTCACTTTGTCCTCTCGACTGAGAGCGACCTTAGGGAATGTGTTCCATGACGACCCCGTTTGTTTGATTTCGATGATTCGATAGTACTTTCCATATCTGTTTTTAAAAGTTTTTCATGTATTTTCACTGGATGTTGAAACGGGTTTACTAAGTACTTAGAGATTTCTAGTCTTGCACCTGATCAACATATTACTGGATTTTGTAAGAACGAGGATAAACTTGTGGAAACATCGAGTTATCAAAAGTAATTTCGTTATAAAAGAATTATTAACAAATAAATTTTTTCAAGCGTTTAAAATTTGAATATAAAAACCACTCGAATTATCTATTTGGTGTAATTAAGAAACCAATAGAATAAATAAGTAAGTTGTATATAGACCATTCTAATTGCATTTACGGTTTTGATTTAGATTTGACTGCATGATCTTAAGGTAATTCATAATTTTCTGATTTAGGATTGTTCACTCGATTCTCGATGACGAACACTAATACAAAATTTTGATATGAATCTGAAGTTCTTTATCATAGTTTATTACTATGGAGAATGGAAGTTTCAAATCAAGAAGTTGGATTAGAGTCTGCACTAGAGTGATCGGGTTGTTAGTCCCTGAGAAGATGGTTTTGATGACAACAACCTTAGAATAAGATTATAAAATATAAATGCTAACATTATAGTTTGGATATATATGTATATGTAGGATTTAACCATGCAGTACCAAGAATAAAGACTGTATAGTACAGAGATTCAAGATATCAAGATTGAAGACTCATGAGTATCAAGATTATCAAGAGTTTAAGATTTCAATAACAAATAATTTAATTAGGAATTTTGTTAAAACTCATAGAAAAGCACTGGCATCTTAAAATCCAATTTATTCGTACAATGGAATCCACTTCGAGCCTGTTAAAGGGATGGAACCCTAAGTAGGATGGAACCTACGAAAAATTTAGTGGAACATTGTTTTGTATCCACTAACTTTTATTCAAATGTTTTTTTACAAAATTATATCTTGTTTGCAAAACGATTTTGAAACCTTCCTTTTAAAAGAATCGAAAACATCTATCCTTGTTTTAAAAATACTTTTAGCCTCAAAATAATCTTTACCTTCAATATCAAATTATCCTTGGTTTTAAACTATCTTTTAATATATTTAACTTTTAATATTTATACTTAGATTTAAATATAAAATTATACTAAAAACTATATATATCAAAATTTTATTCTCTATACTTATTTATGTATTTTAAATATAGTTAAGTATATTTATAAAGTTTAAAAATAGTTTTAATACAAGATAGAAGTTATTTTCAAAGAAAAAAATCACTGAAAATATCATAGGCTTGTCGACAACCCTTAGGACCCCTTGTTGGCAAGGTGGCAGTTTGTTTCAAAATTTTAAATTTCAAAAGAAGTGTCTATTCGTCATATCCTTTCATGAATGGACGTGCCTGTTGCTCTACTATAAATAGGGGCGGTTTTAAATGAATTTACATTCATATTTTCTCTGATTTCACTACTCTTATTCTTCCACATTTCTCTATATATATTTTTACCATTACTCTGCCAAAATCACCATTGAATCTAACTAGATCATCTCTGTTTTGATTCTCTAAAACTATCTTGTCTCGGTGTTATTCAGAGTTATAGACTTCGTTGTAATAAATTGAGTGAGAAAAGGTATGATTGTAGCCTATAAAATCAATCAAGCGAGAAAAGGTGTGACTGTAGCTTGTGAAATCAATTGGGTGAACTTGTTGCCTGTAAAATCAAGTATCTCTACCTAGAGGATTGTGAATCTGGAGTGGTGTACCACGTGGCCTTGAAATCGAGGGTGTAATTGTAATAAATGCTTTTGAAAGGAAATCCATACTTGTATGCAGGACTGGACGTAGAGTAACTCTGAACCAGTATAAAATCCGATGTGTTCTTTCCTTTATTGCTTTTACTTATTTCTACATCCGTGTTTGATTCTTTGATCATATCTGTGTCTAAATATTGCACACATTTGTGTTCAAATTAACATAAACTAAAAAAGATTTAGTAATTCCTTAAAACACTATTCACCCTCCCTCTAGTGTTTATTCTAGCCTTAGGATCCATAATCCGCATTTCTCACATTTGGTATCAGAGCAAGGTTTTCAAAGTTTCATAATATGATTTTTGAAAAAGTTTTTAAAATGGCAATGTTTAAAAAACTTGTTAATACTAGTCAGGAATATTCAGATCATCATTGTCACTTGAATCTACATATAATCAATATTCAAACTCAAGTTGTCTACCAAAATTGTATGATGTGCAGGAAACATGCTTTATGGGTGTTGAGGAATCAATTCACAATGGACAAATTACGCAGATCAAAAAGAATAAATGGATACTCGATAGTGGATGCTCTAGACACATGACTAGTAATCCAGATATGCTGAAGGATATAATATACAGAGACGAAGGACTGGTTAACATTGAAGACAACTCAAAAGGATATGTGATTAGCATCGGCAAAGTCGGTAACTCTGAAACTCCTATTATTACTAATGTTTTGCTAGTTAAGAATCTGAAACATAATCTGCTAAGTATTAGTCAACTTTGTAATAAAGGATATTAAATTAAATTTGAAAAAGACAAGTGTCACATTGAAGATAATAATTCAACCATAATATTTGAAGGAATTAGGAAAAAGAATATTTACATTCTTAGTATGAAAGTTTCAAATGATAACCTGTGTCTTTTGGCAAATACAAGTGACCCTTGGATCTCGCATAAGAGATTTGGGCATTTGAATTTCAAACTCTTATCTTGACTGTCAAAACATGACCTAGTAAGTGGTCTCCCTAAAATGAATTTTAAAGTAGATAGTTTATAAGATGCGTGTCAATTAGGAAAAATTAGAAAAAGTTTCTTTAAATTAAAAGATATGATTTCAACCTCAAAACTCTTGAATTACTTTATCTTGATTTATTTGGTCCGTCTCAAATTATGTCAATAAATCATAGTAAATATGCTTTTGTAATTGTAGATGATTATTCTAGATTTACATGGACAATATTTTTGAAACATAAAAGTGATACTTTTGAATATTTTAAGAACTTTACAAAAAGTATTCAAAATCAACTTTCTCTAAAAATTATAACCATCCGTAGTGATCACAGTGGTGAATTTGAAAATGAAAAGTTTGAGGAATTCTGCAACAAAAAGAAAATGACTCACAATTTTTCATTTCCATGAACTCCATAACAAAATGGTGTAGTAGAATGTAAAAATAGTACGATTCAAGAGTGTGCGAGAACTATGCTTTCAGATAGTAAATTACCAAAGTAATTTTGGGCAGAAGCAGTTGCTACCGCCTGTTATATTTTAAATAAAATTTTAATTAGACCTTTAACTGATAAGACTTCATATGAACTTCTTCACACAAAGAAATCTAAAGTATCTTATTTTAAAAATTTAGAAGTAATTGTTTTATTTTAAATACAAAAGATAACTTAGATAAATTTGATCCTAAATATGACAAAGGTATCTTTGTCGGATATTCTAATAGAAGTAAAGCATATAGAGTGTTTAATTTAAGAACAAACACCATCGAAGAAACAATGCATATTTCATTCGATGAAAATCCTAAAAATTTTGAAGATACAAATGATGAAGAGGATTTAATGACTCAAAATCAAGAGTCAACTGAAGCTAATAATGAAATTAATCATCCTAATAAAAAGAATAAACTTTTAAAAGATCATTCTATAGAAAATATACTAGGAGATATGCAATCTGTTGTTACAACTAGAAATCAACTAATTAAAATAAGCAATGTAGCCTTTACATCAACTATTGAACCCAAAAATCCAAAAGAAGCATCAATGATTCATAGATTTTAGCTATGCAAGAAGAACTAAATCAATTCACTTGAAATGATGTTTGGGAACTTGTTCCTAGACCTGAAAATAAAACTATAATTGGAACTAAATGGGTTTATAAAAATAAAATAAATGAACAAGGAGAGATTGTTAGAAATAAAGCCCGGTTAGTCGCTCAAGGTTATTGTCAACAAGAAGGGATATATTTTGATGAAACCTTTGCTCCCGTAGCAAGATTAGAAGCCATTAGCATTCTACTTGCTTTCACAAATCATAATAATTTCAAATTATATCAAATGAATGTTAAAAGTGCCTATTTAAATGGATTTGTAAAAGAGGAAGTATATGTTGAACAACCACCACTTTTTGAAAATGAAAAATTACCAAATCATGTTTACAAACTTAAGAAAGCTCTATATGGTCTAAAACAAGCTCCTAGAGCCTGGTATGATAGACTAAGATCTTACTTATTACAATCAAACTTTGAAATTCGTAAGGTAGATAATACTCTTTTTATTAAAAGAAATAAAAATGATATTCAACTAGTACAAGTCTACGTAGATGAAATCATTTTTGGATCAACTAATTTTGAAATGAATAAAGAATTTTCTGAGATAATGATAAAAGATTTTGAGATGAGTCATATGGGTGAATTAAACTTCTTTCCAGGACTATAAATAAAACAATTTGATAATGGTATCTTTATTAGTCAAGAAAAATATGCTAAAGACCTAGTTAGTAAATTTGGTGTGACTACTGCAAGTGGAAAACCCACTCCCATGGCAACCAATGAGTACCTAAGTAAAGAAGATCTCTCGAAACATGTAGATCAAAAATTATATAGAGGAATGATTGGATCACTACTTTATATCACTGCTAGTATACCTGATACCATGCATATGTTTGTCTCTGTGTAAGATATCAATCCCAACCTAAAGAGTCCCACTTAAAAGCCGTAAAACGTATCATAAGATATGTTAAACACACCTTTGGTTATGGCTTATTTTATCCTAAAAATGATTCTTTTGACTTAATATCTTACTGTGATGCCGATTATGCTGGTTGTAAATCAGACCGAAAAAGTACAATTGGAACTTGTCACTTTTTGGGGCTTTCTCTGATTTCCTGGTTTAGTAAAAAGCAAAACACAGTTTCTTTATCAACAACCGAAGCAGAGTATATTTCTGCTACTTTGGTTTGTTCTCAAGTAATATATATGCAACAAACTTTAAAATATTTTGGTTTAAATATCTCAAAATCACCAATTTATTGTGATAATCTAGTGCAATAAATTTATCCAAAAATACTACTCATCATGCTCAAACTAAACATATTGATATCAGACATCAGTTTCTCAGAGATAATATAAGTAAGGAAGTAATTACTCTCGATTATATCAATTCTGAGAACCAAATTGCTGATATCTTAACAAAACCCTTAAATGAATCTATATTTACTAAATTAAGAAGAGAATCAGGTATTTGTTCAATAACTGGAATATAGAATATAAATAAAAAAAGTATAATTAAAAATTAAATTAAAATAAATCAAATAGCAAAAATATCAAGTACCATGTCGACAACCCCCTCTACCTTTGTCGACATATATCAATTTTTTATTTTTGAAATTTTCCCACCAAAATTCAAATAAGTAGTTATATATTCTTCTTATTTCGAAATTTTTTTCATTCTTTCTGTCCTTTCTCTGTTCTAACTTCTGAAAACAATCAAACAATGGTCTCCTCTTCCAAATCAAACAAAAATTCAACCTTTTCGTTCCCTTCTCCTTCTATTGGACCATTTCAACGAACTACGCTTGCACGAGTGATGAAAATGAGAATTCCTTGAAGGATGCACTGCAATTAATGACTGAAATTTAAGTAGTGCAACTCAGAATGGCCAAAAAACAAGAACGGCAAGGCAAAATCCATAGAAATTTGCAAAATATTTCTAGTGGACAATCATGCTAATCCGATCTTGATTGATGAAGAATCTTCAGGAGATCAAGTGCAAGATGATGGTGTGGAAGAATAAGAAGAAGCCCTCATGGAAGAAGAGCACGCTGATGAAAAGTCGTTTGCGTTGGCGAAGTGTGCTTTAACAAGGATGGAAATCTAGTCGAACAACGTGGAAATGTCTGTTTCCACTATCCAAATTGTTCGATTCATAGATCTCCCATTTTCAAGGACATACATTAGTTTCTCTCTTTCATATTGTTGTATATTCTTACTTACATTCTCTACGCAAATGTAAATTGAAATGACCTCAAATTTTTGCCATAATTTTTCAAGGATTTTTTTTTCTTTTCAATCAATTATCCAGGATCCAAATTTCTACTAATATAAATATATCAGTGTATTCATAAAGATATGCACATACATATGAGGATGCATATGTCCCTCTTGTTTAAATCAGAGTTAGGGTAAACAAGAGCATTTTCTGTTTGATTTGAATTTGAATCAATCTGCCCATAATTAATTTCCATATTCTTTCTGATATTTGAAATATATGAGTAGATCTTGCTCATATTTATTCATAATAATTTTGATCATTCTAACTATGATTTATCTTGACAAGACAATCTCATAATACCTGGCCTTTTTATAGTATAGTTCAAGTGCTTGATATTTGGTTAAGGCCAGAAAATGATATTTATATTTATCATTTTCAATTTATGGTTTTCTTTGAAACTCACCTATTCTCAATTCAATCAAAAAGACACACTATGTGTTGATCATTTGCATACCAGTTTCTGAGTTTACTGTGACTAGAGTACTGTACTTTAAAGTGTTTAAAAACGGTGCAACTCCTGGATTTTTGGGTGAACCAGGGCTTGAATGCAGAGTGCTCCCTGGTTTGATAATACAAACCAGTCAAAACGCATATTTGTCTATAGTATTTGAAAGAGAGTTTTGGTGAAACACTTGCTAAATGAACATAGGGTTACGAAATGCATTTTACTACCAAAATAACGACCAACATGATTAACCAAGACTTCATTCTCTTGAAGCTAGTTAACCCTTGTGACTGTATCAACCAGACACCCAACCAGGTCAATTGAAATGCTATTTATTTTCAAAGTACTTGAAGCCTTTTTTTAAGATATATACACTTCTCAAAACAACTCACAAATGGACTTGAACTCTTTTGAAAAATATTTAAATGAAAATGTAACTAAATACTTAAAAGAATACTCCAAGTTAAAACCAGATTTTACCCTAAAACTTAATGTTTTCATATGTCTCAAGATTGACTAATACATAATATAGGTTATGTAAGACAATTGCTCAAATGTTTATATATTTCTTTTTCAGATTTTCATAGATAATACCTTAAGCATATTTTCTTGTTCACAACTCAAATAATACTTCAGTTCTCAAACCTTAACATATAACAAATTCAACAGAAACAACTAGCTTAATTAAACATAACAAGTTCGTTACATAACAGGAAATTTAAAAACACAATTTTCATGAATACATGCAGATAAATCATCCTATGCTCTTATTAAAAACTAGCAAGCATGCTCATTCATTCTTTCTCATTAGCCATAATTTTCCTTTCTACTTAGGTCCGGCATTCCCTGAAAGAGCATTAGCGGCTGCCTCATTGTAAAATGAGACACCCCCATATGCCATGAGAAAACAAGGGTCAGATCTATGATCTAGTGTGAGCAACAACAATATATCCATAACATTAAGCAAATAGGTTATACATAAGTACTGGCTTGTTGTTTATGCAATTTCTTTAATCAACTATTTTACCATGTTTCAGACAAATTTTATGCAAGTATGATAACTTCATCAATCAACTGTATACACATACATAATTATGCAAACATGCACATTAATCAGCAACATATAGGTGCTCTGGAATAACCATGGTTCCATTTCAACCAATCCAGGAAATACTCATGTTCCTATTTCATCGTCTATGGGTTATTTATATATCATTTTAAATCCTAGCCTCATCTGCTATCAAGAAATCACAGGGACACATTGCAATGAATTAATTCACATCATTGCACAAAGATCTCGGGGCTTGAACAAACCATGTGCCAACTTGCATACTTCAAATATGACAAGCATTCCAGCAGCCTTCTTGGCTCACTATCCCTAGTTTATTTACTAATTGTATTTGTTTAATGCCATCATCAGATAGCTAAGTGAACATGTCACTGTGTGCATGAAACACCCCATACATCTTGTAAGCATATTTTTCAAAAACAAGCAGATAATCATTTTCAAGGACATTGCTATTAGATATCTTGACTTTAAATCAAATATAAGAATATTTACTACTGAGAATAGAGACATGGCATATTAAGTTATTATGATTTGCAAATAACTATGATTGAACCAGATTCAAGATCTAGCTTAATCATAATTTTTGACTTGTGGATTTGCTATTTGATTAGGGGCTCAGCACATATAGATCTCTATTGCACCCCTAATTCCTTTTTCTTAAGCCTCAACACTTATACAAAGTATAATGCAGCTCATTTTATTTTCTCTATTGAAATTTTCATGCCATAGTTCCGTATCAGTTGTAAGTACTCTTCCCATAATTTCAAGGTTTTGCGCTTTAGCTTTTCTAAGTATAATAAAACAGTGGCATGTACATCCATAATAAACATCATATCAGATCAAAACCATCCAAAAACTTACATAAGATATCTAACATGACTATGTTTAGCAAAACCAAAAATATGCAAATAATAACATAAAAGCTTGACAGCCTCATATCAGGACTTAATGCCATGAATTTAGTAAGATTACTCACCTAAGTATTTCCTTCTATTTGATCCAGAAAACCCTTGAATGCTTTTCCTTCCTTCTAAATATTTTCTTCCTTTCTTATTTTTTTTTAAGTATCTCAGGTAAATGATTTTCTGGCCATAATTTCTTATTTATATGAATATTTTTCATAGGGTTTTATCAAGATAAAATTCCATTTTTGTCCTGACTAACATCAGGCATTTTGCATTTTGTATTTTCACATTTCCCATCCTTAATACCCCGGGCTAGTTTAGTTGGTTATGGTCAGTGCTTTCCTCTTTTTGCTTTTCAGAAAGTGGATATTTTTGAATACCTCTCCACATACTCAAGTCATGTTAAAAGTGTGACTTAGCTACATTTTATATATTTATTCATTTCTGGAAATCCTCTTTTCTATTTTTACCTACATGTACATGCTTACTTGTATTGTGTCTCATGTCATTTTGATGTTATTTTTCTTGCTTAGCTTTAACATATTTCTGCTCAAAGAAAAGTATACATGTGTATAGATATATATTTATTTAATTTTCCTTGCTTCACAGAAAAATGTATATACATATACATATATTTCATATTTATAACTTAGTTAGGTCTGGGTAAAAAAAATCCAGTGCTTTAAATAAGAATTTACTCTCTTACTTAAATAAAATATTTTCTGCCTTTTATTTCAAAATAATTCATATGACCCGGAGACAAAATATCTACACTTGGGTTAACAATTCACATTTCAAAAATCATATTTGAAATTTCTTTCTTTCCCTATATTTTTTTTCAAGAATTTTGGATCCTTCCTTGTGCCATTTCCAGTGTGCACGTGCACATATATCCTTGCACATTATTAAATCCCAGAAATTCCACCATAATTAAATCTAAATATTTCAAAACTCAATTATTTCATTAAAATAAATTTCTTTTCACAAAATTTTGGGGTATTACATTCATCCCTCCTTTTAGGAAATGTGTCCTCACAATTTTCTAAAACTTATAACAAGTATCTACTGATTCTAGGAAATTCATCAAACACATGCATAAGCAAACAAATTCAATCATAGCAACTGTACATATTAAATTTTCCAGAAATTTTAAAATTACCTTTAATTCACAAAATGCTTAGGATAATCCATCCTAATCATGTCCTCTAACTCCCATGTACAATCATTAGGGTCAAGACTCCACTGGACCTTTACCAGTTTCAAAGTTTTGCTTCTCAATTTCTTTTCTTCCTTAGCTAAGATCCCTACTGGTTCTTTCTCATAAACCAAATTAGGATTGATCTGGACTTGGGTAGGCTTTTCTGGAATTTCTTCCTTATCATGTACCCATCTTCTAAGTTGTGACACATGGAATACATTGTGCATTGCTTTCATTTCTTCTGGCAGCTCCAATTTGTATGCTAATGAGCCTACTCTTTCCAGAATTTTATAGGGCCCACCTTACCTTGGTGTGAGCTTTCCTTGCTTGCCAAATCTCAAAACCTTTTTCATAGGTGAAACCTTGATGAAAACAAAGTCGCCCTCTTCATATTCCACCTGCTTTCTTTTCATATCTGCAAATTTCTTCTTCCTATCTTGAGCTGCTGCCATCCTCTTCCTTACTAGCTCAATTTTCTCTGTAGTCTCTTTTATATACTCAGGCCCTAAGACAGCTCTCTCCTATCTCTACCCAAAATATAGGTGATAAGCATGGTTTGCCATATAAGGCTTCAAATGGTGCCATCCCTATAGTGTTTTGATAACTATTATTATATGTAAACTCAGCTAAATGGAGATGGTCCTCCCAGTTGCCTCCAAAATCCAGTGCACATGCCCTCAATAAGTCTTCTAAAACTTTGTTCACCACCTTAGTTTGTCCATATGATTTTGGATGATATGCAGTGCTTAAGCATAATTCACTTCCCATGGCCTCTTGAAAACTTTTCCAAAATCTTGATGTGAAAATGGTATCCCTCTCACTCACAATAGTTTCAGGAGTGCCATGTAATCTTACCACTTCCTTCATGAACACTTGATCCAAGTTTGGTGCATTCCTCTCCGATTTCCCTGGGATAAAGTGTGCCACTTTAGTTAACCTATCTACTATTACCTATATACTTGTGTTTCCTCTTTTGGATCTAGGTAGGCCATCTATGAAATCCATAGATATATCCTCCCATTTCTACTATGGTATGCTAAGAGGTTGTAACAATCCTGATGGTCTTTGTGTCTCTGCCTTGACTTGTTAGCAAGTCATACATTTTGCAACATGTTTAGCAGCATCTGACTTCATTCCCTTCCACCAATAATTCCTTTTTAGATTTTGATACATCTTTGTACTGCCTGGATGTATGGAGTACTTACTCCTATGGTATTCATTTAATATTTCCTCCTTCAACTCCATGTTTTCTGAAACACATATTCTATTTTTGTTCCTTATGTAACCATTTTTATCAATATGGTAATTTATCACTTCTTCTCCTTTTGATATGAGAATTTTCTTCTCTAATAGGTTTGGTCTTGTTCTTGCATTTTTCCTATCTTCAAAATTAAATCTGATTGTAAGTTATTAAACTCAGTCTTCCTTTACCCTCATCTCCTTCAGTTGTCACCATGTGTATCTCACTACTTGCTCCAATTTCTAAGTCAATAAGTATAGATAAATCCTTAAATTCTTCCATCATCAACAGGGCTACCTTAGCATGTTGTCTACTCAAGGCATCTGCAACCTTATTTGCTTTACCTGGTGTATAAAGTATGTCTAGGTCATAGGCAGCTAGAAACTCCACCCATCTATGTTGCCTCATGTTCAAATCTTTTTGTGAGAAAAGATATTTCAGTGCCTTATGATCTGTGTACAATTTAAATTTGGCACCTAATAAGTAGTGTCTCCAAAGCTTTAAGCATACACCACCGCTGCTAACTCAAGATCATGGGTTGCATATCTGGTTTCATGTGGTTTTAATTGTCTGGATGCATAGGCTATTACTTGATCTTGCTGCATCAACACAGCTCCTAGCCCAGAACCACTTGCATCAGTGTACATAATTAAATCCTCATTTCCTTCAGGTACCCTTAATACTGGTGCATTAACTAAAGCTTCTTTTATCTTGATAAAAGCTTGTTCACATTTTTCAGTCCACACAAACACTTGATTCTTTCTGGTTAAATTAGTAAGTGGTGATGACATTTTGGAAAAATCTTTTATGAATCTCCTATAATATCCTACCATCCCCATGAATGATCTAACTTCACTTACTGTGCTAAGTCTCTTCCATGCTTGGATAGCTACAACTTTGTTGGGGTTCACAGAAATTCCTTTAGTAGAAATGACATGACCAAGAAAATGTACCTCCTCTTTCCAAAATGCACATTTTGAAAATTTTGCCTTTAAATCTTTTTCCCTCAATCTAGACAAAACCAGATGCAAATGATTTTCATGCTCTTCTAATGTCTTGGAATATATTAAAATATCATCAATAAAAATTAGCACAAACTTGTCCAGATAATCTCTGAATATCCTATTCATTAAATCTACAAAATATGAGGGGGCATTGGTCAACCCGAATGGCATAACCATAAACTCATAAAAACCATACCTAGTGTTAAATGCAGTGTACTTAACACTTGAGTCTTCAGCTTTCATCTGATGGAACCCAGATGCTAAGTATAACCTAGAGAATATCTTAGCTCCACTGAGTTGATCAAAAAGATCATTAATCCTAGGAAATGGGTATTTATTCTTGATGGTAATCTTATTTAACTCCCCGTAATCTATGCACATCCTCAAAGTACCATCATGCTTCCTTACAAACACTACTGGAGCACCCTAGCATGAGTTTCTTGGCCTTATAAACCCTTTACCTTCTAATTCCTCTAACTGGTTTTTCAATTCCTTCGGTTCACTTGGCCCCATTCTGGTGGGTTTCTTAATTATTGGGCTTGCTCCTGGAACGAGGTTGATTTGAAACTCCACTGGTCTGTGGTGTAGAACACCCTTAACCTCCCCAAACACATCCAAATATTCATTGACTATGGGAATTTCTTTAATGGAAGGTTCACTGAAATCCTTTTCCAAGTCAATTAAATGATATAATTTTCTTTCTTTAGCTACTTCGCATAAAATTGTGATTCTCTAGCCTCTAAGGTTTTGCAATGATATGGTGAATGAATCTAAATTAATTATGGCTTTAAATTGCCTTAACCAGTCAACCCCCAATATAACACCTATATTTGGGTAGTTTAAAACATATAAATTGGAAATAAAAATATTTCCTCCTATGTTTAATTCCACATCCACACAAATCATATTTAAAACACTAGAACTCCCCGGTGGACTTGGTACAATGGGGTCTCAACCAATATGTAGTTCAGTTTTAGCATTTTAACTATTTCATAAGAAACTAGAGAATGAGTTGCACCAGTATCATATACTACTGCTATGGGTATGGTACAGATAAGTAGTGTACCTTCCACTTGACCATGATTTTCAGCACTAGTCTCCACTGTGGATTTGCTTTTGCCTTCCAGATTTGCCAATTTTCCTTGTTGTTTGTACTCAGGACAATTTCTCTTCATATGCCCCCTCTTTTCCACAAAGGTAGCACTTGAAGGCTCCTCCTTTTAATTCTGGGCATCTTGGTTTGATGTGTCCCTCCTTTCCACAATGATGGCAAACCAATTTCTTCTTAGCATCATTGGCCTTGGTGTCACTGGCCTTTTTGTTATCTATTTCCTCTTTCTTCTTGTCATAAGGGTGGTATCTTCCCTTATTCTTCTTGTTATTGTTGTTCTTAAAATTTCTATACCTCTCTCTTTCCTTGTCATGCTGCTCAAATTTCAAAGCCAGATCTATTACTTGATTAAAAGTTTTATCATCATATGGTAACACGGCCCTGCTAAGTCCTGGGTTCAAACCTTTAATATACCTATCATTTTTGGATGCTTCATCGGCCACTAGCATTGCTCCACATTTGGATAATCCTTCAAATTTTTTAGTATACTCTGTGACATTCAAAGTTCATTGTCTGAGTCTAATAAACTCTTCAAGTAATGTGGTCTTAGCTGATGCTGGTACAAACCTTGCCTCCAACATCTCCTTGAATTGATTCCAAGTGATTTCATTTTCAATTCTCCCAGCTACGATCACCTCCCAACAGCCCAAAGCTACTCCTTTCAGCTGTCTTGAAGCCAATTGCCTCTTTCTTTGATCATCAAGCTGTATGTCATTGAAAATCCTATCCAATGTTCTCAACCATGCTTGAATTTCCATCACATTCTCAGTCCCTTCAAAACTCTTGCCTCCTAAGTTTGTATAAGCCTTTAATAGTTTTGAAATTTCCTCATGTGGGTTCTCAGGCCTATGCCCAATTCCATCCCTTAAAACCCTCACAAACTCCTGCATATCAAGCATCTGTGGTACACTTGTTCCTGCATTGTGATGAGATCCCCTTCCTACCATGGTTTGATAACTAGGTTATGGGAAAATGGGATTAGTATATTGTGAATATTCTCTATAATTAGTATTTTCCTATCTAAATTATTTCATCCAAAACAAATAGACATAATACATTTCTATAGTACTCAACAATCAATGCAACCATTTGCTCTGATTCCAAAATGAAATGACCCTTAAATTTTTGCCTTAATTTTTCAAGGATTTTTTTTTCTTTTCAATCAATTATCCAGGATCCAAATTTCTACTAATATAAATATATCAGTGTATTCATAAAGATATGCACATACATATGAGGGTGCATGTGTCCCTCTTGTTTAAATCAGAGTTAGGGTAAACAAGAGCATTTTCTGTTTGATTTGAATTTGAATCAATCTGCCAATAATTAATTTCCATATTCTTTTTGATATTTGAAATATATGAGTAGGTCCTGCTCATATTTATTCATAATAATTTTCATCATTCTAACTATGATTTACTAATGATTTATCTTGACAAGACAATCTCAGAATACCGGTCCTTTTCATAGTATAGTTCAAATGCTTGATATTTGGTTAAGGCCATAAAATGATATTTATATTTATCATTTTCAATTTATGGTTTTCTTTGAAACTCGCCTATTCTTAATTCAATCAAAAAGGCACACTATGTGTTGATCATTTGCATACCAGTTTTTGAGTTTACTGTGACTAGAGTACTGGACTTTAAAGTGTTTAAAAATGGTGCAACTCCTGGATTTTTGGGTGAACCAGGGCTTGAATGCAGAGTGCTCCCTGGTTTGATTATACAAACCAGTCAAAATGCATATTTGTCTATAGTATTTGAAAGAGAGTTTTGGTGAAACACTTGCTAAATGAACATAGGGCTATGAAATGCATTTTATTACCAAAATACCGACCAACATGATTAACCAAGACTTCATTCTCTTGAAGCTAATTAACCCTTGTGACTGTATCAACTAGACACCCACCAGGTCAATTGAAATGCCATTCATATGCAAAGTACTTGAAGCCTTTTTTTAAGATATATACACTTCTCAAAACAACTCACAAATGGACTTGAACTCTTTTGCAAAATATTTCAATGAAATGTAACTAAATACTTAAAAGAATACTCCAAGTTAAAACCAGATTTTACCCTAAAAATCAATGTTTTCAAATGTCTCAAGATTGACTAATACATAATATAGGTTATGTAAGACAATTGCTTAAATGTTTGTATATTTCTTTTTCAGATTTTCATAGATAATACCTTAAGCATATTTTCTTGTTCACAACTCAAATAATACTTCAGTTCTCAAACCTTAACATATAACAAATTCAACAAAAACAACTAGCTTAATCAAACATAACAAGTTCGTTACATAACAGGAAATTTAAAAACACAATTTTCATGAATACATGTAGATAAATCATCCTATGCTCTTATTAAAAACTAGCAAGCATGCTCATTCATTCTTTCTCATTATCCATAATTTTCCTTTCTACTTAGGTCCTGCATTCCTTGAAAGAGGATTAGTGGCTGCCTCATTGTAAAATGAGACACCCCCATATGCCATGAGCAAACAAGGGTCAGATCTATGATCTAGTGTGAGCAACAACAATATATCCATAACATTAAGCAAATAGGTTATACATAAGTACTGGCTTGTTGTTTATGCAATTTCTTTAATCAACTATTTTACCATGTTTCAGACAAATTTTATGCAAGTATGATAACTTCATCAATCAACCGTATACACATACATAATTATGTAAACATGCACATTAATCAACAGCATATAGGTGCTCTGGAATAACCATGGTTCCATTTCAACAAATCTAGGAAATACTCATGTTCCTATTTCATCGTCTATGGGTTATTTATATATCAATTTAAATCCTAGCCTCATCTGCTATCAAGGAATCATAAGGACACATTGCAACGAATTAATTCACATCATTGCACAAAGATCTCAGGGCTTGAACAAACCATGTGCCAACTTGCATACTTCAAATATGACAAGAATTCCAACAGCCTTCTTGGCTCACCATCCCTAGTTTATTTACTAATTGTATATTTTTAATCCTATCATCAGATAGCTAAGTGAACATGTCACTGTGTTCATGAAACACCCCATACATCTTGTAAGCATATTTTTCAAAAACAAGCAGATAATCATTTTCAAGGACATTGCTATCAGATATCTTGACTTTAAATCAAATATAAGAATATTTACAATTGAGATAGAGACATGCATGTTAAGTTATTATGATTTTCAAATAACTATGATTGAACCAGATTCAAGATCTAGCTTAATCATAATTTTTGACATGTGGATTTGCTAGTTGATTAGGGACTCAGCACATATAGATCTCTATTGCACCCCTAATTCCTTTTTCTTAAGCCTTGGCACTTATACAAAGTATAATGCAGCTCATTTTATTTTCTCTATTGAAATTTTCATGCCATAGTTCCATATCAGCTGTAAGTACTCTTCCCATAATTTCAAGGTTTTGTGCTTTAGCTTTTCTAAGTATAATAAACAGTGGCATGTACATCCATAATAAACATCATATCAGATCAAAACCATCCAAAAACTTCCAAAAGATATCTAACATGACTATGTTTAGCAAAACCAGAAATATGCAAATTATAACATAAAAGCTTGGCTGCCTCATATCAAGACTTAATGCCATAAATTTAGTGAGATTACTCACCTAAGTACTTCTCTATTTGATCCAGAAAACCCTTGAATGCTTTTCCTTCCTTCTAAATATTTTCTTCCTTTCTTTTTCTTTTTTTTGAAGTATCTCGGGTAAATGATTTTCTGGCCATAACTTCTTATTTATATGAATATTTTTCATAGGGTTTTATCAAGATAAAATTCCATTTTTGTCCTGACTAACATCAGGCATTTTGCATTTTGTATTTTCACATTTCCCATCCTTAATACCTCGGGCTACTTTAGTTGGTTATGGTCAGTGCTTTCCTCTTTTTGCTTTTCAGAAAATGGCTATTTTTGAATACCTCTCCACATGCTCAAGTCATGTTAAAAGTGTGACTTAGCTATATTTTATATATTTATTCATTTCTGGAAATCATCTTTTCTATTTTTACCTACACATACATGCTTACTTGTATTGTGTCTCATGTCATTTTGATGTTATTTTTCTTTCTTAGCTTTAACATATTTCTACTCAAAGAAAAGTACACATGTGTACAGATATATATATATATATATATATATATATATATATATATTTAATTTTCCTTGCTTCATAGAAAAATATATGTACATATACATATATTTCATATTTATAACTTAGTTAGGTATGGGGAAAAAAATCCAGTGCTTTAAATAATAATTTGCTCTCTTACTTAAATAGTATATTTTCTGCCTTTTATTTCAAAATAATTCATATGACCGAGAGACAAAATATCTACACCTGGGTTAACAATTCACATTTCAAAATCATATTTGAAATTTCTTTCTTTCCCTATATTTTTTTTTCCAGGAATTTTGGATCCTTCCTTGTGCCATTTCCAGTGTGCACATGCACACATATCCTTGCACATTATTAAATCCCAGAAATTCCACCATAATTAAATCTAAATATTTCAAAACTAAATTATTTCATTAAAATAATTTTTTTTCCACAAAATTTTGGGGTATTACATAAATATAACAATATATAATTAATAAATGATTTGTGTTCCTATATTTGAATTCTCACAATTATCACTATTATAAGTATTATCGTATATACATTCTTAGTTAGGATAGTTAGTAATTTAGGACTAAGTTTTAGTTTTAGAATCAAGTATTGATTATTTATGATAATACTATCATTATAATCACATGTCATATAGTATTAGATTAAGGGGAAGTTATATAGTTCGGAGTTAGTTTTTTTTGTTGATGACAAAGGAGGAGAAGTAGAAAGTAGAATAGTTAGGCATAGATTAAGGGAGAGTTATTAGTTTTAGGGGGAGTTATTAGGATAGAAGTAATATTTTATAAACAAAGGTTGTCAACATCAAAAAGGGAGAGATTGTTAGTCCCTGAGAAGATGGTTTTGATGACAACAAACTTAGAATAAGATTATAAAATATAAATACTAACATTATAGTTTAGATATATATGTATATGCAGGATTTAACCATGTAGGTACCAACAATGAAGACTGTAAAGTACAGAGATTCAAGATATCAAGATTGAAGATTCATGAGTATCAAGATTATCAAGAGTTCAAGATTTCAATAACAAGCAATTTAATTAGGAATTTTGTTAACACTACTAGAAAACACTGGCATTTTAAAATCCAATTTATTCGTGGAATGGAATCCATTTCGAGCTTGTTAAATGGATGGAACCCTAAATAGGATGGAAGCTAGGAAAAATCTAGTGGAACATTGTTTTGTATCCACTAACTTTTATTCAAATCTTTTTTTACAAAATTATATCTTGTTTTCAAAATGATTTTGAAACCTTCCTTTTAAAAGAATCAAAAACATCTATCCTAGTTTTAAAAATACTTTTAGCCTCAAAATAATCTTTATCTTCAAAATCAAATTATCCTTGGTTTTAAACTATCTTTTAATATATTTAACTTTTAATATTTGTAAATTATACTAAAATTTTTATATATATATATCAAAATTTTATTCTCTATATTTATTTATGTATTTTAACTATAGTTAAGTATATTTATAAAGTTTAAAAATAGTGTTAATACAAGATAGAAGTTATATTCAAAGAAATACAAATCACTAAAAATACCATAGGCTTGTCGACAATCCTTAGGACCTCTTGTCGACAAGGTGGCAGTTTGTTTCAAAATTTTGAATTTCAAAAAAAGTGTCTATTCGTCATATCCTTTCACGAATGGACGCGCATGTTTCTCTACTATAAATAGGCGCACTTTTAAACGAATTTACATTCATATTTTCTCTGATTTCACTCCTCTTCTCATTCCACATTTCTTTATATATATATTTACCATTAGTCTGCCAAAATCACCATTGAATCTAACTAGATCATCTCTGGTTTGATTCTTTATCACTATCTCAACAAGATCTCAGTGCTATTCAGAGTTATAGGCTTCTTTGTAATAAATTAAGTGAGAAAAGGTGTGATTATAGCATGTGAAATTAGTAAAGCGAGAAAATGTGTGATTGTAGCATGTGAAATCAATTAGATGAACTTGTTGTCCGTAAAATCAAGCATCTCTACTCAGAGGATTGTGAATCTGGAGTGGTGTACTCGTGGCCTTGAAATCGAGGGCGTAATTGTAACAATTGCTTTTGAAAGGAAATCCGTACCTGTGTATGGGACTGGATGTTGGGTACCTCCGAACCAGTATAAAATCTGGTATGTTCTTTCCTTTATTGCTATTACTTTATTTCTGCATCTGTGTTTGATTCTGTGATCATATCAGTATCTGAATATTGCATACATTTGTGTTCAAATTAACATAAACTAAAAAAGATTTAGTAATTCCTTAGAACACTATTCACCAGTCATCTAGTGTTTATTCTAGCCTTAAGATCTATAATCCGCATTTCTCACAGGGTTACCAATACTAGTTCAGAGAATAAAATTGCGTATTCAAATAAGAGATTAAAATGGTTATACGTACGAATGGTGTGTGTGTGTGTATGTATCGTACGGATTCCAATAAAATGATTATATGCTATGGTTTCTAGCTATGGTTGTTTCTTGCTTAGGATTGCTATGCAGTTTGGTTGCATGTAGTTAGACATCGTCCCTATTAGTTGCATTATATTTACGTGTTGGACATAGTTGTATTAATGATTCATATGTTTTATAAGTTGATTATTGTGAGTAAATATATCGTATGTTAAATTTCTTATTTCGTTCCTTTTCGTGGATGAAAAGTTCTGATTGGGAGAGATTATAACGACACGAATTTTTCAACCATTTAAAAATATTAGATTTAATATAAATTTTGAATAAAAATGGTTAGAAACAAAAATTTAAGATGTTGCAAAAACAAATAAATGTGAGCGATTGTGTAATAGGATAAGAGATGATGGTAATAGAAATAGGATAATAAACGTTTACATCTAATACGAAATTTATCGCGCGTTTTTGTGGAAGTGAAATTATTATTTTAACGAAAATAAAAGAATATATTGAGAAAAATAAAATGTACGTTTCCACCCTAGAGGAAGTAGAATTTTAAAAAAAGAAATTTTTTATTTGGCAACAATATTTTACGGTCGTTGAAAACAGTCGTAATTCGCTATAGAATTTATTTAATTCGTAAACTCATAATTTCAATAAATTAAAGTCATATAATTAAAACGTGTTTTTAATAAGTCTAATCTATGCATTCAGATTTCAATTTTTGTGAAAATTTATGTCATTCAAATTTAAGTAGAATTCGGTTACTAAATTTAAGGGCAAAAATGTACATTTTTCGACACGTAAATAATTTTACATTGAAAAGATCTAAAAAATTCTCCGGTTTGAATGGCGAAGTTTTTTCCATCCAATTATGATCTTTATGGCTCCATTTATCAAGAGTTGCTGTTGTCGTCCAATTTCGAAGCGGTAACCGTGGTGAAAGATAAAATTTTGTTTCGAACGTCGTAGCACAGATTTGATTACATCGTTGGATTCATCTTGTCGCGCTGATCTCCATC
The DNA here is from genome assembly GCA_030765085.1 of Allium cepa. NCBI lineage: Eukaryota > Viridiplantae > Streptophyta > Magnoliopsida > Asparagales > Amaryllidaceae > Allium > Allium cepa. Next base: position 105,330,218 of record CM060935.1, read on the forward strand.
AGATATTCGTTACCTGCCTGAAATATTGATCCATGACCATACAGGGTGCATCATTATACATTCTTTTAGCCCCCTTTTATTCCTTATCAGCCCATATTACTTGCGTGTGCAGCCATGCGGATTAAACCTTCCTTTTATATATATGTGCGTGCCCCCTACTACTCCTTCCATTTTTCTTTGCTCCTTCTTCTTTCTATGAGTTTTTTCTTGTGAAGCAAAGTATACAAATATATAGCCCAACATATTAAAACATGCAACTTCCTTCTCCCCCTTCTTTCTTCTACCACCTCCTTCCCCATGCCCAACCGGCACACGCAACCTGCCTTGCCGCACCCATCACCTCCCCGCTCACCAGCCCATACCACCCACCGGCTCCACCAGGCACCTCCACCATACAACCGCACGTCCTCACCATCCTGAACCACCTCAACCACCAGCCTCCCTCCGCCTTACCATCTGCCAAAGCCCCTTACGCCCAAAGCCACCACCTCCCCACTGACCTCCGCACTTCACGCGAACTCCACCGACCTTCACGACCCTCTCTTGTTCCAGCTCCGACCCACAATCCTCCCACACCGAAGTCCATTACCACCTCCGCCAATGCCCAGTCCTTCCCCGACTATAACCCAAGCGCCTCTGGCCCAATCCCCACCGGCCTACACTCTCACGTCCCCCTCCACAGCACCACCAGTCCCAACCACCAAAGCCTCCTTCCCCTCCACCCTCTGTGCGTGTGTTGGGTGTCAAAAAAAGAAGCAATGTGTGAGGAGAAAAAAAAACCAATGTGCATGGGTAATGAAGTAAGCGTGTTGCAGTGAAGAGTAGGAGGCAACATGGGAGGAAGCCATGTCCGTATCGCCGTGTCCGGCCCGTTTTGCTAATCCACGGAAGGTGAGCGTAAAACTCACGACCTATATACATGGTTGAAAGTTTATTTCATCTATTCTATATTGAAAAATAAAACAAACTCATTTTTCCATACACAGAACACGTTTTTCCTTTGGTGTGCATGCTCCCATTTTCACGCCTTGCTTTTCCCCCACCATTTACACAGCAAGTTATGTGTCGCTATTGTCAAATTCTCAGCAAAATCTTTGTGTGTTCATATGTAAGTGTATGTTCATTCTTCAGTGTGTGGGTGCATGGCCATGCGAGAGTTGGCATGGAGAATGGCCGTGAGTCTTGTAGACATGAGTGAGGGAACGAATGAACTGCATGCGTTGGTAGAAAATAAAATATTATGAAGAGGAGGTGAAGAGTTGTACAAGGCATGCATGCGTTCGGGCTTGGGAAAGAATGAGGGTAGGCTGATGGGCTATGGGGTGAGGTATAAATTAGTCACATTAGCTTAGTTATTAAGCAGTTTCAATATTTTAAATTTTAGACAGTGTTGAGATGGGTGGAATGTGATGTATTTGGTTACGTTATTATTAAGTCTAAAGTAATAGAAGGCTGCCGTTCTGTTTTTGGTTACCGGTTTGTACGTAGTATGTGGGCTTTGAACTGTGAAGTTGAGGTGGGTGAAAAATTATAGTATTTATAGTATTAGTTAGTAAATTAATTTACTTGTTTAAATATTTATACTTTGAAAAAGTATAGCTTTTGTCCATATACGAAGTCCGTTTAACACACGGTTTTCGGCATTAGATTTATATTGACGAATAGGACAGAGTAGTAAATTAAAAGGGCATTGGATTTAATCACGGTTAGCATATAACTATAGTTCATTAGTGACATTTATTCAAAGGAATAAAATCCCATTTCACTATTATATTTATTCATTGATGATAATAGTGTGTTCGTATTTATTGTTGTTGTTGATTGATTGTTTGGTTGTCTGATATGCGCTCGACCCGTTTAGGAGTAATTACCTTTTTATTTAGCATGGATTGAATAGGGAATAGATTTTAAATTAATGTCTTGTAGTTTATTTTCCAATTTAACTATAAGGTCTTTAGCAATATTATGGGTTCATTTAATTATGATAATTAATTTAATAATTTTGATTTGAATAAGACTGTTTTGAAATAGGATTTTCACAAAGAAACATAATTTGAAAGGTTAATGGAAAGACAGTGTTTTCAAATGAAATGTTGGAAAGTACATGATATTTTTTCTTTTAAATAACATGGTTCGGGGAAATGAAATCTAGAACTTGGTCGAAGAGATTATTTTCGAAAATGGGTATATTACCTAATAAATTTAATATGAATTCATAAATCGAAATATGAAAACTGAATCCAAACTTGAATTTTGATTGTTCATATGAAGTCGATGCAACATGTTTAGTCTCTTAAATTACTGTACCTATATTGTGTGATTTGAATTTACATACATAAGAATATATAGTCCTGACTCCAGTATATTGTCTTTCCATTACGCTCGGGTTAGACCGAGTTTTTCAGTTATCGAATACAGTTATTCTTGAAGACGAAGACGGAGATTGGAAGACTGTACTTACTACTATTATTCCTCTACATTATATAGACATGTTCAGTTAAATGTATAACTCTGATAATATTGAAATGGAATCAAATGTATATTGATAAACAGCTTTGTAATTATAATAATCAAATGTATATTTCGAATGTGTTTTTGTGATTTCCAAGCTTTGCAAGTCTATAGCATTTCAAGTTCTAAAGCATTTTGGTGAGTAATCTCATGGTTTTAAAGTCTTTAAACTATATATGTGTATTTATATATGTTTTTGTTATAGTAGACTATATTAGTTGTTTGGGTATAGAAACAATCTTGTTGGTAGTGGCATATATGTATGTATTGTTGGATGTAGGCTTAATAATGTTTAGTGTTGTGATCTTTGTCTTGCTTTGAAGAGTTATGGAAAATTTAGTGAAAAAAGTTAGTAAATGCAAGGTTAGTAAATGAAAGGTTAGTGAGCAAAATTAGCTCTTGAAATGTGTTTTATGTTCGCCTAAAGATCAATGGAGTAAATTAATTACTTTATTTTAAACAAAAAGTATTCTTACCTTTGTTTTGCTTTCAAAATTTTATATTAAGTTAATAAAGTAAGTTAAAGTTAAGGAGTAGGTGTTTTAAAGATTACTGAAGATGCAACAAGTTTTAAATTATGGGTATCCATAGCGGTAGCCGTTATGTATGTAGTTTCGCTTAAAAATCCGGCTTTTGCAAAATTTAGTTTTATTAACCTCAAGTGTTTTGAAAATGTTTTATAAATTTAACAATAATGTTTTAATTAATTTAGTTAATTTTTAATGAATAAATTTGTATTAATTAAGTTAAAATAATTAATAATTAATTAAGATTAAACTGGGTTTACTAATTGTAATTAACAAAAGATTAGTTATTAATTAATTATCTTTTAAAGATAAAATAATTTTAACTAATTATTAGTTAAGTAATATTAAGTTTTAATTAAATATTATTTAAGTATATGATTTATTTTTAATTATTTATTAATTAACTATAAGGCCTTAATTTAAAATGAATGATTCATTTAAGTTTAATTTATTAATTAAGTTTTAATTAAAGATTATTTTATTAATTAAATGAGATTAATTAATAATTATTATTAATAAATTATTAAATTATTATTTAGTAATTACTAAAGGATTAATTAGGGTTTAAATTATTTAAATCATGTTCTGCTATAATGTAATTGATTTGATTGCTGTAGGCATATATTAGCAGAACAAATCCCCGTTCTTCTATAGATTAATTGTTTGCTTATATGGACATATTTTTTAGTAGAATAAATCCCTATTCTACTGTAATTTAGTTGTTTAGTTTTTCGTACATCTATTTAGCATGACAAATCACCATCCCCCTATTACGTTATATGGACATGTTTACACTAGTTAGTTTATACTGACATGTTATTTCCTGAATTAGATACGAAGTATATTTACATATATGTTGACTTATGTAAATAAATTGTTGAATGACTTGAAAGTGAAATTTAAACTAAATGGTAACTTAAATAAGTACCAATGGGATTGCTAAGCCTCTTTTGAAATTATAAAGTATGTTTTTTAAATTAGCTTTAATTCTTTAATCAGTTTAGGATTTCAAAGTTTATAAATGGTTTCAAGTTATATAATTTTTTTATAAAAGTATTTTTAAATAATAACTTGTTTGAAAAAAAGAGTTTTACTATGTTTATTTAAAGCGATTAAAAAATGGGATTTTGTAGATGATATTTTGAAATGTCAAAAATAGTTTATAAAGGAAATTTTATAAAGAGTTTTACACACAGAAAGAAATTTTATAAATCATTTTAGAGATTTTAAAAATAAGTTTAAATCTAGTTTGATGATTTATAAGGAGGTCTAAAATATGAAACAAACTTATAAAAAGAATTTTTATAAGGCAATAGTATAAAACTCACGCATGTGCATCTAATAGCTAAACATATTTACTTTTTATTTAATGAAAAAAATGAGCGGGTGTGTTTGTAATAAGTGCAAAGTTTTGTTAGTCAAAATACTTTTATTTTAAGTTTTTTTGTTGGTAATATCGATGGTAAGTTAGTTGTAAAATTCCGTTGATGGATAATTGGGAAGGGGATGGTGGTGGAGGTGTAAAAATGGTGGTGAGACTCCGTTGATGGATGAGTACTTTTGGAATTTCAAATGAACACCATGGAAATCTTATTCATTGAATTCTCTTAATTGGTAGTAGAGAAAAAGGAATGGATTTTATAAAGTGAATGGGTTTTATAGTAAGTGATGCTTTGAAAGGGAATTTCTTAGCCATTTAATATGGAATTTGAGATAAGCGAATTATCCAAATGTTTTTGGGTTGATACTTATATTTTTGAGATACGTTGGAATGTTTTCCAAGTATAAACGGGATGTAAAAGGCTTTGGGAATAGTGTTTTAAAAAGATATTGTGATCAAGTTTTGCAAAGTTTTTTAACTAATGAAAGATTAATAAATAAAGGATTGGTACATCCCACATGGAATCAAATCAATGTTTGAATTATTTCTTATTTGATAGTTAAATCACCGACTATCAAACCTGGACCAAAACATAACTTTGGAAATATTCAGGAGAAAAACTGAAAATATATGGTACAATTACCATCGGTGGTGCTATAATGTACGTATAAATTCGTTTCGTACGTCTAGAACAAATGATAAGGAAATCCATCCACTAACGGTTAGAAGGTGATATCCGCTCTTATCTATTTATTTCCTAAAGAAAAGGGGTCGAGTCAGAAATTATCGAAAGTTGTTTCGAAGAGATCAAGATTGGATATGTTATCCGAAAAACACTTGGATCCAACTTAAGTGTTTCGAATTGAATACATCATAAAGCATATGGAATCAAAGATGGAGCTATTAAAGTGTAAGGGCTGCTTGCTACTAATCCTATGAGTGATGCCAAAATGGATATAATAGCAATAGGGCCTTCTGTTTCATTCAATCCCATAACAAACTTCAATCGATGAATGGTAGCATTACATTGATGCTTGGAAGGCGGTGTTAGCATTCTAAGTGGGATTGCTATTCAAAAAGGCAATCGTAACCTTAAGCTTCACACCCGAGAATGATTAAAATCAGGGGTTATGCTTCAAGGCTGCGTGTTTCGCTACCATAGTATGACCCAAACTAGATTGATATTATAGATTATGTATGCTCGAGGCCCATTTAGGTTGTTGATTCCGAGCAGGTTTATGGCATATTCAACGCTATCCAGCAAGGGGCAGGGTCGGTCTTTGCTCCCAGGGAGTTCATTTATGGCTCTTGGTATATTTTATCTAGAGGTGCACTGTATAGGCGGTACCTCGGTGCATTGTCATATATGGAATCCAATCTCCAAGACAAGCCATTACGATTTTGATTGTGCCCAACTATGTTGAAATGTGAGATGTAAGCATTTATTTTATATATTTACGTTGAAACATTATACATTATTATAATATCACTGGATTTTATATAAAAATGTTTTGGTTATCTTAAGGGAAAAAACCCATCTGTGTTTATATGTGGCGTGATCTTACGAGATACCTTTAATTTTAAAGGAGCTTTTAAAAGTAATAAGTCGGTTGTTTTGAGTTTATTCACATCAGTCTCATGTCTGACCCGGAGTTTTATTTTCTTTTCCTAAAATTCTTTGGTGCTCAAATTTTTATGGGCAACCAAGTAGTTTTGGTCCTCCAAAGAATGCATTTTAGAGGAGCTTGGAGCATGAGGCTTCATTGATAACTAGTTATTATCTTGTTTTCGCTGTATCAGTTAGGTAGGGACATGCTGTTATAAATCTCCAAGGGTAGAATTGTATTAGTATGCCTTTGATGTATCGTTTGGAAATGACTTTGTAAAGTATTATGTTGATAAATGTATGTTATTCCTTTGCGTTGTGAGATTCTACGATTGTTTTTGTTTTTTCTACCTTCTATCCTCTTTCCTTCCCCTAATAATCCGTCTTTTTGACACTTGGTTTTTGGCACTTGAATACCGTGAATGTATTAATGTCGACTTTTGGTGTTTGGAAAGGTGGGTTGAGAAGTTTTGATGATAAAATAATATTTTAAAGGAGTGTTATGAACATATATTTTTGATAGGAGTACCATAGGGCGTTTTGATATATAATATAAAGGAGTTGATATGAGAATGTACATTATTGGAAAGGTAATTTATTATTTGAAAAGATATTTTTTGATACGATAGCCTTACACCTTTGACGCTCACATAACCGAATAGTGCGTTGTCGGTGCATCCGACTGATATAGGACAATTTTTAAGGGAAGGAAAAAGAAGTAAAGAAGGAGGATAGAGGAGGAGAAAAGAGAATAGAAGAGAAGAGAAAGAAAACATCACACAATCATAAAACTTGTTGTATTTCTCATAGCACATCAGATAAAATATAATAATCATCGTAGATATAAAACAATCGAGATGTTAATATCTACATGAATCACATAATCAGAGTATACTGGCTCCTACGGTTATAGAAAATAGCAATAATGTTTGTAGAACTAATAAATAAAATCTACCGATAAACTATCTCTAATAATAGTAAGTTAACTCTATTATGGCTCCACAGTGTCTCATAGTGGAATAAACAATAATAAGTCCAAAATATAAATATGAGAGAGCATCACCTTCTGCCAGTCCATCTGCATAGCAGCAAGTGTTGTTTACACCTACGATCCACTCCACTCATTTAAGAGTACTTGTGCTAATAAGAAGCAAATCATAAAACCTCAAGTTAGACAACAGTCTAATATGAGCGATAAATAATCTCGAAACACAATAAAAGTTGGTATGGCATATGGAATATAGGGTATGAAGAATTATACCCAACCTATCCCTACATTCAAAGGGTTAGCACATAACACATGATATATGATACTCTATATCTTAGTCATTATGGATGTATTATAAATCAAAGTATTAAGGTTGTCTAGATATCAAAATCAATGATATCTACATCGTGTGACATTCCTAAGGTAATAAACAATCATGCAATCATATTATCCATCCTCACATTCGCTCACTCAGTGCGTTGGATCTATGACACTCCTACGACCCGTCTAGTCAAGGATTACTCAACGTCTTGGTCTCTCGGTACTCGAATCCATGACACTTAGTAGGCCAGGAACTAGACTGTGCTCCCTGTGACAGTCCAAGGTACGGATCAAAACATTGCGTGATTCGAGGCACTCCTTATAACCCAAGTGAGCGTCCTCTCCTACCCCTGTTATACGAGTATACTTCGGAATCATCCATAGTAGAGCTCATCTCGAAACTATCCTTACAACTCCCGCCTTAAGTCGTAGCGGTTGGAATCTATCCTGAATAGCCATCATTGGTCATAGAATGTCATCGTGCATCCCATAATCTTCCACTAAAAGTTCCTTCCATCCAACTACTCTACACCACAAAGTATAACTATCCATAGTCGAATCCATCACTTCCCATTATGGAATCATCATCGTTGAATTGTGAAGTTATCGTATGGAAGCATCATTTCTTCGATTCACCGCCTTATAGAAGAGCAATAGCACTAAAATCGAACGTCGAACGAATGAATGAACCATCGCATTGTGCTCCTTAAAGCTTCTCCATCATCCATGTCAAAAAATTTCCAAATCGGCCATCATCAATAATAGTAGATATCAACCACTCCAGAGTAGTCGATAACAGCCGCTTTGATCATTTAACTAAAAATGGTTGTACGAACCAAATGAAAGCATCTGGCATCAATCTAGAAATCCGAAGCATATCTCTGAATCCATCTTTAGACAATTGGTGTGCATGAAACTCTATGATCAAAACCATATCTATGGATTATTTCCTAATACTATATCGTCTTCGAACGGTGTTTTTGGCCAAACTAAGCAAACAAGCATACTAATGCCTATAATAGCCCACATACATCTATAATACAACAGTACAATGCATCCAAACAACGACTGTGGGATTAATACAATAAATAGCCTAATTTTAGCAATATCATCGAAAAGTGTATCGAGGGGAAAATATGATATTTAATTTAAATACATTTTAATTTTTTTTATAAAAAAAGATATAATTTTAAATATGTCAAAAATCAAGTTTTAAAGTTAGAAATCATTTCAAAATGTTTTTTTAATGTTATACTCGTATTACAGTGAGAGATAATATCACTCACCTCAACCAAATCTAACCAAACCAATGCCAGCTCCCAGAGCTCTTTATTATGAGTGCAACGCAAGAAATGGAATCCAAAACGGACCTCGTATGCAAAAAGATATGAGGAATATAAGAATCCAATTTATATAAATAAATAGTTAACTTAATTAGCCTAATGTATAATTAGTTAACTTAACAGTTTACTTTCACAATTACTTTAGTAGTTGTCCTTCTCTTCACATTATTTCTTCAAGCCATCGCTACATCATTCCATTTCTTCCCTTTTCTCCCTCCTCTACACTTTCGCTTGCATTTAGATATATATTTTCTTTCCTATAGCCAAAATGCACCCAGCTCACTTACTACTCTCGACAACCGTCTATGCACGACCACATTTCACCACCACAGCTCATGTCCAACTATCACTGATGCCTAATCCTTCACCTCAGATAGTCACCTTAGCATCGTAGACGACCCCTCTAGACATAGCCATGACCTACTGCTTATTTTTTTTACCTCTATCATCTTCATGCCTACTGCATACATCACCACACCAATTCCCGCACTACTCCAGCCACCTCCGCATCATGCAGTAATGTAATCTCAACTATTGTCTATGTCACAATGCATCCAAACCCATCTAATTTCCAAACTTATCACCCTTGCTACCTCCACCACGGCCATATCCAGTAACCGCCATCTACATTTTCAAAATCCTCTCACCAAAAAAAACCCATATAATAATTTCCCCCATTTTGATCTTCAAAATGATCCACTTGCTAGATCTATAATTTTCAACCACCATAGCCGATGTCAGATCGATCCGAGTTATGGTTGCGTCGCTCTCGAAAAATTAGAGGGACTCGACTCTTTATTTGTCCAAAACGGTGTCAGTTGACTAAGAAAAACTGGAGGAAAGAGAATTGGGATGGGTTTCTTATTAAAATGAAGAAGAAATTTGGAGAGAAAGTGAATATGTGTGGCAGAGGAATGAATTGGTATTAATAGAGGATAAGTAGGGTTAGGGTTTGAATGTACCACCTTTTCACCTATTTTCAACATTTCGACATAGGTTTTATTCTCATATGCTTTAAAGGAATATCCAATTGCAACGATATTTCTAGCGGATGAATCATTGCATTTTTCCCATTCCAATGGCATAAGTTTCATCAAAATCTAAGTGCACTCTGAGACATAATTTTTGGATGTTTTTATGTCGTTAGTCTGCCCGAACTTCCGATCTCGAAAATTTTCAAATGCGCAGCTCATAAACATTCTCCTTAACCGAATTATATTTTCTACTGATCCAATTTCTCCGATAAATTGGTATTCATAAATCGGAGTGATACTCGTAACTACTAAAAATGTCGAAAATAAATTAAGATCAAAATCGCCCGATAAATTACTATAGGTCAAAAATGTCAATACTTGAGGATCTCCAAAGTTATGGAGTCAAACATCCCAACATGAATTTAAAAAAATATTTTACGATCATTCGATGCATAAATTACGGTTCGTTGCACTCTTCCCCATTTTAGGAATTTCACCCTCGAAATCCCCAAATCAAACGAGTCAAAATCAATCACATCTATCCCGTATGCTTAACAACAATATAAGCATAAGTGATCATGTTAAATGCCAACAGTCAAGCATAAAATCGGCACATATAAGATCAAACACCAAAAGTTGCATCCATGCTTACCCTAGCATGCATGATACTAAACTATTTAGTATAAATCATCAATTATGATATCCAATATGAAAGCTGGCGAAAAGAAAAATCTCCCACACTGGAGTGCTCCGGATAAGTGGTCCTTACCTTCTCATCGGTCTCTTATATGCAATCGCCTTTGTTTTCACTCCACTGACCCTTTACTATTCCACAGCCTTCCTTCTAATCTGTTTTGTATCACATCTATCAGTGTGAATTGGCCTAAAAAGTCTTGAAGTTTCTGGTTTAGTCTTGATATCATCTAGTTGATTCGTTGCTAGTTTCTAATGCCTCTTGTAAGTTCTTCTAAAACCCACTAGTAAACATTTGATTTCGGCCACTTACAATGCTCATGGCACATAATGGAATCACATTACCCATTTCATATATAACTCGACTAATTTGGATGCTGCTCTACTTGACTTAACGAATATAATTTAGCACTCTTCATCAATCTATTGACTGTGAATCAAATGCTATCATATTCACTTCTAGTCCTTGGTATTCCATTGATGAAATCCATCGATATCTACTCCATATACACATGGGAATCCCAAGCTGTTATAGTAACTGCTTGGCTTCTTCTGTTCAGCATTTATTAACTGATATGTCATTCATCTCGAAATGAATGTCAAATGTCTTTCTTCATGCCTTTCCAATAAAATGCCTACTTTGTACCATGGTGCATTTTACTATCATTAGGATTTATAGCCAATCTCAAAGGAGAGCACTCTTGTGGTGCCTCATTCATCAATCCATCGACATTGAAAACAAATAATATCCCATCGTTACGGAGCCAACCATCTCGGTCGAGTCCACACTGCATTACCTCCACAAACACTACTCATTCTTTTAGTTAGCCCTGATTTCCACCTGTCTAGCTTCATGCCTCTGACTAATACCGCCTCTAAATCAAAGTATGTCCGATTATCAAACTAGCCATCATCTTTTGTCACCTCATCGAACGTGTCCGAACATTCTCTTATACGCGTGTGATATTGAGTGAATATACGGAGCTAAACAACACATTATCGTCAAGTGGGTAGTCGAACACTGCCTTCCACTTATCATGGGTCCCTAAAGTCAGTTACAACCCCTCACAATCCACTACTATTCCATATCCTTTGAGCAAAAAATTCCCAAAATATAATACTAATCCAATTAAACTTAAACGAATCAATAACATACAAACAAAATCCATGAGGGGATAAGGCTAGTTCTAGACAAACCATGAACCGATTGGCTGAGCCCTTAACAAAGTTTGTCAAAATTTAAAGTTCAGTTAACCATCTCGAGTCTCAATCCGAATCTATTTATCAAATCACTATATATAAGGGAATGTGAAACCTTGATGTCGAATAAAACATGTATGAAAACACCATAAATGGAAAGCATACCTTAAATGATAATGCCCTTTCCCTTCTCTTCCATCGATGGGACACTTGATGAAACAAGAACAAAATTCAATGCATATGCTTCCATCATCTTCCCCTACTCAGCTCATCGGGAGAATCCTTCAATACTGGGTATAGGCTCACACATCAGGAAGCCTTTTCGATCAACTTCTCGAAGCTCTCGTCAATATGACCAATCAATCGCTTCTCAAGATGATCACTCAACCCAGTGATAAAATATTCATTCCTTCTGAGTGGTGTATCAACGAAAGATAGACCGTACTTTGATATCACATTGAATTTGGTCACAGTCCAACACATACATATTGCCTTTCTTCAAGTTGGCGAACTTCCTAAACAACATCGACTTTTGAGAAGTCAAGATAAATTTCTCTTTAAAGTGAATTATGAACAGATCCTAAATAAAATAATCCTTGGGAATTAATATTATAAGGCACCCCAATAGTTCACTGTAGGTTTCTGGAGTCATCAAGAGTTCCAATTCTACCTCTTTGCATCATCTAACTCTAAGTCATTGAAGATCCTTTGAGAAATATTCATCATGTCTTGTATTTCAATAGCCGACTCTATTCCAAGGAACGATCCGGCCCCTAGACTCACATAGTCTTTATACAGCTCGGCAAAGTTGACTCTAGGCATTTGCACTTGAGCACCAAAATCATTTAGAGTAACTTGGGCTTTCCAAAATAATGTTTCGCACTATCTCTGCTAACATATTCTATAAATCAGGGTTAGTGGTCCCCGATCGTGCCCATTATCAACCCCGGAGATGGAGTCAACAGCAGCGTTTCTCGTCTGCTAGATCACTCATATGTTATAATAAGAATGATCTGTCTCTCATAGAAAAAATTGCATTAATGGTACCCATATGTGCAAAGCTAACAACTAGAGTAAGACAACAGTCTGGTATGAGCAGTAAATAATCTTAAAACACTATAAAAGTTGGTATAGTGTATGGAACAGAGGTTATGGAGAATCATATCTAACATGTTTCTACATCTGAAGAGTTAGCGTTTAACATAGGATATATGCTACTATATATCACAGTCGTAATGGGTGTACTATACATCAAAGTACTAAGGGTGTCTAGATATTGGCATTAATAATATTTACATCGTGTGACATCTCTAAGGTGATAAACAGTTAAGCAAATATATCATCTATCATCCTTCCTCGCATTCATTTGCTCAGTTCGTTGGATATATGATACTCCTACGACCCTTCTGGTCAAGGAATACTCAACGTCTTGTTGTTTCTACTTGAATCCATGCCACTTAGTAGGTCAGGAACTAGATTGCGCTCCTTATAACATTACAAGATAAGGATCAAAACAACGTGCGATCAAGGGAGCTCCCTATAACCCAATATATACATATACACTTCGAAACCTCCAAATATCAATAATCCATTTGCATATGTCACCCATCAGAGATTATCATGGAACTATCCTTACAACTCCCATCTAATGTCGTAGTGGTTGGGAACTATCCTAGATAGCCATCATTAGTCATGAATGTCATATGTGTCCCATAACCTTCCTCTAACATTTACTTCCATTTAACTACTCTAAACCTTGAAGTATAGCTATCCATCATCGAAGCCATCACTTCCCATAATGGAATCGTCATCGTCGAATCATGGTCATCACTTAAAGTGTTACATCTTTGCTTCACCACCAAAACCACTCGTTGAATGTAGTAACACCAAAATCAAACATCGAATGAATAAACGAGCCATCACATCATGCTCCTCCAAGCTTTTCCATCGCTCATGTCAAAATTAGACAAATCAACCATCATCAATAGTGGTAGATATCGACCACTCTAGAGCAGTCAATAACAACTACTTTGGTCATGTACTTAACCAAAAATGGTTAAGTACAAAAAAAATGAAAATATTTGGCATCTATCTCAAAATCCGAAGCATATCTCCAAATCCATCTTCAGATCAATCGGCATGCATGAAACTCTATGCATGAAATATATCCTATGGGTAATTTTCTACTACCTTAACGCCTTCGAATGACCTTTTCAACCAAACTATGCAAACACGCATACATGTAACCAACAATCGTACTAACGCCTTAATTGCCTAAATACATCTATAATAACACAATGTAGTGCATCCAAACAACCAATGTTGGAGTAATATCAAAAATAGCCAAGTCTAGCAATATCGTCAAAATAGCACTTCAACGCGAAAAGTGTATTATTTAATTTAAAACAATTTTAAAAACTTTCAAAATTCTTTTATAAAAATAAGATATAGGTTTAAATATGTCAAAAATCAGTTTTTAAAGTTAAAATCATTTCAAAATGTCATTTTAATATTATACTAATAATCATATTATGCCGAGAGACAATATCACTTACCTCAACCAAATCTGATCAAACCAGTGCCAATTTATAGATCTATCCACCACGAGCGCAAAGCAAGAAGCAATGTCCAAAACATGCCTCGTATGCAAAATATACAAGGAATATAAGAATCTAAGTTATATAAATAAAAAATTAACTTACTTAGCCTAATTTATAATTAATTAACTTAACAAATCACATCCATAATTACCCAATTAGTTATCCTTCTCTTTACGTTATTCCTGCAAGTCGTTCCCACATCATTCCATTTCTTTCCCTTTCTCTCTCATGTACACTTTCACTTGCATTCAAAAATATATTTTTTCTTTTCTCCAAAATGCACCCAACTCATGTACTCCTCCCTATAACCGCCCATGCACTATTGCACTTCACCACCACACCACCATGCCTTATAGCCAAATATCATCGATGCTTGATCATTCCCTTCTAATTGCCATCTCGCACCGCCAACCACCCCACAAGCTATAGTTGTGACCTGCTGCTTACAGTTTTCCCCTCTGTCCTCTTCATACCCACTGCCTACAGCACCATACCAACACCCACACTACTCCGGCCACCTCCGCATCCTGCACTTCAACTTGTTTCTGCCCAACGGTGATATAAATTGATTTTCATGAAATTACATTTTATTACACTTAATTATGAATGGTAATTTTATCAACTTTAGTTGTCATTATGATTTATTAAGTGAATTTATTTGTTCAAATGACTCAATTTGTTTCAACTTAACCTTAATACAAACTAATTTTCATGAAACTGTGTTTTTACATTAAATAAATTATAAATGGTAATTTTAGCAACTTTAAATGCCAATATGATTTATTAAGTGAATTTATTGATTTTAACAATTCAATTTATTTCTGCCCAACAGTAGTATGAATCATGCAACAACTATTGTGATAAGACTGAAATATAATTTGGCGTTTTGTCATCTATTTTAATACAATTATTATTAGTCCCTGGATATGCATTTGATTTAATGCTTTTATGTTATTTGTGGATTTATAGTTGATAATAACAAGCATTTAATTTTTTGAATCTAATGCAACATTGAATATTATACATGCTCAAATATCTGGAATAGTACCATTAAATGGAACTAATTTTTCCACCTGGAAAGAGCAATTTGATATTTGTCTTGGTGTTTTGGATATTGACAAGTCATTGTGAATGGACAAACCTACTATTATAATGATAAGTACTGATGATTAAAAGGCTAATTTTGTAAAATTAGAGCAGACAAACTGTATAATGACCCGTTTTTCCGTACCCATTGAATCGACAACAAATCACACATGTCTAACTCAGATTGCATGAAAAGATGGATCATTAAGGGTAGAAAGAAAATAAAGACAGAACAGAATCTCACATGAATGGAATAATATATATTATTTCAATAGTAATCTTTACAATGGAAAATTTTAAAATACAATATCAGAGTCTAACCTAGATTCGGCCTGGACAGTTATAAACTTCTGTCCTTACAAATGCTAAAATCAACAAAACAAAAGCAATAGATATAGCGGATAATAGAATGCATCCATATGATGATTAAGATCTCCAGCTCTCCTTTGGAAACTCCAACCGTCTTCAACTCAATCTGAAACTACTCGTATTTGGCATGAGTATTAAAAATATTCGGATCAGGCTTGATAGACCAGCGTGAGATGCTTGAAATTTAAAACGCTTATGTTATCAAAACCTTTGAAAAGAAGGGTATATCATAAGACCACTCCCATACCTAAATACGGACGGGATTTTACCATATGATAACCAAAACACTTTTATACCAAAATACAATTGATATTATTTTTAGTGACATTCCTTTGAAAGCACTTTTCAAATAAACTTATTCAAATAAGGTATCAATACCCAGACTAAATCTAAGGTAATATATCTGGGCTGGGTCAACGGAATATACCGAATGAAATATATGATACTAAAAGGAGTAGCTGAAATGTTTGCAAGTCATTACAGCTATTTTAGGACTACAATCAAAACCGTAAATCTCGTATTGGGATTGTATTTCCAACATGAAAGGGAACTAGAGGCCTTTTTCTGATCCACGCATAAAAAGTATAGTTCCCGTGGTGCCTTAATCGCCTTTCTCAAGCTAGTCACTTGAAAGTGTACTTGATATACTACCATTGATAACCAGAAGTTCCCTGCTTTTCTCAACTAACCACTTTATCAAAATGGGGCAAAAAAAAATGCTTGAGGGACGTTTTTCCCCCAAAGGGACTAACGTATTGGACACTACCATACATACTCACTTATTTCGAATTTGTGCATGTTAGACCATATAGTATCATGTATCATCTTCCGGGATGTGAGGCTAGTGAGGCTACGCTCAACTTAAACAAAGCCACGCTTTTCATACAAAACCATACTTTGATCATAACGGGTTCCACTTTAAATGTCGCGTTGTCATTCCACGCCACATGATTGATCTCTAGAAAAGTATAACTTCCTGAGCTTATATGTCTCGGGAAAGGTGTTAAGCTAAAAGAAGTTTCCTTCTCCGTCACCAACTGATATACATTATAGAACCACATAAATGTGATTTAAAATACAATGCCAGACAAACATCCATGCAAGTTCGTTTTAGGACTAAAAAAACGGAAGGCACTCTCCTACTACCACTAGTAGCGAGTAGTCCTTGCAATCCAAAAAAATCTCCATAATGGGGAGACTATTACTATAAATAACTCTATAACGGGAGCGACCCAGAGCATGTCAACAATTTGTCCTCATGCTATGAAGATCCTCGATCTTCAATAATCATCATCTTCTACATGTCTTCACTTTCGAACGTAAACATTGGTTCGAAGTGGTTTACGGATAAGAATCATGCAAATCCAACCTCTGTTCTTTCGAAGCCAATTATCGATTTAAAAGGTATTAAGTTCAAATGTGATTATCAATCATCAACCAATTACTCCACCTGTTTTTTTAAATTAGATACCTGTCTTAGATATGTTCTTTTCAATTTATCCCATTTTCTTTTCAAGAGTATATGGAATCATTAAGCCTCATTTATCAAATCATTTGGTTTATTTAAACCTTTCTTAATACTGAAATAATTCCAAATCATTTTCTCTTTTACTTAGGAAAACCTTTCCAAATCATTCTTTTAAATCTTAATCAAAGATTACTTTCTTAATTTCAAATCATATTCTTGCAAATCGAAGATTTTCATAACATAGCACTACCACCACCTTAGATATGGCAAATTTCACCTCTAGGGACTAGTGGTAAGTAATCTTACATCATGAAGATCTTTGTCTTCAATGATGTTTATCTTCAATATGTTTTATTTCGAAAATTAGTTTGAAGGGATTTTCGGATAGGAATCACCTAAATCATATCCCAGTTCTTCGAATGGGAATCACCCAAATCTGATCTCGGTTCCTTCGTACTAATCATCGATAAAAATACGTTAATTAACATTCCAATAATTTTTACTTTTCTTTATCTTGAAAAAACTTATTGTTTAGAGCATTCGGGCTTTCCATTCGATTTGTTTCACCCTTCGCCTTAAAAAATAAAACACAGGTCAGGTAATTTCAGGGCACTGGTTGCTTTATCCTAACCTTAGTTAAACACCTTGTTTTATCTTCTCAGATCTCACCGGGACAAATGTACTAGTCATCTCCGCATACTCAGTTTGTTATTACATTCAATATTCTTCACTTTTTGTTTAAGTGGTATAAACAATTCCTCCTAACCATTTATCCAAACTTTCAAATCATCTTTAAATTACTTAATTATTCTTTTAAAATTATTCATGAAATATTTAGGAAAGAATTGTTTAGTTTAAATCTATATTTCAAAAGTTATTTAAAACTGCTATGAAAAGCGTTGCAAATAGTATTGCGAATAGTATTTTAAAAGCTATATTCATCAAATCAACTTTTATATCATTCAGAAATCCATCTTTTCAACATAAATATCCTTTAAAACATTCTAAAAGATTTTTATAATTTATTTCATATTTTCAAAACATTTGAAAATATCATTTATAAGGAAATCTTTTTTTTTTGGATTTCGAACTACAAAACCGCGGTGTTTTTAGAAAATTATTTTGGACATATTTTATAATATACAAGATGAAATCTTGATTTTCTATCTTTATTTATTTAAACATATCTAAATGTTTATAAAACATTTCTAACTCATTTTAAAACTATTTCCGAAAGGTTTAAGCATTCCATAGTACACAATTTCATTTTCAATAGGAAAGTGATCTTCTTTGTGCTTATCGATGTGTATTAATGTGACTTGGTAAAACAATTTAACAATCATATCAAACAATCAATTTGATAATCAAAGCATATATAAGCATCTATAGCAATCATAACACACCATCAAACATATATATATATATATATATATATATATATATATATATATATATAATAAATAGAGTTTCTCACCATAAACCAAAACGATAAACTTCCTATCAACATTCTTATCAACCGACACTTCACTAAATACTTCCTAATCCATTGAACACTGGCGCAAAAACACCCTCTCCCTTCCAATAGTTTGGCCGAGGCTTGAGATGGAAAGAAAGGATAGAGAAGAAGTGGTAGAGCTTTGAACTTGAATTCTCAAGATTTAGATCTGAAAAATAGGTTATCTTGTATCTAATTTTAGGCCCTCTAAATCTCAAAATTTAGAAAAGTTTTTAAGTGTAAAATTATTTAGAATTATTTTATATTGAATTTAAAAAAAAATCATTTTAATCTAAGTTGTTTTGAGCGAGATGTGATTGAATGAAGAAGAGGTATTGTCGGATTGACAAAAAAGAAGCTAGAAATGCACTTCAAAGAATTGAGTTTCAGGTATAACAAATCTCAAAACTGAAAAAAGTACTCAACAGAAAAGTTGTAGCCACTGGAATTTTATATGATATGAATCAAATAATTTTTTAACTTGGATCATCTTTTATCATGTTATCATCAAAACAAATGGGCTATTCTCTGTCTTAAAAACTGGGTCAGAGAATGCACTGGAAAGAAGTGGATTTTTGACATTGTTATTTTTGGAATGAGACAAAGTGACAACAAGAAAGTTGTAGCCAATGGAAAAATACATAATTTTAAATAAAATATTTTATATTTGGTTCATTTTTTAAGAAGTTATGGTCAAGAGAAGAAGACGTAAAATATGAAAAAAGTAGAGTTTGATTTTGAAGAGAATGGATATCGATTTTATTTGAATATTTTGACATTATTTCTTTATAACTTTTTCATATGGAATGGAAGCCATTAAAGAGTAGATGAACAAGATAAATAAGCTTGAGAAAAGAAGAAGAAGAAATGTGAATGAAAGTGAAGAAGGGGATGGGTATTTATATAAAAAGAAAGAAGTGGCAATTTACCAAAATAACCTCTTACCAAATTACCAAACTAACCTTACTTCAACATAGAACAAACTCCACCTTTTCAATGCTTAACATCATCCTTTCACTTCTTATTTTATGTCTTAGTCACTTAAAGATTAAGTAAAGAAAAGTAATTATTTTGATGTGATTTCGATTTGATGTTTACTTTTAACTTTACTTAAACTTACTTTTCTTAATGACATTCTAGAATTTCCTAATCTTATTTAGTAAAAGTGAACTTGACTATTGAATTAATTAATACTTACACTATTTGAATATATGTTTCTATATGAGAAAATAAAGGTTCGACAACTTTTAGTCGATAAAACTTTGATTTTCGATAAAATGTTTTACGGCCATATTTTGACGTTTTAGTTAAACTATTTATCTATGTAAACCAAATTTAAAAATAAATTTGTATAATTTTATTTAAAAATATAAACACTCATAAATTAATTAAAATAATTTATTTAACCGTTGAAACATACTTTTTTGAAATCAACATTTTGTTACTTTTGTCGATATAGGCAAATGTTACTATTTTTGTGTATACTTCACTTTCCAAATCCTATCTAATGTTGTTTGAATCATATAACCTTACCTATTTTACGACTTTAAATAGTATATTTTAAAGCGGTCAAATTCTGAGTCGTTACAAACTGCATGTCTTTCATAATTATAAAAGATACTGTTATGTTGCTATAAGAGGAGGTATTCCTTAGAAGGATGATGCAAATAATATTTTCATTACTAAACAATATTTGGCTTCTATTGAAGATCTATCTAAAAGTTCTTCTAAGGCAAATGCAAATACTTCTGTAATGAAAATGCTCACTACCAAATATAATGGGACAAGTGGTATATGTGAACATGTCATAGTGATTTGCCTGCTAAATTAAACGGCATAGATATGACAATTTCTGATGGTTTTTTTATTTTATTTCATTATGAATTCTCTTCCTGCTAAATTTGGACCTTTAAAGATCAATTATAATTCATAGAGAGAAAAATGGAAAATAAGTGAATTAATTGCTATGTGTGTTGAAGTAGAAGAAAGGATTAAGGCTAAGGAACCTGACTATGCGCATATTGCCATTCGAAGTTCAAAACCAAAAATAATGATAATGGAAAGGGTAAAAATAAAATACATCTACTGGTATTAACATGACTGGTATATCTGGTACAGAATCCATGAATCCTCCTAAGTGTCATCACTGTAAGAAGCATGGACACATAAGGAAGGACCGTGTGAAGTTTAAAGATTGGCTCATTAAAAAGGGTAATGATTTAAATTTCATGATTTGTGAAATCTTTTCAGTTGATATTCCCTTAAATACGTGGTAGTTTGACATTGGTGCTTCTGTGCACATTACAAACTTATTGTAGGGATTCCATTCTGTGATGATGCTTCAGAGGGGAGAAAGGAAAATTATAGTTACTAATAGATTAGAAAGTCGAGGCTGTTGGAACTCTTTGTTTTATTTGAAGAGCGGCTTTATTCTTGATTTATATGATGTATTTTTTATTCCTAGTGTGATTAGGAAATTAGTTTCTGCTTTTAGAGTTGATGAATGTGATTTTGCGTTTTCAGTTTGGAAATAATGAGTTGGAACTATATCGGAACTCCAAGTTTGTTGGTTCTGGATTATTATGTGATGGTCTATATAGATTATGTTTGAATTCTTCCTTTTGTAAATCTCTATTATCTATGAATATTGCTAATGTTAATCATAAATGTGGAGTCAAGATAAGTTGTGATGTTGGGAATTCTTCTAAATTATAGCATCGCAAGTTGGGTCATATTTCAAAAGAGGGAATGCAACATCTCATTAGAACCGAAATTTTCACAAAATTAGATTTTCTATCGACAACTACATAGAATGTGCTAAAGGAAAATTTCATAAGGAAAATAAGAAAGGAGCCACTCGAAGTGGGGGCTATAAGAAATTATTCATAATGATATATATCGTCCTTTTCCAACTTTGGGTATTAACCGGCATAAACCAATTATTACTTTCATTGATGATTATTCTCTCTGCCATCATGTATAATTGATTAATGGAAAATCTAAGGCACTTGATAAATTCAAAAAATTTAAGGCTGAAGTTGAAAATCAAGATAATCATATTATTAAAATATTGCGGTCAAATAGAGGTGATGTATTATAGTAGACAAACCGACCTTGGTCAATGTCCATGCCTGTTCGCTTAATTTTTTCAAGAAAAATGTATTGTTCATCAGTACTCTATGATGGGAGATCATCGATAGAATGGACTTTCTAAAAGACATAATTGTACACTAATAGATATGGTACAAAGATACAATACCACATTGTCGGTTTTTGTGGACATTCGCTTCAAAAACAACAACACGTATTCTAAATCAGGCTCCTAGTAAATATGTTCAAAAACACCTTATGAATTATGGATTACCCGAAAATTGCAATTAGGTTATTTGCATGTGTGGGGCTGTCTTGCTGAAGCAAAAGTCTGTAATTGGCAACTAAAGAAACTTGATTCAAGAACCATTAGTTTTATTTTATTAGTTATCCAAAGAGACCCAAAAGTTTCAAATTGTATTTCTCATCACATACCGCTAGAAAAGTAGAGACTAGACATACTATATTTTTTGAAGATAGAAAGGTAAGTAGGAGTAATGTAAATAAAACGGTGAACCTCGAATAAAATCGGATTTATATTCCAATTTCGATAATTCGAGAGGTTACAAATTGTATACCTCTTGTTCAAGAGGCTTTTGAAGAAACTGATGCTCATGATGTTCCTAATGTTGATGAAGCTCTTATGCTGCCACAAGAACCCTTACAAAGATCAAAAAGAGAGAGAAGATTTACTATACCTGATGATTATATCATGTACCTTCCTGAGGAAGGATGTGCTATACATGAGGAAGACCATCCTATCTCTTTCAAGAAAGCTATAACGAGTGACAAATAATATAGATAGTTAGAAGTCATGAATGGAGAAATGAATCTATGGAAATTAATGAAGTCTGGGATCTTATTGAGTTACCTGTCAGGGTTAAACAAATGGGCTATAAATGGGTCTATAAAACTAAAACTAACTCCAAAGGTAACGTTAAAAGATTTAAGCCCAGACTAGTCGCTAAAGGGTTTACACAACATGGAGGTGTACATTTTGATAATACATTTTCTTCTTTGTCAAAAAGATTCACTAAGAATTGTTTCAACCCTCATAGCTCATTAAGTTTTAGAACTACATTAAATGAATGTGAAAACTATATTTTTGAATGGTAATTTACATTAAGGCATTCTTATGAAACAACCTGAATGTTTTGTTTAGAAGGCAAGCAGCATATAACATGTATGTTAAATCATTTAATACATGAGTTAGAGCAAGCTTCACAACAGTGGTATCTCAAGTTTGATGAGGTTATAACTGAATGTGGATTTAAAGAAAGTACACTAGATCAATGCATATACCTTAAGATTCATGGAAGCAATTTTATCTTTCTCATTTTAGCTTTATTAGCAAGCAGTGATTTAGACATGTTATATGAGACAAAACATTTTCTATTAACTAAGTTTGAAATAAAGGATCTTGATGAAGCCTCTTATGTTATAGGTATTGAAATTTACCGAGATCAGTCTAGTGGGATCTTTGGCTTATCTCAAAAAACATATATTGAGAAAATCCTTAAAATATATAACATGCACAATTGCTCTTCCAGTGTTGTTCCTATTATCAAGGGTGACAAATTCAGTAGGTTTCAATGTCCTAAAAATTAAATAGAATGTGCTCAAATGAAGCAAATTCTGTAATCTTTAGTAGTAGGGAGTCTTATGTATGCTCAATTTTGTACAAGTCTTGATATTGCACTTTGCAATTGGTATGCTTGGCCGATATTGAACCAACCCAGGAATGGAACATTGGAAAGTGGTCAAGAAAGTTTTATGTTATTTGCAAGGAATAAAAGATTATTTGCTTACTTATAAGAGGTCAAATAACCTTGAAGTTATTGTTAATTCCAGTTAAGATTTTTTTGGATGTGTCGACAGTAAGAAATCTACAACATGTCACATATTTATGCTTGCATAGGGACCAATTTCATGAAACAGTGCTAAGTAGTCTATAAGGGTATCTTCTATTATGCACGTAGAATTTGTAGCATATTATAATGCTACTAGTCAAGTAGTTTGGTTAAAGAATTTTATATCAGGACTTCAAGTAATTGAAAATATTGCGAGGCCACTCACCTTAGTTTGTGACAACCAAGTTGCTATTTTCTTCTCTAAGATTAACAAATCAAGTGGTGCATCCAAGTGGAGTGACATCAAATATCTTATAATTAGAGATAGTGTCAAATATGGTACTATTGGTATACAACATATTCATACAAGAACTATGTTAACTTATTCTCTAGCAAAAACACTTCCTCCACTCTTTACAAAGAGCATGTTGCCATTATGGGTTTAGTTAATGTATTATAATTTTGACGTTGCAAACTATTATATATATATAATGTTATATACTAAGTGCTTAATTATGTATGAACCTTGAATTTATAAATTTGTGAAGCTCATAATTTCATTTAAACTAAGAAAATTACTTATGAGGACCAAACGAATATTATTAACAATTGTTGGAAAGAGTACCAACGTTATAATCAATGGGGATCAAATAATGACATTTGTTATTCTAATTACATTAGTCTAGATTATTATTTCTAGCTAAAGAGGTTTTTGGATTAACAAAAACTATATTGGCCAATTTCGAATGTATGCTTTACTTTGTTATAACATTATAGCCAAGTGGGAGATGTTAATTATATTCATTATGTGGCTTATGTTATTATTCTGCACCAATTTAATATAAAGAATTGATGAAAAGGCATTTGAACTTTTGATGGAAAAAATTAGATTATTATTAATAATTCTATTGGTCTCAAAGGTTACCTTAGAATATATATAAACCCCTTCACTATTTGTACAGATGATATTTCAAATTTAGAAGTTCTTCTACCCATTTTTTATTTAAGGAATCATTTCTGTAAAAAAAATAAGTTTGATAAGTTTACAAAGTAAAAAGGAAAAGAAAACTCAAAACGGTCTCCATCATCAGACCTTAAGAAAACCATTGAAGGTTAGTATTAATGCTTTCTCCTAAATATGTTCACTTCAAAACTATAAGATTTAAAGTCCTTCACTATTTTATTTTGGATTTACAGATTATAGATTGACTGCGTTATAATTGCAAAACATATTGCGATCCTATTAAATCTCTTTTAGTTAAATAATACAAAACATTAAAGCAATCGTACAAGTTCAAATCAAACAACCAAACCAAACAAATATACATCCATAACACTTATTATATTCACAAATTTACGATTTTTAGTTTTTAATGATTTGGGATCGAGAAATTTGGATAGTGAAAACAAAAGTTTCCTTTTTTTTCAACTAAATTTCCATGAATATCATAATTTATTACTCCTACGCAACATGCTTCATCATCTTCTTCATCCTCATTTTTGTCAGCATCTTTTTTCTTCGTCATCCTATTGTTGTCAGCATCTTCTTCTTCTTCATTTCCCTCTTCATCATCTTGATTCATAGGATTATGAATTACAAGAGTTACTTGGATATTTCCCTCTTCAATAATTATTTGATTTGCTTGATTATCTGTAGATGTCTCTAAAATTTCCTCAACAATCTTGCTTGCTTCAGTTATTTGTTTTTGAATTGAATTTCCATTACTTTGGTTTCAATAAGCACTATGAGAACATTCTTCAATTCCTTTCCAATATAGCCTAGTTTTGAGAACGTGAAGTCATGAAACAGTTTTGATTCTTCTTTTAGACATTTGGAGTTGGATGGATCCATTTTTTATTAACTATTTTTTAGTTTTCAAAAGGAAGAAGTTAAGAAATGGGTCTGGGGTTGAAATATAGTAGTTAAATAATTAGATTTCGAAATTTGAAAGAGGAAGAGAAAAAGAGTTTTTGTAAAAAGTACCAGGTATTTCAACATAAAACTGCCCAAATATTTCAACATTATACAGGATAATTTTGTTTTTCATTTTTCTTCTAATTTTTAAATAATTAAATTTAGAAATTTATTATTTCTACTTTAAAAGAACATATTTAAGTTATCTTCTTGATTTGATGAACATAGTTTGTGCTAATGGTTTAGTTAAAATATCAATTATTTGATTTTTGTATTTAGAAATTCTTGTGTAATAATTTCTTTGCTTATGTTATCTATTAAGAAATGATATCTTATATTTATATGATTTTTTGGCATGATGTGTTGGATAGTTAGATAAATTTATTGGAATAGTGTTATCATAATATATTAGCAATTGCTTTAAATTTAAACCAATATCCCTTACAGTTTGTTGTATATAGATAACATTTGAACATGTTAATGCTGCTGATATAAATTCTACCTCTGCTGTGGATAGAGATACATCATTTCTATTTTTGCCGAACCAAAAAACAGACGAGTGTCCGAAAAAGTGACAGGTTCTGCTTGTACTTTCTCGGTCGGATTTACCTCTAGCATAACCAACATCACTGTATGATATTAAGTCAAATGAATCTTCTTTTGGATAGAAACGCCCCTAGTCTAATATATTGTTAACATATTGTAAGATTCGTATTACATAATTAAGACGTGTCTCCAAAGGTTGTGACTAATATCTTGCTTATAGACATACACTATGCATGATATCGTGTCTTCTATCTGTGATATAGAGTAAAGATCCTCTCATATCACTATGTAGTTCTTGATCAACTCCTTATGAATTGCCTTCTTTATTAGGGTTCTCATTAGTTGCCATGGGCGTTGGTTTAATACTCATATAGACATTCCGAATTTTTTACTAACTTTTTAGTGAATTTTTCTTGACTTATAAATGCTCCTCATGAAATCGATGATCACTAGTGATTTTCTAAGTTAGCCTAGCTACTTGAGGCTTGAAAGATCCTTACTTTGAGTTAATCGTTATCTAAGTGAAGATGTATGGGGTTTGGAATGATTCCATAATGGAATATGCTTTGTAGGGATAAATCTTTTAGCCATATATATGTAGGTCAAGGGAGGTTCCACTTATAGGTTTAAGAAAAGACAGAGGTTCGAGCCCTCCTTTTAGCATCAAAATGTTAACATATTTCTTTGTCAACCCAAAAAAGTGCAAGGAGGGTGTAACTTGGTTGAGAAATTACCAAGGCAATCCTAGGCTAATATGCTAGGAAGGCACATGCTTTGTGTCAAATTCATGATAATCTTAAAAGCATAAGTGTTTGGGAATTCAAAGCAAGTTATGATTGCTTGAGAATTTGGAAAAATTTATAATTCAAGTTATAATTAATGCCTTATGTCAATTTTTGGAAAGTACATGTGTTCAATAGTCATGTCGAAGTCATAAACGCATAAGAATCACGAGTCAAAACTATGTCACTTTATTCAATATGCTATGAGATAGCAAGTATACAAGCCCTTATTTGCATAGAGGCTATAAGAATTACAATTGGCACACAAATTCGCAAAATGATTTAGGGTTGTAAGCTTTTAAAGTTTAAGAATGATAAAATAATTGATCGACTCTTCTTCAATGCCCTTAGGTCAGTATTTATATGGGTTGAAAGGCGTAGCAAGACTGCCACATGTTCCTTTCGACATTAATGGCTTTTGGCATCAATAACGATTAGCATTATGCTCTAATCTAATGAACTTCATCATTCCTTTGAACATTGATGAGTTACGGTATTATCGGGGTTGGCGAGCTTTGACATTCACTCTTACTTCAATGATGTGTGGCATCAATAACATACAACAACTCTTACAAATACCGATGATCTTCAACATGATTGATCCTTACGACATTCTTTGAAGGCTGATAACCTGTGATACCAAAGGAAGGTAACATCTATGAGAGGCGGTATTGAAGAGAGATAGAATCACCTAGAATTCAACATTAACTATTATCTTGATGAAGTGTAGCATCAGCATTATTTATTGGTGACATGTGACATCGATAAAATGTGGCATTGATTAAGTGTAGCATGGGGACATGTAGTATCCTCTTTTCCTTATATTGATGGGACACTGCATCATTGTGGCTGTAGGATTTCAATATCCTTCCATTTGCTTGTCTTTGATATTAACTTTCATATTGATAAGGTGCGGCATTATATGCCACATTGATGATGTATGATATCCCTTAAGGCATTGCATAACTTATAATAGGTTGAACATCAACTATTCTTGTATTGATATGAGATGTTTTCAATATTGTGACATGCTTTATGTTTAACGACCTTATTGTCGATGTGTCTTCGTGCCTCTAGAGTTATGAATGAAAGTAACAAATCCTATCTACGATATCGTGGACTTCGACATGTTTTCTTCATGTTTCCGATGTCGGCTATCATCTTGTATGTCTGTCTTGCCTCTTTTGCGACATCCTCGACTTCATTATGCTTTTATATCTTTGGCATTAATGTTTATAGTAACATTAGTTTTGAAGTGGTATTCAGTAAATAAAGCACTTACTGATCCTAGACTCTTCAAAATTAAATGGATGAATTTCTAATTAACTCAATTCCAGTTCTTTTAGAAATAAGAAAACTATATAAAGAGGAGTCCACCCCATGGGATCCTGAGTATATAAGTTCTTAAAGCTAGAGATGATTCATACTAATGATCCCCCCAAGGGGATCTCAAACCTTATGAAGTTGTGAAACTTTTGGACACTTCCTAAATTAATTTGGTCAATTTCAATAGTCGACTAATCGACCATGAAGTATAAAATAGACGATCATAAATGGAAACTAAGTCTCGTATACTTATCATGTTTGGATTACTTCAACTCACACTATCCCACGGTCAACTGTGAAGCGAGTAGGTAAGAGCACTGTTTCTTCTGAACCATACTCAAACATCATTTTTAACCCTTATAGATAGACAAGCATACTTCATCGACTTTTAATGCTAATTGTACAACCGAATACTTCCCATAAATAACAAGAAAATAAAGCATGATTAATTCACACATTGTAGGATTAAGTCACAAAAAGACCAATTAAATTGCACAAAGCAGGATCAAGTCACATAAAGCACAATTAAGTTACATAAAGCACGATTAAGCTAATTAGGCAATCCCTATCTCTTATTATTTAATTAATCCTTTTATTAATTAAAACATCTTTGTAAATGCGTGTATATATGTTTAAAATACCTTTATTGAACATATCACATGTATATTACTATTTCACTATTCATTTATACTCTTTCACTATTCATTTATAGTCTTTCCCTATTCATTTATACTCTTTTCAATACTTAGAAATGTGCCGATATTATTATTCTAAATGGTATAAGAATATACGCAGATCTTAAACAAGATTTCATATGTACATAAGTATATTTTAATGGTTAACGCAAATGACATTAAAACATCATTACTATAAACCTAAAACCATTTCACTTATAATTATCTTTGAAACATTCTTTTTAAAGTTCTAATTATATTTCTAACTATAATAAAAAAGGGTTAAAAACAAATGTCATTAACACTTTGTCATAACAAACCCAATACTAATTCATTTATGATTACCTCTAGAACATTATTTCTAAAGATCTAATTATATTATTAAGTGTAATTAAAACGTGTTAAAAAAATGTTGCTAAAACATTGTTTACTGTAAACCCAAATCCATTTTATACTTGTCGTTATCTTTAAAACATTCAATCAAAGATCTAAGCATGTCTACAATTATGAAACAAGGTAATATACTTTATATTAACTTCACAAACCATTTATTGAACATAAGTGTTATAATCCAAAACAATTGTTAATCTTTTCTACAAGACTTACTTGCTTTTCCAAAAATTATACGTTTGCTAAAAACTATAAAAGATGATATATGTATTTTACTTTATAAGGCTAAGATATTTAATAATATAAAAACACAATTTAAAAGATATATATTATAAAATCTTTTTAATACTTATATTTAAAAATAATTATAATATGTTTAAATAATTCATTTAAAATATTACTTAAACGTCTAATTAATTATTTGTTTAAAACTTCACAAATATCATGTTCTCTTCTTATTGAAAATAAACCACTTACGTTAATAATTCATATTAAGTCCGAGGCCTTGGTGCAGTGGTAAAACGCCAGGCTGTTGACGACAAGGTCGGCAGTTCGATCCCTGCCTCTGGCATATTAAAAACTGTGCGCCATGATGATTCTTGCAGACTTGTGTGCTGCCTACTTTGTAAATATAAGTACCCAGTTTCAAAAAAAATAATTCATATTAAATTATTAAAAGTTCACAAAAATTCCAAAACACTTTTAAAAGACTATAATATGAGTTAAAAAACATCTCCAAAAAGATTGAACTGAAATCCTTAAAGTCATTTCAAAGAAATTTTAATTCTCAAATAGAAAAGACATCATCTCCAAAATGTAGTAAGAAGTTGTATAAAGCGAAGACGGCCTTTTTTAAATGCTATAGTCGAGTGGCATTAAAGAGTGCGACTTTGGGCCAATTTTGATTTCTCAAAAGATTTTCCATTTTTGGATATGCAAACAAAACTTTTAGCATCCGTTTTTTAAAGTAGTTAATACACATAATATATTTCATAAATATGGTGATAAATCCCTAAGAATCTCTTCAAAATTTTCTATAGAACATGCCAAACATAAGGCATTTCCAACGTGCGTTTATAGCGAACATCAGTATAAAATCACTTTCAATTCTTAATTTCGTAGCTTCAAATCTTATTCATGGTTATTCGATGAGTTATCCATCCTCTAAGCTTCGCATAATGCAATTATAATCATATCTATGACATGTTGGTTAATAACTATAATGTAACGACGCGTAATTTTTTGATAATTAAAAATATTTAATTTAATAAGATTTTAAAATTTAATATTGTAAGAAATAAAATTTATGATTTATTAATAAGAAAAAAAATTAGAATATGATTTAATAAGGTTGTTTGAATGTTATTGACAACTATTTTAATATAATTTCATTCAGTTGAAATAATTGTAAAATTAATTGGTTATAATTGTAAATAAGCAATGAAATTGGTAATTAAGGAAATTAATGAAATTGAAATATTATAACTAATATGGTAAAGGATAACAAATGCAAAATACTAATGTAATAAAATGTAAACTAATGTTAATTATATTTATAAGATAATAGTTTGTTTAATAATAAGAGTGAAATCAAAATAAAAGAATTTATTGGAATTTAAATTATAATAAAGCAGGCTTTATTATTATTGTAATTTAATGTTAAAATTTATGTAATATCTAAATATTGAATTTAATATAGAAACTATATTGTAAAAGATTGTTAATTTCTGTGTAATCAGAAACAATGAAAATTGTTAACTATTAAATTTGAATTTAAAAGTGATTAAATTAATTTAATAGTAATTTATTTAACTAATGTGGAATGGCCACTGTCTCGAATTTCGATGAAACTAGTATCATCAGATCCACAACAGTGCATTATTATAGGATTTGAAGTTTCGTAGCAATCAGACTTGTCGTTAGCTCGAAACATGTAAAAATTAATTAAGGGAATTTAAATGAATATAATCTAATTTTGTAAGCTAACTTCTGTATACAATGGAATTGGGGTTCGAAACTAGTTCCATTTAGTTTAAAATTTTTGAAAATATGTATTTCAATATATTGGATGATCCATTTTCTTTCGAAAACGAAACGGGCTTTTCAGGCCGTCGTGATCGTTTCGACCCAATTCCATTTGTCCTTTCATTCATATCTACCTTTTCCTATATATAGGCTGTTATAAACCCTATCAGGTTTTTTATTTTATATTGTATGTACGTACATTTCCTTCTCATCTCCTCTTTCAAATGGCAGACAAACCAAAATCTAATTTCAAATTCAATTTCAAATTCAATTTCAAATCAAAATCAAATCGAAAAATTTAAACTCCTCAAACTATGTGACATCAGATATCGTTGGAAATTTCTCGACGAACGCAATCTAGTACTGCTGTTCGGTTTTCGATTTAAGTCATTATTTGGCCAGAAATTGGCTTTCTTTCTCAGCCATCTATTCCTAGGGTTTTCGATCCAACAGTGGACTTCGATTATACGATGATCGGGAAGTTACAGTGCGTAGAGGAGGTAGGGCGAGCAGACCCATATGGTTAGTTGGTCGAAATTGTCAATGATTTCACCAAAATAGGCGTAGGAACGTAGGCGGCGGTGCACCTCCTCTGGCGACCCTGGAGGGGCTGCATGGCCATGGTGGAAGCGGCTTCGCGTGTGCGCCACGGCAACGGAGTCTGATCATGGTGTAGCAGTGGAGGCAAGCAGACTTTGGAGCTAGGAGTGGGGACGGTTGCTATTCCTATAGCATGTGCTAAGGTTAGTTGAGAGCCAGAGGTATACGAATTTGCTAATTTACCCTTTGTTTAATTTTTTTATTTAAATTTAAAATTCCCAACTTCTAATGTTCATAACTTTTTGATACGAGCTCGGATTCGGACGTGATTTTCTCCATTGCGATCGTATCAAAATTTTGGACATTACAAAACTAGTTTGGTTGAATTTTGATACTGTTCAAATTATGGGCTTTATTTGGATTTTAAATCGACTGAAAATCAAAGGTGGGTGTTTTAACTCACTCGCAAATATTAAACCATCTTATGTTAGTTAAATTAAATTTATGATGTGATTATAAATTTATTGACTATTGTTTAGTATATTTAAAATTGTCATTCAAATTTAATTTGAATTTATATTGAATTTAATTGCCATTTGAATTAGTATTTAATTTTAAATTGTTAGTTAAATACATGATAATGATAACCAGCTAATTTTTGTGATTTATTGGTTGATTTAAATGATGATTGTGATGGATGCTTAATTATTGATATTTTGGATGATTTTATATTATGTTTATTTTATATGTTGTTATCACATTACAAGTTTCCTTAGTGATTGTTACGAAAATCACTATGGGTTGAAATGATATATACCCGAGTGATCTTATAGATTAGGGAAAAATTATTGTAGGTTAAAATGATAAACCCGAGCGATTTTATTGATTTGGAAAATTGTGATTCGGGATAATGGTTGAAATGATATACATTCGAAAATTTAAATTTATTGCAGATTGAAATGATATATATCAATTACACTTAACCATATGATAGAAAATTATATACGGACACCGATTGATTAAATTAAATGGTTTAAAATCTTGAATTTGGAATTTTTATTAGATGTTATTGTTTTAAAGGAAATAATTTATAAATTTATATGAATTTAATTATTATTTTAATTTTAGCTTCGAAGGTTTAATTGAAATGGTTAAAAAGAAATTGTTTAAGAATTAAATTGGGAAATGTAAAGTTAAAATCGATATATGACTTTAATTCAAAAATTTGAATTATTTTGAAGATTTGGATCTTAAAATTTAAAAATGAAGTTAATTTGATTTAAGTGATTGAAATAAGTAAATTGAAATTAAGCTTGAAATTGATATGAATTGAAATGGTTTAAAAGAAGAATGGAATTGAATTTAAATCATTTTGACTTGTTGAATCGAAATTGAAGTTAAAATGAATGTTTCAGAAATTGAAGTTATTCTGAACTGAAATTTGAATCACATTGATTTGGAACTAAATCAAAATTGAGTCATTTGAATTGAAAGATTTAATGTTGAGTTTTGTTGATTTGAAATCTGGATATGGTCCAGATGTTGAAATGAAAGAAACAGTTTGATTTGATACTGTTTTCAAAATAGATTGTTTAATATAAACTGTTTAAAACCTATTATTTTAAATTCATATTATTTAGATTTTCAAAACTATTTACTATATAAACCATTTCCAGTACTTAAACTATTTTATATTAAACTATTTTTAACTATTTTAAACTATTAAAATTATTTTAAACAATTTTAAACAATTTTTAAATATTCTAATAAAAATATTTTAAACTATTAAAACTATTTCAGACTATGAAAACCATTTAAAACTATTTCCAACTATTAAAACTATTTTAAACTATTAAAACTATTTCAAAATATTAAAATTATTTTAAAGTATTTTAACTATAAAACTATTTTAAACTATTAAAACCATTTAAAACTATTAAAACAATTTTACAACTGTTTTAAACTATTTATGACTAACCAAACTATTTTCTAAGTTCAAGCGGTGCAAGGTTGAATGGTTTATATTTAAATCCTTGATTTAAAGATGCATATAGTTAAATGATGTTATAACCTACATTGGAACCTGAAATGATATTTTCCAGTGAAATGGCATATTTTGAGTAAATATGATGGCATTGAAATGAATGATATTTTGAATTGAATATGATATTTTGATCTCAATTATGAATCGGTTTTGGAAATGTAAAAGAGCCAACCGGTGTGAAATAAGCTTTTGGTTGTTAAAGGGACCGAGATCGGATATTGTCATACTCTCTACCAATATCGGAAACCACTTTAACAACGGTTCACGTGGTGAAGAATCCAAAATGAAGTAGGATGGTTTGGCGAACGCCACTAGAATGTAGTCTGAGAACGAAGATGGATAACCTTGACCTTCGGGTCATAATTAAAATGACTAAACAGGAGCCACGTCGTGCCAAATGGGGACGCTCCCCCTATCAAGCATGCTTCTTCGATACCATATTTATTATTTTGTGATTGATTTGGTGGCCACCCTTTGATTTGATTATGGGAGTGTATCTCGAGGTGGGCGGTAGTAGCTGCTATGCATTACCACCAGTCCGAATCCGCAAAATGGTAGTATCCTACCCTAGGCATTGCCTTGCGTGCCTAGTCATATTTATCCTGATCGCACCTACTACAAGTTTGGCTTGTGACGTACATTATGGAGTTCCCTCTGATAGCACTTCAGTTTACGGAGGAATTATGATACTTTATAGACTACCGCACTCATAAAAATGTGCTAAGGGGGATATGGTAGCGCCTTAACGCTATTTTAATACTTTACTGTACTATATACATATTATAATAGCGTATTGTATTATATATGTAGATAGTTTAACGGATCCTTAGGAGATGGAATCCCGAACATCTTTTACGTTATTACGCGCATGTTAGACACTGGATAGGAGATGTAAAATCCCGTAAACATCTCTAAAACCGTTACACTCATATTTACTTATTTTGATTTAACTTACATAAGATCTTTTGGTTCTTACTCGAGTGTTTTGTCTTTTCAGTATGCTCGGGTCAGTCTGAGACCATTTTATTTGGAGGACAAAGACGGAGATTAGTCTACTATTTATTATATTTATTCCACTGCGTCATGTTGTTCCACTGCATTATTTATTTATTTCGGTTGTATGTATAACTCTTATATATTGTAAAAGTGCAATCAAATGTTATTTGTAAAACAGCTTCAAGAATTGTTTATTTGATAATTATATTTTTCCCTTCCAATGAGATTTTGTGTTTTTTTCCTTCTTTTTCTATGATTTTCTTACTTACACTTTAACAATCCTTCCTTTTGAATGGTTTGAGTTGACGTGTGTGGTTTATTGTCAATCTAAACTGTCCAAAAAGGTGGGTTGTTACATATAAATTACTAATTTCATATTTTAAGGTGGATTTGGCTGAAAACAATATTTAGAAACTAATTTTATGAAATATAGTACTTTGATGATTATATGTTAAAATTTACGAAATAAGTGATCAAACTAGGCTTCGAAATGTAAGGCTTGGAACTTGAGACATTCTCAGGTGACCAAAGGCGGAGAAGGGCTGGTTAGAAGTGGCAACAGCTGACGAAACAACAAATACCCAAAATATGAAATTACCAAAAATGGTGTGCACCTAGTGGGAGTGACTAGAGCATCGATGGCTTGTTCTTGACTCAGATTGAACCTGGACCTAGAATGTAACGACCCAGAATTTTTAACAATTAAAATTTGAATATTTAATTAATTTTAAATATTAATAAGTGAATTTATAAGTCGAATAAATTTTTATTTGAATTATTGAATATAATTGGGTTATTAAATCGATAATTTAATATGTTAAATTATGGAAATAATTGAAAATTGAGTTAAATATGATTGAAAATGATTTGTAAAATTTTATTTTATCATATTGGAGTTAGAATGATATTTTAGAACTTTTAAAATCGAATTAGAAGTTAATTTGTGAAAATTGAATATTTTAATATTAAAATCGACTAGTGAAAATAGTCAATTTTTGAACAGTCTCAGAATTGAACGAAACTAGTTCCATTGGATCCATAATAGTTAGTTATTACTGGATTTCAAATTTCGTGTCAATCGCAGTTACCGTTTGATCGTAGCAGCTCGAAACGCATCGATTTATTTTTAATATTAATTTGGCGAGTTAAAATAGCCATTTTTCAAAAAGTCTCGGATTTCGACGAAACCAGTTTCATCGGATCCGTAATGTGATATTATTATAAGATTTCAAATTTTGTGTCAATTGGATTTACGGTTTGTCCGATACAAATTAAAACGCCTAGAAAATCGCTTAAATCGGTTTAATTTAAATTGAACGTTTATAGCCATAACTCGCACAGATGTCCGAATTAGCTTCCGAAACCTGTTCCATTGTGTCCGGAACGCGGGGTAAACCCTAGAAACGCTGGTTACGGCGCGTAAATCGGAGTTCGGAATTTCCGGGATGAATAGTGTTCGAAAATTCTCTATAAATAGCTCATAATTCACAAAAATAAAATAAAAACCTAATCTATTTGCCCTAGCCGCCACCCCTCAACCCACGGCCAGAAATTCACGAGCTTCTCCTCCAATTATCTCCCAATCCACTCAATATTACAATAAACTTTTAACTAGAGTATTGAAGAGGGCGATGAGAGCTACGTTTTCAACGGTGGAGATCGTGTTTGGAGTTGTGGATTGACGGCAATTGTTGTATGAAGGGGGCCGGTTCGTGCACGTGGTTCGAGGTGGGGGGATGGCCGAGCTCCACCAGGTGATGGCCGAACATAGAGCAAGTGATGGGCGTTCTAGTGGTGGCGACGTGATGAAGTTTCATCGAGCGAAGTGGTTGCAAAGTCGAGCCCTAGCTAGTGATGATGGGTTCAAGCATGCGTGTTTTTACTAGGAATGTTGCATGGAGAAGAGAGGGAGAAGGAGGGGCTGCGCACGGATCTGAAGTGGATGGACGGCTAAGATGTAGCATAGGTTAAAATTTAATAAATTGTTGTAATTTATGTTATATAAAATTCGTGTAAGTTTAAAAATGCATAACTTTTTCATACGAGGTCGAAAACGCGCGAAACCAGTTGCGTTGGAATCGTATGGACGAGCACTACGCGATGAAATTGGATTGTAGTCGTTTGGAGTTAGTGAGAATTTTGGATAAAATTAAACGTCCGTTTAATTTTATTCGAAATAAATCGCTAAAACGAAATTGAAATCAAGGTGAGAACTTCTCACTCAATCGAATCAGTTTCGATTTTTATTTTAAATAGTTAGATTTAAAATATTTGAATGCATGTTTGAATGATGATTGTTATCTATTGATTGTTAAAATAGACATTATACGCCGTTAGTAAGCGGATGTTATTTAATAAAAACATATACCGCGAATATTTCATAAACAGTGAAATTGGTATTATATATAATAGCAATATATATATTGGCATATGTATATATTGGAGTTATTGATTTCCCGCATTTTTTGTTTAGTGGATGAGACCCTATTGCGCCGTTATTAAGCGGATAATATTATTAAATCCCATATACCGCGATAATTTCGTACTGGAGCGAAATTGGTATTGTGCTAATGTTTGTGATGCAGGAAACAGGTTGGAGGGATCCAACTGGATTCCTCAACAGTATTTATTTGATTTCAGATATTTTGATATTTGATGGATTATCATATCGATATATGATATCGTTGTTGTCGTGATTGACTATTTGGTATGTAGCATCATTGGACCAAATTTTGAAATTTTAAAATGATTTTTAAAGTGATTTTTGAAAGAAAACGTTTATAAAAATATATTTTTTGAATTGATTCATTTTAAATAAATAAACGTTATAATTTTTAAAGTTATAAAAATTATGATTTTTGAGAAATATAGTTAAAAAAACTGATTTTTGAGAATATGATGCTATTGATTTTATAAAATAGTTTAATCGGGATTTTAGAATTTATTGTGAAAAGTTTAAATATAGGATTTATAAAATTTAACTATTTTATGAATCAAAATGGTGAAATAATAAAGGAGATTAAAGACGTTTTTAAAGAATAATATAAATTGATTTATATTAAGAGATTTATAAATGGATATTTATAAATTGAAATATTAACATTATAAAACGAGTTTTATAAGTGTTTGAATGAAGTGAAAATGAATTTTTGTAAATGAATGGAATTCATAAAATTATAAATGGTGAAGTTATAAATAAAATTTATAAATAGTAAGATTTATAGATTTTGTGAAATTATTAAAGAATATATTTGGATGAATAATTGAATCTTATACGTTATAAGATTTATAATTATGAAGTTCAAAGAAACGATTTTGTAAAATAATCGTTTATAAGTATTTGACTTATAATATGAACCTTTGTTTTATAATTAAGTTATAAATCGAATAGGTTAATAAAGGAATTTATAAAAGGAAGTTGTTATAAATAAATAGAAATGGGATTTATAAACGTTGTTTTATAAATTCGCAAACGACTTATTTTGATAAGTAAATTGTTGAAACCTATAAATGGAGTTATATTCACGTTTTGACTGTGAATAATCCTTTGAAATGAAATAAATAAAAGGATGAAATTTATTAACAAAGTATATTCATGTTTTGAATAGTGAATAATATGTTAAAGAAAATGTTTGAATGAGATGTTTAAATTGAATTAAAACGATCTAACGATGTTTTAAAATGCGTTGAGATTCGAAACCATAGATTTCAACATCTATTGTTGAAATAGATGTTTTCGAGAAATAAAAGGGAATGGTGGACTATAACACTGTTGTTATAGTAAATAATTTCCGAAAGGAAATGTTTTGTATAGTATTGGCATTCATATATCTATTTTAATTTCAAATCCCTATACTAGTGATTTTGGGTTGTCGTAACGATGTTTTACGCAACATTCGTTTTGGCCCAAATAAATATGTTTAAGAGAATGATTTCCTTAAAGAATGAAATATATACTTAATCTCGATTTAAGTATATCGAATATTTTCCAAGTGTTGAAAAATAAATAAAATTTGTGAATTACTTATGAATAAGTAAGTATGGAAATGTTTTCCAATATAAAGTGAATATTTTGAGAATTTATCTTTTTGAAGATAAATTGAAATGAATAATTGAAATAGTATATGCATGGATATTGTGAAATATAAATTCATTATGGAATTTATAAATGAAAAGAAAAATTTGTTTAAAAATAAATATTGATTTATTTTTGAAGTATTGAAAATAATATATCTTGTAAAGATATTTTGGAAAATAAATAATTTGGAAAATTATTTGGAATCTGGTGATGTTGTGCATATCCATTGATAGTTCAATAACCGGCTATCAATATTTCCCTTTGAATGGGTAATTGATGTGATTTGTTTGAATGTGAATGCCACACTTATTTTTGAATAAGCGCTCACTATTCGGGTTAACCGGGAAAGGACCATGGGGTCGTATAACCCATTCCGAATATGTGATACGTCGTTGTGAATTGCATTGAAGATCGGTGTTGAAGACCGAGTATTTGCGAAAGCGATAGGATGACCTGTCGATTGACTCTGCACCGAGTAGCTACGGTATTGAGTTCTCCATATGTGATGGTGAATCCGATCAGGATCGTGAATATCCGGATTGCAAGGACTTCTTTGTAAGTGCCTTCGGTTTTGTTCGAGCCCGGAACAGACTTGTATGGATTGTATGTCTGACATTACAAATTGAGATATAAAGCAGATTTCTTTCAAATATATTTCTGTTGGTGGCGGAGAATTTATTCTTTTAGCTTAACACCCTTCTCTGAGACGTACGAGCTCAGAGGTTATGTAGTTGAAGTTATCAGCGATATATTCCCAATTTGGTAATGTGACATGCTGAGTGTTGCTGTAAAATGATCATTGTGTTGATTATTTGTGATAGGATCGTTTATTTGATCGTCTATCCTGGTGATCATTTCTATGATCATTTGTTGACCCAAAGCATGGCTTTTGTATAAAGTATGTTTTTGTGGACGTGACTTCGTCGAGCCTCACACCCCGTGAATGGTCAAAACAGGAAAGATGCGGCAAGGTTATGAGGGGTAGCGCCCTTTAGGATGTGTGCATTTCCTTCTGGAAAAGGGTGGTATCATGGTATGGAGCCCAGATACTTACTCATGTTGAAAACACTTTGTTATGATTGTGTGAATTGATTGCGAGCGCTCGGTGAAAAGGTCCCAAAGGAACGGGGGATGGCATATTCGGTCAGTTGTTACTCGGTTAGGGGTAACCCGGCCTTGTGTTGGTAGAGATCCGGTTTGGTTCTCGGGGATGTCCATCCAAAGGCATTCTCATGTGGCAATGGGAAGTTCCTTGGCCTGATCATTCATTGGAAATCCAAAGAAACAATACGAGACTTGTACGGTTTTAGTTGTATAACCTGCTATGGAATGTGGCGGTAACCTGCTATTGAACATAGTTAGCTATAGTAGGCATAAGTGCGGAATGTCTATGCTGGCTAAGATTTATATTCTACTTTCGAAATAAATTTTTCCTACACTACGCACTAGTAATAATATCAAATGTTCTTTTTAATGCGTATCAAGCATCTTTGACTATCATAAGGAGAAATCTCCTCCGATTCTGCGTTTGCATTGTGTGTGTGTGCGGGAGGCCTTATGGTAGTCTCATTTTTAAAAGCATTGCGAATTGATTTAAAAATATTCCTCTATTTTGATTTTAAAGATAAATAAACTGTTTTGAGTTCTCACACCAGTCACATGACTGACTTGGAGTTTATTGTTTTCCTTCCTAAACTCTGGGTGCCCACCAATTTTCACACGGGCAGTCAAGAGTTAGGTTTATCAGGATATTCTGGATATTCTGGAGTTGCTGGAGGCAAGATGGATGGCATGGCGTATTACTACTATATAGTATTTCTTTTTCCGCTGCACTGTTTGTTGTTGTTTGTTGTTGTACACTCTGATGATATGATGTAATGAAATGTGATGTAATGTAATAACTGATATAGTTCTTTGTTTAAAGATTATTCATTTATTATTATATGTTGTTCCGCTGAGAATTGTGAGATTCTGTTGTTGTTCTGTTGTTTTCTGTTCGGTTCTATTTTTCTATTTTCTTTCCTCTCATCTTCTATCTTTTTCTCTCCTCTTTTCTTCTTTTCTTTTTCTTAAACCATAACATTTTGGGTTTTTGGCCTTCGATTTCTCGGCAGTCGATAAAGTGAGTATCGATGTTGAATTTTCGAAAGTCGAAAATTTTCGGGACGTTACATTTGGTATCAGAGCATATGGTTAAGCGACAACCATGGTTCTGTTGGGTATTACTCATTAGAGATAGAGTCAGTAGTACTCTAGAATGAGTTGAGTGTAATAATAGCTATGAGAGCGTATTTGTTAGTGAATATAAAATTGTTTTATATTGTGATGATTGGTTTATTGAGTGGCATATGAACTTTCGTCAGCGTGGTCCGCAAGACTATGCCGAAGGGGTTTCTAAACACTTGAATAGAACATTTCGACACAATATTGATTTTAAAATTGGGTAAATGAAATAATTTTACTTGATTATATTTTTATATATAAAGAAATAATTTTTCAAAATTATTAAAGTGTATATAAGTTGATTGTTTGGTTATTGAATAAGATGTTTGAATAATCTAAATTGAAGAATAATTGTATAAGCAAAAAGGATTATAAGAATTGAATTATAATTAAAGTGATTTACAATTGTGAAATAAACTTATATATATAAGAAGTGAAACTATATGAATATATTTATGAATATGAATTGTAAATAAAAATGAATGTGAATTTGAGTTATATAAATAAAATTCAACTGTTGTAATTGAATTAAATGAATGGATTGAATAATAATCAATTGAATGTGAATAATTGATATGGAATAATGAATGTAAGTGTAAATTCATTAAAATCTAATGTTATTGAAAGTTGAATAATTGAATGGAAATCAATTTAATTGAACTAATTGAAAGTGATGGTGTTAAAACCAAATTGAATGAATATAAGCAAAGGAAATTTGGTTGTAATTAATATACATTGGTTGTTATATGATTGTTAGATTGATTGTATATAATTCATTAAGTTAATGAAATTGAAAGCTAAACTAATTGAAATTCAATTGGAAGTTAAGTGGATCTTAAATAGAATTGAATTTGATTTGGAAGGGAACCAACTTGAATATGAATTAGTGAATATAAACTAATTGAAATTGAATGTTAGTAAGGACATCCACTATTAATGAATCAAATGTGATTTGAAATTGAAAACCCAATTCATTGAATATTAATGAGAATATGAATGAATATTTATTGGTTATGAATTAGTTGGATGATAGATGGTTGATGTTTGCATTTGTTGTTTTGTTGCATTTGCTATGTGACATATATAGTTATTATGTTGATATATGTTGTATATTGATACTATTGTCCATATACATGATTCTCATGTTGTTTGTTGAGTGATTAGTAGGTGCGGATCACGTTTGCTTTGCATTTGGAGCTCGCTTTCGCGCTATATTAGCCGTATATGCTCGCTAATAAAATATAAGGTACATATCTCGAATTACATACCGTACTTTTACAAATTTTTCCCTTCGGGATGCCTCATTACTTGATGAGATGTATATTTGTAATATATATACTGTCATTTTTTTTCGGATCGAGCCGCGCAAAGGAGACCATGGCGAATTTTTCCGAAAATTTAAGGCGTTAGAAAAATTTAAGAAAATTGGAAAATTTTGGAAACTATAACTTTGATTTGGAATTGAAAGTTAAACAATAGTAGTTGTTTTTGAAAAGATAACTAAGTATGATTTGAAAACTTAGTAAAGTTATTGTAAGAAGTTTGACTATGGATTTTGGAAAGTTAATAAATTCTATAACTTTTCTTACTTGATAATTTCGATGACGAAATTCTTTTAAGGGGGGAAGATTGTAACGACCCAGAATATTTAATAATTAAAATTTGAATATTTAATTAATTTAAAATATTAATAAGTGAATTTATAAGTCGAATAAATTTTTATTTGAATTATTGAATTTAATTGGGTTATTAAATCGATAATTTAATATGTTAAATTATGGAAATAATTGAAAATTGAGTTAAATATGATTGAAAATGATTTGTAAAATTTTATTTTATCATATTGGAGTTAGAATGATATTTTAGAACTTTTAAAATCGAATTAGAAGTTAATTTGTGAAAATTGAATATTTTAATATTAAAATCGACTAGTGAAAATAGTCAATTTTTGAACAGTCTCAGAATTGAACGAAACCAGTTCCATTGGATCCGTAATAGTTAGTTATTACTGGATTTCAAATTTCGTGTCAATCGGAGTTACCGTTTGATCATAGCAGCTCGAAACGTATCGATTTATTTTTAATATTAATTTGGCGAGTTAAAATAGCCATTTTTCAAAAAGTCTCGGATTTCGACGAAACCAGTTTCATCGGATCCGTAATGTGATATTATTGTAAGGTTTCAAATTTCGTGTCAATTGGATTTACGGTTTGTCCGATACAAATTAAAACGCCTAGAAAATCGCTTAAATCGGTTTAATTTAAATTGAACGTTTATAGCCATAACTCACACAGATGTCCGAATTAGCTTCCGAAACCTGTTCCATTGTGTCCGGAACGCGGGGTAAACCCTAGAAACGCTGGTTACGGCGCGTAAATCGGAGTTCGGAATTTCCGGGATGAATAGTGTTCGAAAATTCTCTATAAATAGCTCATAATTCACAAAAATAAAATAAAAACCTAATCTATTTGCCCTACCCACCACCCCTCAACCCACGGCCAGAAATTCACGAGCTTCTCCTCCAATTATCTCCCAATCCACTCAATATTACAATAAACTTTTAACTAGAGTATTGAAGAGGGCGATGAGAGCTACGTTTTCAACGGTGGAGATCGTGTTTGGAGTTGTGGATTGACGACAATTGTTGTATGAAGGGGGTCGGTTCGTGCACGTGGTTCGAGGTGGGGGGATGGCCGAGCTCCACCAGGTGATGGCCGAACATAGAGCAAGTGATGGGCGTTCTAGTGGTGGCGACGTGATGAAGTTTCATCGAGCGAAGTGGTTGCAAAGTCGAGCCCTAGCTAGTGATGATGGGTTCAAGCATGCGTGTTTTTACTGGGAATGTTGCGTGGAGAAGAGAGGGAGAAAGGGGGCTGCGCACGGATTTGAAGTGGATGGACGGCTAAGATGTAGCATAGGTTAAAATTTAATAAATTGTTGTAATTTATGTTATATAAAATTCGTGTAAGTTTAAAAATGCATAACTTTTTCATACGAGGTCGAAAACGCGTGAAACCAGTTGCATTGGAATCGTATGGACGAGCACTACGCGATGAAATTGGATTGTAGTCGTTTGGAGTTAGTGAGAATTTTGGATAAAATTAAACGTCCGTTTAATTTTATTCGAAATAAATCGCTAAAACGAAATTGAAATCAAGGTGAGAACTTCTCACTCAATCGAATCAGTTTCGATTTTTATTTTAAATAGTTAGATTTAAAATATTTGAATGCATGTTTGAATGATGATTGTTATCTATTGATTGTTAAAATAGACATTATACGCCGTTAGTAAGCGGATGTTATTTAATAAAAACATATACCGCGAATATTTCATAAACAGTGAAATTGGTATTATATATAATAGCAATATATATATATTGGCATATGTATATATTGGAGTTATTGATTTCCCGCATTTTTTGTTTAGCGGATGAGACCCTATTGCGCCGTTATTAAGCGGATAATATTATTAAATCCCATATACCGCGATAATTTCATACTGGAGCGAATTGGTATTGTGCTAATGTTTGTGATGCAGGAAACAGGTTGGAGGGATCCAACTGGATCCCTCAACAGTATTTGTTTGATTTCAGATATTTTGATA
The DNA here is from genome assembly GCA_030765085.1 of Allium cepa. Classification (NCBI taxonomy): domain Eukaryota; kingdom Viridiplantae; phylum Streptophyta; class Magnoliopsida; order Asparagales; family Amaryllidaceae; genus Allium; species Allium cepa. The sequence goes on from CM060935.1 coordinate 105,374,863, forward strand.
TTTGATGGATTATCATATCGATATATGATATCGTTGTTGTCGTGATTGACTATTTGGTATGTAGCATCATTGGACCAAATTTTGAAATTTTAAAATGATTTTTAAAGTGATTTTTGAAAGAAAACGTTTATAAAAATATATTTTTTGAATTGATTCATTTTAAATAAATAAACGTTATAATTTTTAAAGTTATAAAAATTATGATTTTTGAGAAATATAGTTAAAAAAACTGATTTTTGAGAATATGATGCTATTGATTTTATAAAATAGTTTAATCGGGATTTTAGAATTTATTGTGAAAAGTTTAAATATAGGATTTATAAAATTTAATTATTTTATGAATCAAAATGGTGAAATAATAAAGGAGATTAAAGACGTTTTTAAAGAATAATATAAATTTATTTATATTAAGAGATTTATAAATGGATATTTATAAATTGAAATATTAACATTATAAAACGAGTTTTATAAGTGTTTGAATGAAGTGAAAATGAATTTTTGTAAATGAATGGAATTCATAAAATTATAAATGGTGAAGTTATAAATAAAATTTATAAATAGTAAGATTTATAGATTTTGTGAAATTATTAAAGAATATATTTGGATGAATAATTGAATCTTATAAGTTATAAGATTTATAATTATGAAGTTCAAAGAAACGATTTTGTAAAATAATCGTTTATAAGTATTTGACTTATAATATGAACCTTTGTTTTATAATTAAGTTATAAATCGAATAGGTTAATAAAGGAATTTATAAAAGGAAGTTGTTATAAATAAATAGAAATGGGATTTATAAACGTTGTTTTATAAATTCGCAAACGACTTATTTTGATAAGTAAATTGTTGAAACATATAAATGGAGTTATATTCACGTTTTGACTGTGAATAATCCTTTGAAATGAAATAAATAAAAGGATGAAATTTATTAACAAAGTATATTCACGTTTTGAATAGTGAATAATATGTTAAAGAAAATGTTTGAATGAGATGTTTAAATTGAATTAAAACGATCTAACGATGTTTTAAAATGCGTTGAGATTCGAAACCATAGATTTCAACATCTATTGTTGAAATAGACGTTTTCGAGAAATAAAAGGGAATGGTGGACTATAACACTGTTGTTATAGTAAATAATTTCCGAAAGGAAATGTTTTGTATAGTATTGGGATTCATATATCTATTTTAATTTCAAATCCCTATACTAGTGATTTTGGGTTGTCGTAACGATGTTTTACGCAACATTCGTTTTGGCCCAAATAAATATGTTTAAGAGAATGATTTCCTTAAAGAATGAAATATATACTTAATCTCGATTTAAGTATATCGAATATTTTCCAAGTGTTGAAAAATAAATAAAATTTGTGAATTACTTATGAATAAGTAAGTATGGAAATGTTTTCCAATATAAAGTGAATATTTTGAGAATTTATCTTTTTGAAGATAAATTGAAACGAATAATTGAAATAGTAAATGCATGGATATTATGAAATATAAATTCATTATGGAATTTATAAATGAAAAGAAAAATTTGTTTAAAAATAAATATTGATTTATTTTTGAAGTATTGAAAATAATATATCTTGTAAAGATATTTTGGAAAATAAATAATTTGGAAAATTATTTGGAATCTGGTGATGTTGTGCATATCCATTGATAGTTCAATAACCGACTATCAATATTTCCCTTTGAATGGGTAATTGATGTGATTTGTTTGAATGTGAATGCCACACTTATTTTTGAATAAGCGCTCACTATTCGGGTTAACCGGGAAAGGACCATGGGGTCGTATAACCCATTCCGAATATGTGATACGTCGTTGTGAATTGCATTGAAGATCGGTGTTGAAGACCGAGTATTTGCGAAAGCGATAGGATGACCTGTCGATTGACTCTGCACCGAGTAGCTACGGTATTGAGTTCTCCATATGTGATGGTGAATCCGATCAGGATCGTGAATACCGGATTGCAAGGACTTCTTTGTAAGTGCCTTCGGTTTTGTTCGAGCCCGGAACAGACTTGTATGGATTGTATGTCTGACATTACAAATTGAGATATAAAGCAGATTTCTTTCAAATATATTTCTGTTGGTGGCGGAGAATTTATTCTTTTAGCTTAACACCCTTCTCTGAGACGTACGAGCTCAGAGGTTATGTAGTTGAAGTTATCAGCGATATATTCCCAATTTGGTAATGTGACATGCTGAGTGTTGCTGTGAAATGATCATTGTGTTGATTATTTGTGATAGGATCGTTTATTTGATCGTCTATCCTGGTGATCATTTCTATGATCATTTGTTGACCCAAAGCATGGCTTTTGTATAAAGTATGTTTTTGTGGACGTGACTTCGTCGAGCCTCACACCCCGTGAATGGTCAAAACAGGAAAGATGCGGCAAGGTTATGAGGGGTAGCGCCCTTTAGGATGTGTGCATTTCCTTCTGGAAATGGGTGGTATCATGGTATGGAGCCCAGATACTTACTCATGTTGAAAACACTTTGTTATGATTGTGTGAATTGATTGCGAGCGCTCGGTGAAAAGGTCCCAAAGGAACGGGGGATGGCATATTCGGTCAGTTGTTACTCGGTTAGGGGTAACCCGGCCTTGTGTTGGTAGAGATCCGGTTTGGTTCTCGGGGATGTCCATCCAAAGGCATTCTCATGTGGCAATGGGAAGTTCCTTGGCCTGATCATTCGTTGGAAATCCAAAGAAACAATACGAGACTTGTACGGTTTTAGTTGTATAACCTGCTATGGAATGTGGCGGTAACCTGCTATTGAACATAGTTAGCTATAGTAGGCATAAGTGCGAAATGTCTATGCTGGCTAAGATTTATATTCTACTTTCGAAATAAATTTTTCCTACACTACGCACTAGTAATAATATCAAATGTTCTTTTTAATGCGTATCAAGAATCTTTGACTATCATAAGGAGAAATCTCCTCCGATTCTGCGTTTGCATTGTGTGTGTGTGTGCGGGAGGCCTTATGGTAGTCTCATTTTTAAAAGCATTGCGAATTGATTTAAAAATATTCCTCTATTTTGATTTTAAAGATAAATAAACTGATTTGAGTTCTCACACCAGTCACATGACTGACTTGGAGTTTATTGTTTTCCTTCCTAAACTCTGGGTGCCCACCAATTTTCACACGGGCAGTCAAAAGTTAGGTTTATCAGGATATTCTGGATATTCTGGAGTTGCTGGAGGCAAGATGGATGGCATGGCGTATTACTACTATATAGTATTTCTTTTTCCACTGCACTGTTTGTTGTTGTTTGTTGTTGTACACTCTGATGATATGATGTAATGAAATGTGATGTAATGTAATAACTGATATAGTTCTTTGTTTAAAGATTATTCATTTATTATTATATGTTGTTCCGCTGAGAATTGTGAGATTCTGTTGTTGTTCTGTTGTTTTCTGTTCGGTTCTATTTTTCTATTTTCTTTCCTCTCATCTTCTATCTTTTTCTCTCCTCTTTTCTTCTTTTATTTTTCTTAAACCATAACATTTCGGGTTTTTGGCCTTCGATTTCTCGGCAGTCGATAAAGTGAGCATCGATGTTGAATTTTCGAAAGTCGAAAATTTTCGGGACGTTACATAGAAGGGCGTATATAAATAATAAACGATTGATTCAAATCTTCTTTTTTCTTGCATTTTGAAAGGGGAATGGAGGCTATTGATAGGGAAACAATGATATTAAAAATTAGGTTAAAGTGTGTGATAATTGGTTGCTATTTTAATGAATATATAAGTTATTATGATGCGAAAAAGTGACAAGATGATGAAGGTGAACGTGAACAAGTCTATGGCATAGATAGGCGTCAAAACAATATGAATATGGGTATATTTGTGGATATGAATATAAATATCATGTGAATATGGATACGTATACGGATACAAATGCGGATACGAAACTAAGACACAAGTAGGTGATCTAGGTATTATATTATTCCTTTGTAGTACTATGGCGGACTAGTAGGAGAAGGTTGATGCTAAGAGATGTTGGAGGGAATGAGGATAGTCTAGGCATGAATCTAATTAGTTAGTGCAAAGACAAAAGGTGACCTCGTAGGGTATGAGGCTAGTATAAGGCAAATTGATGTGACCATGGACAATATGCAATCCTATAGCGCACGAGGTGAGTCTAGGGAATTGAGTCCATATAGATACGATGAAATATATTTAGATATGTATGATAGTTAGGTAAGACGCATTGGTAGAACATGAGGTCACCGAGCGACATACTTGTATCATGTTATTACTATTTTTGTAAAATAGGTAGAATCGAGTAGAGCTCATTCACTAGATTTATGTCAGATCTACCCCTATTTTTTCCTTGTCGTATATGTCCAGGTTGATGGAGTTGGAGATAAGATAATATCAGAGATTGATTTGTATATTGTGTATATAATGTTTATAAGCGTTATGACCTGGACTTGATTATGTGAATGCATTTGGTTGTATTTGTATTGTTTAGGTATATGTGTTTGATATTGTAGACATGTTATGGTGATGTGACTATGGTTGTTATGAATGTATTATATTTATATTCATCCGCTATGAGACTCTAAAAATTATTAGATAATACTATATGATTGTATCTCGTATTATTTTATTTCATCACAGTGAATCGTCCTTTCGGGTCTCAAGTGTATATATTGGTTCGGACGTTGAACTGAGGATTAAAAGGGTAGGTGTCACGGCTGTCGTGAGACTCAACGGTGTGAATTCAATAATAGATTAATATAGAATTCAATTATTAACATTCATACATCATTTTAACTAGTGTCATGACAATTTGGCTGAATTTATTGCTTAAAGGCCATTTTGGTAGAACTCATATTTTACATCACCTTAAATAGTTCCAATAGTGACAATAATTTACACACATTCTCTTCATCAATCTTATTTCATATTTGGATGTATGGAGTCCGTTATGGGTCAAAACTCTAATATTATCCACACTCACTTAATTGGCCAAAACAAAATCTTTGGTTCAATAATAACATTTACTATTAGTGATTCAACTCTGGCCAGAAATTTAGGCTTTGACTCATACAATTTGTGAGATGAATTCCCTATTGAATAGCATTTCACTTTCAATGTTTCAACTTAGACCTCACTATAGTGGTTCGACCGAAGCCATGCATGATTAAAATATAATCAAAGTAAGGTATGAACATTGAAGTTCCATAGTATTCTCAAGTCGAGGAAGCCGTGACATAGTTACACTAAAGTTTCATGTTTGATCTAGGTGATATTAACCAACAAAAAATTTCTTGGATGAGTCATTCCATAGTTATCCAATAACCACGAGTATCTAACTCCTTTCAGTCCCCCGTGGCCATGAATGATATAATGTCCAACATATAGAAAGCGTTACATATTCTGTTCTTAATGGATGTATCAATATCCCTTTTCGAAATACCCTAATTATGAATATATTAAAAAAAATTATTTTGCGATTAATTACACATGACTACAACTATTAGCAACTATAGTCACATAACATTTTATTTAATTATTTTCTTAATTATATCCTATAGATTAGTTACTTAATAAATTACATTAAAATATATCAAAGTATATGAAAGAAAACAAATACCTTTACTACAAATAAGATTGAAGATAGAGTTAGATACATGTAATCGATTGTATAATTGCCGTTAGAGCATAACTCTAACTCCTTCATCAGTTACTTCCTTGCACTTAGTTAGCTTAATATACTTAATTCTTATAATCATTTATATTCATCATAATATTGTATATATAATTATATATGTATTGTCGTAACTAATATGTCTGGTCGCATTCTTAGACCGATCCATGTTAGGGCCCATGCAAATCAGGTGGATCCCACTCCAATGAGCATGAAGTATGTCATGTCTTTTTCTATGCAGACTGGTACTTCTATTGTTGTTGAGGTTACTAGTCCATCCACTAATGCATCTAAGATGGACTCTTATCTATCAAATGAGCTGGTATTTGTAGGAAAGCTAAAACGTAATTAATTATTTGAATAAGAAAATATCTTATACAACATTATAGACACACACACAAATTGACATACATACATACGTACTTTGTTACACACACACTTATAGATACATATATATTAATACATACATTCACATATACAAAGGTTCATACACACACAAGTGCAAACACCCACATCTGTTGTTACAAAGTATGCATTTACAGTCCGAACTTTAGTAACATCGACACTTCTAATGCTATTCTTGAAGGCATGCTCACATGTGTCTCCAATTTCTTTCCCATTTTCATTGACATCCCATGACACGAAGAAAGTCATGTTTGATGTTCATGGTAATAAATTTATTACACAAAATTACATATATTTTTATATATATCTTATGAGTATGCCAATATTTTTGTTTATACTATATATGACAACTACATGTGCAAAGAAATTTGATTGGAAACCAGACATTTCTAAAGGAATAATAGGAAATTTTAGGCATCCAAAGTAAGCATCAAATATCGAGAATTGACTTAGATTACGTGAAGGAGGGGTAAAAAGCATCCAATCCTTGCACAAGTGATATAAGAGAAGTTCTTGGCACATTGGAAATAGAGGACTTTAAAGTGAAATAAAAAAAGAATTTTGAAACCAAGAATAACAATCCTAAGTTGCCTCTATTGGAGAAAAATTCATCAAGATCGCCTTAGGCCAACCTTGTAGAAAAACAGATAGGATCGGACTGATGGTGAGGTAAAACAAATAATAGATAGTCACCAGCTAAAAGCAATCATAGATCAAGCAATAAAAGAAAATAACACACATGATTTATAGTGGTTCCACTACCACGACTTGGTGTGCATCCACTTGGGCAAAGAAGATTTTATTACTTTTTAAGAGGAGAAAATTTACAAGATTGATAACAGAGAAGAAGAATAAGAAATATAACCGAGAAAGATAATTCTACTCATGGTAATCTCTGCCTTTATACATAGATTATTAATTGGGATTGAAGTAATTGATTTATGGTCATAAATCAATGTCTCATTAATTCGCCTATTCAAATAGGAAACGTTTATCCATTTGATTTTCCAGCTTCCCCCAATTTACATACGTCAGTTAAGATTCCTTTTTTAGTCAGCTAATTAAGGAATTAATTGATAACCTCAATCTCCCAAAATAATTCTTCTTCTCACGTAGGTAATTTATTACTCTCTTTAATGCTATAAAAGAGGCAATATATATTTGAGTAATTATCTCAAGTATCTTTTAGATCTTTTGCAATTGGAAATATCACTGAAATCAATAATATCTTTCAAATCTTCTGCAATTGGAAATATTGTATCACCAAATCTTACAATATCCATCTTCATACTATATTTCCCTGTAAGCCTATCAACTCCACCAACATCCTCTTACTCCAAGTAGGACCTATCAATCTATACATGAAAGCAATTTTCTTCATGAACCACCTCAGCTCTTCCCCCTCCCCATGCAAAGACTTATGCATATCCGCTGCTTTCTCCTTTGATCTCTGTTGGCTAACTTCAAATAGTCCTTTCTTCCTCTTATCAAGCACATCCTCTTGGCAAAAACTTACCTTGTTAAAGCTTTCCCCGTTGATCCCATTATGTCCATGTAGAAACTCAAAGTCCCTTATCATATGCCTAGTTTTGACATCTTCTCCATGAGAACTATAAGCTCCTACACTGGAACCTCCAAGTACGGTACTTCCCTTTAGAGGATACAAATTATGGAACATATCTCCCTTTATCACTACAAGTGCACCCTTAGAAACCCTCATAGTATCCTTCTCCATAGTCATCTTGCATTCTTTTGATGCAACTGTCCAAGAGATGTCATCGACTTTCGAAGACCTGGAATATAATGTACACCTATTAAGGTGCGTATCACCCCATCAAACTTGTGAATCTACACAGCCTATGCCCATGCTCTACAACTAGATCGTTTTCTATAATAATTTCCTTTCCCCTTTTCTTTTAAAAGAACTGAAATAATTCTTATTAGGCATCATATGGAAATATTTTTTCATATCTAACACACAATGGATTGATACATCTGATACTATCGTCGTTAACAAGTCATCGGATACAACTTTCTCCATCGCAATCAATGAACTTCCATCTTCAGTCTTCCTCTTTAAGTCCGTACAGTCTCTCTTCCAATGGCCTAGTTTCTTACAAATGTAACATTTCCCATCTCTGGATTTACCTTTCCAATCATTACCGGGATTTCTACATTTGGAATGCCCCACAAAATTCTAATTCTTCTTCTCCTCTCTCCCTCTCTCAGCAAATAGGCCTTGACCACTGCTTCCTCCTCTACCTTCATTCATCTCCTTCATCTATTCTTTCAAGTCTTCGGATAAAAGGCCCGACATCACATCTTCAACAGTCAAAGTATCTCTTGCAAAGATTAGGTTGTTAGCAAACACATGTGCAAAGCTCTAGAAGGGAAAAAATAGCAGCATAGCCATGTGCTCTTCATCTACCTTCAAATCCCTAGTTTTCATCTTCATCACTAGATCGTCAAAGGAACCCAGATGATCTTTGATAGAAGTACCATCTCTCATCCTCATGGCAAAAAATAACTTCAAAAAAACCAGATGGTTAGTCAAAGATTTCTTCAGATAGAGATTTTCCATCCAAATGCCCTTAGTAGTAGTTTCATCGCTAATCTCAGATATTACATTTTCTTCCATAGCTAATTACAAAGTAGCAAACGCCCATTTTTCCATCTCTTACCTTTCCACGGTTGAAATTTAAGACGTCAACTCCTAAGGAGCAAACACCATATGATGAACTTCATTTTTCATCAGAACAGCTTTCATCCTCTATTGCCACTTCTTGAAGTCTTTATCAATGCCACAATTCTCAATTATTAAAATAGATCGTAGTGCAATATAGGTCCTCTAACATAGGGTCTTGGTACAACGTTGGAGTCTCCTCTTCTCCTGCCATAATACCAAATACCCTTTCTCAATCAACCTTGTCACTTTGATACCAGTTTGTTGGGGAAAAATCCCTTAAGATCGCCTTAGGAGCAAAAAATCCAACCTTGTGGAAAAACAAATAGGACCGAGTTTGATGGTTAGGAAAAACAAACAACAGATAGTCATAAGCTAAAAGCATTCATAGATAAATAAAAGAAAATAACGCGCGTGATTTATAGTGGTCTCAGTACCATGTGATAGTGTACATCCTCTTGGAGTGAGGATATTTTATTGCTTTTTAGGAGGAAATTTTTTTACAAGATTGAAAATGGAAAAAAGAATAAGAAATACAACTAAGAGAGATAATTATGCTCATGCTAATCTCTGCCTTTGTATAGAGATTATTACTTGGTGTTAAAGTAATTTATTTATGGTCATAAATCAATACCTCATTAATTCACCTATTCACATAAGAAACATTTATCTATTTTATTTTTCAGTTTCCCCTAATTTACGTACACCTAATAAGATTCCTTCATTAATCAACTAAATAAAGAATTAATTGATTACCTCGGTCTCCTAAAATAATTCTTCTACTCACTTTGGTAATTTATTACTTCCTTTAATGCTATAAAAGAGGCAATATATATTTGAGTAATTATCTCAAACATCTTTCAAATCTTTTGCAATTGGAAATATTATATCACTAAAATCAACAATATCACCAAATCTTACATTCTCCACCTTGGTACTATATTGATCTACAAGCCTATCAATTCCACATACATCCTCTTACTACAAGTAGGACTTATCAATCTCCACAATGAAAATAAACATCTTCACAAACCATCTCAACTCTCCCCCCGCCCCGTGCCACCATGGGGCACCTAGCATTTTAATAAGCGATTTCAGTTCGAGCAACGCCAAAACTCTACAGCTTGCAAAGACTTATGAATATCTGCTACTTGGTCCTTTGATCTCCAATTACCAACTTCAGACAAACCCTTCTTCTGCTTATCAAGCACATCCTCTGGGCAGAACCTAACCTTGTTGAAGCTTTCCCTTTGATCCTGCCCTGTCTATGCAGAAACTCGAAGTCCCTTCTCGTATGCCTAGCTTTGACATCTACTCAATGAGAATTGTAAGCTCCAACCCTGCTCCAACTATAGTGCTTACCTTCAGGAGATACAAAATTCTAGAACATATCTCTCTTTATCACTATAAGTGCACCTTTAGAAACCCACAGACTTTTCTTCTCCATAGTTACCGTACATCCTTTAGATGACAACTGTCCAAGAGATACCATCGACTTCCGAAGACCAAGAACTTAATAGACACCTATTAAGGTGTGTATCACCCCATCAAACATGTGAATCTGCCAAGTACTACGCCCATGACTCTACAACCAACATCATTTCCCACTCCTTTCCCCTTTTCTTTCAAAAGAATTGAAATAATTCTTATTAGGTGTCATATGGAAAAACACCCCTATATTTAGCACCCAATGGTCTGATATATTTGATACTATCACCCCTAATAAGCCATTGGATACAACTTTCTCCATCGCAATCGATGAACTTCCATCTTCATTCTTCCTCTTCAGGTCTAGACAATCTCTCTTCCAATGGCCTGGTTTCATATAATGTAGAACTTCCTATCTATGGATTGACCTTTCCAATTATTATCAGGTTTTCTAGATTTGGAACACTACCTAAAATTCAAATTCTTCTTCTCCTCTCTCCCTCTATCAGCAAATAGGCCTTAATACTATTTCCTCCTCCACCTTCATTCATCTCCTTCATCTGATCCCTCAAGTCCTCAGATAGAAGACCCGAGTTTACACCATCAATAGTCAAAGTATCTCTCGCAAAGATAAGGCTATTAGCAAAACATTATAACGCCCTGGAAGAAAACACAAGAGCAGCATAGCCATATGTTCTTCATCTACATTCAAATCCACAGTCCTCGTCTTTATCACCAGAACGTTGAAGAAACCTAGATGCTCTTTGATAGAAGTACCATCTCTCATTCTCATGGTGAAAATTATCTTCAGCAAAATCAGACAGTTAGTCAAAGATTTCTTCAGATAGAAACTTCCAGCTTGGTCCAAATGGCCTTAGTAGTAGTCGCACCGCTAATCTTAGAAATAACATTTTCTCCCATAGCTAATTGCAATGTAGTAAATGCCTATTTTTCCATTTCCTTCCGCGACTGAAATTTCAACCATCAACTCCTTAGGAGAAAACACTACAGGGTGAACTTCTTTTCTCGTCAGAACAGTTTTCATCCTCCATTGCCACTTCTCAAAGTCTTTATCACCGTTTTACTTCTCTGTTGTTAAACTAGATTTGGATGCAATATTGGTTCCTCTAACATAGGGTCTTGGTACAACCATTGAAATATCCTTGTCTCGTTCCATAATGCCTAACATCCTTTCTCAATTGACCATGCGACTCTGATACCAGACTGTTAGGGAAAAATCCCTCAAGATCGCCTTAGGAACAAAAAAACTCTACCTTGCAGAAAAACAAATAGGACCAGATTGATGGTAAGGTAAAACAAACAACAAATAGTCGCTAGCTAAAAGCAATCACATATTAAGCAATAAGAGAAAATAAAACACGGGATATATGGTGGTTCAACTACCGCAAGGTAATGTACATCCACTTGGGGAGAGGATATTTTATTACTTTCGAAGAGGAGAAAATTTTACAATATTGATAATGAAGAAGAAGAATAAGAAATACAGCTCAGAGAGATAATTCTACTCATGCTATTCTCTGCCTTTATATAGAGATTATCACTTGTGTTTGATGTAATTGATTTATGGTCATAAATCAATGCTTCATTAATTCACCCATTTAATAAGAAACTTTATCCATTTGATTTTCCAGTTTTCCCCAATTTACATGTGCGTGATAAGATTCTTTCTTTAATTGGCTAATTAGGGAATTAATTGATTGCCTTAATCTTCTAAAATAATTCTTCTTCTCACATAGATAATTTATTACACTCGTTAATTCTATAAAAAATGCAATATATATTTGAGTAATTATTTCAAATATCTTAAATCATTTGCAATTGGAATTATTATATCACTGAATCAACAATATCTTCTAAATCTTCTATAATTGAAAATATTGTATCATCAAATCTTACAACATCGTTGTGGCTCTAGTTATACGTTGATTATCTTAACAATCTGATATTTACCCTCTTAAATTCATTTAACATTTAAATAAATGAAAATATGCAAATGGAAAAATTTTTGATTTTATTTTTTAGTATGGTGAGCAATGCAACAACCCACTCCTGACAAGTATACTGTAGGACTCACAAGACAAAGCCAAGGGAGGGGTCCACCACCAAAAGTTGGGTGGATGACGCTTGGATAAAGTTTTCAATAAGTCATCCATATAAATTTGTTTAAATAATATTTACATATGTATGTAATTCTAATCAATATGTAAAATGCAAAACCAATGAAATACTAGTCTAAGATTGATGAGCTTCAAAACGAAGACTTAGCAGCAATAAATGAAGTACCAAAATAGATATCCAATGCGCAAATAGCTTTTTCCAAAAGGGTGGACCATAAGCCCAACTACGACAATAATCCAACGATAATTGATGAAACTTTTTGTGTATTAATTAAATACTTGATATTGTCTTTTCCTAGCTCAGTGACATGGCTATAGCAGAAGTGATAAGTAGCTTCATAATTAAAAAGTATATCCAAACCATTTGAAAATTGATACGAAGTAGGAATTTAAATTTTAATCAAATGCAAAAGTACATTATATAAGAAACTTATACCAACATTGTTTCAGGCTAGAATTTAATCAAATAAAAGATATGAATTATAAATTTACATAAACTTTTATCAACTTTATATTATAACTATTAATATGTTACTAACTTTTTATTTTTAAGTAATCAACTTGTATAAAAATAAAATTAATTAGGCAATCAGATAAAACTTCTTGAAGTGTTGTCTAAATCTATAATTAATCAACATTTTATATTACATGAACTAATAAGTAGCTTTATTACAAATGGTTATATTTAAACTAATTAATATGGTTTTATAATCAAATCATATCAAAAAGTTAAAATATAATCAAATTAAATTATAAATTTTAAGTCAAACTTCAATTAAATGTATGTTCAAATTATTTAATAAGGAATAAAAAATTTATCTATACATAATCAACTTGTATCAAATAAAACAAATTAAGTAATCAAAATAAATTTTGGTTCAAAAAATTCTGGGTTTATATTTCACCAACATTGTATATTACACTAATTAATAAGTAGATTCATTAGACATAATTATATTCACACTAATTATTTAAATTATTCAAAATTGAAGAAATTATCCAAAACCTATATTCAAATGATTTTGAAACTAAAATAAAATAAAATTTTGATTAAAACTTATGTCAAGTCTATATCAAAACTAAAATTTAATCATATCAAATATTATAATTTTAGATTTTATCAACCACTTATATAAATATGCTTTCAAAATAGGAATTAAATCAAAAATAGAAATTATTTTAAATTTAAATTATATCAAATTCAAGATGACATCAAATTAACTACAATGATCAAAATAAAACGATGCCATGTACGATGTGAAAGATCGTGAAAAAAAATTGAATTAAGAGCATATGTTAATTTTCATAAGAAGTAATACCTAAATCATGCATAGGTTATTGCATATATGTATGTATGTATCTATGTGTGTGTGTGTGTGTATCTTATCTAAAATAAATTAAAATAATAATAATAAATATTTTCATGTTATATTATTCGAATTTTAAATCTTTAGAAAATCAAGCATGATATTTTAAGGCTATGAAATTTTTTCCTTAATTTTCCCAGCCTAAATAAATTTTTTAATTAATTGTTCGGATTTGGCAGTTTATCATATTGATTTTTTAAAAATATAAAAATGGTTTTTATATTCCCATATTATGGCCGAGAGCTTGTAATATGAAAATTTTAAATTTTAATTTTTGAAACATATTTTATTTTATATGATTTATTTAATTCATATATTGATTTAAATAATAATAAAGAAATATTAAAATTACTTTGCGGCCATCGAAAAATATAATCTATGTCGATTTGCATTTATGATGTATAGGTTTAACTATTAATACGATATGACAATATAATTAAATACAAATCATAAAATTAAAATTCGGTAATATATTAATACACACAAATATATATACTTTGATAAAAATGATAATAACTAGGATAAATATATTTTGGCCATGCAATATAGATCTATATATGCTTGTGTGTGTTTTTAATAGATTAAAACATAAATATTACCAATCTATGTGTGACAACGTTAATAATACATATAAGAATCTCACCTTACTATCAATATAATGATGATCCGTTTACACATACACATACATATATGAATAAAATAATTTTATCCAAAAATTATAAATATTATAGTATAGTAAATATATACTTATACTAATGCCTTAGAGCACATCTTATAATGATGAATTCTCTCTCCTTTGAAAGCTTCTTGAATCGGCAGATTGCTAATCTTTGAATCGTAGACCTTTAGCTACCCAATAGCTATCGCCTTAAAAAGCTCTTTTTGCATTAGGGTTTGGAGTCCTTTTATAGTGAAAGGGATAGAGAGAAAAGTGGATCATATCTCATACCCATTCTCCCTAAATTTGAGTCATCCATCTAAAGCACCCCTAACCCATTTCTAACCGGCTCCTACATGCCTTCTACTGCTAAATATCATCATAAAATCATGGGCTAATAGCCATTTAAGTCCAAATAAATATTACTAATTAAATTTGATTTACTTGCTTGTCGATATCACATATCGATCGATATATTTATAACTATTATAAATCATAAATATATAAAATAATATTTATTCCTCAAATCATATTCAAAATTTTATAATTGGTATTTTCTGTATATTAACTATTTTAATTAATTAATAACAATTATGAACTAATTAAATCGTTTGTTGTGGCGATTAACATCGAACTATTCAAATGTTAACGTTCACATATCACTTAGTAGGCGGTGTGACATTTTGGCCAAATTTATCGCTTATTTATTTTCTAAAAAATCAACTTTCGCTTTATTAATCGTCATGTAGTTGTGACATTTATTTACACCAATTATCTTCGTCAAAACTATATCACTTTAAAGTTACGAAACTTGGAAATGGTCAAATTTTATTATCATTCATATTCAACTCTATATTCTAAACATAAAGTCCTTATTTAATAATAATAATAATTATTAACCGAAATGCTCTAATCAGAAAATTTGACTTTGAGTTGACTTAAGCTGATCGTGATATTAACCTCATACAACTGATGAGACAAATCCTCTCCTAAATGGTGCTTCACTTCCAATACTCCCACTTGACCCATCTATAGTCACTCGATGGATGTCGCATCGAGAAACGACTACTATCGAAATGGAGCTTTCATATTGAATATTGACGATATTCTTAAGTCGAGAGAACTGTGTAAACTAGGTCACATCGATATTTTCTATTTGACCTTAGCTACATTAACCAACAGAAAAATATCGAGTGAGTCATTCCATATCTATCCATAGCTATCAGTACGTAACCTCTAGGTGCTTTGACTGACCATGAGTAATGCATTGTCAAGCATTTGGAGATCGTTACGCACTCTAGTCTCAATGAATACATCGATATCCAGTCTCGGTGCATCTTGACTAGGAACATTTAAAATAGTATGATTATTTTTATTGTGATAAATTACTCACAGTTACAACACTTTGTAACCACTATAACAAAATGTATCATTATGGATTTTCTACTAAACAAACATTTAATTAAATTAATTAATGAATATAACACGTTGTATCAAGAATAAAATAGAAGGAAATCACAATCATTTCAGACAGGATTGGTCAATGAGTTAGATATATGTAATATATATATTACCTAATTGCCCTAGAGCATACCCCCTAACTCTATCATAATGTGCACAAGAAGCAATATCAAAATCTTAAGAATATTATACGGTGACATTTTCCAACTGAGGACGACAAGTATGATGAAGGAGAAGAGGGTGTTGGGGATGAGTAAGTATTTATCTTTGCATTGTATATTGATATGTACATGTATTGTTGATGGATTTACCTCATCTATTTGGTTCTAATGCATTGTTGATGATGCTTTATGTGATATCCCGGAAATTTTAGCAATATCAATTTAATAATCTGTATTTAAAATTAAATTGATTTGATAAAATTTTGTTAATAAAATTAACTTGATTTAATAATCCAATTGAATAAATGTTTAATTGGTGAATTTTATCTTTTAAAAACTAATAAAATGTTTTCCTATTTATAAAGTATATTTATATATATATATATATATATATTGTAAATAGATAATTTTGATTTGTAGTTTAATTAACAAATAAAATCTTGTTTTAAATTCTAAAAATCATTTTGATTATTTGGAATTATGTATAGAAAATTTAAAATATCATTTATATATAAAACATCAATGCATTTAAATACAAGTTAAATAAGATAAGTAATTTATAATTTCTTTTATAATTATTTAAATTGATAAATGAGTTATTTTCAAATAATAATAAATGTATAAATATAGATATGTTTTAAAAGACAATATTATTATTTTTAAATTTAACATGTTAATATAAATTAGTTTTAAAATTGGATTTTTAAAAGTATGAATAGAATTTGAACTTGAATTAATTTTGAATTCAAATAAATAAACATATATAAATCTTGTAAGTAAACTTTCATCTTTTATATAAATTGTTTTATTTCATTTTCTTTAAAAAGAAATGTATAAACATTTACATATGAAGATGATTTATATACATAAGTACTTAATAAATAAAGAAAAGGGTTTCATTTAGTTTTAAAATAAATAAAAACAAATAAAATAATTCTCAAACACATGTTATTATATTAAGTGGTATAATGACAAGTGTAATTGAATTAAATAACTAATGTGACAAATGTTGTTTTCTTTTTACATGTGTCCATTTATTTTTAATTTTTCTTTTAATTTATAAATAATCATTTTTATCTTATATAAGCATGTTTCTTCAAGCACTATTCTTTTCCAATGTTCATTTTTTTTTTCAAAGTTAAGAATAGAAGAAAAATCTCAACTGAAAACTTATTCAAACATATCTGCAACTCTAACACTTCCTCTAAAAACCAGAAATCTTGTTTAAATTCATTTATCTGTAACCCAGTTTGCACAATACAATCACCAATCTGTAATTCATTTTTCAACATCCTCCTCAATTATAAATCTGTAACCCAGTAACCATTTCAAACATGCAAACTGTAAAATCCATTTCCAAAAAGCTCTGCAATCCACTATGTAAATCAAGGACATGCAACTGCATTCTTTGAAAAACATGAGGTCTGAAGCAAACAAGTCCTCTGCAAAAAAAAATTTCTTTAATCTGTTCTGTATGCCTGCGCCTGAAATCTGTAATGCAAAAGCAAAGCATAATGAAAAAGCCTGCATTTCCTTCTTCTTCAACTAGTCCAAGCCATCACAGCATATAACTGCAAGATTTTCAAATTAAAAATTTAAATGCATCTAGCCTGCAACTCAACTTCAAAAACAATGTGCAACTCAGTTTATAATCAGGAAGTAAAAGCATCCAAGTTGAAGTCTTTAAAAGCAAGGCACTCTGGTTTTAAAATCAAAACAGAAGCTTTTCAAATTGTGCTCTGTTTCATCTCTATTCCCAGGTGAGTAACACTTTTTAAAATTTAAATATAAGTTGATTGTTTAAATAAGTTTGTTTGTGTATGTTATCTGAATTGCATGTTGATTAGTGTGCCTGTGTATATGATTTTAAATGTATTGCTTAATATATGCATATAAATGTTTGAAGGTATGTGATGTATATCTGCTCTTTCCTGTACTTAACTTCAGAAGTAAAGATTTTAATAAAAATCTTTTTTTTCTCTTAAACAAATTCATGTTAGGATTTAGGATTCAAACGATATCTGATTGATTGATTATAAAGAAAGCTTTAAAACTTTATTTATGCTAAAACAAATTATAACTTGCTCTGGAAACAAGAACAACAGGAAACTTTAAGTTTTTAGTAAAAATTCAAATACAGTAATTCTTATACTTAGGATTATAAATTGAATACTGATTCAAAAATAGGATTTTTAAGATCTAAATCTTAATTTTTAAAATTGAATTGAAGTGCATGTCGGGGTTGCACTGTTTTTGGGGTTTTTGGAAAATTCAGATGATCTCGGGTTTTTGGAAGGTTGAGGTTGTTATTGGTGATGGTGGGATGATCGGTGGTGATGGGAAAAATAGGGGCGGAGGTGGAAGATCATCGGCGTGACGGTGGTGGGTTATTTTGTTCTGTAAACCTAATTTTAACTGGTCTGGGAATTTCGATCATCACGCAGTCAAGGGACGATCGAGTGCAACAGTTTTTGGTGAGAGGGTAGCTCGGGTGTTGAAGAAGAGGTGGACGTGGTTCCAACGTCTCCGATGGTCGGCGTTGAGGAGACGAGCTGCTTTCAGGTTGAGGTGTTATTCCATACTGTTGATGACAGGTTGGTTTGGGGTAACTCGAAATTGATTTCGAGCAGATGATAGGTTTTGGAGGATCGCGATGTGATTCAGGAAGGGTCAGCGACTTGTTCGTTGGTTGGGTAGTGGCCGGAGGTGGCTAGAACCACCATGCATATGCACGGTGAAGAATAGTGTCAGGGGAAGGTTGGGGACTGCAGTATATTTTGAATCGGGCCATACTCGAGTAATTCGAGTTTTTACTCGATGTTGATCAAGGTTTTACTCGAAGTCAAGTAGGGGAAACTTGGGTATATTTTGTTTGTTTCAGGTTTCAGGTTTAAGAGAAACCTGTATATTATTCCAATTCAAAATTTTGTTTTAAAATCTGGAACAGGGTTTTAAAACAGAATTTAAAACTTAAATTTAAATTATGGTTCTCAAACTGAGTATGAATCCAAGTTTTAAAATCTAATTTAAATTTTATTAATTAAAGTGTTTAAACAATTTCAAAAGAGTTTAAATATTTGAATTTAAGATAAAACTTTAAAGCTTAAATTTTAAATATGGATTCAAAACTAAGTTTGAATCCCAGTTTAAAATGTAATTTAAAATTTATAAATTAAAATGTTTAAACAATTTTAAAAAAGGGGCTGAAATAGTTTAAGTTTAAAGTAAAGTTTAAAATAAAAGTAAAGATTTAACTTAAGTTTAAATCTAGATTCAAATTCAAATTTGAATCATAATTTAGAAATAAGGGAAGTTTCTAAAATTTAAATTGTTTAAATACAACTTTGAATGTTAAAGCTAATTTAAATATGATTTGTATTTGAAATGAAATTGGGTTTAAATTTCCTTTAAAATTCTTTATAAAATAAGAAATTATTTAGTAGAAATTTTAAAAAGGTTTTAAATTGTTTATAAAACTTTATTAAGGTTAAGTTTGGTTTTCATTTTAAATTTTAAATTTTAAAATGTAATTTGAAATCAAATTTTAAGTTAAATTATTTTAAAATTACTTTGTTAATGATAATGTAATCATTAATAAGAAAAGTTTTGTTTTAAAGTAAATCAAAGAATTCAATGATTTTTGAGCCATTAAATTAATAAGGTAATTTAAATAAGATAATTAATTTATTTATTTATTTAATTAATTAAAGATTTGAAATAAATTAATTAAGGTTAATTAAATTTGTAATTAATATTAATTAATTTAAGTTAATTACTTAAGGAAGGTAATTAAAAGAATTAATGAAAAGTTAATGAAGGTCATTAACTTGGGATTATTTATTAATTGATTAATGTAATTAATTTTGATAATTTATTGGATTAATCAATTATGGAACTTGGTTAAGTATGATTACTTTATGGAGATAATTAAAGATATTAATTACTTATTGTAATTAATTTATTAACTTGATTAGCTTAAATTAATTAATTAAGTTTAATTAATCTATAATAATCGTTGGATGGGATGATAAGTAATCAATAAAGAATAATTACTTATAGAAGTAATTAAGTTAAGCAAATTACTGGAGGTAATTAATTAAAGAAGAGAAGAGTTTTGGGAATTAATTACTTTGTGTAATTAATAATGAAGGTAATTTCTTTATGAAGTAATTAATAATTAATTGATTAGTGTAATTAATTTAAGCATTGATAGATTAAGTCAATGGAAAATAATTAAGTGATGTAATTAATTATGGGAATTAATTACTAATGAGATTAATCAGGGATGATTAATAAGTATAATTAATTATTAAATGTAATTAATTTAGGGGTGATAAATGAAGTAATTAAGGTTGGTTAATTACTGAATATGATAAATCAAAAGTGATTTATAATTTTGGTTTAATTAAAGTTAATTACTTAATGTAATTAATTTAAATAAGTAATTAAATTTAATTAAGGATCATTATTTAATATAATTAATGATGTAATTAAGGATTAATTAATTAAAATTAATTAATCAATGATAAGTGATTAATGAAGTAATTAATTAATGTAATTAATTAAGGATTAATGTAATTAATTATAATTAACTAATTAATGAAGTAATTAAAGATTAATTACTAATTTTGGTTAAGGATAATTAATTTTTAAAATTAATTAAAGATAATTACTTGAATGTAATTAAAGGATAATTAATCAAGGGTGATTAATTAAGGTGATTAATTTGAGGATAATGATTTAATTGATTGATAATCAATTAAGGGTTAAGTAAGCAAGTTTTAAATGGTGAAGTAATTAATTTAATTAATTTTAAATTAATTAAAGAATAAGTAATTAATTTAATTCACTTTAAATTAATTAGAGATAGAAGTAATTAATTTAATTCATTTTAAATTAATTATAGATGGTGTGATTATAGATCTTTGCTTATGAACGAATGATATGGTTTACCCTGAATGGTTTGAATCTCAGACATGAGATAAATAGTGTTGTGTGTTATGGATGCATTGGTTGCATTGTGATGATGATATAAGTATCTATTGGTGATGATAATATAGATTATCAATTTGTGATGATTACCTGTTTATGATAATACTGATTATCTATTATGATGATATGAATTATCTATCTGTGTGTATATGGATAATTAGATTGAATTGTTTTAAACTTAAAACAACTTGGACCTAAAAGACACGCTTTGGATTTCGATGAGACCGGGATCGGGTTTCCATATTTGGAATCTGAAAACCACATCGATTCCAATTAAACGTTAGGTCGTTAATCCAAGTTGAGCAAGTGAAGACTCGAGGTGTAAGGGCTATACGTCAGTATAACTCTGTGGGTGATTCCGTAATGAGTTTGATGGAATAGTGGTTATAGATTCGAGATGGTGAATCAGAGTGCAAGGGCTATGGTCGTTGACTCTGAGGGTGATTCCAATAATGAGTGCAACGAGATAGTGCCTTCGGTTTCGTTCAAACCGGAACGAACTTGTATGGATTGAATGCTTTCAGAACATCGTCAGGTGGACGATGAGCATTCTAAGATTTGATGTCCTATAAAGGTAATCGTAGCCTCAAGCCTCATCAACCGGGAATGGCTAAAACAGGGGAGGTGCAGCAAGGCTTCGTGGGTAGCCCCCACTTGAGAGCAAGATTTACCCCTGTCTAGAGGTCCCTTTTTATTCGGCTGTGTGGGCGGTTGATTCGCGACAACTGTCGGGGTTGTCTTGTTCGGAACTGTTCAATAAGGAATGGGTCCGGCCTTGTGTTGCAGGGGAGCGGGCGTACTCCTCAGTACGGTGATCTAGGCCACGTACTGTGACGGGCGGTACCCCAGTAGCCCTACCATTGTATGGAATCCACAATCCAATAAGTGCCAACGGTTTTGATTGTATTACCCACTTTTATGGCTAGTAGCTGGAATTTAATCATGTAACAATTTCGGCTATTTCATATTTACTTGAAAACCCTAGACCTATTATAATATCATCGGATTTCCTATCAAATGTTTTGGTTAGCGTAAGGTAAAAACTTTTCCATATTTATGTGTGGGAAGTCTTACGTTATACCTTTCTTTTAAAAAGGTTTTTCAAAAGTTAAGAAACTTTAGCCTGTTACTCACACCAGACCCATGTCTGACCTGGAGTTTATTTTTGTTTTCATAAACTCTTGGGTACTCAAATTTTACGAGTAGCCAAGGGATTCAGGTTAGCTTTGACGAATTGTGGAGGAGCAAATGGAGCAGGAGGCTTCTGCGTTGTAGTTATCTAGTAGTCCGCTATGTTTGGTATCTCTGAGTCGTTTATTTGAGTTATTTTGTACAGTGTTGTAATAACTAGACAGGTGTTTATAACTGTCTAGTATGTGTTGTATTATCTGTGTAACTCTGATTGTTGTTATATATCTATGTAATACTTATGTTATTAGTATAATTTATTCGTTCCGCTGCTTAGATTCTGATGTGTTGTTTTCTTCTTCTTCTCTTTCTTTCTCTTCTCTATCCCTTTCTTTCTTATTAGCGATGCGACTTCCTGGAGTTTGTAAGTTGGGTCGTTACAGTGGCATCAGAGCATTAGGTTGAGTGAATACCTAGGCTCTGGAGTGGTGTCTATCTTGAGAGAGCGTATTTGTAGTTTTGATATATATCTATATATATATTTATTTATTTATTTATTATTTCTACCTATCTGGTTGGATTACCTGTTCGGGTTTTTCCAACATAAGTTATAAAGGTAGATAAGGTAGTGGTGTGTGTAACACGATTACTACCATTGGTTGGAGTTTGAATGTTTGAGGTTGGAAGTGTATTTGTCGAGACTGTAGACCTAATACCGTCTCGAGTGAGTTGTGCAGTGGTGTAGAGATTTCATCGATCTCTGAAGGTAACCTGTTAAGGTTCGGAGTCTATCTTTGAGAATAGATGAGTTGAGTTTGGATCTGTTGGTTGGGAGAAGTGTGTGATGGTATCTTGATACCTCAGGAAATAGTTACTGCGTGATAAGATGCAGTGAATATAGATGTCTCTGAAGATGTTTTACTTGGAACAAGTTTTGGGAAGTGTGTCTGATTCGGTGACGTGGCTGAATTCAGCCAATAGAAGGATGATTCCTTGAGATAGGGTTTGGTGAAGCAGCTTGGATTTTGGTGAACTTCTGAGTTTTCTTGGATATGTTGAGCCATATTTCTGGGAAGTGATGTCCAGTTTGTGCTTATATTCTTCATCAGCATCGTCTTCTATTCCACTTCAGAGTTGTGTATTTGGTTTTGGATTGATCTTGAGGAGATCATTGGGTTGGGATGTTTTTGATTCTGTTTGTTTCTTGAAGCATCAGCAAGGGATTGAGCTGATCAGTTTGGAGATAGGCAGCCCAGGATCGTTAAAAAAATTTGTGGTTAAGAGACGAAGGAATTTGGATTCCAGAGTCGGAGATTTGTTTTGGATAAGTTTTCTTCGATCCAAGGAGCTATAAAGTTTTGGGTAAGTCTGGGAAGCTAGCTCCAAGGTGTTTTGGATCTCTTATGTGTTTTGGTTAGATTGTTGTTTGGTTTTCAAGAGTTGAATTGCTAGTTGGATAATTGGATTCGGTGAGTTTCACGTATATCTGAGGGAGTACGTGTATGAGCTATCTTTGGTTGTGGAACCAGCTGTTCGGGAAGGTTTGGTTGTTGAGTCAGACTCGTCTGTAGTCTGATATGCTGTTTAGTTCTGTAGATCTAGATGAGTGGAAGCTCTATTGCTTCGTAGTTTTGATTGTTTGGGTTATATAGGGCGAGTATCCTGGTATATATATACTTGGGGAAACTCGAGAAAACTTTATCCAGAATTCTATCTGGATAATTAAATTTGTTTGATTAGATAAATTGGTTGCTTTGGTTGTTAGCATATAATTGATATATGCTTGTGTTTAAATTTAAATCTTTAATGAGATTATTAAACTAACTTTGCTTTTGAATTTCGGGGGCGAAATTCTTTTAAGGGGGAAGGAATGTGATATCCCGGAAATTTTAGCAATATCAATTTAATAATCTGTATTTAAAATTAAATTGATTTGATAAAATTTTGTTAATAAAATTAACTTGATTTAATAATCCAATTGAATAAATGTTTAATTGGTGAATTTTATCTTTTAAAAACTAATAAAATGTTTTCCTATTTATAATGTATATTTATATCTATATATATTGTAAATAGATAAGTTTGATTTGTAGTTTAATTAACAAATAAAATCTTGTTTTAAATTCTAAAAATCATTTTGATAATTTGGAATTATTTTATAGAAAATTTAAAATATCATTTATACATAAAACATCAATGCATTTAAATACAAGTTAAATAAGATAAGTAATTTATAATTTCTTTTATAATTATTTAAATTGATAAATGATTTATTTTCAAATAATAATAAATGTATAAATATAGATATGTTTTAAAAGACAATATTATTATTTTTAAATTTAATATGTTAATATAAATTAGTTTTAAAATTGGATTTTTAAATGTATGAATAGAATTTGAATTTGAATTAATTTTGAATTCAAATAAATAAACATATATAAATCTTGTAAGTAAACTTTCATTTTTATATAAATTGTTTTATTTCATTTTCTTTAAAAAGAAATGCATAAACATTTACATATGAAGATGATTTATATACATAAGTACTTAATAAATAAAGAAAAGGGTTTCATTTACTTTTAAAATAAATAAAAACAAATAAAATAATTCTCAAACACATGTTATTATATTAATTGGTATAATGACAAGTGTAGTTGAATTAAATAACTAATATGACAAATGTTGTTTTCTTTTTACATGTGTCGATTTATTTTTAATTTTTCTTTTAATTTATAAATAAATCATTTTTATCTTATATTAGCATGTTTCTTCAAGCTCTATTCTTTTCCAATGTTCATTTTTTTTTTCAAAGTTAAGAATAGAAGAAAAATCTCAGCTGAAAACTTATTCAAACATATCTGCAACTTTAACACTTCCTCTAAAAACAAGAAATCTTGTTTAAATTCATTTATCTGTAACCCAGTTTGCACAGCACAATCACCAATCTGTAATTCATTTTTCAACATCCTCCTCAATTATAAATCTGTAACCCAGTAACCATTTCAAACATGCAAACTGTAAAATCCATTTCCAAAAAGCTAGCCTGCAATCCACTATGTAAATCAAGGACATGCAACTGCATTCTTTGAAAAACATGAGGTCTGAAGCAAACAAGTCCTCTGCAAAAAAAAAAAATTCTTCAATCTGTTCTGTATGCCTGCACCTGAAATCTGTAATGCAAAAGCAAAGCATAATGAAAAAGCCTGCATTTCCTTCTTCTTCAACTAGTCCAAGCCATCACAGCATATAACTGCAAGATTTTCAAATTAAAAATTTTAATGCATCTAGCCTGCAACTCAACTTCAAAAACAATGTGCAACTCAGTTTATAATCAGAAAGTAAAAGCATCCAAGTTGAAGTCTTTAAAAGCAAGGCACTCTGGTTTTAAAATTAAAACAAAAGCTTTTCAAATTGTGCTCTGTTTCATCTCTATTCCCAGGTGAGTAACACTTTTTAAAATTTAAATATAAGTTGATTTTTTAAATAAGTATGTTTGTGTATGTTATCTGAATTGCATGTTGATTAGTGTGCCTGTGTATATGATTTTAAATGTATTGCTTAATATATGCATATAAATGTTTGAATGTATGTGATGTAAATCTGCTCTTTCCTGTACTTAACTTCAGAAGTAAAGATTTTAATAAAAATCTTTTTTTTTCTCTTAAACAAATTCATGTTAGGATTTAGGATTCAAACGATATCTGATTGATTGATTATAAAGAAAGCTTTAAAAATTTATTTATGCTAAAACAAATTATAACTTGCTCTGGAAACAAGAACAACAGGAAACTTTAAGTTTTTAGTAAAAATTCAAACACAGCAATTCTTATACTTAGGATTACAAAGTGAATACAGATTCAAAAATAGGATTTTTAAGATCTAAATCTTAATTTTTAAAATTGAATTGAAGTGCATGTCGGGGTTGCACTGTTTTTGGGGTTTTTGGAAAATTCAGATGATCTCGGGTTTTTGGATGGTTGAGGTTGTTACTGGTGATGGTGGGATGATCGGTGGTAATGGGAAAAATAGGGGTGGAGGTGGAAGATCATCGGCGTGACGGTGGTGGGTTATTTTGTTCTGTAAACCTAATTTTAACTGGTCTGGGAATTTCGATCATCACGCAGCAAGGGACGATCGAGTGCAACAGTTTTTGGTGAGAGGGTAGCTCGGGTGTTGAAGAAGAGGTGGACATGGTTCCAACGTCTCCGATGGTCGGCGTTGAGGAGACGAGCTGTTTTCAGGTTGGGGTGTTATTACATACTGTTGATGACAGGTTGGTTTGGGGTAACTCGAAATTGATTTCGAGCTGATGATATGTTTTGGAGGATCGCGATGTGATTCAGGAAGGTTCGGCGACTTGTTCGTTGGTTGGGTAGTGGCCGGAGGTGGCTAGAACCACCATGCATATGCACGGTGAAGAATAGTGTCAGGGGAAGGTTGGGGACTGCAGTATATTTTGACTCTGGCCATACTCGAGTAATTCGAGTTTTTACTCGATGTTGATCAAGGTTTTACTCGAAGTCAAGTAGGGGAAACTTGGGTATATTTTGTTTGTTTCAGGTTTCAGGTTTTAGGTTTCAGAGAAACCTGTATATTATTCCAATTCAAAATTTTGTTTTAAAATCTGGAACAGGGTTTTAAAACAGAATTTAAAACTTAAATTTAAATTATGGTTTTCAAACTGAGTATGAATCCAAGTTTTAAAATCTAATTTAAATTTTATTAATTAAAGTGTTCAAATAATTTCAAAAGAGTTTAAATATTTGAATTTAAGATAAAACTTTAAAGCTTAATTTTAAGTATGGATTCAAAACTAAGTTTGAATCCCAGTTTAAAATGTAATTTAAATTTTATAAATTAAAATGTTCAAACAATTTTAAAAAAGGGTTGAAATAGTTTAAGTTTAAAGTAAAGTTTAAAATAAAAGTAAAGATTTAACTTAAGTTTAAATCTAGATTCAAATTCAAATTTGAATCATAATTTAGAAATAAGGGAAGTTTCTAAAATTTAAATTGTTTAAATACAATTTTGAATGTTAAAGCTAATTTAAATATGATTTGTATTTGAAATGAAATTGGGTTTAAATTTCATTTAAAATTCTTTATAAAATAAGAAATTATTTAGTAGAAATTTTATAAAGGTTTTAAATTGTTTATAAAACTTTGTTAAGGTTAAGTTTGGTTTTCATTTTAAATTTTAAATTTTAAAATGTAATTTGAAATCAAATTTGAAGTTAAATTGTTTTAAAATTACTTTGTTAATGATAATGCAATCATTAATAAGAAAAGTTTTATTTTAAAGTAAATCAAAGAATTCAATGATTTTTGAGTCATTAAATTAATAAGGTAATTTAAATAAGATAATTTATTTATTTATTTATTTAATTAAAGATTTGAAATAAATTAATTAAGGTTAATTAAATTTGTAATTAATATTAATTAATTTAAGTTAATTACTTAAGGAAGGTAATTAAAAGAATTAATGAAAAGTTAATGAAGGTCATTAACTTGGGATTATTTATTAATTGATTAATGTAATTAATTTTGATAATTTATTGGATTAATCAATTATGGAACTTGGTTAAGTATGATTACTTTATCGAGATAATTAAAGATATTAATTACTTATTGTAATTAATTTATTAATTTGATTAGTTTAAATTAATTAATTAAGTTAATTAATCTATGATAATCATTGGATGGAATGATAAGTAATCAATAAAGAATAATTACTTATAGAAGTAATTAAGTTAAGTAAATTACTGGAGGTAATTAATTAAAGAAGAGAAGAGTTTTAGGAATTAATTACTTTGTGTAATTAATAATGAAGGTAATTTCTTTATGAAGTAATTAATAATTAATTAATTAGTGTAATTAATTTAAGCATTGATAGATTAAGTCAATGGAAAATAATTAAGTAATGTAATTAATTATGGGAATTAATTACTAATGAGATTAATCAGGGATGATTAGTAAGTATAATTAATTATTAAATGTAATTAATTTAGGAGTGATAAATGAAGTAACTAAGGTTGGTTAATTACTGAATATGATAAATCAAAAGTGATTTTTAATTTTGGTTTAATTAAAGTTAATTACTTAATGTAATTAATTTAAATAAGTAATTAAATTTAATTAAGGATCATTATTTAATATAATTAATGATGTAATTAAGGATTAATTAATTAAAATTAATTAATCAATGATAAGTGATTAATGAAGTAATTAATTAATGTAATTAATTAAGGATTAATGTAATTAATTATAATTAATTAATTAATGAAGTAATTAAAGGTTAATTACTAATTTTGGTTAAGGATAATTAATTTGTAAAATTAATTAAAGATAATTACTTGAATGTAATTAAAGGATAATTAATCAAAGGTGATTAATTAAGGTGATTAATTTGAGGATAATGATTTAATTGATTGATAATCAATTAAAGGTTAAGTAAGCAAGTTTTAAATGGTGAAGTAATTAATTTAATTCAATTTAAATTAATTAAAGAATAAGTAATTAATTTAATTCACTTTAAATTAATTAGAGATAGAAGTAATTAATTTAATTCATTTTAAATTAATTATAGATGGTGTGATTATAGATCTTTGCTATGATTGAATGATATGGTTTACCCTGAATGGTTTGAAT
Source organism: Allium cepa (assembly GCA_030765085.1). Taxonomy (NCBI): domain Eukaryota; kingdom Viridiplantae; phylum Streptophyta; class Magnoliopsida; order Asparagales; family Amaryllidaceae; genus Allium; species Allium cepa. The sequence continues at coordinate 105,403,593 of CM060935.1, forward strand.
CTCAGACATGAGATAAATAGTGTTGTGTGTTATGGATGCATTGGTTGCATTGTGATGATGATATAAGTATCTATTGGTGATGATAATATAGATTATCAATTTGTGATGATTACCTGTTTATGATAATATTGATTATCTATTATGATGATATGAATTATCTATCTGTGTGTATATGGATAATTAGATTGAATTGTTTTAAACTTAAAACAACTTGGACCTAAAAGACACGCTTTGGATTTCGATGAGACCGGGATCGGGTTTCCATATTTGGAATCTGAAAACCACATCGATTCCAATTAAACGTTAGGTTGTTAATCCAAGTGGAGCAAGTGAAGACTCAAGGTGTAAGGGCTATACGTCAGTATAACTCTGTGGGTGATTCCGTAATGAGTTTGACGGAATAGTGCTTATAGATTCGAGATGGTGAATCAGAGTGCAAGGGCTATGGTCGTTGAGTCTGAGGGTGATTCCAATAATGAGTGCAATGAGATAGTGCCTTCGGTTACGTTCGAACCCGGAACGAACTTGTATGGATTGAATGCTTTCAGAACATTGTCAGGTGGACGATGAGCATTCTAAGATTTGATGTCCTATAAAGGTAATCGTAGCCTCAAGCCTCATCAACCGGGAATGGCTAAAACAGGGGAGGTTCGGCAAGGCTTCGTGGGTAGCCTCCACTTGAGAGCAAGTTTTACCCCTGTCTAGAGGTCCCTTTTTATTCGGCTGTGTGGGCGGTTGATTCGCGACAACTGCCGGGGTTGTCTTGTTCGGAACTGTTCAGTAAGGAATGGGTCCGGCCTTGTATTGCAGGGGAGCGGGCGTACTCCTCGGTACGGTGATCTAGGCCACGTACTGTGACGGGCGGTACCCCAGTAGCCCTGCCATTGTATGGAATCCACAATCCAATAAGTGCCAACGGTTTTGATTGTATTACCCACTTTTGTGGCTAGTAGCTGGAATTTAATCATGTAACAATTTCGGCTATTTCATATTTACTTGAAAACCCTAGACCTATTATAATATCATCAGATTTCCTATCAAATGTTTTGGTTAGCGTAAGGTAAAAACTTTTCCATGTTTATGTGTGGGAAGTCTTACGTGATACCTTTCTTTTAAAAAGGTTTTTCAAAAGTTAAGCAACTTTAACCTATTACTCACACCAGACCCATGTCTGACCCGGAGTTTATTTTTGTTTTCATAAAATCTTGGGTACTCAAATTTTTACGAGTAGCCAAGGGATTCAGGTTAGCTTTGACGAATTGTGGAGGAGCAAATGGAGCAGGAGGCTTCTGCGTTGTAGTTATCTAGTAGTCCGTTGTGTTTGATATCTCTGAGTCATTTATTTGAGTTATTTTGTGCAGTGTTGTAATAACTAGACAGGTGTTTATAACTGTCTAGTATGTGTTGTATTATCTGTGTAACTCTGATTGTTGTTATATATCTATGTAATACTTATGTTATTAATATAATTTATTCGTTCCGCTGTTTAGATTCTAATGTGTTGCTTTCTTCTTCTTCTCTTTCTTTCTCTTCTCTATCCCTTTCTTTCTTATTAGCGATGCGACTTCCTAGTGTTTGGAAGTTGGATCGTTACACTTTATTTGGATGATGTTTTATTCAATTGATTTTGGATTTGGTTGATGCGTTTACTTAAGATATTGTTGTGATATCGATAATGGTTGATTCATGAATTAAGTTGCTGTAATTTATTTTTGATATTGTTGTGGTTGATGATACACTATTATGTATGGATTTGGTTGAAATATTATGCGATATGTGGATCTATGATTGAGGGCAAGAAATCTTGAATGATATAAAAATATTTCAAACGGGGTGTATCGACAAGATGCAAGAGACGTTTGAAAATTATGATTTGGCACTTTGTAAATGTATCGCGTGTACATTGGTATATTTCATGGATGGCATTGGTAAGATGCCCAACAGATGGAGATGGAGTAGATAGCTAACCTAAAAATTCATTTTCAATGAGTATCTTTTCTATGTTATATATGACAACGGCCTGACATCTGTAAGGCCACCTACAACGCCATGTCAATGATTTTTTGACATCATATAAATAGTAACTTCTTGTAGTTCGTATTCAATCGAAAAAAAGAAAACCACTTGTTCAACTGACAAAAGAAAACCATAGATGATCGCCTTTTCTAACTAATTCGTAGGATTGTTTATTAAAAGAGTATAGCATCTTTTGTTTATTTTATGCTGAATTTAAATGGCTAAGAAATTATCAGGTTAATGCATAATCATTTATTTGAAAATTTGGTTTTGTGATTAATTTTTTTGCTTTTAGATGTAGGGGTCGTGTTGTTTATTTTTTCGGTACAAACATATGAGTTGAATAAAACAATCGTGGGAATGATACAAATTAAATGAATAAAATAAATCTTACTATTGAACTTGCACGACAAAATCAAAACATTTACCCATCACTTTATAGCTAGTAGACAAAGCGACAACCGAAAGAATAAACCTTACATCTATTTAGCTCGATTTCCACTCAATACATATGAAGATTTACTTATATATTTTTCCTCAAATTAGAAATCCTTTCTACATCGTTCTTTATTTACTTCATCATATATCCAACTTAAATAAAATCATATCCATATATGACATTGTCCTACTAGCATCACCAACCAATTAAGGACCGAATATTCAGTCCAACCCAACAAACGGGAGCCTATGAAAAATGAAAAGAAAATACCTTTCTAAGGTGTCATTCACAGAAAGAAAATGGAATGCTTCCGTTTTCTACGCGTCGAAAACAAAAACATGCCATTTTGAACTGTTGGCTAGTTGGAGGAAAAGTTACCATTGGTGGTCGACGCATCCAACCTCAGCGGTAACTTCAGATCAGAAGCTACAAATTCTTCCCCCTTCCACCTTTCTCTTTCATCTCCTCTTCCCTTCTTCATCCTATCATCTCCTCTCCACCTCTCCACTTCATACATTCCCATCGATAATGACTACTTTGGATTCAGATTCTAACAATGAAGATACACCAGATATGGCTGTTATAATAATGTATTTACGTAGAAGGACCGATATTGTCCGGATTCACACTTCAGAATTTACCTATTTAATGCGAATGGAAAACATATTGAATGGCCATCAAGAACACTATAAAAGAAATTTTCGAATGAAAAAACTATGTTTTCTCTCGTCATACGGTAGACTGCAATGGCTATACACAATTACATACACAAATACAATAACAATGATCTAGATTTACGTAGAAGAAAGATCGGTATCGTCCGGATTAACATGTCAGAATTTACCGGTTTGATGCGGAAGGAAGACATATTGAATGGCCATCAAGAACACTATAAAATAAATATTCGAATGAAAAAACTATATTTCTCTCATTATGCGATACGGTACAATGGCTATTCACAGTAACATCGTAAATACAACAACAATGATCTAGAGGAATACTTAGAGGAGCGGGATACAATAAATAGAGCAACTGAATGGGTTTAACGACATGAAAACATTGAAATGTTAACAATTCGAGATAACATAAGAGATGAAATTATTACACTAGGATTGCACTAATTGATTGTATAATTTTATCTATATTTACTGGTACTGTATAATTTGCATGTATTTCAATTTCTGTATTGTTATTTCATTTTAATTAAATGTATATTATACAACAACAAAAATATAAATCAATTAAAAATCACAAATTAAAATATTCCACTCAAATGCCCTGCTTAAACGCACCGTTTGTTGCCACAAAATCATACTACGTTCAATAATCTACTTCGTTCAAATGCCCCACTCCAATACCCCGCTTTCATTTGTCGCAAACGCAACCTAAGCATATTAGTATCATTATATTTTCATATTAATGTAACGTCCAAACAGTAGCTAAAAGATAATTAACGTACTATGAATAATATATTTTTCTCCCACGTGTGATACGTTTAAGCCAACTGTCGGTTCTCACCGCTGATCAACTTCCAATGTCAAATAAATATGAATGAAGAATACCATTTTCCTTGAGCACTTGAAATACTTGAAAGAAAAAATATATAACTATTATACTAAGAAAACATACCACAAAAAATACCTGAAACAAAAGACTGAATTTATTAGATAAAACTTTCTTCTATACTTTCTATATATAATCATAGTTGCATTATGCAAGCTGACGTAAACTAGTTCGATTTTAAGGAAAATAGCTCCGAAAAGGACCAAAATCGAGCATGTATCTGATCAAAACTTTCAAGATATACAAGCTGACTTAAACTAAACTGAAAATTGAAAATTTAAACTTAGACTAAAGATGGTAACAAAAGCTATATAACAAAACTCAAGTTCTATGTCCAACATCTAAGATTAGAACTATGTGCTTCGAATCAAATACGTATCAACAAATCTTAGATCAAAAGTTCGAATGTTGTGTATAGCGTAATTCATGCCATAGACATATGTCGACTTGCAGTATTCTATATACAACCTTAGATTAAAACTACGTACCAACCTTTGAGTATCCAATTTCCGAAAGAAAAAAAGATCAAGTGCCACGTTACCTTTTTGGGAGTGGGAATGACAGTTCCCAGAAGTGTGATGAGCATAGTATGGATTCTTATCTTTTTAACAGTTGCTCAACCATTTGCAAATAATCAAGAATTCAGCGGATTCAGATTTTCAGCATTAGGTTGTAATAATGCATTACTAACTCCGGTGCCGTCAAATTCTACAACTTCTGAATATGATTCAATACCTTGGTTGTTTGAATAACATTTTTACGGCCCCTTTAATACAATAGGTATATTATTGCACGCTCGATCGAGTGATATTTATTTCACCAATCTCTTATAATTAAACTCGATGGGTTTTAACGTGCTCAAAATCAGTTTCACTTGCATTAATCAATCTGATTCGTTTGAACAACATACAACTCACAAGCACAACCAAACACATAACAAACGTGCATGAACACAAAGGGTACTACAATACATGTGCAAGGGAAACATGTTAGAATTCCTAGTGTAAATGAAATACACTTGTCCCACATCGCCTAAAATACTAAGAAAGCTAAGTATATTAATAGCTTTCTAAAGAAGGTATTGGGGCCTAGGGGCACCCAAATGTATGCTTCGTTGTGACGAGGGTGATCATCTCCATCACACACACGCGTGCGTCGCCGCCGCCGTCCGTCGGACCGACCGAACCGGGCCGGGCCGGGCCCGGGTTTGGGTTCGGGTTTGGATCTAATATGATCCTAATTTTACTGCAAAACTGGGCCGGGTTTTTTAACAGTTACAGGATAATGAACAGACGCGACTGTTCATAAGCGGACCCGGGTTCCTAAAGCGAGCGGGTGCGACCGGACTGAAGAAGCGCGGGCGTACAAAAGCGGGCGCGACCCGACTGACGAGGCACGGCCGAATGGGTACGAGCAGCATGCGGGTGCGACCCGTTAACGAACAACAGCGTTCAAAAGGCAGCAGGTGCGACCTGTCGAGCGGACGCGACTGTTTGAAGGGATGCGGACAAAACTATAAATAGGACAGAATGTTGATCACATTCTTCATCCAATACAGTTTTGTTTTCCTCTGTTTCCTTTCTCTACTACTCTATATATATATCACAGAGTTGACATACTCATAACAATCTCGCGCAGATTTCGTCTGTTGTATCTTGGGAGAATTTTGAAATAAAATTCTTAAGGAAATCGTTACGACAAGCCTCAGACATAATCGAGTTAGATTTCTAGTCTGTTTGTATATTTATATATACATTATTCTACATTCTATCCGTTATTTTGGTTATACTATTTATTCAAAATAAGTATAACGCTGTTGTTGTAACTTATTTACAACATTCATATTGTTACAATAATTAATACAGAATTCCAGTGTAGTGGAAATCTGAGTTATAAACTTGTGCGATGAGTTTATAATTGATATTCTCTGTTTTGGTATACTAACAAATAACATCTTAAGAATTTTACTGTTTTCTTACTAAAACAGAGATGGCAACAGTAGAATTTTCAAAGAATACTATTCACAACAAACCTGAACCGTTCAAGGGAGATGGTGATGATTTCTTGACATGGCAGAATCAGATGTTGTTTTATCTCACCACACTCGGTCTCCAATAGTACCTCGAGGAGGAGGAACCGATTCCTGCACCAGGCAAGGAAGCAGAGGTGAATACGTGGAAGCATTCCGATTTTTTATGCAGAAACTATATTCTGAATTGTCTCGACAGGTGCTATACAAAGTATATCAGCCTTTAAAGATATCAAAAGCACTCTGGAATGCACTTACCACAAAGTACAAGATGCAGAATATCAGCCTTAAGAAATTCATTATAGACAAATTCATGGACTACAAGATGGTTGACTCCAAACCAGTAACCGCTCAAATGCATGAATAGCAAATCATCATTCATGAACTCGAAGCGGAAGGTCATAAGGTTGGAGAATCATTTTTGGTTGAAGCTATCACGGGGAAACTACAGCCGTCGTGGAGAGATTACCGCAACTATCTAAAGCATAAGAAGAAGGAAATCTCTTTACAGGATCTCATAGTCCAATTAAAAATTGAGGCGGACAACCGTGCAGTTACAAAACCAAGCAAGGAGGCATTTGTGGCTGAAGGGTCAAAGACCAAAAACAAAAGGAAGAATTTCCAAAAGAAAAGGAAAGCTCAAGACAACAAACCAAAAGACAACAAACGAACCAAGAAGTTTAATGGCGAATGTTGGGTTTGTGGAAAAGTTGGGCATGCCGCTAAAGATTGCAGACGCAAGAAGGAATGCAATAAAGAGGCAAATATAGCGGATAACATAGAAGTAGAGGAGTCCAACTTCTCGGCAGTGGTATCTGAATGCAATCTGGTTCAGAATCCTAACCAATGGTGGGTAGATACAGGCGCTACTCGTCATGTTTGTTCTGACAAATCCATGTTTTCTACATATCAGAAATTCGATCACGAAGAAAAACTCTACATCGGTAATTCTGCAATTTCCATGATCGAAGGCAGTGGCACAGTAATCCTAAAGTTTACTTCTGGAAAAACTGTTAAGTTGAATAACGTGCTCCACGTTTCAGACATATGCAAGAATCTCATGTCTGGTGCAGTCCTATCAAAGAAGGGATTCAAGATGGTGTTCGAGTCAGACAAGATGGTTCTGTCCAAAGTGGAATGTATATAGTGTTGAATATGCGCTTATATGATTTTTGTTTGATGATAATAAACATATATACATTCGTTTAAATGTATTTGATAATGTACTATTTTATTTTTCATAGATTAAGAAAATATTTGCTGAATAAAATTAAATACACAGAATTTGAATTCAAACAGAAAATTTTATTCAAACAAATATTTATTACATTTTTGAATAGTACAAATTCAAGCTCTCACTATACATATACAATTTTGATTACATCACAATTCAATCTACATAAATGCCTCACTACATATCACTCACACTCGTAGTTTATCTTCAATTACATTCCTGTTATAATCCAGCATCTGAGAAATCTGCAAAAGTATTCACTAACGCAGTAAAATTGAAAAAGAAATATTTTTGCAATATAAAATGAAATATGATTTTTGAAAATATGATTTGCCTCAGTTATTTGGGTTGTTCGTCATCATTCACATTTGAATTCATCATACACGAACAATGTGACATGCACAGTGTGTCACTGTACATGCCACAAGGCCGTGCACATCGATATACACTTGATAATGCTACAGGGACAGGTGAGCACAGGTCAAACCCAAATGAAAAGCCGGGTTCAACTCACGTGCAATATATCACGACGCGAGCACAAGGTCAAACCCGAGTTTTTGAAACTGGATTCAACTCAAGTGAAATTTCAAAAATCAACATGAAATGATTAAGAACCAAACAGCAATGCATGCAAGAGCAGACCAAATGCAAGACCAATGTGCAACAGAAAATCAGTGACATACACAAAAGCTCAAGTAATCAAGTAAACAATACAGCAATGACCACAAATGGAAAACAAGTCAGTGGCAAGCTACAAATACAGAGTGCAACATCAGTATGCAACATATTGAAGCAGTTCAATATCCAAGCTACAATGGAAAAGCATGACCAGACACACATGAATGTGAAGACCACAAAGGCAATGAACCAATGACAACAAAGTGACTCAAGCAACAACATGAATACTGTATCAACCAAGTTCAAGGCAGACCAACTGTAGAATGCAAAGAAGTTCGAGCACAAAATTAATACATGATCAACACAGTGCATGTATGAAGTGCATCAGTATGCAAAGAGCTCGAGGCAATATGAGTGCAGACATACATTTATATACATACTTGAATGTATGTATACAAACAGTGAATCAAGACAGTTAACAACAACTCCAGCAAGTGCAGTGTACACGATCAGACACAGGACAACAAGGCTCAAACTAAAGTATAGTGAAGCAACTCGACTACAATAATTCAAGCATTGACTTCAGTGAGCAGGCAAAGGAAAACATGCATGCATCAGTGGTGAAACAACAACCTTGGTAAACAACAACAGTAGACAACAAGACTGAAGCAACACAAAGACCAGAGTGATACAAGTACAGGAAGCAGTTCAATACTCAAGACAACATGAAGTGGACAGCACTGACTCAAGTACACAAACAACAAGCAGCAGTATGCAAGTGCATACACAAAGAGGCAACAAAGGTCAAGGACCAAGTAAAGCATGTACATGTGTATGAAAACCAAAGTCAACAGCAAATACAAGTTGTACAAGATAACGGTAACAATGAAAATCAGATTATTGTGCAACATGGTCAGAACCACGGCAACAGATATAGCAATACTTCAATGATCAAACAGAGGTCAAAACAATAAGCAAACCAGTGGCAATCAATGATCAAACAGAGGTCAAAAAAATAAGCAAACCAGTGGAAACATGAATGTCACAAGCATGAATACAGAAACACCAATGATACAACAACAAGTCGAGATGTACAATGCAAACTACAATGTAGATGCAAACTACAAATGTGATACATGAATAATGCAAGAACAAGCCAGCAGATACATGAATAATGCAAACTACAATGCAGACGCAAACAAGTCGAGATGAACAAATGGAAACAAACTCAAAGTCAAGTGATAAAATTCGTGTTTGAAAAATTCAGGTGCGTATCTTTGAAATAGTCAAAGAAAAGTAAAAGGGGAAAGTTTCTGCCGTATCAAACTAGTTAAATCGAACGCTGCACAAACAAAACCGTGTGTATCAAGTTGTAACAATATCAGGAAAGCAAAATTTAGGAAAGTATCGGATTGATTAGGGTCTCGGAATTCATATAAATACATCACCCAAATCATCATCGGCAAGTGTGGAAAAATCGAAACAAATCCAAATATAAACCCAAGTTCATCATCGGCAATGCAGAGCCAACAAGAACAATCAGATTAAATCCTGACAAAGCAAAAGATACGAACAACGTACCAGAGGTAATTCGCAATCTCGAAGTCAATCAAGCAGCCGATCTCAAGAGACGATCAATTACAAAGCAAGGAAGTCAAGCAATTGTAATCGCCACCAACGAAACCCTAGTTTCTGAAAAGAAGACCGAAGCCCTAATTTAGTTGCAAAGAGGAAACGGCCGCCATTATCAAAAAGGAACGGGCCAAAGAAAAGAAAAGAGGAAACAGGGCCGGCCTATTTTTTTAAAAGAGATTTCTCCTTTTTATTTAGTTTATTTTTAGGGTTTATTTTTATTAAGGGGTTTTAGTTTTAATTTGTTTTTAAATTTGTTTTAAATTTAAATTCTCTTTTTAAGGTTGCCAAACCTTGGTAAATCACCACCTAGGTTGTAGGTAGTGTCAGATTGTCTTTAGAATTAGTTCGGTGAGCAGGGTGTGCGAGTTTGCAAAACTCTATAGGCGGTAGCAGGGTGTGCGAGTCTGTTAGAGTATTTGTAAGCGGGAGACTGTTTAATTCTAATAGAAATTTGGGAATGCAGCAGTAGGCAGGGGTTGCCGAAGCTGGGTAAATTTTGTGTGTGATTTACTTTTCAGCATATTTATTTCTCTGCAGTTTGTTTCTGCATTTAACTTGAGAAAATTTGCTATAACCCTATTCACCCCCCCCTCCTTCTAGGGTTAATCTAGATCCTACATATAGGAAGGGGATATTTATGTGATGGCCTATTTAAGGCAAATGTAACCATTGTCGACAACAAAAATATGTATTCTGATTGTGCTATCAATAAAATTGAAGTTTCTTATTTGCTTCAGCACGAAATTTTACTATGGCATGATAGATTGGGACACATAAATTTCCGCAAAATGAAAACATTATCAAACTTGGGATTAATTCCAAAATTCCGAGTAGATAAGAACTACAAATGTGAGACATGTGTAGAAGTAAAAATGGTCCAACAACCATTTAAATCTGTTGACAGAAGCACCGAACCATTAGGTTTGGTACATACAGATTTATGTGATTTTAAATCACTACCTACATGAGGTGGGAAAAAGTATTTCATTACTTTTATTGATGATTATACGCGATATTGTTATGTATATCTTTTAAATAGTAAAGATGAAGCAATAACAGCGTTTATAAATACAAGGCTGAGGTAGAAAATCAGTTAAATAAAAAGATCAAGATACTAAGATCTGATCGAGGTGGAGAATATGAATCACCATTTGAACAATTCTGTGAAGAAAATGGAATAATTCATCAAACAACAGCTCCATATTCACCACAACAAAATGGTGTAGCCGAGAGGAAGAATAGAACGTTAAAAGATATGATTAATGCAATGCTTTTAACTTCTGGTCTACTGACGAACTTGTGGGGGGAAGCCCTAAATATGTCTAATCATATATTAAATAAGGTTCCTGACAACAAAACAGGAACAATTCCATACGAGATATGGAAAGGAACGAACCAAGCTTTAAATACCTCAAAGTGTGGAGGTGCTTGGCAAAAGTTCCAGTTCCGCCTCCCAAGAGAGTCAAACTTGGACCAAAAACAGTAGATTGTTATTATCTTGGGCCAGCCCAAAATAGTAGTACCTACAGATTTTTGGTATTCAAGTCTGATATAACTAATATTCATGTAAATACAATCATGGAATCAAGAGATGCCTCATTCTTTGAATATGTGTTTCCGCACAAAAGGAATGAAGGAAATAATGTCCCAAAAAGGACAAGGGAAGAATCAAACGATTCACATGGAGATGAAAGTCATCATGAAATTGAGGATACTGAACCAAGAAGAAGCGTAAGGGCAAGAACTTTCAAAACATTTGGTTCGGACTTTTAACATATGTATTATAGCACGAACCTCAAACATACAAGGAAGCAATGTCATCTTCTGAATCCTCATGTTGGAAAGAAGCAATCCAAAGTGAGATTGATTCAATTCTAAGTAATAAAACTTGGAAATTTGTTGATATTCCACCAGGAATAAAACCAATTGGCTGCAAATGGATTTTCAAGAAGAAAATGAAAGCAGATGGCTCTATCGACAAGTATAAAGCCAGATTAGTAGCCAAAGGATATCGTCAAAAAGAAGGAGTAGACTTTTTTGATACACATTCGTCGGTAACACGAATAACCTCTATAAGAATGTTAATAGCAATTGCATCCATCTATAATCTAGAGATTCATCAAATGGATGTAAAAACAGCATTCTTAAATGGAAATCTCGACGAGGAAATTTACATGGAGCAACCTGAGGGATTTATTTCCAAAGGAAATGAAAACAAAATCTGTAGATTAGTCAAATCATTATACGGACTAAAACAAGCTCCAAATCAATAGCATGCAAAATTTGATAGTGTCATGATGAGAAATGGTTTTCGTATAAATGAATGTGACAAATGTGTTTATTATAAACAACTTGGACAATCATATGTGATGATCTGTCTATATGTGGACGATATGCTAGTATTCGGTCCAAATACTCAGGTAATTGAGACCATAAAGAAAATGTTGATCAATAATTTCGACATGAAAGACTTGGGAGTTGCAGATGTTATTTTGGGAATAAAAAAATAAGAACACCTAATGGAATTGAGTCATCTCAATCACATTATGTAGAAAAAGTGATTGAAAGATTTTAAAATTTTACAATTAAAGGAGTAAATACACCATTTAATCCATCAGAAGTACTGCATAAAAACACTAATGAAAGTGTAATGCAACTGGAATATTCTCATGTAATAGGATGTCTCACGTATCTCATGATTTGCACAAGACCAGATATAGCTTATGCAGTAAGTCGATTGAGCAGGTATACGAGCAATCCAGGGAAGGAACACTGGAAAGAACTAATGAGAGTGCTTGGATATTTAAAAAATACCATAAATTATTCCTTACATTATGGAAAATATCCTGCCGCCTTAGAAGGATATAGTGATGCTAACTGGATTGCAGATTCAGAGGAATCCAAAATCAACGAGTGGTTATGTCTTTATCTTAGCAGGGGCAGCAGTGTCATGGAAATCAACTAAACAAACATGCACAGCTCGATCCACTATGGAATCGGAGTTCATCGCTTTAGATAAAGCAGGCGAAGAAGCAGAATGGCTTCGTCACTTTTTAGAAGATATTCCATTTTGGCCTAAACTTGTACCAGCCATACGCATACGCTGTGATAACCAAGCTACGCTAAGCAGAACACACAACTTTGTGTATAATGGAAAGTCACGACATATTCGTCGACGCCACAACACAGTTAGGCAGTTACTCTCAAATGGAACTATTTCGATAGATTATGCGAGCACAAATTATAACCTAGCGGATCCATTTACTAAAGGTTTATCAAGAGAGAAAATTGACTGCGCATCGAGGGGAATGGGTTTAAAAGCCTAAACCACCAAGAGTTATCTTATACGGAAACCTATCCTAGCGACTGGAGATCCCACAGACTAGGATCAATAGGCAAACCAGTTCTGAATAACTCAAGACGTAATGCATTTGCGTGGACATAGTCCAACTCCATTCCCATGGTGCACAATATAAATGCATGCCTATAGAAGTATTTAAAGGATAAAACTATGTTTTTTAATGATAACCATATCTTGGAAATAACAAGTGCATTATATGTAGGATACTCTTAATGGTTGCGATCACCTATGTTAGTGTGAGCTGGGTCGGCTCTATGAGAATATTAAAAGACTTTTATTCTCTAAAACACTCATAGAACAAAAAATTGTTCAGGACCAAAATGAACACAACCAAGAGATTGGATGAGAAGGGAATCAATGCTTCGTAAAGCTTATTGTCTGGATATACAATAAAGGCCGACGGTTCAAGATGAAATAATTCACCGATTAGCCAAGTAGATCCGAAAAGTTTTAACTAGGAAAAGTTTAAAGTGAAATATCTACTTATCCACGATAAAGAATTATTCCATATGTACTCTATGATATTTCACTTTGTTTGGGGGGAAAATATATTATCATTTATGTGGGGGATTGTTAGAATTCCTAGTATAAATGAAATACATTTGTCCCGCATCGCCTAAAATACTAAGTAAGCTAAGTATATTAATAGCTTTCTAAAGAAGGTGCTGGGGCCTAGGGGCACCCAAATGTATGCTTTGTTGTGAGGAGGGAGATCATGCATCTCCACCAAACATGCGTGCGCGCGCCGCCGCCGTCGTCCGTCTGACCGACTGACCTAACCGATCCGGGCCGGGCCGGGCTCGGCTTTGAATTTGGGTTTGGATTTGGGTCTAATATGATCCTAATTTTACTGCAAAACTGGGCCGGGTTTTTTAACAGTTACAGGCTAATGAACAGACGCGATTGTTCATAAGCGGACGCGGGTTCTTGAAGCGAACGGGTGCGACCGGACTGAAGAAGCGTGGGCGTACAGAAGCGGGTGCGGCTTGACTGAGGAGGCGCGGCCGAATGGATACGAGCAGCAGGCGGGTGCGACCCGTTAACGAACAGCAGCGTTCAAAAGGCGACGGGTGCGACCTGTCGAGCGGACGTGACTGTTTGATGGGATGCGAACAAAACTGTAAATAGGACAGAATGCTGATCACATTCTTCATCCAATACAGTTCTGTTTTCCTCTGCTTCCTTTCTCTACTGCTCTATATATATCACAGAGTTGACATACTGATAACGATCTCGTGCAGATTTTGTCTGTTGTATCTTGGGAGAATTTTGAAATAAAATTCTTAAGGAAATCGTTACGACGAGCCTCAGACATAATCCGGTTAGATTTCTAGTCTGTTTTTATATTTATATATACATTATTCTATATTCTATCCGTTATTCTGGTTATCCTATTTATTCAAAATAAGTATAACGCTGTTGTTGTAACTTATTTACAACATTCATATTGTTACAATAATTAATACAGAATTCCAGTGTAGTGGAAATCTGAGTTATAAACTTGTGCTACGAGTTTATAATTGATTATTCTCTATTTTGGTATACTAACGAATAACATCTTAAAAGTTTTAATATTTTCTTACTAAAACAGAGATGGCAACAGTAGAATTTTCAAAGAATACTACTCACAACAGACCTAAACCGTTCAAGGGAGATGGTGATGATTTCTTGACAAGGCAGAATCAGATGTTATTTTATCTCACCACACTCGGTCTGCAAAAGTACCTTGAGGAGGAGGAACCGATTCCTGCACCAGGCAAGGAAGCAGAGGTGAATACGTGAAAGCATTCCGATTTTTTATGCAGAAACTATCTTCTGAATTGTCTCGACAAGGTGCTATACAAAGTTTATCGGCCTTTAAAGACATCAAAAGCACTCTGGAATGCACTTACCACAAAGTACAAGACGCAGAATATCATTCTTAAGAAATTCATTGTAGATAAATTCATGGACTACAAGATGGTTGACTCCAAACCAGTAACCGATCAACTGCATGAACAGCAAATCATCATTCATGAACTCGAAGCGGAAGGTCATAAGGCTGGAGAATCATTTTTGGTTGAATCCATCATGGGAAAACTACTGCCGTCGTAGAGAGATTACCGCAACTATCTAAAGCATAAGAAAAAGGAAATCTCTTTACAGGATCTCGTAGTCCGATTAAAAATTGAGGCAGACAACCGTGCAGTTACAAAACCAAGCGAGGTGGCATTTGTGGCTGAATGGTCAAAGACCAAAAACAAAAATAAGAATTTCTAAAAGAAGAGGAAAGCTCAAGACAACAAACCAAAAGACAACAAACGAACCAAGAAGTTTAATGGATAATGTTAGGTTTGTGAAAAAGTTGGGCATGCCGCTAAATATTGCAGACACAAGAAGGAACACAATAAATAGGCAAATATAGGGATAACATGGAAGTAGACGAGTCCAACTTCTCGGCAGTGGTATCTGAATGCAATCTGGTTCAGAATCCTAACCAATGGTGGGTAGATACAGGCGCTACTCGTCATGTTTGTTCTGACAAATCCATGTTTTCTACATATCAGAAATTCGATCACGAAGACAAACTCTACATGGGTAATTCTATAGTTTCCATGATCGAAGGCAGTGGCACAGTAATCCTCAAGTTTACTTCTGGAAAAACTGTTAAGTTGAATGACGTGCTCTACGTTCCAGACATACGCAAGAATCTCATCTCCGGTGCAGTCCTATCAAAGAAGGGATTCAAGATGGTGTTCGAGTCAGACAAGATGGTTTTGTCCAAAGCTGGAATGTATATAGGAAGGGGATATTATGTGATGGCCTATTTAAGGCCAATGTAGCCATTGTCGGCAGCAAAAATATGTATTCTGATTATATTATTAATAAAACTGAAGTTTCTTATTTGCTTGAGCACGAAATTTTACTATGGCATGATAGATTGTGATACATAAATTTCCGCTAAATGGAAACATTATCAAACTTGAGATTAATTCCAAAATTCCAAGTAGATAAGAACTACAAATGTGAGATATGTATAGAAGCAAAAATGGTCAAACAACCATTTAAATATGTTGACAGAAGCACCGAACCATTAGGTTTGGTACATACAGATTTATGTGATTTTAAATCACTACCTACATGAGGTGGGAAAAAGTATTTCATTACTTTTATTGACGATTATACGCGATATTGTTATGTATATCTTTTAAATAGTAAAGATGAAGCAATAACAGCGTTTATAAAATACAAGGCTGAGGTAGAAAATCAGTTAAATAAAAAGATCAAGATACTAAGATCTGATCGAGGTGGAGAATATGAATCACCATTTGAACAATTCTGTGAAGAAAATGGAATAATTCATTAAACAACAGCTCCATATTCACCACAACAAAATGGTGTAGCCGAGAGGAAGAATAGAACGTTAAAAGATATGATTAATGCAATGCTTTTAACTTCTGGTCTACCGACGAACTTGTGGGGGGAAGCCCTAAATATGTCTAATCATATATTAAATAAGGTTCCTCACAATAAAACAGGAACAATTCCATACGAGATATGGAAAGGAATGAACCAAGCTTTAAATACCTCAAAGTGTGGAGGTGCTTGGCAAAAGTTCCAGTTCCGCCTCCCAAGAGAGTCAAACTTGGACCAAAAACAGTAGATTGTTATTATCTTGGGCCAGCCCAAAATAGTAGTGCCTACAGATTTTTGGTATTCAAGTCTGATATAACTAATATTCATGTAAATACAATCATGGAATCAAGAGATGCCTCATTCTTTGAATATGTGTTTCCGCACAAAAGGAATGAAGGAAATAATGTCCCAAAAAGGACAAGGGAAGAATCAAACGATTCACATGGAGATGAAAGTCATCATGAAATTGAGGATACTGAACCAAGAAGAAGCGTAAGGGCAAGAACTTCCAAAAAAATTGGTTCGGACTTTTTAACTTATGTATTAGAGCACGAACCTCAAACGTACAAGGAAGCAATGTCATCTTCTGAATCCTCATGTTGGAAAGAAGCAATCCAAAGTGAGATTGATTCAATTCTAAGTAATAAAATTTGGGAAATTGTTGAAATTCCACCAGTAATAAAACCAATTGGCTGCAAATGGATTTTCAAGAAGAAAATGAATGCATATGGCTCTATCGACAAGTATAAAGCCAGATTAGTAGCCAAAGGATATCGTCAAAAAGAAGGTGTAGAGTTTTTTGATACATATTCGCCGGTAACATGAATAATCTCTATAAGAATGTTAATAGCAATTGCATCCATCTATAACCCAGAGATTCATCAAATAGACGTAAAAACAGCATTCTTAAATGGAAATCTCGATGAGGAAATTTACATGGAGCAACCTGAGGGATTTATTTCCAAAGGAAATGAAAACAAAGTCTGTAGATTATTCAAATCATTATACGGACTAAAACAAGCTCCAAAGCAATGAAACGCAAAATTTGATAGTGTCATGATGATAAATGGTTTTCGTATAAATGAATGTGACAAATGTGTTTATTATAAATAAATTTGACAATCATATATGATGATCTGTCTATATATGGATGATATGCTAATATTCGGTCCAAATACTCAGGTAATTGAGACCATAAAGAAAATGTTGATCAACAATTTCGACATGAAAGACTTGGGTGTTGCAGATGTTATTTTGGGAATAAAAATAACAAGAACACCTAATGGAATTGAGTCATCCCAATCACATTATGTAGAAAAAGTGATTGAAAGATTTCAAAATTTTGGAATTAAAGGAGTAAATACACCTTTTAATCCATCAGAAGTACTGCATAAAAAACACTAATGAGAGTGTAATGCAACTGGAATATTCTCGTGTAATAGGATGTCTCATGTATCTCATGAATTGCACAAGACCAGATATAGCTTATGCAATAAGTCGATTGAGCATGTATACGAGCAATCCAGGGAAGGAACACTGGAAAGCACTAATGAAAGTTCTTGGATATTTAAAAAATACCACAAATTATTCCTTACATTATGGAAAATATCCTGCCGTCTTAGAAGGATATAGTGATGCAAACTGGATTGCAGATTCAGAGGAATCAAAATCAACGAGTGGTTATGTCTTTACCTTAGCAGGGGCAACAGTGTCATGGAAATATACTAAACGAACATGCATAGCTCGATCCACCATGGAATCAGAGTTCATCGCTTTAGATAAAGCATGCAAAGAAGCAGAATGGCTTCATCACCTTTTAGAAGATATTCCATTTTGTCCTTAACATGTACCATCCATATGCATACAACGTGATAACCAAGCTGCGCTAAGCAGAGCACATAACTTTGTGTATAATGGAAAGTCATGACATATTCGTCGACGCCACAACACAGTTAGGCAGTTACTTTCAAATGGAAATATTTCAATAGATTATGTGAGAACAAATGAAAACCTCGCGGATCCATTTACTAAAGGTTTATCAAGAGAGAAAATTGACTGCGCATCGAGGGGATGAGTTTAAAGCCTAAACCACCAAGAGTTATCTTATACGGGAACCTATACTAGCGACTGGAGATCCCACGGACTAGGATCAATAGGCAAACCAGTTCTGAATAACTCAAGACGTAATGTATTTGCATGGACATAGTCCAACTCCATTCCTATGGTGCATAATATAAATGCATGCCTACAGAAGTATTTAAAGGATAAAACTATGTTTTTTACTGATGACCATATCTTGGAAATAACAAGTGGGGTATATGTAGGATACTCTTAATGGTTGCGATCGCCTATGTTAGTGTGAGCTGGGTCGGCTCTATGAGAATATTAAAAGGCTTTTATTCTCTAAAACACTCATAGAACTAAAAATTGTTCAGGACCAAAATGAACACAACCAAGAGATTGGATGAGAAGGGAATCAATGCTTCGTAAAGCTTATTGTCTGGATATACAATAAAGGCCGACGATTCAACATGAAATAATTCACCGATTAGCCGAGTAGATCCGATAAGTTTTAACTAGGGAAAGTTCAAAGTGAAATATCTACTTATCCACGATAAAGCATTATTCCATATGTACTCTGTGATATTTCGCTTTGTGTGGGGGAAAAGCATATTATCATTTATGTGGGGGATTGTTAGAATTCCTAGTGTAAATGAAATACACTTGTCCCACATCGCCTAAAATACTAAGAAAGCTAAGTATATTAATAACTTTCTAAAGAAGGTGTTGGAGGCCTAGGGGAACCCAAATGTATGCTTCGTTGTGAGGAGGGAGATCATGCATCTTCACTACATACACGCGCGCGTGCCGCCTCCGCCGTCCGTCCGACCGACCGATCGAACCGGGCCGGGCTCGGTTTGGGTTTGGGTCTAATATGATCCTAATTTTACTGCAAAACTGGACTGTATTTTTTAATAGTTACAGGCTAATGAATAGACACGACTGTTCATAAGCGGACGCGGATTCCTGAAGCGAGCGGGTGCGACCGGAATGAAGAAGCGCGAGCGTATAGAAGCGGGTGCGGCCCGATTGAGGAGGCGCGGCCGAATGGATATGAGCAGCAGGCGAGTGTGACCCATTAACGAACAGCAGCGTTCAAAAGGCAGCGGGTGGACCTGTCGAGCGGACGCGACTGTTTGAAGGGATGCGGGCAAAACTATAAATAGGACAGAATGCTGATCACATTCTTCATCCGATATAGTTCTATTTTCCTCTGCTTCCTTTCTCTACTGCTCTATATATATATATATATATATATATATCACAGAGTTGACATACTCATAACGATCTCGTGCAGATTTCGTCTGTTGTATCTTGGAAGAATTTTGAAATAATATTCTTAAGGAAATCATTACGACGAGCCTCAGACATAATCCGGTTAGATTTCTAGTTTGTTTTTATATTTATATCTACATTATTCTATATTCTATCCGTTATTCTAGTTATACTATGTATTCAAAATAAGTATAATGCTGTTGTTGTAACTTATTTACAACATTCATATTGTTACAATAATTAATACAGAATTCCAGTGTAGTGGAAATCTGAGTTCTAAACTTGTGCGATGAGTTTATATTTGATTGTTCTCTGTTTTGGTATACTAACGAATAACAAAACACTCATATGATAAGAAATTGATGAATTTTTTTTGGCTAAAATGCAGCTTAAAATGACAAAACTAGTGTGATTGAAAATTAACTAAATAGAAAATAATCATAATTTAACCCAGTAGTACTCACTTGACGAGTTTATGACATATAGCTAGAGATACACTATATAAACTTACACATTTCTCTTGTTCTTTTCAGAATACTGGATATTTAGCATTCCCTTGCACCACTTGTTTGCACCATAGTGTTGTTGACAAGGGCCTTTTGGTTGTCCTCTCTATTCATTGAGAGGAGTAACCAAAATGGTGAAGGATAGTTGAGTTGCTATGGATGGTCGTTACTGATATCCAAAGGGACAATTTTGTTGTCTTCTAAGTAGAATTAGGTCATGCCAACTGTGTTATGCATTTTGCTATGTGAAAAACTGTGAGTATCATCATCTTTGAAACAATGCAGTCTCCTTTGTTTGCTACAAATGCAGTCTCCTTTGTTTGCTACAATACTGGAAATTCCTTTGCCAATAGCATTGCAAAAGGGCTGAATCCTAAAAAGACAATAGGAGGATCTGTTCTAAAGCTACTAACTTCACACATTCATAATAATCTTGAATTAATTTATAAATTTTGAAACCTTTTGTTTTCATAAGGAAATCACCATTGTTTGCAACCATGTAGTCAATGAGCCTTTATATTAAGCAAAGATTAGAACCATATGACGACTGAATAAGGTATTTTTACCACCGCTTTCCTTTACCCAACCCTTTTGATAAATAACTGCTTGAGATGAAGCTGAATAATTCAATACATTAAACGCTAAAATCCCCCTTCATAGTCGATGGCATATAAGAGACTTTTATAGAAGAGAGCATCGTCAAAATGAATAAAAAACGGTTGAATGCAAGTCCATGACTCATATGATTGGCGTGCGAAAGCAGGTTGCTCCAAGCAATTGTGAATAAGGACAGTATCAAATCAGTAGAAGAAGAGGTGGGGAATAAAGCAACCTTGTGACAGAAGTGCTCTTGAGCATGATCGACATCCCATTCAACCAAAGTATCGGATGGTTATTGGTTATCGGGTCACGAACAGCGCCTTCGCAGTAGGGTAAAGTGGTAATTGCAGCGACTAGTCTATGAGATCCAATTATTGGGTTCGTGGCATGAATTTGACAAATATCATCCACCGAGATTATGAATCTATGAGAACATCTGACGATGTTGTGATATTTTATGTTAGGTAGATTGAATTTGTATAAATATTTCGGATCTGCTACTAGGTTCCTCGCATAGCGGAAATCGAGTTGATAAAGAGATGAGAGAATCAGCCATGGCGTATGAGATTTGGGGGGGGGGGGCTGCATGTTTTCATGGTTGGCCGCCACGATTGACATACGGTGCTTGCCCAGATGAATTCAATCAGATTCAAGCGTTTCATAATTAGATCTAAGAGTTCATTATTAATGTTGGACTAGTATACAACCAAAGACATTTTTTTGCCTTCTTTCGATGATAAACAAGTTTTGGGGGAGAAATTGATTCTTACGGTCGGAAAGCATCTGCTATTTATACATCTATTTTGCATTTATTCCTAAATAACCAACATCTTTCTCCCCCCTCTTTGTTGGTGCGCAAAATATTATTGTAAAAAAAGTCATACTCAAAATTTAAATGTATTAATAATATTTTTTTAAGTTAACAAGATAAATTTACCATATGTTGCATATCAAATTTTAATTTCCATCAAAGAACATAAATTGAATTTTGTTAGGTACATATGGTAAATCTGTTCAGATAATTTACCAACAAATTAGATGTCCTTTTAATTTAGATATAAAATATTGCTAGATGTTATAGTTTGAATAAAAATGTTAATTTTGTTCTTATAAATGTGTTAAATATTTTGTAATTATTTACTATTTAACATTGATGAACAAATAAATGAATAATTATTATTTATGATTTGATACTATTTTAAAACAAGTTTTATTAAGATAAATTTTGAAATTGATATCTCGGGCGTAATACATTTGATTAAAAGACAATTTATAAATTAAACTCCAAATCGTAACGATGGATAAATCTAAAACTGATTAAATATATTTTATGCATTATAAAACTATGTAACTAATATCGAAATATTCATTAGAATGAAAGCCCAATAAAAATAAAATTATAATATAATTTTTAGCTATAAATTTGGATAAAAATTGATAGTGGAAAAAAAGTCTAAATTGCAAGAAATCATGTTGTTATTTTAGTAATGCCAAAATACTCCAATTTTTAACCAATTATTTGATACTATTTCAATAGTAATTCCTATGTGATAAAAAATTTAAAAAAAAATCAAATATTTTAGCTCAATGTAAAAGTCAGTAATTAATACTTTTATTATAACGTTATAATAAATTAATAAAAATTAATCGTCGCTTTAAAAGTAAAAGAAGATTAAACGTGAATGGCGTGATTGCCTTCGAATATCTACTATTTTTCCTCTAGGATCATGCTTTGATGAATCAATATAATGTGAATCTGTCATAATATAAAAAAAGGTATAACAGAAAAAAAACATGAATGAGAAATTTGAACTATATGATGGACTTTAAGGTAATATAATCAGAGGGAACGAATGAAGTATGAATGTTATACTAATATACAATTTAATTGATTAATATACAGACATGTATTATTGATGGTTAAATATATTAATTTGATTGATTTAAAACTTAAAAGACTTACTAAAATTTTAGGATAAATGTTTAGTAAGAATTTACTTTTTCTTGTTTGATGTTTCATGGTTGATATATTAGACAGATTACTTATATGTTAAACTGCAAATATTCATTAATACGGTAATAAACAAATCTAAAACAAAGTGTGTAGTAGTAAAATATTAATATGTTTTATGCATTGTGATTAAATTTTCTAACAAATACCAAAATATTTATTCACAATAACAACATGATATAGTGAAAGTTTAAGATATTTAGTTAATTACTTAATATGCATGTACGTATGTGTTTATAATGTGTGTTTATTATGAAATTGAGATTTTGAAGAAATACTTTTGTGAATTTGAAAATGAAACAATAATAGAGAATTAAAAGAAATAGATGTAAAGTATTTAAAATGAATTGGAGAAACTTGAAAACCATATAAGATTGTCAACGTATATGCAAAAAATCCAAAATTTGTTTGCATCCATATCCGATTAAAAATCAACACCTGATATGATATAAGTTCAAAACCTTAATGATATAATACGAAACTTTGTATATATGAAGCCTTATATTTCAAAAGCGTATTATATTTAAAACTGCATATATATGTGTGTCTATGTATGTATGTGTGCGTGTCTATATATATATATATATATATATATATATATATATATATAAATTTGAAAGTTTTATACTTACGGAATCGGTTATATATCCGAAACTATATATTTTAAAACTTTATAATCCCTACTTATAAAATTTGTTATATATTTGAAACTTTATATTTTAAAATTTTATATAAGAACACACACACATACATATATATTCAAAGCCTATACGTTCGAAATCTTATGTTTTCGAAACTGTTTATAGGAAACCTATTATATATTCGAAACTTTATATTTTAAAACATTATATAAGAATTTACACATACACAATGTATATTCATTCAAAATCTTATACATTCCAAATCTTACATTTTCCAAACTTTTCATATAAAAAACTTTATATATATTCAAAACCAAGTATACTTGAAACTAATGTTTTCAAAAGCCTAATATACTTGAAACTGTACATATTTTCGAAACTCTATGTGCATGATGTACACAAAGCTTACATATTTAAGATTCGAATTCATCCAGGACTTATGTATTCAAAAATCCAACATATTCGAAACTTCTATGCATCTGAAATCTAATACACTTGAAGCCACATACACATTAAAAACTATATATGTTTATTCATTCAAAGCTCGTATGTATAAGAAACTTTAAAACTCATATATACTCAAATCATTATATTCAAAATCTGATATATTTGAAATTGTTATATGAAAAATTTATATGCATTCAAGGCCAATATATAAATATAAATTTATATATGTATATATATATATATATATTCAATACTCATTCATTTAGAAACTTTATATATACAAAAATATGTATATTCGAACACTTATATATATAAAAAACTGTATACATTCGAAAACTCTCGTATACTTTTGAAACTGAACCCAAATATATGTGAAACCCTAATTTGTTCCTTGGGACATAATGAAACCACGTGATGTGTTTGAAAACCTCTCACACATCCATAATAACCTAATGCGTTCGAAACCACTGACATAGCCGACAACACCCGATGCATTTGAAACCATCGTATATAAATTCGACAATGTTATTTGATTATAAACACGCTGCCATGTCTTATTTCTGATACTACAAATTCAAAAATCCATCCGATCCCACCAGTTTGAAATTCCATACAAACTTGGCACTCGATATTTACATCTGCTATTATATAAATTCAACACTTCTAAACTTCGAACAATGCTAGAGACAGCAATGTATTGAAATAGAAATGAAGAGTAGGATTATAAAATGATTTTTTTTTGTAAACGGTAACGAAAGAGAGGAAAGACGGAAAAATAATTAAAGAGGAAAATAAATTATTTGTATAAGAACATGGCGAAATAAATAAGAGGAGTTCACGTGATAAATTATGTCGTAAATGAAAAAATATTTTAAATGCGCGAAAGGATATACGATATTATAAATAAAGAGATCGAATAATAGTAAATTGATGCAAGACAAATTTCGAATGCTTAATGAATTGTTAACAATTTTTTCTTCTCACTTGCTAATGTTAAATTCCAAATTTTGGATATTTTGAACATTTCTCAAGAATGCGAAAATTCAAATCCTCATTGTAAGTTAAAATGTTCAATCAAAAATTTACTAAAAAGCAAAAATGTTATAAAAGAAAAGATATTTGAGGAAATTCAAGTAATACCCTTTATTTTAAATTATTTCTTAAATTATTTGAAATTCAAAATATGTGTTTAAAAATAAAATGAACAAATCAAAATATATCATAGATCTTGATTTATTGTCATCAAATAAACAAAGTGTACAATTCATATGTTTTGTTGAATAATAAGGCATGTTACAAAACAAATCGAATATGCAAATTTATAAAGTCAGTTCTATACAAACATGATTACATGATATTGCTAAATAGACCCCTTAAGTTTTAAAAAAAAAATTCAAGAACAATTTTGTCCTTATGTCATGCACCTATCTTTTTTTATCTCTTATTATAATTTTCTTCTTTTATTCCTCTTATCTAATAAACTTTGACATTTATTCAAGACTTTTATTCGAGGTAAATGTTCAAATCTTATGTTTGAATCCATAGATTATGATAATAGTACAAATATTAAAATTATAAAAGATAAATGTGATAACCCGGATTTTTGAACATCTGTTAATTGGCAATTAACAGGGTTAAATTTATTAAAATACTAATTTGTAAAATTGAACATAAAATTCTGATAAATGTCTGGATATCCTGGAATTTAAGACAAATAAATAATGTAATAATCTTCTTTTATAATCTAGAATTTATTCTTTTTCCTAAGAAAATACAATAAGTATTAATTTTAATATATATATATATATAAGTAGATTTTAAAAGAGAATTTGGATTTGAAATTTAAATATAAACATCTTAGAAATAAATTGGATTTAAAAATAATTATATATGATTTTTATTAGTATATGATTTGTATCGTATCATTGTCTTTAAAAGGTTTTATAAATATAAATAAGGATATATTAGACTAGTATATTAGTATAATTATTTTTAAGTATATAATTGTGTTTTTATTTCATTTTTTTAAGTAACGTATAGATAAATAAAGAAATTTTTTTACATAAAGACATGAATAAATATAAAACTAAATTTAAAATATAATATAAATATATATTAAAAACATATTAATACATGGAATTACAAATGTAAGCCCAAAAATATATCTAATGACAAGTGTAAGTTGATTTTAACAAGTATCCTTAATTTCTTTTTATTTTTAAATATAATTAATAAAAGATAGAATAGGTTATATAATCCTCTCCATCTCTCTCTCTCATTTCTTTTATCAGTTCATTTTCTCAAGCAAAACAAAGAAAAACAAATCAAAGAAGAAAAAAAACTATAACCTGAAACCAGGTTTCATTTTCTTCTCAACTGGAAAGGAAATAAAATCAAAATGACTAGTGCAAACTTGATCAAGAAAAGCAAGGATTAAATCTTCAAACAAGCAAATTCAAACTCAATTCAAGATCAACTATGAAGATCTAGATTTAAAATCAAGGAAGCATGTTCCTTTGTTATTCTCAAAAGCAGATGAGTAAAACTTTAAACTATTTAAGATTAAAACCATCATGATTACTTGTGAAATGATAAATAAAGATAGAAATATGGTTTGTATAGATTTATAGAAGTATTTTGCCTGGAAATTACAATGTAATTGCTGATGATCAACTGCATGTCTGTGTAAATATATATATAGCCTTTGTTCTTGGTTTACCGTCTCAAAGTTCAATTCAAAAAATCAATTTCCTTTGCTTCAATATCTTTCAGATTATGATCATTAAAGGGAAACTGATTGTATTAACCAAATATTGTTTTTAAAAAAAATTATAAGTATAATTTGTAGGTAATTAACTAGGAAATAGAAATTTACATTGGAAAAATCAATTCAAGTCAAAATTTAATTACTAAATTTTCAAGTCTTGATTGTATAATTGGATTCATGATTTAAAATCATGACTTTTAATATAGAATTCGAGATTTTTAAGTATATGTCTGAGGAGATTTCACGAGATGAACGGTTTTTGGTTGAATGCGAAATTCTGGCGATCGATGAGGATGTGTGACTCGAGGTCATGGCTGAAGCTTGCTCATGGATTAAGGAGCGTAGGAAAAATAATTGGCGAATTTCTAGAACGCCATGGTGGCGGGGCAAGATCGGACTAGAGTTTAAGTGGTGGTGTGAGTCGTAGTTGGTTTCGAGGCCAATGTGGCGTCGACATCGTGTCGAGTTGAATCAGAGCTGTGGGGAAAGTAGGAGGTGAGCAAGGCGAAGGTCTGGACAGAGTTGTGGGTTCTTTGGTGGACTGTAGTGGCGGCGCGAAGGGGATTTGATGAGCAGGTTAGTCTGCGTTAAGTCTGAATGGCTCGTTTTTGATTTGCGGCCTAATCGATGGTGATAGGCGGTCGAAATGTTAGGGGAAGGCTGCGGCAACACGCTGAGGGTTTCGGAGTTGATCAACGATGGTTAGATCGGCGTGCATGGTGCACGTGTGTACGGTGTGCCTGGGAGTTGTAGAGGAGTTGGGGAAGATGGACGTTCTCGTGTTTGGCTCGAAGTCATTTTCACGTATGACTCGAAGGTTGTAAGTAACTCGAGTTTTGACTCGAGAATTTTGATATGTGGCTCGGTTTTTCATTAGGGAATTAGATTTTCTTTGATTTTCTTTTAAGGTTTAAAAACAAAAGAAAATTTGTAATCAGTTTTCAAAGCAAATATAAAGGAACAAGTTATCAAGGGCCTTATCAAACTTGTTTCAAAATACAAGTATATTAAAAACTTTAATAAAGAGGTGTTTTGACTAAATTAATTTCAAAGCTTTTGAATTCAAATAAATTTATGGATGAAAATAAGTAATTAATTAAAGTAGGTGGTTTATCTTAATTATTTAAGGTTTTACAAATTGAAATATAATTTATTAATGTAATTATTGGATAGTTAATTTCTTGGTTTAAATGATTAAAGAGTAATTATTGAATGTAATTAGTTAAAGATAATTAACAAAAGAAAGTGATTAAGGGTTAATTACTTTAATTTAAGTGACTATAGGATAACTACTTGATGGAAGTAATTACGAGATAATTAAATTACTTAAATGATAATTTCTTAATGTAAGTAATTAAAAGATAAATTTGTTAAGGATTAATTAATTTAATTTATAATTAAAGGTTAAATTAATTGAGGATAATTAACCAATGGGATAATTACTTGATGGAAGTAATAAAAGGGAAATTACTTAATGGAAGTAATTAAGGATTAGTAAATTAATGAATGTGATAAATTAAAGGATAATTAATCAATGTAAGTGATTATAGGATAATTAATTGGAGTAATTAATTTAGGATAAATGTAATTAATGTGAATAGGTGAAGGTTAATTAATTTGTGTAATTAATTAAAAGCTAATTGCTAAATGTAATTAAAGAGGATAATTAAGGGATGGTTAATTAATGGTTTGTAATTAATTAATGATTTAGTGAGCATGATTAGAAATAAAGCGATTGAAGTAATTAATTTAATTTATTAAATTAATTAGAAAAGGTGTGACTAATTAGTCTTGCTTATGAATGATTGAATAAAATAGAATGCCTTGGATTATTTGATATTTCTAATATGAAATGTTTTGTGATATGATTGGGTTGAATAGTGATAATGTGGTTATCTATCGAGATGAATTGTTGTGTAAAGCGACACCCTGTATTTAAGGTTTGAATTGTATTTCACTTGAATAACTTGGGCTAAGATGACATGGGATTTGAAGAGACTGGTGTCGGATATCAGTAAATACCCGAAACCACTTCGATTTGAAATCTACAATAATTCTTTATAGATTGAAATGTGAAATCATTAGGCTGGAATGGAGACCATTGAATACTTAGTGTTTGTTGTGAGATAAGTGTTTGGCTATAACAAGTTAAGGACTCGTAGTGAAAGTACGAGTTACCCGGGTTTTAAAGAAGTTTTATGCATTGGTATTTCATGACAGATGGGTTTACTCACGCTGCTTTCCAGCCTGACCCGGATGTTGCTTTGCTGTAATGCTCGGGTCAGACCGAGCATTAAAGATTTTCAAGTTAGGGCGTTCTGAAGCTCAAGAGGCGAGCTAGATAGCTGGAACATATGGAGTTTACCGCTGTGTATTTGAGAGTTATATTGATTGGAGTCTGGTACAGGTTGATATAACTGTCTAGTTAAGTGCATATGGTTGTAACTCTAATATATTGAATGTAAAGTAATAATTACAGCTTTTCTTTATATAAATGCTATTATTTTGGTATTATATTTTGATCTGCTGCGAATGTGAGATGCTGTTGTTTTCTGTTCTTTTTCTTCCTCCTTCTTTTCTCTAACAATCTGAGATTTTCGAAGTCGAAAATTTTGGGTCGTTACATTTGGTATCAGAGCCGAAGGTTAAGCGAGGAGCTTGGCTCTGGTGGGTTTACTTATTAAGGATATGGTCAATGGTAACCTAGAATGAGTTGAGTGTATGAGAGCGTACTTGTTATTTTCTTATATAAAGATTTTAAATTGGCTTTAAAAATAAATGATTTTTATATAAGATTATCTTTTGATATATAAAGAAATAATTTTTCTAATTATTAAATATATTAAAGAAATTGGTTGTTGATTACTGAAATTAAAAATAATAATAAGAATTAAGTGGTAGTAGAAATACAACCAAATAGGAATTGGATAATGTAAACTATATAAATAAGATAACTGGATCCAAACTGAAATTAAAATCCTGAATTTGTAGAAGTGTTTTTAGAAGGTTTAATTAAGTGACCCTAATTTTATAAGATAATATATGATGGATTGGTTTCCAGATATGATAATCTTGGTTATTATCATAAATGCTGTTGTGTTTAATAATGTAATGTTTTTTAATGATTAAGCAAAAATGAAATGTTTTAGGGAAGTAAACATTTAGTTGAGTATGACTTATAATATTATTCAGAATATTTTTGAATAAATGATCTTGTTTTAAACAAGAGTGTTTTGAATTTTATAGGAAATTTGTTTTGAGTTAAAAACCAAAGGTGGTTTAAAATTTAAAATATGACTTGGTGTGCAAAGGAAATGAATATGTACATGTGAGAGATGTACATAATATCAAAGATGATTTGAAATAAACTCTAAAGTGTTGAGTTTTAATTTTTTTTCTTGGAATGTGATATGAAAACCCAAAGTGATAAAGTTTTTGAACTTATAAGTGGGAAGATTATCAATATTAAGTTTAAAATTTGAAATGGGAATTGAAATTGGGTAAAGTTGAATGGATTAAATTTAATTGAATTTAACATAGGGGAGTAAAATGAGATTATAATGAACAACCTGAATTGGAAATTTCAAAATGAAATTGAGATTTAACTTAGGAAGTTAAATGGTTGATTTGAATTGGGAGTATGTGATCTCAAAATAGGTTTAAGATCTGGAAATTGGAATTAGATGCTATTGATGAATGTTTTAAATAATTTGGATATTTATTTATTTTGACTTGTCTTAATATCGTCCTGTTGTTATTAATAATCCATGAAACTGTGAATTGGATTGTTTTAATTAAATTAAAAAACGGATTAAGGTAATATACATCCATTACAGAAATAAAATAGAAATAAGATTTGAACTTATGAAAAGGGAATCATTTTGAACTTAAGATTCAAATGTTAAAAATGAACTTGCAACTAAGATTGTTTAAGAATCGGTTTCCAATTTTAAAGATAAAATTGGGTAATAAATTGGATTTTAAAGATAAAATTGTTTTTGAACTCTAATTTGAACTTTGAAATAAGTTAAGTAA
The DNA here is from genome assembly GCA_030765085.1 of Allium cepa. Taxonomy (NCBI): domain Eukaryota; kingdom Viridiplantae; phylum Streptophyta; class Magnoliopsida; order Asparagales; family Amaryllidaceae; genus Allium; species Allium cepa. The sequence goes on from CM060935.1 coordinate 105,434,227, forward strand.
AGGTAATTTAAAATTGAATTTTGAAATTTGGACTCAGGATTAAATGGTTTAAAAATTTTAAGTTGTTAATTTAAAAAAATAAAGGTTGGTTTGATTTAAAGGATTAAATCAACATTTAAAATTTAACTCAAATTTATATAATTCGAGATGGTTTAAAGTTGAGATTAGAACTGAAATTAGTTCAAACTGAATTTGATTTGAATTAATTGAAATTATGATTGAAGATGGACAAGCATAAAATTCAAATGGAAAATTTGAATTGAATTAATTTGAAGTTGAATAAGTTTAAATTCAAATAGGAGTTGATTTGAATTTGGATAGGAATTGAAGGTAATTTAAATTGAATTGAAATTGAATCAATTTAAATGGAAGTGAAAACTTTAAATGAAAGTGAAAACTAAAATTGAAGAGATTGAAATGGAGATGGGGAAGTTGAACAGTTTGACTCTGAACTATTTTCAAACAAAATTGTTTTAATATAACTGTTTTAAATCTACTTTTCCTAGCTATTTACTATACAACTTTTCTTTTTAAAACCCAAATCTATGTTATACTTATTTTACAACTACTTTTGGAACTATTTTATAAACTTATTACTATTTTACAACTATTTTGCAATTATCTAACTATTTGATAACTATTTGACTATTTTACAACTATTTTATAATTACTTAATTGTTCTACTTCTATTTAGCAACTAACAACTATTTTACAACTACTTATCTATTTTTTTAAAAAAATCAAGCTATTTTCTTAATACAAGTTGGTCAGAGTGCAAACTGTCTAATTGAATACCAATTGAGATAAGAATTGAAGTGTTAACCCAAACGGAAATTGGGAAAAATTGTGGATAAGTGAATGGAATCAAAATGAAGGTGAATAGAAAAGATAATTGATTTAGCTAATGATCAATGAAGATAAATATGTAGGATGTACGTATATTATTCTATTCATATAATGATTTGATCTAGATTTGAGCACAAAATTTCGAGATAGTATATCGATCCGAGTTGGGATTTTTCACTCGATTTTCGACGGCGAACCCTGGATATGGATTTTTGATTAATTCTAGAAATTCTCTATCATGGTTAGGCTATGCAAGGAGAATGACGGTTTTTGGTCAAGAAACCAGATCTGAGTCCGCACTAGGAAGTCGGGTGGACGATACTAGTTCGGAAGTGAAATTGTGTGATCGAGTGAGCGATCATATTTGATATGGCGTACGGATGGTATATGTACATCGTGTGCTTAAATGATATTGATATTGTAATTTTGGAAGAAATGAGAAATGGTTTTGAAAGGAAAAGTATATTTTGAGAAGTATATATGAATAAAGATGAAAGTTGGATACCTTTTGAAATTCACTTTATGGAAGGTAAGTGATATGGTAAATAATTTTATAAAAGAAATTAAATTTGAATATTTAATCGGGCAAAAATGAAGTATGTGTATATATATTAGTTATATATGATAAACTCCCCTTGTTGAATCTATAGCCAGAAGGTAGATTTTTGAAAGTATTTGAAGTATAAAGAGGAAATTTATACAAGTATGAAGTGATCCAAATATTTTTCAAGATTATATATCTATATATATAGATGATTATGAAAACGATTTTGGGAAAAAGGTTTTGGAACCTCTGGATTTGGAAAAGGCTTTTGATTTTGGGAAAATCAAAATTTGGAAGTTTGAAAAGCCAAGCTTGGAACTATCGATCTGGGATCGCATTTGTTATATTACAGCATGATAGGGGGCTCTCGCTTCGGATTTGGTGGCGAGCAGAAGACTGTTAGCCCTACATGTCCCTATGAGGGTTGGTTGCGAGTCGAGAGGCTGGTCGTAAAAGCAAATGTGAGGTACCAATGTGAGCCATGGTGGAGTGAGTCGTTGTCGACGGCTGTAGACCGTCACATTTGGTAACAGAAATGTAACGGCCCAAAATTTTCGACTTCAAAATTTTTAGATTTTTAGAGAATAGAAAATTGAGGAAGAAAAAGAACAGAAAACAACAGCATCTCGCATTCGCAGCGAATCAAAATATAATATCAAAATAATAGCATTTATACAAAGAAAAGCTATAGTTGTTACTCTACATTCAATAAATTAGAGTACAACCATATACACTTAACTGGACAGTTATATCAACCTGTACCAGACTCCAATCAATACAACTCTCAAATACACAGCGGTAAACTCCATACGTTCCAATCATCCAGCTCGCCTCCTGAGCCTCAGAAAGCCCTAACCTGAAAATCTGTAATACTCGGTCTGACCCGAGCATTACAACAAAGTAACACCCGGGTCATGCTGAAAACTAGCATGAGTAAATTCATGAAATACCAATGCATAAAACTTATTTAAATTCTAGGGTAACTCGTACTTAACTACGAGTTCTTAACTTGTTATATCCAAACACTTATTTAACAAACAAACACTAAGTACCCTTACTTAGTTTCAATGGTCCAGTTTACTTAAATTATTCCATTCCAGCCTAATAATTTCACATTTCAATCTACAAAGAATTATTGTAGATTTCAAATCGAAGTGGTTTCGAGTATTTGCTGATATTCGACCCCGGCCTCTTCGAATCCCATGTCATCTTAACCTACGTTATTCAAGTGAAATACAATTCAAACCTTAAATACAGGGTGTCACTTTACACAACAATTCATCTCGATAGATAACCGCATTATCACTATTTAACCCAATCACATCACAAAACATTTCATATCAGAAATATCAAATAATCCAAGGCATTCAATATTATTCAATCATTCATAAGCAAGATTAATTAGTCACACCCTTTCTAATTAATTTAAATAAATTAAATTAATTACTTCAGTCACTTTATTTTTAATCCCGCTCACTAAATCATTAGTTAATTACAAACCATTAATTAATTATCCTCTTTAATTGCATTTAGTAATTAGCTTTTAATTAATTACACAAATTAATTAACCTTCACCCATTCACATTAATTACATTTATCCTAAACTAATTACTTAAATTAATTATCCTATAATCACTTACATTGATTAATTATCCTTTAATTAATCACACTCATTAATTTACTAACCCTTAATTAATTTCCTTAATTAATCAATCCTTAATTAATTAATCCTTTAATTAATTACACTGAATAATTAATCCTTAATTACTTTCATTAAGTAATTTCCCTTTTATTACCTCCATCAAGTAATTATCCCATTGGTTAATTATCCTCAATTAATTTTATCTTTAATTATTAATTAATTTGACCTTTAATTACAAATTAAATTAATTAATCCTTAACAAATTTATCCTTTAATTACTTACATTAAGAAATTATCATTTAAGTCATTTAATTATCTCGTAATTACTTCCATCAAGTAATTATTCCATAATCACTTAAATTAAATTAATTAACCCTTAATCACTTTCATTTGTTAATTATCTTTAACTAATTACATTCAGTAATTACTCTTTAATCACTTAATCCAAGAAATTAACTATCCAGTAATTACATTAATAAATTATATTTCAATTTGTAAAATCTTAAATAATTAAGATAAACCACCTACTTTAGTTAGTTACTTATTTTCATCAATAAACTTATTTGAATTCAAAAGCTTTGAAATTAATTTAGTTAAAGCACCTTTTTATTAAAGTTTTTAACATACTTGCATTTTTAAACCTGTTTGATAAGGGCCTTGAAAACTTATTCCTTTCTATTTGCTTTGAAAACTGATTACAAATTTTCCTTCGTTTTTAAACCTTAAAAGAAAATCAAAGCAAATCAGATTCCCTAATGAAAACCCGAGCCATATATCAAAATTCTCGAGTCAAAACTCGAGTTACAAACTCATAACCTTCGAGTCATACACGAAAATGACTTCGAGTCGAACATGAGAACGTCCATCTTCCCCAACTCGTCTACAACTCCCAGGTACACCGTACACACGTGCACCATGCATGCCGATCCAACCCTCGTTGATCAACTCCGTAACCCTCAACGAGGCGTCGTAGCCTTCCCCTAACATTTCGACCACCCATCACCATCGATTAGGCCGGAAATCAAAATTGAGCCATTCAGACTTAACTCAGAACCCAACCTACTCGTCAAATCCCCTTCGCGCCGCTACTACTATCCACCGGAGAACCCACAACTCCGTCCAGACCTTCGGCTCACTCACCTCCTCCTTTCCCCACAGCTCCGATTCAACTCGACGTGATATCGACGCCACATTGGCCTCGAAACCAACTACGACTCACACCACCACTTAAACCCTAGTTCGATCTCGCCGCGCCATCACGTAGTTCTAGAAATTCACCAATTATTTTTCCTACGCTCCTTGATCCACGAGCAAGCTTCAGCCATGACCTCGAGTCACACATCCTCATCGACCGCCAGAATTTCCCATTCAACCAAAAAACATTCATCTCGCGAAATCTCCTCACACATATACTTAAAAATCTCGAATTCTATATTAAAAATTATGATTTTAAATCACGAATCCAATTATACAATCAAGACTTGAAAATTTAATAATCAAATTTTGACTAGAATTGATTATTCGACTGTAAATTTCTATTTCCTGGATAATTACCTACAAATTATACTTATAAACATTTTTAAAAACAAGATTTTGTTAATATATTCAGTTTCCTTTTAATGATCATGATCTGAAAGACATTGAAGCAAAGGAAATTGATTTTTTGAATTGGATTTTGAGACTGTAAACAAAGAACAGAGGCTATATATATATATATATATATATATATATATATATATATATATATGTATGTATATATACATATACATATACATATATATATATAGAGAGACACACACACAGAGACATGCAATTGATCATCAGCAATTACATTGTAATTTCCAGGCAAAATACTTTTATAAATCTATATGTTATAAAATGAAGAAAGTAGAAGTCATTAGAGAGAGAGGAAGAAGATACATTATTCATTCCTGAAATTAGACATGTATTTACGTTACATAGCCTCCTTTATATAAAGGCTTCAGAGCTAAGGATTTAACATATTACACGATGTGGGACTTAAGAAAACAACATAAAAGCATATTCATTTCATGATTCACATATATTGTAACACTCTCCCTTGAATATGCATCTTCAAAATCTTGAATGCTCTGATAATTTAAATTTTCCGTTTCGAAACGTGCATGATGAATGCTCCCTCTCATTATTATCTTGCTTGCATTTACTGATTCAGTCGATATATATATTGTCTGTTGCCTCATTAAAAACCTCTATTAGGAAAACCTAATGGAAAAACCTTAAACAAGGAAAAGAGTGCAACTTGAAATCATAGATATCATACAATGATATTCCTTCTAAGAGTTTGATACTTCGGGATCAATATAATGCCACATTAAAACCCTTACTAAGAAAAACTTAATGGAAAAAAATCTTAGTGAAGGAAAAAAAGAGTAAATGACATATCTTATTTTCTCATTTCTTTAAATGAAGTTTGACACTTCTGGATCAAACTAATGCCTCATTAAAACTTTACTAAGAAAAACCACATGGAAAAAATCTTAGTGAAGGAAAAAGAGCACAACATAATATGAGATATTTCAGTAATTTACAATATGAAATAGAGTTTGATACTTCTGGATTAATAATACTTCATTAAAAACCTACAAAGGAAAACCCGATGGGAAAAACCTTAGTCAAGGATAAAAATACAATTTAGCTTAAATAACATATTTGAGATGTTATTCTTGAAAAGGCGTTTGATTCTTCTAGATCAAGACAATGCCTCGTTAAAACCTTAGTAAGAAAAACCCAGTGGGAAAAATTTTAAATAAGGGAAAAGAGTACATTGTAACTTATTTTCAAATGTTACTGAAAAGTTGATACTTCTGCATCAAGATAATGCCTCATTAAAACCTTATTAATAAAAACTCAGTGGGAAAAATCTTAATTAAGGAGAAGAGTGCATATAAAATACTTATGGATGCTCCCACTGGTTTAAAATTTTCCTCCGAATTCATATTCGTATTTCGATAACTCAAATTGGTTATAGATACTTCTGAATCTATAAATATGAATCTCGTTTATAATACAATTTATTAATAGTTTCATTCGATACAATCAAATTTTCTAAGATTGTTTCTTTCAAATATGGTTTGCATTTTATGCATTTTGTATGCTACTTTTATGAAAAACACTTCATGTGCTTTCATTTTTGTGCTTCAAATTAGTTTTGTGCATTGCAACTATACATCTTTCATGAACATTAAAAATTTCATTACAACATTACTAGAAAGCAGGAAGTAATCTACTCATCTTGAAGTATATCAAGATTTTCATTACAACAATACTTAGAAGAAATTTGTAATCTACACTTCTTGTCTTTTGCATTCTTTATAACTAAAAAAGTTATATATTCTTCAGAAATTTGTATACTTTAATAAGTATTTGCATATCACAACTATCAGTTCAATGGATATTAAGAGTTTCATTACAACGATACTTAAAAATAGGAAGTAATCTACCGATCATGAATTATATCAAGATTTTCATTACAACAATACTTATACGTTGAAACCTACTCTCCTTGTTATTTGCATTCTTTATAACAATGAAAGTAACTTATATTCTTTAAGAATTTGTATGCTTTCATTATTTAATATGATTTAAACCACATTTATACCTTCAGGGTATATTAAGCATTTCAAGTACTTTCGGTACTTTGCGGACTACATGTCCATATTTCTCTACTATTAAAGGATTCATGATGGACAGTCATGTTTTTCCCTAATTCAAGATTCTTAATCTATTTATAAACGTAAATGCTTTATTATTTATAAATTTAACATCAATAATTATTTCTTTCCAGTTCTAGACATGGTTTATTGAGATCTCTTTGATTATCGTGTTTTAGGTACCTAAACCACTTCTAGGGTAATTTGACAATCATGTCATTAGTCTCTTCAAGTGCACCCTTAAGTATTTCTTCAAGAACACTCACATCTTTTATTTGGCATCTTTATTACTTACTCCAAAAGTATTTCGAACCGTTTTTTGTACCATATTTTAGATATGGTTTACACATTTTGATCTTTTAGGGATTCAAAACTATATTGGAGAAAGTCTACTAGTGATATTATTAATAATTTATTCAAGTTACTTAATATTTTGCATTATTATACATGTTAACAAATATTTGACATTGATGTCAAAATGAACTTGTATCCCTTTATCCTCACCCTCAATGTTGAGGAACATTGTCACATTTAATAATAATCATCTTTGGATTCTCATTTTGATCCATTACTATATTGCTACTAGCAAATACACCAAATATATTAATAATACGAGGATAATTCTTTTATCAATTGATAAGATGCATTCAAGTGATATTTATGAGCTTATGGCTCATGTTTTAATATGTGATTCAATTATGCCAATTATTTTGAAATATAATCCAGTTGAAATTGTACTGAATTTTTCTAAAATAAGATTCCAGCTTTCAATTTGTAGAGATAACACAAAGATATTCTTTGACCTTTTTATTATAGTTCCAATATGGTAGCCATTCATTTATATATCCTCAAAACTCAACAAATTTCTTTTAAATTTACTTGAGTATAATGTATTTAGAATTAAGATATATGTACCATTTGGTAATACTATATGGGCTCTTCCGGACCCTTCAATTATATAGAAAATTTGTCATGCTTGAAATTTTTAGCTAAAATATATTCAGATAGTTCGTAGAAAAGCTTCTGGTTTTTCAAAATCATATGAGTAGTTGCACTATCTAGTAGGGATATACTATCACTCAAATATTGATGGTCCATATCTTAAGAATTAAAGACAATATAGTTAGTCAACTATTAAAATTTGTAAGCATTAAATAAAAGCTAATACTTTCCAATTTTATTTTTTAAATGGACTATTGATTAAAACACAACATTCATCGGTATGTTATTTCAGTTAGTTCTAAAAGGAAAAACATACAAGCACCAACTTTCAATTTGTTGAAACTTCATGTTCAACCACTCTTGTTTAGTGTTTGGAAGTGTGACCATCTTCTAGTGGTCATAACACTCCTACGGGGAGTTCCATAACTAAAGATCTTTTTTTTGTTAAATATCTTATTTTAAAATTGTCGTGGATATGACACCTTAAAAATATAAGAGCCTTTGTTTTATCCTACCGGGACATATTATCATTTTTAATGGTATATTCTAAGCATTGGGGTTGTAATTAAATGTCAGCATCCAATATCCATGCAAAAAGTTATCTCCTGATAAGTCCAAAGTTTTAAATTCAAGCTTGACTATATTTATCATATTACTAACTATCAGTGGAAATAAAAATTGCATAAGCATCAAAATATTGTTTATGGGTATATAATTAATGCATTTAATAAAATAAGAACTCATATCTGATAGTAGTTACAACGAAAGAATAAAAAATTACTGCAAAATAGTAAAAGACAACCAAATATAATGTATAAAAGCGACTATAATTTCTTATTTACATCCTTTTGATAACTCTAGATCCAATCTCATTAATTGCATTAATTCATTTTCTTGAAAATGCAAAACGACCCTTGAAAATATGAAAAGGTATTTATATGGATTGATTGGCGGAGATGGGATGAATTATAATCAAAGATTGTGCATAGCTTGCATGAAAATTATGATATGAAATATGGACCATCTCTTCAAGAGAATATTTAAAGATATTTCTTCAAGAAATGATTATGCATATAATATTTCTTATGAAATAATAACTAGGAATATGACATTTATGGTATAATTAGACATATGAACATAGAACAATGTATTCTTGAGATAATCTTAAACCTATTGGATCTAATCTAAATTAAATTAGGATCCTTCATAATTGTATTTATGTACACTTATTTGGTTTAATAAAATTACCAAATATATAAATAAATCTCTTCTAGAGATATGTTATCATTTTCATATCTATAAATCTCTTCTAGAGATATTTTAGTTATCTGCTTCTGGAGTGAACTTTCTCTTCTATATATATATATATATATATATATATATATATATATATATATATATATATGCACTATTGGAATGCATATCAATATACAATATATATTTTATATAAATTGCAAAATTATTACTTTTACAGTAGCATAAAATATCTATGCTGGAGATTTTTGTTGTAACTGCTTTTAAAATGTCATATCAAACTTTAAATACAATAACAAAATTAGATTCATCAACTGAAAGTAAGAGGCAAGAGATAAAACCATTATTTCTGAAGTGTGACATTGGCATACAATATCATTTTTTTGGATAAATTATTGTTATTACTTCAAAAAAATTATATCATTATTTCTTCAGGAATATAATATTTCCTTTTAAGGAATTGCAATGTAACAAAAATAAAATTCCTATCACATCTCTCCTGGGATGTTGAATTTTGCAATACAAAGATAAATAAATATCTAAAACATCTCTTAAAGAGATTAATATATACACACATTCGATAATGTTTGAAATATCATATAACATAATATCTTCAGGATGTTTGGTTAAGATAATGTAAATGTGAAGATATAAGGTAAGGTATAACTCATTTGGAGATTTTTGTAATCTCTTGAATGCAGCATCATTATCTCATATGATAATTTATTAATTTCATTTAACTTCTTCAAAAAATATAACCTTATCATTTCACATAATTTAATAGAGCTTCGGGCTTCTAATTCATGAACAAGTTCGTTAATGTGTTATGAACTTTGGGTTCTCAAATTTTGTATAAATTTTTTTTAGAAGCTTGTATATTTGATAAATAAAAAAATATTGATAAGAATTTGGGCTTGTAAAGTTTATCAGAAAATATTTTCATAATTCAAGACTTCAAGTCTTGGACTTTGAGTTATACAAGTTCTATTAAAATAATTTCTTTACGCAACTTCAAGTTGTTAAATCTAATTCTTCCATTACGCTAGACAGTACATAATACGTCAATTCTTATTCCAAACACAAACATAAAATATTATTTAATTTACAATAACCAATGCATTTAATACATTTATGATTAAAATAAATACATTTAACCTTTATGGATCTAAGATATAACTACTATCACAACAAAATGATTTCATTAAAAAATATATGTGAGTCAATTGTACAAACAATAGTTAAAGTAATATAATTTCATCTCAGACCTAGGTTCGAAATTACTCAATAATAAAACTAAAATGGATATCTTAAAAAGAAAGTTTATTCCCAATAATTAAAATTTCTAAAATAAACAATATTATCATCTCAGATCTATCCATATCATTCATAATCATAAATAACTATACATCTCAGATCCAAATTATTTCCCTTATAAGAAAATTAACTTCATAACTCTTTATCAAATATAGCAAAACAAACATGTAAATCTTCAAATGTTATCTCGTAGATTAGGGAATTAAGATTATTTCTAAAAAATAAAAACATTTCAAAATTTTATTTAATTACAAACTATATACAGATCATTTAGATCTTGCTTTCTACATCAGAAGCTAACTTTTGGTCTAGAAAAAACAACTTAGCTTCAAATCAAATCCAAAATTATCAAGAAAAAAATCTTTCATTCATAGATCAAAGAGATCTAAAATTTGAGTAAAATATTACAAGAATTCAATGACTTATAAATAAAGTCGATTCAAAACTTACTCAAAAAAATCAAAAATTCATAATGAAATCAAAGATGATGAGTGGATCTAATACCACTTGTTAGACATTTTAAGTCAATTCAAACTGAATATTTATCAAGTACAAGTTCTGAAAGAATAAAAAAATTGCTTTCAACTAAAAGATATGTAAAAATAAGTAATCTCAGAAGTCATACTTGATTTCAATAAATAAATAAGAGAAAATAATAAATAAACATGAAAAAGAATAGATCTAATGATTAAAATATATAGATCTCAAAGATGTATCATTCGAGTATGATGGCAAGATCTACAAAAGATCTAAAAAAATTATAACATAAGATCTACAATAGAATAAGATCGAAAAAAATTAGATCTACGATTTAATGAGATCTAAGAAGATTAAATTAATAGAAACCAATTTGGAAAAAAATAAGATCAATATAATTAAATATGAAAAATTGCTTAGCATTTTGAAAACTATAATTAGATCTGAAAAACAAAGTAGATATGATCTTCTAGATTACCGTAATTCAAATCTATAATTTTTTGTTGTTTAGAGATTGTGCTGATAACGTGTTATAAAATGAAGAAAGTAGAAGTCATTAAAAAGAGAGAAGCAGAAGATATTATTTATTCTTGAAATTAGACATTTATTTGCATTACATAGTCCCCTTTATATAAAGGCTTCAGAGTTAAGAATTTAACATATTACACGATGTGAGACTAAACAAAACAACATAAAAGCGTATTCATTTCATGATTTACATACACTGTAACAATACAAACCATATTTCTATCTTTATTTATCATTTCACAAGTAATCATTATGATTTTAATCTTAAATAGTTTAAAGTTTTACTCACCTGTTTTTGAAAATAACAGAGGAATAGGCTTTCTTGATTTTAAATCTGGATATCCATAGTTGATCTTGAATTGAGTTTGAATTTGCTTGTTTGAAGATTTAATCCTTGCTTTGCTTGATCAAGTTTGCACTAGTCGTTTTGATTTTATTTCCTTTCCAGTTGAGAAGAAAATGAAACCTGGTTTCAGGTTACAGTTTTTTTCTTCTTCTTTGATTTGTTTTTTTGTTTTTCTTTAGAAAACGAACTAATAAAAGAAATGGGAGAAAGGGATGGAGAGGATTGTATAACCTATTCTATCTTTATTGATTATATTTAAAAATAAAACGAAATTAAGGACACTTTTTAAAATCAACTTACACTTGTCATTAGATATATTTTTAGGCTTACATTTGTAGTTATGTATATATATTCCTTACATTTGTAATTCCATGTATTAATATGTTTTTAATATATATTTATATTATATTTTAAATTTAGTTTTATATTTATGCATGCCTTTAATTAATGTTTTTTCTTTATTTATCTATATGTTACTTAAAAAAATGAAATAAAAACCCAATTATATACTTAAAAATAATTATACAACTATACTAGTCTAATATATTCTTATTCATATTTATAAAACCTTTTAAAGACAATGATATGAAACTAATCATATACTAATAAAATCATATGCAATTATTTTTAAATCCAATTTATTCATAAGATGTTAATATTTAAATTTAAAATCCAAATTATCTTTTAAAATCTACTTTTATATATATATATATATTTGTGTGTGTGTGTGTGTGTATATATATCTATATTCAAATTAATACTTATTGTATTTGCTTTGGAAAAAGAATAAATTCTAGATTATAAAATAAGATTATTACATTATTTATTTGTCTAAAATTCCGAGATATCCAGACATTTATCAGAATTTTATATTTAATTTTACAAATTAGTATTTTAATAAATTTAACCCTGTTAATTGTCAATTAACAGATGTCCAAAAATCTGGATTATCACATTCTAAAGACATTTGGGTTATGCTGTGACGACCGTGTAACCCGATGTCGCTGCAATCTACTGTGAACCATAGCGAAAGTCGTGTGCGCTGTGAGAGCCAACAATCTACGTTTGACTTTGCCGCGATGACAACGTAACATCAGTATACTGCGACCTATGGTGACATAGCGAAAGTCGAAAGGCCGTGAGAGCCTAATGCTACATTGGGATTTGATTGATGTAGTCAGCGACCAATGTGGGAGTGGTAAGGTTTCATTTGGCAGCAAAAATTGAGGGCGCCGATGCCTACGGTTACATGAACTTTTGCCGTGATGGTAACGTAACCCTAGATATAACTACGATGTGTGGCGGACTCCATGGCGTAATCGAGGGACGCGGAATGCCTACAGGTAGCTATGGATTTTGCTAGAATGGCAACGTAACCATCGAGTTCCCTGCGGCCATGGAGGGTGTGATGATTTTCAGAGCATTCTCACCAAAGATGTTTTCTCTATTTCAAAAATGTTTCCTATATTTTCACAAAAATTTTCGAAAATGTTTTTCAAGTATTTTCATTGGGTGGTGAAAATGGATGTGCTAAGTACTTATAGATTTTCAATCCTACGTCTGATCAACGTAAGACTGAATTTCTATGAGAACAAAAATTGACTGGTTGAGACATAAAGTTATAAAAAATATTTTTTATAAAAACTATTTTGTAATATTATGTGAATTTTAAAAATGTTTTAAAAATGATCAAAGAATAATTTATAAATTCCAGCTTCGTTCTTTTTCGATGACGAAAGGATTCAAAGGGCCGAATTTTTGAACATCTGTTAATTGATAATTAACAGGTTTAAATTTATTAAAATGCTAATTTGTAAAATTGAACATAAAATTCTAATAAATGTCTGAATATCCTGAAAATTTAGGCAAATAAATAATGTAATAATCTTCTTTTATAATCTAAAATTTATTCTTTTTCCTAAGCAAATACAATAAGTATTAATTTGAATATATATATTTTAAAAGAAAATTCAGATTTTAAATTTAATTTTATATTTATGTCTTTATTTTAAAAAATTCTTTGTTTATCCATATGTTACTTAGAAAAGATGAAATAAAAACCCAATTATATACTCAAAAATAATTATACAAATATATTAGTCTAATATATCATTATTTATATTTACAAAACCTTTTAAAGACAATGATACGAAATTAATCATATACTAATAAAAATCATATATAATTATTTTTAAATCCAATTTTAGCTCCAAAGATAAAAAGTTTTGCCTTTTAGACTGAATTACACTTTTAATGTAATTTTTTAATGTAAATCACAAAATTATAGTTGCATCTATCATATCACAATCACACTAAAAAAATTCATTAAATATAGTTCCTAAGACTAATTTTTTCGCAGTGTCTAACATGTACGTATTTTCCTGTAACATAAATACACACAGCAAAAACATTGATATAATAATTTTTTCAAATTTTATGAAGAACACTGAACAACCTTTTGGATTTAAATAAAATTAACCAATTTTTAACTGTAAAGTCCTTTTATGCATATCTCCATGTAATTTCCTTTTTATTGACCATTTACTATTCAAATGACTCGACCTTTTTAAAAATTAGTTGAAATAATGCTTTATACTAAAAAGAGCTAACGACCTCTTTCCTTATTTATAATAGTTGAAGAGGCATAAGACTTATCACTGCAGAAACTCTCTCTTATGCTGAAAAAATTATCCCTTACGTTGAAAAAACTTTACAGTTCTTATGACCGTAAAGTCTATACATCTTTTATGACCTGATATCCATTGAAAAACTCAATGTTTCACATGCTGTAAAAGCCCTACACCTCATATTCTGTAAAAACTAAGTCCATCAATAGATATCTGAAAAATTTGAAATGCAAATAAATATTCCATACCCAAAAAAAAAAATAAGAAAAGCTCCACATCCACAATTGGGCATTATTCGAAATTATAATTTAAATTATGCATACTTTACTATATTTAAAGATATTTATTGTTCTATTAAGTCGGAAAATTATATTACACGCACTAAATACATATACCGCTCAAAACTACCATATTTTTTATTTATAACATTTTAATAATCAATGAAATTACAAAAATATATGTAACACTAAAAAGTTTCATTTACGCTGACGGATAATAATTAATGTCCATCTCAGAAATGCAGATATTCGATATTTGAAATGATCTTGGATGGAAATACAATATAACACAATCCACATCCGAAAATATCCATTGATAACAACCTAATGCTCTTTTTTTTACAAGACCCAATCACTCTACTAGCATAGTGGTGGAAAATATGTAGATAACAAAAAACATGTCATTTTCCAGTAGAATTTGAACATTGGACAGATATGCATTTAAAAACTCATTTTTTTTTGAAAAAAAAAAAGAAAAAAAAGAAAACATTTAAAATCTCATTGAAAGCTAAAGAAATTTCAAATCAACGAGTTTGAAAATATTATCTATGACGCATATGAAAACACAAAAAAATTATGCAAAAAACAAAATTATTTTGATCTAATTAAAAAGATGGCATATATCTCAAACAACGTTTATTTTCTAGGAATTTAAAATCTAAATGTACATTCTTCAACAATTCAATCCAAAACACAAACCAAAACAACAAAACAGCATAAGGTTGTTGAAATAAGCTTACATATTATTATAATTGGAAAAACTTGATCAAAAAAGATCACATGCTTCGATTCTCAAATGTTTATAGGTTATTCGTCCTTTTTTAAACAATTCTTTTCATTTTTTTTAAATGGCAGCCGCAAATCAACTTTCCAAACAAGCTGACATACATGAAAATAAACATAAAATGAAACCCCAATTTTATCAGTTCGTACATGCATATGACACACTTATTAGTACTCAAAATGAATTTCCGCACTAAAGAAAACAAGCACCCACTTCATTTTGCTGTTAGAAAAGTCGAAGGGTTGCATTAAGCCCTTAAAACGTAACATTGAACGGATGAGCCGTTGTAAAGGCTCCTATATCATCTGAAGTCTGTTACACTCAATACAATTTAGCGTTCCTAATCTTTAAAACACCAGATGGCTACAAAATAATCATCCACTTGTTCCAGAACTAAATATCAAGCACGATATCCAGAATACTAGAGATGGGACTAGAATGCACCCAGTTAATAATTGAAAGGTTAAAATGAAAAAGAAAACGGAGCTGAACCGTAAAACTATCATAAAGCAATGAAATATAGCGTTGCTATTTGACTCAAACCTTGTGAACGCAGAAGAATAAGTTGATGATAACACAACTCTTTATGAGATTTTTCAGCCTCTGAGCATTACAAAGTTGCCAAGCTCAAGGATAGTTAATCTCAAATAAACCTACCAAAATGCTAAAACTAGTTCCAAAATTTTGCATATCAACAACATTATACATCAAGCTTCAGTAATGACAAATAACATCCTCTGAATGCAGGAGATTTAAGTAGGTTCCCTCTGTAAAACAGAGGCTTAAATCTATCTGCACCTCCTTAACTTGTCAAATCATCATCAGCATTCTACTTAAGTCTTTTTAAAAGTTTTGAAGATGATAAACTATAAAGCAATGGTATTTAGAGTTGTTACAGCACAATTTTTCTTTTCTTTTGAGATCATTTCGCCTATGGGTGTCATGAATTTACCACACTCAAGGCAAGCTAATCTTAACAAATTGAACTTTCGTTAAAACGACTGAAACTCTACTAGCATCATAAAGAAAAAAAAAATTACCCCAGTAATGACTATAAATATCATAAGAACGCATAGAGAACTATGTTGTTTATGTCCGTAAAACATAACCTTAAATTTATCCACATCTAATAAACTTGAAAAATCTTAATCAGCAACTGATTTAAAAGACAGACCATCATTTGAAATGACACTAGTCATTTAAAAACTATAAAGGCTCAGTTACCTTCAGCTTCTCGATCAAGAATTTTCAGAAGCAGAACTGGCATTTAAAGCTGTGTTTGTTTATCATCATTGCCAAATAAATCAACAAAAAGCACAACAAAATATAATTAGCTCGGTATGAGGAACTCAACCATAATCGACAATGAAATCAAAGAAGCGACCGTAATTTATTATCGGAATCCCACGGCCTACGACGAACAAAGATTTTAATGAATTGAAACGTTGCAGAACAATAAGGCGACAAGCAGCCACGTTTATAATATGAAGAAAATAATGAAGAGCCGCTGTGTAAGATAACTTAAGAATAAGATGAAGACATATTTATAGGAGATGCAGAATCCCTAACCCTAGTTTCATATCCGAATAACGGTGGGATAGGATCGGCTAGTCTCAGGTTAATTTCATTTTGTATAGAAAATTTAGTTCTAATTTGAAGGATATTTCAACTGTAACGACCCAGGATTTTTAGTAATTAAAATTTTAATATTTAATTAATTTTAAATATTAATAAGTGAATTTATAAGTCGAATAAATTTTATTTCGAATAATTGGATTTAATTGGATAATTAAATCGATAATTTAATATGTTAAATTATGGAAATAATTGAAAATTGAGTTAAATATGATTGTAAATGATTTGTAAAATTTTATTTTATCATGTTGGAGTTAGAACGATATTTTAGAACTTTTAAAATCGAATTAAAAGTTAATTTGTGAAAATTGAATATTTTAATATTAAAATCGACTAATGAAAATAGTCAATTTTTGAACAGTCTCAGAATTGGATGAAACCAGTTCCATTGGATCCGTAATAGTTAGTTATTACCGGATTTCAATTTTCGTAGCAATCGGAGCTATCGTTTGATCGTGGCAGCTCGAAACGCATCGAATTATTTTTAATATTAATTTGGCGAGTTAAAATAGCCATTTTTCAAAAAGTCTCGGATTTCGACGAAACCAGTTTCATCGGATCCGTAGTGTGATATTATTGTAAGGTTTCAAATTTCGTGTCAATTGGATTTACCGTTTGTCCGGTACAAATTAAAACGCCTAGAAAATCGTTTAAATCGGTTTAATTTAAATTGAACGTTTGTTGTCATAACTCGCATAGATGTCCGAATTAGCTTCCGAAACCTTTTCCATTGTGTCCGGAATGCGGGGTAAACCCTAGAAACGTTGGTTACGACGCGTGAATCGGAGTTCGGAATTCCCGGATGAATAGTGTTCGAAAATTCTCTATAAATAGCCAACCTCTCACAAAAATAAAATAAAATAAAAATATCAAAGCCCTAACCTATATGCACAGCCGCCACTTTCTAAACCGAAGGCCAGAAACTCACGATCTTTCCTCCTTAATTACTTCCAATCCGTCGATAATTAGCCAAAGTGTTCAACACGGAAGTCGAAGAGCGCGAAGAGAGCTTTCAATCTATACGGCGATGATGGGGTATGGCGTGACGTGGAGGGAGCTAGGGGCGTGCGTGCGTGGCCGTTCATCTTCGTGCGCGCGCGTGTAGGGGTGGCCGAGCTTGCTATGGTGGTGGGCGAAGGTAGAGGGGGTTTGGAGCTTCGTGTTGCAAGTTGCTGATCAAATTTTCATCGAGTATTGGTGGAGAAAAATCAAAACCTAGTTCTATGCTATGGGTTCTAGGCTGCGTGCATCAACCTGTAGAAGAGAACGAAGAAGAAAGGGGTAGGGGAGTGCGGCCCTGATGCAAGCAAATGAAATCTAACGGCCAATATTAATTTAGGTTAAGAAAATTGAATTTATGTTGAAATTATTATATTAAAATCGTGTAAACTTATAAAATGCATAACTTTTTCATACGAGGTCGAAACACGCGAAACCAGTTGCATTGGAATCGTATGGACGAGCACTACGCGATGGAGTTGGATTGGAGTCATTTGGAGTTAGTGAGAATTTTGGGTAAAATTAAACGTCCGTTTAATTTTATTCGAAATAAATCGCTAAAACGAAATTGAAATCAAGGTGAGAACTTCTCACTCAATCGAATCGGTTTCGATTTTATTTTAAATAGTTAGATTTAAAATATTTGAACGCATGTTTGAATGATGATTGATATCTATTGATTGTTAAAATAGACATTATGCGCCGTTAGTAAGCGGATGTTATTTATTAAAAACATATACCTCGAATATTTCATAAACAGTGAAATTGGTATTATATATAATAGCAATATATATATATTGGCATATGTATATATTGGAGTTATTGATTTCCCGCATTTGTATAGCGGATGAGACCCTATTGCGCCGTTATTAAGCGGATAATATTTTAAATCCCATATACCGCGATAATTTCGTACTGGAGCGAAATTGGTATTGTGCTAATGTTGTGGATGCAGGAAAACAGGTTGGAGGGATCCAACTGGATTCCTCAACAGTATTTATTTGATTTCAGATATTTTGATATTTGATGGATTATCATATCGATATATGATATCGTTGTTGTCGTGATTGACTATTTGGTATGTAGCATCATTGGACCAAATTTGAAACTTTAAAATGATTTTTAAAGTGATTTTTGAAAATATAAAATAATTTTGGAATTGATCCATTTTAAATAAATAAACGTATAATTTTAATGTTATAAAAATTATGATTTTTGAGAAATATAGTTAAAAACTGATTTTTGAGAATATGATGCTAATGATTTTATAAAATAGTTAAATCGGAATTTTTGAATTTATTGTGAAAAGTTTAAATATAGGATTTATAAAATTTGATTATTTTATAAATCAAAATGGTGAAATTATAAAGGAGATTAAAGATGTTTTAAAATAATAGTATAAATTGATTTTATAAAGGATTTATAAATGAAAATATTTGAATTATAAAACGAGTTTTTATAAGAGTTAGAATGAATTATGAATGAATTTCATAAATGAATGAAATTTATAGAATTTTAAACGGTGAAGTTATAAATGGAATTTTATAAACAGTAGGTTTATAAAATTTGTAAGGATATTAAAAGAATAGATTTGGGTGAATAATTGAATCTTATAAGTAATAAGATTTATAATTATGAAGTTCAAAGGAACGATTTTGTAAAATAATCGTTTTATAAGCATTTGTAAAAGGAGATGTTATAAAATAATTGGTTTATAATTGAGTTATAAAGTGAATAGGTTAATAAAGGAATTTATAAAAGGAGATGTTATAAAATAAATAGAAATGGAATTTATAAACGTTGTTTTATAAATCCGCAAACGACTTATTTTGATAAGTAAATTGTGAATAATCCTTTGAAATGAAACCTATTAATGGAGTTATATTCACATTTTTGACTGTGAATAATCCTTTGAAATGAAATGAATAGAAGTGATGAAAGTTGTTAACATAGTATATTCACGTTTTTGGAATAGTGAATAATATGTTAAAGAAAATATTTAGAATGTGATGTTTTAAATAGAATTAAAACGATCTAACGATATTTTAAAATGTGTTGAGATTCGAAACCATAGATTTCAACATTTATTGTTGAAATAGACGTTTTCGAGAAATAGAAGGAAATGGTGGACTATAACACTGTTGTTATAGTAAATGATTTCCGAAAGGAAATGTTTTGTATAGTATTGGGATTTATATATCTATTTTAACTTCGAATCCCTATACTAGTGATTTTGGGTTGTCGTAACGATGTTTTACGCAACATCCGTTTTGGCCAAAATAAATATGTTTAAGAGAATGATTTCCTTAAAGAATGAAATATGTACTTAATCTCGATTTAAGTATATTGAATATTTTCCAAGTGTTGAAAATAGATGGATTGAGAATTACTTAATAAATAAGTATGGAAATGTTTTTTCCAATATAAAGTGAATATTTTGAGAATTTATCTTTTTGAAGATAAATTGAAATGAATAATTGAAATCGTATATTCATAGATATTTTGAAATATAAATTCACTATGGAATTTATAAAAGAAAGGGGAACTTGTTTAAAAATAAATATTGATTTATTTTTGAAGTATTGAAAATAATATATCTTGTAAAGATATTTTGGAAAATAAATAATTTGGAAAATTATTTGGAAACTGGTGATGTTGTGCATATCCATTGATAGTTCAATAACCGACTATCAATATTTACCTTTGAATGGATAATTGATGTGATTTGTTTGAATTTGAATGCCACACTTATTTTTGAATAAGCGCTCACTATTCGGGTTAACCGGGAAAGGACCATGGGGTCGTATAACCCATTCAGAATATGTGATACGACGTTATGAATTGCATTTGAAGACCGGTGTTGAAGACCGGATCTTTTTGAAAGCGAAAGGACAACTCGTCGATTGTCTTTGCACCGAGTAGCTACGGTATAGAGACTCCCTATGTGATGGGAAGTCTGGACGTGATTAGAGATTATCCGGATTGCAAGGACTTCTTTGTAAGTGCCTTCGGTTCTGTTCGAGCCCGGAACAGACTTGTATGGATTGTATGTCTGACATTACAAGTTGAGATATAAAGCCGATTTCTTTCAAATATATTTCTGTTGGTGGCGGAGAATTTATTCTTTTAGCTTAACACCCTTCTCTGAGACGTACGAGCTCAGAGGTTATGTAGTTGAAGGTTATCAGCGATATATTCCCAATTTGGTAATGTGACATGCTGAGTGTTGCTGTGAAATGATCATTGTGTTGATTATTTGTGATAGGATAATTTGTTTGATCGTCTATCTTGGTGATCATTTCTACGATTATTTGTTGACCCAAAGCATGGCTTTTGTATAAAGTATGTTTTTGTGGATGAGACTTCGTCGAGCCTCACAAACCGGTAATGGTCGAAACAGGAATTGTGCGGCAAGGTTTTCAGGGATCGCTTCCCTAGGGTATGACCATTCCTTCTGGAAAAGGGTAGTATCATGGTATGGAGCCCAGATACTTACTCATGTTGAAACACTTATTATTATGGTGTGATGTTGGTTAGAGAGCTCTCGTTTAAAGGTTCCAAAGGACCGGGGGTGGCATATCTGAGGGTTTGTAATATCCCTTGGGAAAAGGGATTCCCGGCTTTGTTTAGCGGAGAATGGTTGGTTCTCGGGGCGTCCTTCCAGAGGCATTTCCATGTGGCAATGGGAAGTTCCTTGGCCTGACCATTTGTTGGAAAATCCATTCTTCAAAATACGAGCCTTGTACGGTATTAGCTGTATTACCTGCCATCTACTTATGGTGGCGCCCCACTGTTTGGATGGTAGCTATAGTAGGCATAGTTTGAAATGTCTATGTCGGCTAAGATTTATATCTTTATTTTCGAAATGAATTTTCTCTACACTATGCACAAGTAATAATATAAAATGTTCTTTTAAATGCGTATCAAGCATCCTTGACTATCATAAGGAGAAATCTCCTCCGATTCTGCGTTTGCATTGTGTGTGTGTGCGGGAGGCCTTATGGTAGTCTCATTCTTAAAAGCATTGCGAATTGACTTTAAAAATATTCCTCTATTTTTGATTTTAAAGATAAATAAACTGTTTTGAGTTCTCACACCAGTCACATGACTGGCTCGGAGTTTATTGTTTTCCTTCCTAAACTCTGGGTGCCCACCAATTTCCACACGGGCAGTGAAGAGTTAGGTTTATCAGGATATTCTGGATATTCTGGAGTTGCTGGAGGCAAGAGGGATGGCATGGCGTATTACTAGTTTATATAGTATTTCTTTTCCGCTGCACTATTAGTTGATTGTTGTTGTTGTACACTCTGATGATATGATATAATTAAAATATGATGTAATGTAATAGCTGATATAGTTCTTTGTTTAAAGATTATTCATTTATTATTATATGTTGTTCCGCTGCGAATTGTGAGATTCTGATGTTGTTCTGTTATTTCTTTCAGTTCCGTTCTATTTTCCTTTCTCTCTATCTTCTATCTTTTTCCCTCCTCTTTTCTTCTTTTCTTCTTTCTTAAAACCCTAATGGTTCGTATTTCCATTCATCTTGAGTTAATCTATGGAGATTAGTGTCACTTCAAGGGGTACGGAAAAGCGGACTATTACATTTGGTATCAGAGCATATGGTTAAGCGACAACCATGGTTTCTGTTGGGTATTACTCATTAGAGATAAGGTCAGTAGTACTCTAGAATGAGTTTGAGTGTAATAATAGCTATGAGAGCGTATTTGTTAGTGAATATAAAATTGTTTTATATTGTGATGATTGGTTTATTGAGTGGCATATGAACTTTCGTCAGCGTGGTCCGCAAGACTATGCCGAAGGGGTTTCTAAACACTTGAATAGAACAATTCGGCACAATATTGATTTTAAATTGGGTAAATAAAATAATTTTTGCCTTGATTATATTTTATATATAAATTTTTTTTTTCTTTTCAGAATTATTAAAGTGTATATAAGTTGATTGTTTAGATGTTTGAATAATCTAAATAAAAGAATAATTGTATAAGCAAATGAATTATAAGAATTAAATTATAATTAAAAGTGATTTACAATTGTAAAACAAACTTATATATATGAGAAGTGAAACTAATGAATATATTTATGAATATGAGTTGTAAATAAAGATGAATTTAAAGTTAAATGAAAATTTACATTAGAATTTGGAATCTGAATTGATTTATAAGTTGGAATTTAAGTTATGTAAAAAAAACCAAGTGACGTTTATAAAATGAGATATAACTTAAAAGATGTTGAATGAAGTTGATTTGGGTATCGAAGTAAATTAATAAGGTAAGTGATAAATATAAACTTGAGTTATGTAATGAAATTCAACTTTAGTAATTGAATTGAATTAATAAATTGAATGTTAAATCAATTGAATGTGAATTAAATTGATATGAAATAATGGATATAAGTGTAATTCATTAAAATCTAATGTTATTGAAAGTTGAATAATTGAATGAAAATCAATTAATTAAACCAATTGAAAGCAAAGGAATTTGGTTGTAATTGATATACATTGGTTGTTATACGATTGTTAGTTGATTGTATATAATTCAATAAGAGTTAATGAAATTGGAAGCTAAAGTAATTGAAATTCAATTGGAAGTTAAATGAATCTTAAATAGAATTGAATTTGATTTGGAAGTGAACCAACTTGAATATGAATTAGTGAATGCAAACTAATTGAAAATGAATATTAGTAAGAAACATCCACTGCTAATGAATCAAATGTGATTTAAATTGAAAAACCAATTCATTGAATATTAATAAGAATATGAATGAATATTTATTGGTTATGGATGATAGTTGGTTGATGTTTGCATTTGTTGCTTTAGTTGCATTTGCTATGTTGGCATATATAGTTATTATGTTGCTATATGTTGTATATTGATACTATTGTCTATATGCATGATTCTCATATTGTTTGTTGAGTGTTTAGTAGGCGCGGATCGCGTTTGCTTCGCATTTGGAGCTCGCTTTCGCGCTATATTAGCCGTATATGCTTGCTAATAAAATATAAGGTACATATCTCGGATTAAATACCGTACTTTTATAATTTTTTCCCTGCGGGATGCCTCATTACTTGATGAGATGTATATTTGTGATATATATACTGTCATTTTTTTTCCGGATCGAGCCGCGCAAAGGAGACTATGGCGAATTTTTCCGGAAATTTAAGGCGTTAGAAAAAATTTGAGAAAATTGGAAAATTTTGAAAACTTTAACTTTGATTTGGAATTGAAAGTTAAACAACAGTAATTGTTTTTGAAAAGATAACTAAGTATGATTTGAAAACTTAGTAAAGTTATTATAAGAAGTTTAACTATGGATTTATGGAAAGTTAATAGATTATGTAATTTTTCTTACTTAATAATTTCGAGGACGAAATTCTTTTGAGGGGGGAAGATTGTAACGACCCAGGATTTTTAGTAATTAAAATTTTAATATTTAATTAATTTTAAATATTAATAGGTGAATTTATAACTCGAATAAATTTTATTTCGAATAATTGGATTTAATTGGATAATTAAATCGATAATTTAATATGTTAAATTATGGAAATAATTGAAAATTGAGTTAAATATGATTGTAAATGATTTGTAAAATTTTATTTTATCATGTTGGAGTTAGAACGATATTTTAAAACTTTTAAAATCGAATTAAAAGTTAATTTGTGAAAATTGAATATTTTAATATTAAAATCGACTAGTGAAAATAGTCAATTTTTGAACAGTCTCAGAATTGGACGAAACTAGTTCCATTGGATCCGTAATAGTTAGTTATTACCGTATTTCAATTTTCGTAGCAATCGGAGCTATCGTTTGATCGTGGCAGCTCGAAACGCATCGAATTATTTTTAATATTAATTTGGCGAGTTAAAATAGCCATTTTTCAAAAAGTCTCGGATTTCGACGAAACTAGTTTCATCGGATCCGTAGTGTGATATTATTGTAAGGTTTCAAATTTCGTGTCAATTGGATTTACCGTTTGTCCGGTACAAATTAAAACGCCTAGAAAATCGTTTAAATCGGTTTAATTTAAATTGAACGTTTGTTGTCATAACTCGCACAGATGTCCGAATTAGCTTTCGAAACCTATTCCATTGTGTCCGGAATGCGGGGTAAACCCTAGAAACGTTGGTTACGGCGCATGAATCGGAGTTCGGAATTCCCGGATGAATAGTGTTCGAAAATTCTCTATAAATAGCCAACCTCTCACAAAAAAAAAAAAATATCAAAACCCTAATCTATATGCACAGCCGCCACTTTCTAAACCGAAGGCCAGAAACTCACGATCTTTCCTCCTCAATTACTTCCAATCCGTCGATAATTAGCCAAAGTGTTCAACACGGAAGTCGAAGAGCGCGAAGAGAGCTTTCAATCTATACGGTGATGATGGGGTATGGCGTGACGTGGAGGGAGCTAGGGGCCTGCGTGCGTGGCCGTTCATCTTCGTGCGCACGCATGTAGGGGTGGCCGAGCTCGCTATGGTGGTGGGCGAAGGTAGAGGGGGTTTGGAGCTTCGTGTTGCAAGTTGCTGATCAAATTTTCATCGAGTATTGGTGGAGCAAAATCAAAACCTAGTTCTATGCTATGGGTTCTAGGTTGCGTGCATCAACCTGTAGAAGAGAACGAAGAAGAAAGGGGTAGGGGAGTGCGGCCCTGATGCAAGCAAATGAAATCTAACGGCCAATATTAATTTAGGTTAAGAAAATTGAATTTATGTTGAAATTATTATATTAAAATCGTGTAAACTTATAAAATGCATAACTTTTTCATACGAGGTCGAAAACACGCGAAACCAGTTGCATTGGAATCGTATGGATGAGCACTACGCGATGGAGTTGGATTGGAGTCGTTTGGAGTTAGTGAGAATTTTGGGTAAAATTAAACGTCCGTTTAATTTTATTCGAAATAAATCGCTAAAACGAAATTGAAATCAAGGTGAGAACTTCTCACTCAATCGAATCGGTTTTGATTTTATTTTAAATAGTTAGATTTAAAATATTTGAATGCATGTTTGAATGATGATTGATATCTATTGATTGTTAAAATAGACATTATGCGCCGTTAGTAAGCGGATGTTATTTATTAAAAACATATACCGCGAATATTTCATAAACAGTGAAATTGGTATTATATATAATAGCAATATATATATATATATAGGCATATGTATATATTGGAGTTATTGATTTCCCGCATTTGTATAGCGGATGAGACCCTATTGCGCCGTTATTAAGCGGATAATATTTAAAATCCCATATACCGCGATAATTTCGTACTGGAGCGAAATTGGTATTGTGCTAATGTTGTGGATGCAGGAAAACAGGTTGAAGGGATCCAACTGGATTCCTCAACAGTATTTATTTGATTTCAGATATTTTGATATTTGATGGATTATCATATCGATATATGATATCGTTGTTGTCGTGATTGACTATTTGGTATGTAACATCATTGGACCAAATTTGGAACTTTAAAATGATTTTTAAAGTGATTTTTGAAAATATAAAATAATTTTGGAATTGATCCATTTTAAATAAATAAACGTATAATTTTAATGTTATAAAAATTATGATTTTTGAGAAATATAGTTAAAAACTGATTTTTGAGAATATGATGCTAATGATTTTATAAAATAGTTAAATCGGAATTTTTGAATTTATTGTGAAAAGTTTAAATATAGGATTTATAAAATTTGATTATTTTATAAATCAAAATGGTGAAATTATAAAGGAGATTAAAGATGTTTTAAAATAATACTATAAATTGATTTTATAAAGGATTTATAAATTGATATTTATAAATGAAAATATTTGAATTATAAAATGAGTTTTTATAAGGGTTAGAATGAATTATGAATGAATTTCATAAATGAATGAAATTTATAGAATTTTAAACGGTGAAGTTATAAATGGAATTTTATAAACAGTAGGTTTATAAAATTTGTAAGGATATTAAAAGAATAGATTTGGGTGAATAATGGAATCTTATAAGTAATAAGATTTATAATTATGAAGTTCAAAGGAACGATTTTGTAAAATAATCGTTTTATAAGCATTTGTAAAAGGAGATGTTATAAAATAATTGGTTTATAATTGAGTTATAAAGTGAATAGGTTAATAAAGGAATTTATAAAAGGAGATGTTATAAAATAAATAGAAATGGAATTTATAAACGTTGTTTTATAAATCCGCAAACGACTTATTTTGATAAGTAAATTATGAATAATCCTTTTAAATGAAACCTATTAATGGAGTTATATTCACATTTTTGACTGTGAATAATCCTTTAAAATGAAATGAATAGAAGTGATGAAAGTTGTTAACATAGTATATTCACGTTTTTGGAATAGTGAATAATATGTTAAAGAAAATGTTTAGAATGTGATGTTTTAAATAGAATTAAAACGATCTAACGATATTTTAAAATGTGTTGAGATTCGAAACCATAGATTTCAACATTTATTGTTGAAATAGACGTTTTCGAGAAATAGAAGGAAATGATGGACTATAACACTGTTGTTATAGTAAATGATTTCCGAAAGGAAATGTTTTGTATAGTATTGGGATTTATATATCTATTTTAACTTCGAATCCCTATACTAGTGATTTTGGGTTGTCGTAACGATGTTTTACGCAACATCCGTTTTGGCCCAAATAAATATGTTTAAGAGAATGATTTCCTTAAAGAATGAAATATATACTTAATCTCGATTTAAGTATATTGAATATTTTCCAAGTGTTGAAAATAGATGGATTGAGAATTACTTAATAAATAAGTATGGAAATGTTTTTTCCAATATAAAGTGAATATTTTGAGAATTTATCTTTTTGAAGATAAATTGAAATGAATAATTGAAATCGTATATTCATAGATATTTTGAAATATAAATTCACTATGGAATTTATAAAAGAAAGGAGAACTTGTTTAAAAATAAATATTGATTTATTTTTTAAGTATTGAAAATAATATATCTTGTAAAGATATTTTGGAAAATAAATAATTTGAAAAATTATTTGGAAACTGGTGATGTTGTGCATATCCATTGATAGTTCAATAACCGACTATCAATATTTACCTTTGAATGGATAATTGATGTGATTTGTTTGAATTTGAATGCCACACTTATTTTTGAATAAGCGCTCACTATTCGGGTTAACCGGGAAAGGACCATGGGGTCGTATAACCCATTCCGAATATGTGATACGACGTTATGAATTGCATTTGAAGACCGGTGTTGAAGACCGGATCTTTTTGAAAGCGAAAGGACAACTCGTCGATTGTCTTTGCACCGAGTAGCTATGGTATAGAGACTCCCTATGTGATGGGAAGTCCGGACGTGATTAGAGATTATCCGGATTGCAAGGACTTCTTTGTAAGTGCCTTCGGTTCTGTTCGAGCCCGGAACAGACTTGTATGGATTGTATGTCTGACATTACAAGTTGAGATATAAAGCCGATTTCTTTCAAATATATTTCTGTTGGTGGCGGAGAATTTATTCTTTTAGCTTAACACCCTTCTCTGAGACGTACGAGCTCAGAGGTTATGTAGTTGAAGGTTATCAGCGATATATTCCCAATTTGGTAATGTGACATGCTGAGTGTTGCTGTGAAATGATCATTGTGTTGATTATTTGTGATAGGATCATTTGTTAGATCGTCTATCTTGGTGATCATTTCTATGATCATTTGTTGACCCAAAGCATGGCTTTTGTATAAAGTATGTTTTTGTGGACGAGACATCGTCGAGCCTCACAAACCGGTAATTGTCAGGACCCGATTCTTCGTCTTCCGAAAATTCGACATCGATACTCACTTTATCGACTGCCGAGTAATCGAACGACGGAAAACCGAACACTGAGGGTTTTAAGAAAAATTTAGGAAAAGAAAAAGGCAGAAGAAGAGAGAAGAAGGTAGAAGATGGAGGGAAAAGAGAATAGAACGGAACAGAAAACAACTGAACAATAACAGAATCTCACAATTCGCAGCGGAACAACATATAATAATAAATGAATAATCTTTACACAAAGAACTATATCAGTTTTTACATTACATCACATTTCATTACATCATATCATCAGAGTATACAACAACAACAACAAACAGTGCAGCGGAAAAAGAAATACTATATAAACTAGTAATACGCCATGCCATCCAGCTTGCCTCCAGCAACTCCAGCATATCCAGAATATCCTGATAAACCTAACTCTTAACTGCCCGTGTGGAAATTGGTGGGCACCCAGAGTTTAGGAAGGAAAACAATAAACTCCGAGTCAGTCATGTGACTGGTGTGAGAACTCAAAAACAGTTTATTTATCTTTAAAATCAAAAATAGAGGAATATTTTTAAAGTCAATTCGCAATGCTTTTAAAAATGAGACTACCATAAGACCTCCTGCCACACACACAATGCAAACGCAGACTTGGAGAAGATTTCTCCTTATGATAGTCAAAGATGCTTGATACGCATTTAAAAGAACATTTGATATTATTACTAGTGTATAGTGTAGGAAATTCATTTCGAAAGTAGAATATAAATCTTAGCCAGCATAGGTACCATTATATTATGCCTACTAATAGCTACCATATTAGATGGCAGGTTCTACAACTAAAACCGTACAAGTTTCGTATTGTTTCTTTGGATTTCCAACGAATGATCAGGCCAAGGAACTTCCCATTGCCACATGAGAATGCCTCTGGATGGACATCCCCGAGAACCAAACCGGATC
This sequence comes from Allium cepa, assembly GCA_030765085.1. Classification (NCBI taxonomy): domain Eukaryota; kingdom Viridiplantae; phylum Streptophyta; class Magnoliopsida; order Asparagales; family Amaryllidaceae; genus Allium; species Allium cepa. The sequence continues at coordinate 105,463,873 of CM060935.1, forward strand.
TCTACCAACACAAGGCCGGGTTACCCCTAACTGAGTAACAACTGACCGAATATGCCATCCCCCGGTCCTTTGGGACCTTTTCACCGAGCGCTCGTAATCAATTCACACAATCATAACAAAGTGTTTTCAACATGAGTAAGTATCTGGGCTCCATACCATGATACCACCCTTTTCCAGAAGGAAATGCACACATCCTAAAGGGCGCTACCCCTCATAACCTTGCTGCTTCTTTCCTGTTTTGACCATTCACGGGGTGTGAGGCTCGACGAAGTCACGTCCACAAAAACATACTTTATACAAAAGCCATGCTTTGGGTCAACAAATGATCATAGAAATGATCAACAAGATAGACGATCAAATAAACGATCCTATCACAAATAATCAACACAATGATCATTTCAGCAACACTCAGCATGTCACATTACTAAATTGGGAATATATCGCTGATAACTTCAACTATATAACCTCTGAGCTCGTACGTCTCAGAGAAGGGTGTTAAGCTAAAAGAATAAATTCTCCGCCACCAACAGAAATATATTTGAAAGAAATCGGCCTTATATCTCAACTTGTAATGTCAGACACACAATCCATACAAGTCTGTTCCGGGCTCGAACAAAACCGAAGGCACTTCTTCGAAGCCCTTGCAATCCGGGTATTCACAATCCCGATCGAATTTCCCATCACTTAAGGAATCTCCATACCAGGAGCTACCCAGTGCAGAGACAATCGATAGGTCATCCTATCGCTTTCACAAATACTCGGTCTTCAACATCGATCTTTAATGCAATTCACAACGACGTATCACATATTCGGAATGGGTTATACGACCCCATGGTCCTTTCCCGGTTAACCCGAATAGTGAGCGCTTATTCAAAAATAAGTGTGGCATTCACATTCAATCAAATCACATCAATTACCCATTCAAAGGGAAATATTGATAGTCGGTTATTGAACTATCAATGGATATGCACAACATCACCAGATTCCAAATAATTTTCCAAATTATTTATTTTCCAAAATATCTTCACTAGATATTAAATTTCAATGCTTCAAAAATAAATCAATATTTATTTTTCTAAACCAATCCCACTTTCTTTTATAAATTCCTTAGTGAATTTATATTCCCAAAATATCTGTGAATATACGTTTCAATTCGATTTCTAATATTCATTTTCAATTTATCTTCAAAAAGATAAATTCTCAAAATATTCACTTTATATCAGAAAACAATTCCATACTTATTAAAAGTAAGTAATTCACAAACCTATTTATTTTCAACACTTGGAAAATATTCAATATACTTAAATCGAGATTAAGTATATATTTCATTCTTTAAGGAAATCATTCTCTTAAACATATTTACTTGGGCCAAAACGAATGTTACGTAAAACATCGTTACAACGTCCCAAAATCACTAGTATAGGGATTTGAAATTAAATAGATATATAAATCCCAATACTATACAAAACATTTCCTTTCGGAAATCATTTACTATAACAACAGTGTTATAGTCTACCATTTCCTTTTATTTCTCGAAAACGTCTATTTCAACAATGAATGTTGAAATCTATGATTTTGAATCTCAACACATTTTAAAACATCGTTAGATCGTTTTAATTCAATTTAAACATCTCATTCAAAACAATTTTCTTTAACAAATTATTCACTATTCAAAAACGTGAATAAACTACGTTAACAAATTTCATCCCTTTATATATTTCATTTCAAAGGATTATTCACAGTTAAAAATGTGAATATAACTCCATTAATAGGTTTCAACAATTTACTTATCAAAATAAGTCGTTTGCGAATTTATAAAACAACGTTTATAAACTCCATTTCTAATTATTTTATAACAACTTCCTTTATAAATCTCCTTTATTAACCTATTCGATTATAAACTAAAGGTTCATATTATAAGTTAAATACTTATAATTTATTCGTTCACAAAAATCGTTCCTTTGAACTTCATAATTATAAATCTTATAACTTATAAGATTCAATTATTTATCCAAAACCATTCTTTTAATAACTTTATAAATTTATAAATCTTACTACTTATGAATTTCATTTATAACTTTACCATTTATAATTCTATAAATTTCATTCATTTATGAAATTCAATTTCATTTCATTCAAACACTTATAAAAACTCATTTTATAATGTCTATATTTCAATTTATAAATATCCATTTATAAATCTCTTAATATAAATCAATTTATATTATTCTTTAAAACGTCTCTAATCTCCTTTATTATTTCACCATTTTGATTCATAAAATAATTAAATTTCATAAATCCTATATTTAAACTTTTCACAATAAATTCTAAAATCCCGATTAAACTATTTTATAAAATCGTTAGCATCATATTCTCAAAAATCAGTTTTTTTACTATTTTTCTCAAAAATCATAATTTTTATAATATTAAAAATTATGACGTTTATTTATTTAAAATGGATCAATTCCAATTTTTTTTTATAAAACGTATACTTTCAAAAAATCACTTTAAAATCATTTTAAAATCCCAAAATCTGGGTCCAATGATGCTACACACCAAATAGTCAATCACGACAACAACGATATCATATATCGATATGATAATCCATCAAATATCAAAATATCTGAAATCAAACAAATACTGTTGAGGAATCCAGTTGGATCCCTCCAACCTGTTTTCCTGCATTCACAAACATTAGCACAATACTAATTTCGCTCCAGTACGAAATTATCGCGGTATATGGGATTATTAAATATTATCCGCTTAATAGACGGCGCAATAGGGTCTCATCCGCTAAACAAAAATGCGGAAAATCAATAACTCCAATATATACATATGCCAATATATATATATTGCTATTATATATATAATACCAATTTCACTGTTTATGAAATATTCGCGGTATATGTTTTTAATAAATAACATCCGCTTACTAACGGCGCATAATGTCTATTCTAACAATCAATAGATAACAATCATCATTCAAACATGCATTCAAATATTTTAAATCTAACTATTTAAAATAAAATCGAAACTGATTCGATTGAGTGAGAAGTTCTCACCTTGATTTTAATTCCGTTTTAGCGATTTATTTCGAATAAAATTAAACGGACGTTTAATTTTACCCAAAATTATCACTAACTCCAAACGACTCCAATCCAATTTCATCGCGTAGTGCTCGTCCATACGATTCCAACGCAACTGGTTTCGCGCGTTTTCGACCTCGTATGAAAAAGTTATGAATTTTTGAAGTTACACGATTTTATAACTTAAATTTACAACACAAACTTTAAAATTATAAACCTAAACTCATCACAGCCACATGATCCTTCCCCATTGAATCCAGGCCGTCCCCCCTTCATCTTCTTCACGTTCCTTTTCTACAGATCAAGGCCGCACCACCCAACCCATCAACAAGCAACTAGGGTTTTGATTTGCACCATCAATACTCAACTAAACCTCATCAAACCACTGCCATGTCGAAGCCCTTCGCGAGAGCTACCTCCACCACCAACCACCTGAAGTTCGGCCTGCTCTAGACTCCTCGAAATGCGTGCGAAATCTGCAGGTTTTGGCCCCAATTGCTCCCTCCACGTCGCTCCAAACACGATCATCACCGTATGGATCTCTAGCTCTCGCCTTGCTCTACAATGTTGCTGTTGAACACTTCGCGTGAATGTTAACGGATTGTGAGTGATTGAGGGAAGAAAGAGGAGAAATACTAGCCTTAGAAAATGTTAGAGGCGGCTGCAGTTAAAACTAGGGTTTTGTTTGTTTGTTTTTTTTTTTAGAGTGAGGGTGCCTATTTATAGAATTTCGAACGACACTATTCATCCTGGAAATTCCGAACTCCGATTTACGCGCCGTAACCAGCGTTTCTAGGGTTTACCCCGCGTTCCAGACACAATGGAACAGGTTTCGAAAGCTAATTCGGTCATCTGTGCGAGTTATGGCTACAAACATTCAATTTAAATTAAACCGATTTAAACTGATTTCTAGGCGTTTTAATTTGTACCGGACAAACGGTAAATCCAATTGACTTGAAATTTGAAACCTTACAATAATATAACATTACGGATCCGATGAAACTGGTTTCGTCGAAATCCGAGACTTTTTGAAAAATGGCTATTTTAACTCGCCAAATTAATATTAAAAATAAATCGATGCGTTTCGAGCTGCCACGATCAAACGATAGCTCCGATTGACACGAAAATCGAAACCCGGTAATTAACTAACTATTACGGATCCAATGGAACTAGTTTCGTTCAATTCTGAGACTGTTCAAAAATTGACTATTTTCACTAGTCGATTTTAATATTAAAATATTCAATTTTCACAAATTAACTTTAAATTCAATTTTAAAAGTTCTAAAATATCGTTCTAACTCCCATATGATAAAATAAAATTTTACAAATCATTTTCAATCATATTTAACTATATTTTCAATTATTTCCATAATTTAACATATTAAATTATCGATTTAATTATTCAATTAAATCCAATAATTCAAATAAAAATTTATTCGACTTATAAATTCACTTCTTAATATTTAAAATTAATTAAATATTCAAATTTTAATTAATAAAAATTCTGAGTCGTTACAATCTTTCCCCCTTAAAAGAATTTCGTCCTCGAAATTACAAGTAAGAAAAGTTACAGAATTTATTAATTTTCCATAAATCCATAGTTAAACTTCTTATAAAATCTTTACTAAGTTTTCAAATCATACTTAGTTATCTTTTCTAAAACAACTACTATTGTTTAACTTTCAATTGCAAATCAAAGTTATAGTTTTCAAAAAATTTCCAATTTTCTCAAATTTTTCTAACGCCTTAAATTTCCGGAAAAATTCGCCATAGTCTCCTTTGCGCGGCTCGATCCGGAAAAAAAATGACAGTATATATATCACAAATATACATCTCATCAAGTAATGAGGCATCCCGAAGGGAAAAAGTATAAAAGTACAGTATGTAATCCGAGATATGTACCTTATATTTTATTAGCAAGCATATACGGCTAATATAGCGCGAAAGCAAGCTCCAAATGCGAAGCAAACGCGATCCGCACCTACTAATTACTCAACAAATAACATGAGAACATGCATATAGACAATAGTATCGATATACAACATATATCTCCATAACAACTATATATGCTAACATAGCAAATGCAACAAAACAACAAATGCAAACATCAACCAACTATAATCCATAACCAACAAATATTCATTCATATTCTTATTAATATTCAATGAAATGGTTTTTAATTTAATCACATTTGTTTTATTAACAGTGGATGTTTTTACTAACATTCATTTTCAATTAGTTTATATTCACTAATCCATATTCAAGTTGGTTTACTTCCAAATCAAATTCAATTCTATTTAAGATTCATTTAACTTCCAATTGGATTTCAATTACTTTAGCTTCCAATTTCATTAACTCTATTTCATTAACACTTAATGAATTATATACAATCATCTAACAATCATATAACAACCAATGTATATTAAATACAACCAAATTCCTTTGCTTATATTCATTCAATTTTGGTTTAACACCATCACTTTCTATTGGTTTAATTAAATTGATTTTCATTAAATCTTTCAAATAACATTAGATTTTAATGAATTAACACTTAAAATTCATATTTCATATCAACTTAAATTTACATTTAATTGATTAATATTCAATCCATTCATTCAATTCAATTACAACAGTTGAATTTTATTTATATAACTTAAGTTCACATTTATTTAATCCACTTGATTATTTACTTCGATACCCAAATCAATTCCATTCAACAACACTTAAGTTATATTCCATTTAACTTTAAATTCATTTTTATTTATAACTCATATTCATAAATATATTCATATAGTTTCACTTCTTATATATATAAGTTTATTTCTCAATTGTAAATCACTTTAATTATAATTCAATTCTCATAATTCTTTTGCTTATACAATTATTCTTCAATTTAGATTATTCAAACAACTAAACAATCAACTTATATACACTTTAATAATTTTGAAAAATTATTCCTTTATATATAAAAATATAATCAAGGTAAAATTATTTCATTTACCCAATTTAAAAACAATATTATGTCGAATTGTTCTATTCAAGTGTTTAGAAACTCCTTCGGCATAGTTGTCGAGACCACGCTGACGAAGGTTCATATGCCACTCAACAAACCAATCATCACAATATAAAACAATTTTATATTCACTAACAAATACGCTCTCATAGCTATTATTACACTCAAACTCATTCTAGAGTACTACTGACTCTATCTCTAATGAGTAATACCCAACAGAACCATGGTTGTCGCTTAACCATAAGCTCTGATACCACATTGTCAGGACCCGATTCTTCGTCTTCCGAAAATTCGACATCGATACTCACTTTATCGACTGCCGAGTAATCGAACGACGGAAAACCGAACACTGAGGGTTTTAAGAAAAATTTAGGAAAAGAAAAAGGCAGAAGAAGAGAGAAGAAGGTAGAAGATGGAGGGAAAAGAGAATAGAACGGAACAGAAAACAACTGAACAATAACAGAATCTCACAATTCGCAGCGGAACAACATATAATAATAAATGAATAATCTTTACACAAAGAACTATATCAGTTTTTACATTACATCACATTTCATTACATCATATCATCAGAGTATACAACAACAACAACAAACAGTGCAGCGGAAAAAGAAATACTATATAAACTAGTAATACGCCATGCCATCCAGCTTGCCTCCAGCAACTCCAGCATATCCAGAATATCCTGATAAACCTAACTCTTAACTGCCCGTGTGGAAATTGGTGGGCACCCAGAGTTTAGGAAGGAAAACAATAAACTCCGAGTCAGTCATGTGACTGGTGTGAGAACTCAAAAACAGTTTATTTATCTTTAAAATCAAAAATAGAGGAATATTTTTAAAGTCAATTCGCAATGCTTTTAAAAATGAGACTACCATAAGACCTCCTGCCACACACACAATGCAAACGCAGACTTGGAGAAGATTTCTCCTTATGATAGTCAAAGATGCTTGATACGCATTTAAAAGAACATTTGATATTATTACTAGTGTATAGTGTAGGAAATTCATTTCGAAAGTAGAATATAAATCTTAGCCAGCATAGGTACCATTATATTATGCCTACTAATAGCTACCATATTAGATGGCAGGTTCTACAACTAAAACCGTACAAGTTTCGTATTGTTTCTTTGGATTTCCAACGAATGATCAGGCCAAGGAACTTCCCATTGCCACATGAGAATGCCTCTGGATGGACATCCCCGAGAACCAAACTGGATCTCTACCAACACAAGGCCGGGTTACCCCTAACTGAGTAACAACTGACCGAATATGCCATCCCCCGGTCCTTTGGGACCTTTTCACCGAGCGCTCGTAATCAATTCACACAATCATAACAAAGTGTTTTCAACATGAGTAAGCATCTGGGCTCCATACCATGATACCACCCTTTTCCAGAAGGAAATGCACACGTCCTAAAGGGCGCTACCCCTCATAACCATGCTGCTTCTTTCCTGTTTTGACCATTCACGGGGTGTGAGGCTCGACGAAGTCACGTCCACAAAAACATACTTTATACAAAAGCCATGCTTTGGGTCAACAAATGATCATAGAAATGATCACCAAGATAGACGATCAAATAAACGATACTATCACAAATAATCAACACAATGATCATTTCAGCAACACTCAGCATGTCACATTACCAAATTGGGAATATATCGCTGATAACTTAAACTATATAACCTCTGAGCTCGTACGTCTCAGAGAAGGGTGTTAAGCTAAAAGAATAAATTCTCCGCCACCAACAGAAATATATTTGAAAGAAATCGGCTTTATATCTCAACTTGTAATGTCAGACACACAATCCATACAAGTCTGTTCTGGGCTCGAACAAAACCGAAGGCACTTCTTACGAAGCCCTTGCAATCCGGGTATTCACAATCCCGATCGAATTTCCCATCACTTAAGGAATCTCTATACCAGGAGCTACCCAGTGCAGAGACAATCGATAGGTCATCCTATCGCTTTCACAAATACTCGGTCTTCAACACCGATCTTTAATGCAATTCACAACGACGTATCACATATTCGGAATGGGTTATACGACCCCATGGTCCTTTCCCGGTTAACCCGAATAGTGAGCGCTTATTCAAAAATAAGTGTGGCATTCACATTCAATCAAATCACATCAATTACCCATTCAAAGGGAAATATTGATAGTCGGTTATTGAACTATCAATGGATATGCACAACATCACCAGATTCCAAATAATTTTCCAAATTATTTATTTTCCAAAATATCTTCACTAGATATTAAATTTCAATACTTCAAAAATAAATCAATATTTATTTTTCTAAACCAATCCCACTTTCTTTTATAAATTCCTTAGTGAATTTATATTCCCAAAATATCTGTGAATATACGTTTCAATTCGATTTTTAATATTCATTTTCAATTTATCTTCAAAAAGATAAATTCTCAAAATATTCACTTTATATCAGAAAACAATTCCATACTTATTAAAAATAAGTAATTCACAAACCTATTTATTTTCAACACTTGGAAAATATTCAATATACTTAAATCGAGATTAAGTATATATTTCATTCTTTAAGGAAATCATTCTCTTAAACATATTTACTTGGGCCAAAACGAATGTTACGTAAAACATCGTTACAACGTCCCAAAATCACTAGTATAGGGATTTGAAATTAAATAGATATATAAATCCCAATACTATACAAAACATTTCCTTTCGGAAATCATTTACTATAACAACAGTGTTATAGTCTACCATTTCCTTTTATTTCTCGAAAACGTCTATTTCAACAATGAATGTTGAAATCTATGATTTCGAATCTCAACACATTTTAAAACATCGTTAGATCGTTTTAATTCAATTTAAACATCTCATTCAAAACAATTTTCTTTAACAAATTATTCACTATTCAAAAACGTGAATAAACTACGTTAACAAATTTCATCCCTTTATATATTTCATTTCAAAGGATTATTCACAGTTAAAAAAGTGAATATAACTCCATTAATAGGTTTCAACAATTTACTTATCAAAATAAGTCGTTTGCGAATTTATAAAACAACGTTTATAAACTCCATTTCTAATTATTTTATAACAACTTCCTTTATAAATCTCCTTTATTAACCTATTCGATTTATATTTCAATTATAAACTAAAGGTTCATATTATAAGTTAAATACTTATAATTTATTCGTTCACAAAAATCGTTCCTTTGAACTTCATAATTATAAATCTTATAACTTATAAGATTCAATTATTTATCCAAAACCATTCTTTTAATAACTTTATAAATTTATAAATCTTACTATTTATGAATTTCATTTATAACTTTACCATTTATAATTCTATAAATTTCATTCATTTATGAAATTCAATTTCATTTCATTCAAACACTTATAAAAACTCGTTTTATAATGTCTATATTTCAATTTATAAATATCCATTTATAAATCTCTTAATATAAATCAATTTATATTATTCTTTGAAATGTCTCTAATCTCCTTTATTATTTCACCATTTTGATTCATAAAATAATTAAATTTCATAAATCCTATATTTAAACTTTTCACAATAAATTCTAAAATCCCGATTAAACTATTTTATAAAATCGTTAGCATCATATTCTCAAAAATCAGTTTTTTTACTATTTTTCTCAAAAATCATAATTTTTATAATATTAAAAATTATGACGTTTATTTATTTAAAATGGATCAATTCCAATTTTTTTTTATAAAACGTATACTTTCAAAAAATCACTTTAAAATCATTTTAAAATCCCAAAATCTGGGTCCAATGATGCTACACACCAAATAGTCAATCACGACAACAACGATATCATATATCGATATGATAATCCATCAAATATCAAAATATCTGAAATCAAATAAATACTGTTGAGGAATCCAGTTGGATCCCTCCAACCTGTTTTCCTGCATTCACAAACATTAGCACAATACCAATTTCGCTCCAGTACGAAATTATCGCGGTATATGGGATTATTAAATATTATCCGCTTAATAGACGGCGCAATAGGGTCTCATCCGCTAAACAAAAATGCGGGAAATCAATAACTCCAATATATACATATGCCAATATATATATATATATATTGCTATTATATATATAATACCAATTTCACTGTTTATGAAATATTCGCGGTATATGTTTTTAATAAATAACATCCGCTTACTAACGGCGCATAATGTCTATTCTAACAATCAATAGATAACAATCATCATTCAAACATGCATTCAAATATTTTAAATCTAACTATTTAAAATAAAATCGAAACCGATTCGATTGAGTGAGAAGTTCTCACCTTGATTTTAATTCCGTTTTAGCGATTTATTTCGAATAAAATTAAACGGACGTTTAATTTTACCCAAAATTCTCACTAACTCCAAACGACTCCAATCCAATTTCATCGTGTAGTGCTCGTCCATACGATTCCAACGCAACTGGTTTCGCGCGTTTTCGACCTCGTATGAAAAAGTTATGAATTTTTGAAGTTACACGATTTTATAACTTAAATTTACAACACAAACTTTAAAATTATAAACCTAAACTCATCACAGCCACATGATCCTTCCCCATTGAACCCAGGCCGTCCCCCCCTTCATCTTCTTCACGTTCCTTTTCTACAGATCAAGGCCGCACCACCCAACCCATCAACAAGCAACTAGGGTTTTGATTTGCACCATCAATACTCAACTAAACCTCATCAAACCACTGCCATGTCGAAGCCCTTCGCGAGAGCTACCTCCACCACCAACCACCTGAAGTTCGGCCTGCTCTAGACTCCTCGAAATGCGTGCGAAATCTGCAGGTTTCGGCACCAATTGCTCCCTCCACGTCGCTCCAAACACGATCATCACCGTATGGATCTCTAGCTCTCGCCTTGCTCTACAATGTTGCTGTTGAACACTTCGCGTGAATGTCAACGGATTGTGAGTGATTGAGGGAAGAAAGAGGAGAAATACTGGCCTTAGAAAATGTTAGAGGCGGCTGCAGTTAAAACTAGGGTTATGTTTGTTTTTTTTTTTTTAGAGTGAGGGTGCCTATTTATAGAATTTCGAACGACACTATTCATCCCGGAAATTCCGAACTCCGATTTACGCGCCGTAACCAGCGTTTCTAGGGTTTACCCCGCGTTCCGGACACAATGGAACAGGTTTCGGAAGCTAATTCGGTCATCTGTGCGAGTTATGGCTACAAACGTTCAATTTAAATTAAACCGATTTAAACCGATTTCTAGGCGTTTTAATTTGTACCGGACAAACGGTAAATCCAATTGACTTGAAATTTGAAACCTTACAATAATATCACATTACGGATCCGATGAAACTAGTTTCGTCGAAATCCGAGACTTTTTGAAAAATGGCTATTTTAACTCGCCAAATTAATATTAAAAATAAATCGATGCGTTTCGAGCTGCCACGATCAAACGATAGCTCCGATTGACACGAAAATTGAAATCCGGTAATAACTAACTATTACGGATCCAATGGAACTATTTTTGTTCAATTCTGAGACTGTTCAAAAATTGACTATTTTCACTAGTCGATTTTAATATTAAAATATTCAATTTTCACAAATTAACTTTAAATTCAATTTTAAAAGTTCTAAAATATCGTTCTAACTCCCATATGATAAAATAAAATTTTACAAATCATTTTCAATCATATTTAACTATATTTTCAATTATTTCCATAATTTAACATATTAAATTATCGATTTAATTATTCAATTAAATCCAATAATTCAAATAAAAATTTATTCGACTTATAAATTCACTTCTTAATATTTAAAATTTAATTAAATATTCAAATTTTAATTAATAAAAATTTTGGGTCGTTACAGTAATGGTCGAAACAGGAATTGTGCGGCAAGGTTTTCAGGGATCGCTTCCCTAGGGTATGACCATTCCTTCTGGAAAAGGGTAGTATCATGGTATGGATCCCAGATACTTACTCATGTTGAAACACTTATTATTATGGTGTGATGTTGGTTAGAGAGCTCTCGTTTAAAGGTTCCAAAGGACCGAGGGTGGCATATCTGAGGGTTTGTAATATCCCTTGGGAAAAGGGATTCCCGGCTTTGTTTAGCGGAGAACGGTTGGTTCTCGGGGCGTCCTTCCAGAGGCGTTTCTATGTGGCAATGGGAAGTTCCTTGGCCTGACCATTTGTTGGAAAATCCATTCTTCAAAATACGAGCCTTGTACGGTATTAGTTGTATTACCTGCCATCTACTTATGGTGGCGCCCCACTGTTTGGATGGTAGCTATAGTAGGCATAGTTCGAAATGTCTATGTCGGCTAAGATTTATATCTTTATTTTCGAAATGAATTTTCTCTACACTATGCACTAGTAATAATATAAAATGTTCTTTTAAATGCGTATCAAGCATCCTTGACTATCATAAGGAGAAATCTCCTCCGATTCTGCGTTTGCATTGTGTGTGTGTGCGGGAGGCCTTATGGTAGTCTCATTCTTAAAAGCATTGCGAATTGACTTTAAAAATATTCCTCTATTTTTGATTTTAAAGATAAATAAACTGTTTTGAGTTCTCACACCAGTCACATGACTGACTCGGAGTTTATTGTTTTCCTTCCTAAACTCTGGGTGCCCACCAATTTCCACACGGGCAGTAAAGAGTTAGGTTTATCAGGATATTCTGGATATTCTGGAGTTGCTGGAGGCAAGAGGGATGGCATGGCGTATTACTAGTTTATATAGTATTTCTTTTCCGCTGCACTATTAGTTGATTGTTGTTGTTGTACACTCTGATGATATGATATAATTAAAATGTGATGTAATGTAATAACTGATATAGTTCTTTGTTTAAAGATTATTCATTTATTATTATATGTTGTTCCACTGCGAATTGTGAGATTCTGATGTTGTTCTGTTATTTCTTTCAGTTCCGTTCTATTTTCCTTTCTCTCTATCTTCTATCTTTTTCCGTCCTCTTTTCTTCTTTTCTTCTTTCTTAAAACCCTAATGGTTCGTATTTCCGTTCATCTTGAGTTAATCTATGGAGATTAGTGTCACTTCAAGGGGTACGGAAAATCGGACTATTACATCAACTTAGGCCTGTCAAACGTGTTGGTTGGATCGAAATAGGTTGGATCGAGTTTGACCCAACTTATTTATGACCCACTCTTTTTTATCCACTTATGACACAATCCATTTATGAACCAACCCGTTTGATAAGCGGTTTACCAATTTAACCCATTTAAAATTTAAATTTGATTTTATTAATAAAATCCAAATAAATATAAAATAATTCTAATTCCAATTTTTATGTTTTGAATTGTGATAAAAAAATAAAATTCTAATTCTAATTTTTATCAAAATTCAAATATGAAGATGTGGTAGCCTATTATTTTCTAAGCACAACTATCAGTCCGCTTGGAAAACTACAATGTGCATTCATAAGGTGAAGTATCCGAGTGTTACATATTGTCCATAATTTAGGTGGGAGTTTATCAGTCGAAGTCTCGCCTCATTCCGAGTTAGTATGAAGAAGTTATTGCAGTCTGAACAAAAAAATAACGGCTTCTGCACTAGGTGAAGTTCAAAATATGAGGATGTAGTGGTCTGTTATTTTCTAAGTACAACTGTCAGTCCCCTTGGAGAACTACAGTGTGCATTCACATAATGAAGTGTTCGAGTGTTACATATTGTCCGTAATTTAAATGGGAGTCAATCGGTCGAAATCTCGCCTGATTTCAAGTCAATATGAAGAAGTTTTGCAGTCCGAACAAAAAAATATCGGCTTCTGCACTAGGCGGAGTTCATATATGGGGCTGTAATAGCCTGTTATTTTCTAAGTACAACTGTCACTCTGTAACAATCCTGTATTTTTTAATTATTTTATTGTATATTTTAATTATTTTTAATGTAAGATTTTGATTTAAAAACTTATTTTACTTATTTGAAATGATTAAATTTATTATTTAAATATAATCTTGATTTTTATGAGTTATAATTCCAAAGTTGTGTAAGTTGAATATTTGCCTGAAATGCTGATTTTGGTCAAAATAGTCAAACTGTGACTTTCAACTTAAAATTTTAAAAGTTTAAAATTTTATTTTTTTTTCATTTATTTAAAGACTTTGACTTTTGTTTTCTTAAAAATCTAATTTTGGAAATTTTCTTGAAATGATTTCTGATCATTTGTCCAAATAAAAATAAACAATGTCTGAAAATTTGATTTTGATAAAAAGTGTAACTTTAATAGAAATTCTAAATTTTATAATTCTAAAGGAAAAAAATTCATCTTGAACTGTATACAATTGTGTAACATTTGTTTCACTTTTGTTTTGGCCAGATTTGTTGTATACTTTTTTAAAAAAAAAGTTAGTAATAATTAGTGTGAAACGGGAAATAAACTTTACATTTCTTTTACATAAGTTTACATCTGTTTCTTAACTTTATATTTAACAATCAATTGGATGAAGCTAAATCAAATGTTATTAATTATGGTATAATAGCTATTAAATTTTGGTTTAAAGTGATGGTTTATTTTTCCTAATAGAAACGTTAGTATTTTAAATTTATTTAATAAGAGAAACAAAATAATTTGTACGTTACTTTGGACATATATTTAATTGTTGCTCTTGCCTTTTCGCTATCTACTTGATTTTTTTCTTGCGTTAACAATGCAAAGTTTTCAGCCGTATATTCTCTTTTGAGAATCCAAAATCTTGCTCAAATCTTGCCTTAAATCATTTCCGTGTGTGAATTATTTCTTTCCCTCTTGCCTCCCATACGTTTCCACCTATTGGATAGAATTAAATTGCATCTACCGTTCAAGCATTTTACTCTTGCCTGCCCTCTACATAAATTAGTGAGCAAATGTTAATATATATTTCACGTTCAAAAGTTTCATACCACAAATTATTCATTTTGCTTCCATCAAAATTTGCGTGAGCATCTCCTGAAGGTATGAACCGGCGCATGCTTTTCCTTTCATTTTTTTCTCTTTTTTCTTTCTTTCTTCTTTTCACTCTTGTTTTATTTCACTTGTTCTCCTTTCATTGTTTTGCTTTATCCTATTGCCTGCCGCCGTGCTTGGCCATTCACCATATTTTTCCGACCCTACCCATGCCAGACCACCGAGCCTTGTTTGAGAAAAAAAAGGAATGAAAAAAATTCCATTTTTGTCGCCTTTGTATTTTGTTTGTGAAGTAATATTGCCACCGAGCCTTGTTTTGAAAAAAAGGGGGAAATGAAAAAAAAAGTTGCTTTTGTCACTTTGTATTTTTGAAGTTATAATCTATTTTTCCACTGGCCCTTGTTCTGGAAAAAAGAAATGAGAAAAAAAATTTTGTTTTGTCACCTCTGTAATTTGGCATTCTAGTCTATATTCCCTCTGCCCTTTTGTTTGAAAAAAAAAGAAATGAACAAAATTTGTTTTGTCACCTTTGTTTTGAAGTTATAGTCTATTTTAAAAGTGGTCTTGTATTTTTGAAGTCATAGTTTATTTTGTTTTTATAAAATTAAATAGAAAAGGAAATTTGAAAGGCCTTAAGCTTTCTATCTTTCTATGGGCCTTTATAGTCCACCCTTTTACTTTTAACCTAACCTTTCACCAATTAACCCTAACACCTCCTCATATCATCTCCTACCACTTCACATTTTTGTGCTTGCCATGCCTTTGTGATGCCAAACCAGATCCTTTTCCACCTGAAAACATGTGTGGCCTAGCCCTAAGCATGTATGGCCGAGCATACATGGAGTTGTGGTCAAGCAAAAGTGGTTGAAAAGCTTGGTAATGTCATTTGTTGCTTCTACTTTTCTATTGTTCAACAAATCTTTATATTGTATGCATATGTTTATATGGTCTTGTTTATTTGTTGTATACAAGATCATTATCAAGGCTTTCCATTCATTCAATTCAAATCGTGTTTGTCGGGCTTTTGGAATCGCTCTTGTGTTTGTTGTTTTGGTCTCTAGCTTCGAAAAGGTGAGTCTTTCTCACTCTGACATATATACTTATGAAAAGTGGATTGATGACAAGTGTTTAGTAATGTAAAATGTTTATGCAAGTTAATGATGATCATATGATATGCTATGTCGTGTTATTACCATGTTAAAACTGTTAATTTTCACCTGACATCTGATACATGACTGTATATTGTGATATTGACATTATATATATTATTTTTGTATATGATCACACTGCAAGTTCCCTGTTAGGATAAAAAATCATTATGGGCTGAAATGATAGGCCTGAGTTATTTTATTTATTTATTTAAACTTGGGATTGCGGGTATGAAATGATAGAACCCGGATTTTTACCTTTTAAACTGCGGATTGAAATGATACATATCCGTATCACTTGACCTAGGTTAGAAAATTATATACAGACCCGTGGTTATTCTATAAAGTGCTTTGAATATTTTAAGTATTTTAAAAATATAAAATTATGAAATTTGATTTAAATAGATTTTAAAAGGTTTTAAAATAAATAAATTATGATTTTTCTATGTGTTAAAAATGTAATTTATGAATGGATTAACTGGATTTTGAAATATAACTTGTGTTTGAAATTTGGAATTTTGACTAAATATGATATTTAAGTTACATGAATAAAATGGACTTTAATTTTATTTGGAAATGGTAAATATGATAAATTGATTTATATTTGAATTTAAGTGATTTACTAAAGAATTATTGATTTTCTATAAATTTAAGTGGTTGAATAAATGACTGTTGAAAATGAAATTTTAAAATATAACTTGACTTGAAAATGTGAAATTTGAGTTTTAACTAAAGATGTTAAATTAATCAAATAAACTGGAAGTTTAGTTAAATTTGTAAAATGGTAATATAAATCTGAAACGTATAGGATTTAATTTATGAAAGAAACGTATAGGTTTTAATTTATGAAAGAAACGTATAGGGTTTAATTTATGAAAGAAACGTATAGGTTTTAATTTATGAAAGAAACGTATACGGTTTAATTTATGAAAGAAACGTATAGGTTTTAATTTATGAAAGAAACGTATAGGGTTTAATTTATGAAAGAAACGTATAGGGTTTAATTTATGAAAGAAACGTATAGGTTTTAATTTATGAAAGAAACGTATAGGTTTTAATTTATGAAAGAAACATATAGGTTTTAATTTATGAAAGAAACGTATAGGTTTTAATTTATGAAAGGAACGTATAGGGTTTAATTTATGAAAGAAACGTATAGGGTTTAATTTATGAAAGAAACGTATAGGGTTTAATTTATGAAAGAAACGTATAGGGTTTAATTTATGAAAGGAACGTATAAGTTTTAATTTATGAAAGAAACGTATAGATTTTAATTTATGAAAGAAACGTATAGGTTTTAATTAATGAAGGAACGTATGGTGTTCCAATTAATGATAGGAACATGTAAATTCCTAATTAATGAAAGAAGGTATAAGTTTTAATTAATGAAAGAAACGTATAAGTTTTTAATTAATGAAAGAAACGTGTAAAGTCCTAATTAATGAGAGAACATGAAAGTTTTAATTAATGCAAGAACATGTAAAGTTTTAATTAAGAAAGAAACATGTAAAGTTTTAAGTAGTGTGGTATTTATTTAATTAATTAATGTTCATTATTGTAATAGCAATATAAAATTTAAAACGTACATTTGACACGTAGATTTTAATCAGTGTAATGGTGTATTTTAAATTGATTAAAATGATAAATGTTACTTATTGTAATAATAATGTAAGTTAATAAGGTGCTTTTAACTTAACATAAGAATTTCGGTTTAAATTGTATATTACAGTAAGAAAGTTTATTTAACTATAAGGCTATGATAAATTGACATGTTAAAATTTTAAGCTTATCAATACTTTGATTATATACAATGTAAAGTGGAAAGTAGTACATTCCAAAAATGCTATGATTCCTTAAGGTAACATTTCCAAAATGCTATGATAATTTAAAGGAATATTTCAAGTTTAATAAATTTAAAGAAATATTCAATGATTTGAAAATTTGGGTTTTATTTGAATGATATAATATTGAATTATTTTTGAAATGGAAATGATACAATTGTGATATTGTTTTGAAATGAGTATGATATTTTGGTCTTGGAAGTATAAATTATTTTAAATAAATATCCATGGGTTATAATAACGATTGGTTTTTAAAGAGACCGGGATCGGATATTGTCTTATAGCCGGCCAATACCGAAAACCACTTTAACAACTGTGTACGTGGTGGAGATTTCAGAATGAAGTAGGATGGTGGCGACGTTCTCGAGGTATATTACGTGGACCCAACTCCCGTGAGTTGGCATATATGACTAAAACAGGAGCTATAGCGGGCTACAAAAGGGTCGCACCCTTTCATCGAGCATGCTCCATCGGAAACTATTTTATTACTGTTGTGATTCGATTCGGTGGCGCCACTTTGATTCGGGGGTAATGTTCGAGGTGGGCAGAAGCTGCTGGCTTGCCGTCACCACCGGTCCGGGAGTGCAAACGGTGTATCCACCCTGGCATTGCCTCGCGTGCCATGTCATATCCTTATATCGAGCCCACTACGATTTTGGTTTTAAAGATCCGACCGCGTTAAGGTTCACCATCCCCTTAACGCTATTTTCTATATGATTATACTTTACTGATTAAACACTACCGTATATAGCATATATTACTACATAGTAAATAGTTTAACGGATCCTTAGAGGATGGGCGGTCCCAAGCATCCTTTAAGTTACTGATGCATTTTGTTACTGTTCACTTGAGTTGATTTACAGTTTATAAGTATTTATGTCCTGACTTGAGGGTTTTGTGTTTTGCTTTACGCTCGGGTCAGATTGAGTGAGTTAGCATTCCAGATTCACCTTCGGCGTTGGAGCTTTCCTTGAAGATCCAGCCTTCTATTTTGTTTCAGCATCCAGTGTTTCAGTGATGTATCTTGTTACTCTTCTGTTGTATCTTATTTAACTCTGATGTATCTCATATTTATATAGTAGCTTCATGAACTACTATCCCTTTTTCTTCCGCTGCATTTTTATATACTCTGTGTCTGTGATCTGTGATTTTATTTACTGTATATTCTGAGATTTGCCAAATTTTTATTTACAACACGGTATTTTGAGCTATCCAATTCCGGCATGAGTGTCTATCTATACACTTATAATGGATGCGAATGGTTGAAAATATCGGGTCGTTACAGTTGGTATCAGAGCTTTGGTTAGCTCTAGGCAAAACTCAGCATATGGAGTAGATGTATTTACAGAATCACTTTCATTCGAGTTGAATCTCTCTCTTTTGACTCGATTCCTTTGAATTTTGGAACGTTCCCTGCGGTTCCAAAAATCCATTCTTATTCCCCGCTACTCATCTTCACTTGATTCTGGAGTATCCCATAACTCCACTTCGAATGATCTTTATAGTGAATTGGCGGTCCCGCCAATCTCAAAAATGTTCTTGTAAAAGGAGTGAAACTCCTTTACAACAGCATCGATTGACCAAAATTTTTATATCCTCGGTTTAGATGCTAGTATCTCCTATTATCCCAAACTCTATCTTTTGAGGTCGAATGTAGATTTACCCCAGAAAATCCACTTCGATCTTATACTTTAAGTCACGGTTGACCCGATTAAGGTTGCCTGTGATTTATTTTAGCTTATCCGCCTCCCTACTCTGTATTTAATCATCTTATCTTTTGTTTCCAACATATTTTCAAATATTTTGAATTGTATTTGTCAATCTATATTTTGTTTATATATTGTGTTGTTTGAGTTGTTGATGTTGAGTTGGGTTTCCGATCGATTCGTCTGATCAACGCTATTGATAGGATTTCTAAAACACTTTGACAGAACAAACTGACACGATATTATTTTAAAATTTGGTTAATGAAATAAAATTTTGATATATATATATATATATATTATGGAACTTAATAAAATGATTCAAATTGATAATTTAAATGATAATACTTGATTTATCATTTATTGTTCTATAAATGAATTTATAAATAATTGTTTATAAATTTATATGGAAACTTAAATGAATTTAGAAAAAGAAATTTGAGAATTTAATTTCCGATGGTTCCAAACCTTTTGTTTAAAAGTTTAAAGGGATATAATATTTAAAATATTTTCAAATAGAAATTTGTTTCCAAAGAATTTTAAGTTTAAAATTAGTACTCTTCTCTTTGTCGCTGGAAAATAACTTCGGTGATGACTGCAGCATCATCGACGTTCATTTTTGAGTTTCGAAGTGAAGAGACTGTTCTGTAGTCTTGCTACAGCTTTGTTTTGGGAAATTAAATTGATTTGAATTTATAAAATATGACTTAATTTATAATATATATAGATATATGACTGAAATTTGATTTGACATATTATATATATATTATTACTTATCTCTAAATGGTTTGAAGAAATCGGAAATTTAATTCTTAAATTTTATTTTTAACAATAATTTCAATTATAAAAAGAAAATCGATTTTTTTTGGATAAATGATTAAACTTGAGATAATTGAATTGGAAAGTTTTATTTGTATGACACAATTCCATTCCAATATAACTTACCTTAATTTCAGAAGTTAACAATGTAATTGGGTAATATACAATATAAAAAGATTTTATAAATAAAATTTTGGTGGTTATAATAAATGTTATACACTTAAATTTTAATTATAAAATGATGATTAACAGAGGTAAATATAATAAAGGGTAATTGAATAACTTACAATAAAATGATGTTAAAAGAACTAAGAATAAAAGAAAGCAGTTATAATAAGTGTAAGTATATTGAACATGAGTGATAAATATATTGAGAGGAATAAATTTAATTTTTATTAGGAATAAAGAAGAATAAAATTTATTAAATACATTGTGAGTGTAATAAATGATTATTTTTCTAACCCATGGTTTTAAAAAAAAATTGTTAATTTAAGATGATTGGATAATAAGATAATGAAATTTGAGATAGTTAAGATTTATGTAACTTGTGTAAAAGTTTATTTTCTATTTAAGTTGAAATCTCCATGCTCTCAAATTCATTTTTTTATTTTGTTTTTCAAACTATCTTTTGGTTGTTCTTATCGTCCTCATCTTGCTATAGACTGGTATATGCATCTTTCTATGATCTTTCTGTTTAGAAATCTTTCTATAATTTTTGATAATCTCCACCTTGTAAAACTTACCTATAACAACAGTTATCAGGTATAACTTCAATCTTCTTGTCATCTTATCTTAATCCTATTTCACTCTATCTTTTCTGTGCCCTTCCATACCTCATTCCTTTTCGGGGACGAAAAGTTTTGAGTGGGGGAGAGTGTAACAACCCTGTATTTTGTAATTATTTTATTGTATATTTTAATTATTTTTAATGTAAGATTTTGATTTAAAAACTTATTTTACTTATTTGAAATGATTAAATTTATTTAAATATAATCTTGATTTTTATGAGTTATAATTCCAAACTTTTGTAAGTTGAATATTTGCCTGAAATGCTGATTTTGGTCAAAATAGTCAAACTGTGACTTTCAACTTAAAATTTTAAAAGTTTAAAATTTTAATTTTTTTTCATTTATTTAAAGACTTTGGCTTTTGTTTTCTTAAAAATCTAATTTTGGAAATTTTCTTGAAATGATTTCTGATCATTTGTCCAAATAAAAATAAACAATGTTTGAAAATTTGATTTTGATAAAAAGTG
This sequence comes from Allium cepa, assembly GCA_030765085.1. NCBI lineage: Eukaryota > Viridiplantae > Streptophyta > Magnoliopsida > Asparagales > Amaryllidaceae > Allium > Allium cepa. The sequence goes on from CM060935.1 coordinate 105,485,619, forward strand.
TAACTTTAATAGAAATTCTAAATTTTATAATTCTAAAGGCAAAATTTTCATCTTGAACTGTATACAATTGTGTAACATTTGTTCCACTTTTGTTTTGGTCAGATTTGTTGTATACTTTTTTTTTTAAAAAAAAGTTAGTAATAATTAGTGTGAAACGGGAAATAAACTTTACATTTCTTTTACATATGTTTACATCTGTTTCTTAACTTTATATTTAACAATCAATTGGATGAAGCTAAATCAAATGTTATTAATTATGGTATAATAGCTATTAAATTTTGGTTTAAAGTGATGGTTTATTTTTCCTAATAGAAACGTTAGTATTTTAAATTTATTTAATAAGAGAAACAAAATAATTTGTACGTTACTTTGGGCATATATTTAATTGTTGCTCTTGCCTTTTCGTTATCTATTTGATTTTTTTCTTGCGTTAACAATGCAAAATTTTCAGCCGTATATTCTCTTTTGAGAATCCAAAATCTTGCTCAAATCTTGCCTTAAATCATTTCCGTGTGTGAATTATTTCTTTCCCTCTTGCCTCCCATACGTTTCCACCTATTGGATAGAATTAAATTGCCTCTACCATTCAAGCATTTTACTCTTGCATGCCCTCTACATAAATTAGTGACCAAATGTTAATATATATTTCACGTTCAAAAGTTCCATACCACAAATTATTCATTTTGCTTCCATCAAAATTTGTGTGAGCATCTCCTGAAGGTATGAACCGGCGCATGCTTTTCCTTTCATTTTTTTTCTCTTTTTTCTTTCTTTTTTTGTTTTCACTCTTGTTTTGTTTCATTTGTTCTCCTTTCATTGTTTTGCTTTATCCTATTGCCTGCCACCGTGCTTGGCCATTCACCATATTTTTCTGACCCTACCCATGCCAGACCACCGAGCCTTGTTTGAGAAAAAAAAGGAATGAAAAAAATTCCATTTTTGTCGCCTTTGTATTTTGTTTTTGAAGTAATATTGCCACCGAGCCTTGTTTTGAAAAAAAGGGGAAATGAAAAAAAAAGTTGCTTTTGTCACTTTGTATTTTTGAAGTTATAATCTATTTTTCCACTGGCCCTTGTTCTGGAAAAAAGAAATGAGAAAAAAAAAATTGTTTTGTCACCTCTGTAATTTGGCATTTTAGTCTATATTCCCTCTCCCCTTTTGTTTGAAAAAAAAAATGAACAAAATTTGTTTTGTCACCTTTGTTTTGAAGTTATAGTCTATTTTAAAAGTGGTCTTGTATTTTTGAAGTCATAGTTTATTTTGTTTTTATAAAATTAAATAGAAAAGGAAATTTGAAAGGCCTTAAACTTTCTATCTTTCTATGGGCCTTTATAGTCCACCCTTTTACTTTTAACCTAACCTTTCACCAATTAACCCTAACACCTCCTCATATCATCTCCTACCACTTCACATTTTTGTGCTTGCCATGCCTTTGTGATGCCAAACCAGATCCTTTTCCACCTGAAAACATGTGTGGCCTAGCCCTAAGCATGTATGGCCGAGCATACATGGAGTTGTGGTCAAGCAAAAGTGGTTGAAAAGCTTGGTAATGTCATTTGTTGCTTCTACTTTTCTATTGTTCAACAAATCTTTATAGTGTATGCATATGTTTATATGGTCTTGTTTATTTGTTGTATACAAGATCATTATCAAGGCTTTCCATTCATTCAATTCAAATCGTGTTTGTCGTGCTTTTGGAATCGCTCTTGTGTTTGTTGTTTTGGTCTCTACCTTCGAAAAGGTGAGTCTTTCTCACTCTGACATATATACTTATGAAAAGTGGATTGATGACAAGTGTTTAGTAATGTAAAATGTTTATGCAAGTTAATGATGATCATATGATATGCTATGCCTGTTATTACCATGTTAAAACTGTTAATTTTCACCTGACATCTGATACATGACTGTATATTGTGATATTGACATTGTTTATATTATTTCTGTATATGATCACACTGCAAGTTCTCTGTTAGGATAAAAAATCATTATGGGCTGAAATGATAGGCCTGAGTTATTTTATTTATTTAAACTTGGGATTGCGGGTTTGAAATGATAGAACCCGGATTTTTACCTTTTAAACTGCGGATTGAAATGATACATATCCGTATCACTTGACCTAGGTTAGAAAACTATATACAGACCCGTGGTTATTCTATAAAGTGCTTTGAATATTTTAAGTATTTTAAAAATATAAAATTATGAAATTTGATTTAAATAGATTTTGAAAGGTTTTAAAATAAATAATTTATGATTTTTCTATGTGTTAAAAATGTAATTTATGAATGGATTAACTGGATTTTGAAATATAACTTATGTTTGAAATTTGGAATTTTGACTAAATATGATATTTAAGTTACATGAATAAAATGGACTTTAATTTTATTTGGAAATGGTAAATATGATAAATTGATTTATATTTGAATTTAAGTGATTTATTAAAGAATTATTGATTTTCTATAAATTTAAGTGGTTGAATAAATGACCGTTGAAAATGAAATTTTAAAATATAACTTGACTTGAAAATGTGAAATTTGAGTTTTAACTAAAGATGTTAAATTAATCAAATAAAATGGAAGTTTAGTTAAATTTGTAAAATGGTAATATAAATCTGAAACGTATAGGTTTTAATTTATGAAAGAAATGTATAGGTTTTAATTTATGAAAGAAACGTATAGGGTTTAATTTATGAAAGAAACGTATAGGTTTTAATTTATGAAAGAAACGTACAGGTTTTAATTTATGAAAGAAACGTATAGGGTTTAATTTATGAAAGAAACGTATATGTTTTAATTTATGAAAGAAACGTATAGGGTTTAATTTATGAAAGAAACGTATAGGGTTTAATTTATGAAAGAAACGTATACGGTTTAATTTATGAAAGAAACGTATATGGTTTAATTTATGAAAGAAACGTATAGGTTTTAATTTATGAAAGAAACGTATAGGTCTTAATTTATGAAAGAAACGTATAGGTCTTAATTTATGAAAGAAACGTATAGGTCTTAATTTATGAAAGAAACGTATAGGTTTTAATTTATGAAAGAAACGTATAGGGTTTAATTTATGAAAGAAACGTATAGGTTTTAATTTATGAAAGGAACGTATAGGTTTTTATTTATGAAAGGAATGTATAGGTTTTGATTTATGAAAGAAACGTATAGGGTTTAATTTATGAAAGGAACGTATAGGTTTTAATTTATGGAAGAAACGTATAGGTTTTAATTTATGAAAGAAACGTATAGGTTTTAATTAATGAAAGAACGTATGGTGTTCTAATTAATGATAGGAACATGTAAATTCCTAATTAATGAAAGAAGGTATAAGTTTTAGTTAATGAAAGAAACGTATAAGTTTTTAATTAATGAAAAAAACGTGTAAAGTCCTAATTAATGAGAGAACATGAAAGTTTTAATTAATGCAAGAACATGTAAAGTTTTAATTAAGAAAGAAACCTGTAAAGTTTTAAGTAGTGTGGTATTGATTTAATTAATAAATGTTCATTATTGTAATAGGAATATAAAATTGAAAACGTACATCTGACACGTAGATTTTAATCAATGTAATGGTGTATTTTAAATTGATTAAAATGATAAATGTTACTTATTGTAATAATAATGTAAGTTAATAAGGTGCTTTTAACTTAACATAAGAATTTCAGTTTAAATTGTATATTACAGTAAGAACGTTTATTTAACTATAAGGCTATGATGAATTGACATGTTAAAATTTTAAGCTTATCAATACTTTGATTATATACAATGTAAAGTGGAAAGTTGTACATTCCAAAAATGCTATGATTCTTTAAGGTAACATTTCCAAAATGCTATGATAATTTAAAGGAATATTTCAAGTTTAATAAATTTAAAGAAATATTCAATGATTTGAAAATTTGGGTTTTATTTGAATGATATAATATTGAATTATTTTTGAAATGGAAATGATACAATTGTGATATTGTTTTGAAATGGGTATGATATTTTAGTCTTGGAAGTATAAATTATTTGAAATAAATATCCATGGGTTATAATAACGATTGGTTGTTAAAGAGACCGGGATCGGATATTGTCTTATAGCCGGCCAATACCGAAAACCACTTTAACAACTGTATACGTGGTGGAGATTCCAGAACGAAGTAGAATGGTAGCGACGTTCTCGAGGTATATTACGTGGACCCAACTCCCGTGAGTTGGCATATATGACTAAAACAGGAGCTATACCGGACTACACAAAGGGTCTCACCCTTTCATCGATCATGCTCCATCGAAAACTATTATATTACTATTGTGATTCGATTCGGTGGCGCCACTTTGATTCGGGGGTATTGTTCGAGGTGGGCGGAAGCTGCTGGCTTGCCGTCACCACCTGTCCGGGAGTGCAAACGGTGTATCCACCCTGGCATTGCCTCGCGTGCCGTGTCATATCCTTATATCGAGCCCACTACGATTTTGGTTTTAAAGATCCGACCGCGTTAAGGTTCACCATCCCCTTAACGCTATTTTCTATATGATTATACTTTACTGATTAGACACTACCATATATAGCGTATATTACTACATAGTAAATAGTTTAACGGATCCTTAGAGGATGGGCGGTCCCAAGCATCCTTTAAGTTACTGATGCATTTTGTTACTGTTCACTTGAGTTGATTTACAGTTTATAAATATTTATGTCCTGACTCGAGGGTTTTGTGTTTTGCTTTACGCTCGGGTCAGATTGAGTGAGTTAGCATTCCATATTCACCTTCGGCGTTGGAGCTTTCCTTGAAGATCCAGCCTTCTATTTTGTTTCAGTATCCAGTGTTTCAGTGATGTATCTTGTTACTCTTCTGTTGTATCTTATGTAACTCTGATGTATCTCATATTTATATAGTAGCTTCATGAACTACTATCTCTTTTTCTTCCGCTGCATTTTTATATACTCTGTGTCTGTGATCTGTGATTTTATTTATTGTATATTCTGATATTTGCCAAATTTTTATTTACAACGCGGTATTTTGAGCTATCCAATTCCGGCATGAGTGTCTACCTATACACTTATAATGGATGCGAATGGTTGAAAATATCGGGTCGTTACACACTCCCCTTGAAGAACTATGGTGTGCGTTCACACAATGAAGTATCCGAGTGTTGCATATTGTCTGTAAGGCCGAAGTCTCGCGTGATGTCAAGTCAATATGAAGAAGTTATTGCAGGCCGAACGAAAAAAATAACGGCTTCTGCACTAGGCGGAGTTCATATATGGGGCTGTAGTAGCTTTTTATTTTCCAAGTACAACTGTCGGTCTCCTTGGAGAACTACAGTGTGCGTTCACACGATAAATTATCCAAGTGTCACATACTGTCCGTAATTTAGATGGGAGTTAATCGGTCGAAGTCTCGCCTGATTCCGAGTCAATATGAAGAAGTTATTGCAGTCTGAACAAAAAATAGCGGTTTCTGCATTAGGCGGAGTTCAAATATGGGGATGTGATAACCTGTTATTTTCTAAGTACAACTATCAGTCTCTTTGGAGAACTACAGTATGTGTTCATAAGATCAAGTATCAAAGCGTTTCATACTGTCCATAATTTAGGTATGAGTTAATTGGTCGAAGTCTCGCCTGATTTCGAGTTAGTATGAAAAAGTTATTACAGTCTGAACAAAAAAATAGCGGCTTCTGCACTAGGTGAAGTTCAAATATGAGGATGCGGTGGTCTGTTATTTTCTAAGTACAACTGTCGGTATTCATGAAAAACTACATTGTATGTTCAAAATTCTTATTTTTCAAATTTATATTGAAATTTAATGTTTTTAATAAATGGGTTATCTACTTATAACCCTTTTAAAAGTGGATCAACCCAACCCATAACCCATCTAATAAAATTCATAAATGGGTTGACCCAACCCATTTAAAAGTAGGGTAAATTGGTTGGGTTAATGAGTTGGGTCATATTTTGACAGGCCTAAATTCAAGTCATCCTGAATAATGAAGTACCACTGGTTCATGCACAATCAACAATGGACCAAGAGAAAGGGACATAGGAAGAAAGAACGTGTTTTATGTTCCAAACAAACATTTGAAAATGATATTTAATTTTTAAAAAAAATCGGATTAAACATTTTTATGGTTATAAAAAATTAGCATTGGATCCCTCTTAATTTAATTTTATAAATTATATTTCTATTTTTCAAAAAAATGAAATTAATAAGGGTATTTGAATAATTTTTTTAATCTTAACATGCGCTCTTAAGATGTACATCCATAACTCATAACCGCCGCAGTACACGTCAAATTAGTCCTTTTTAAATATGAAAACGAGAGAAATAAAAAAGAAAGTGTAACGACCCTGGATTTTGGCCCAGTTTATTTTAATAAATATTTAATCTAATTAAATAAAAAGTAAACTGATCATTTTAAAATAAATATGATTTTGGAAATATTGCCATTCATTTATATAAATTGTATTTTAAAAAGGAGATTGGTTTGGAAATTTCAAATAAATCTCAATAATATTTACAATAAAAAATTTCTTATAAAATTCAACTAAAATAAAATTTATCTTATATGATGGAATTACAATACTTTGTCTTGTGAACATGTGATAAATAAATATATTGATATGTATAATAATGTTCAAAATAAAATCCAAACTTATTAATGTAAAATATAAATATAGATATAAGTATAAATGTAAGTAAACATATGAATCTAATATAAATATTGATAATCAAAATATAAAATATAAACACAAATAAGTATCAAATGAATATCATTTAAATATTGATAGTTAAATATGAAGTATAAAATATAAGCAAGTCACCATATTGAATATAACTTAAATAGTAATAGTTAAAGTTAAAATATAAATAGAAATAAAAATAAGAAATAAGTGTAAGTTTTCAAATAAATATTTATATATGAAAATACCTTCATAAACAAAACCAAATGAATAAGGATGAAAAACAAAGTCAGTCAAAGCATAACAGTACATCAGACACATATGTACATGAATTATTTAATTTAGAAGATTACAAAACAAACATCTTTATACATAATATCTTCTTTCACAAGCCATAAGCCATAGCATAAACAATACCTAACTTAAAACATGTGTATGAAGTTCAAACCGAAAGTAATAAGACAAATATTTTTTTTATACAAACTATCTTTACAAACAAGGCCAAGTGTATAAACTACAACCTGAAACTATATATGTTTATAAAATAACAAAACAACTTATCTTTATTCTCAAGGCCAAAGTCAAAGTATAAAAGAAAAAGGTAAAACATAGTATCTTCATACACAAGCCAAATATTTACCTGCAAGTTGTACACTTACATATAAATATCTATGCAGCATAAACATAACAATAATTACACAAACATATTATGAAGCAAAGCATTTAATTTGCTATCTTCTCAGCCAACATATTGGTCAATTCAAATATTATAGATGACCTGTTCATAGGAAAACTAAAGCAAGAAAAAAAAAGCAAAACTCAAACTTAAAATTCAATACAAAAACAGAGAAAAAAAATATATACAAGCAGTTTCAAAGCTTCAGGTGTTCAAAACATCAAGTGCATCTTTCTGTTCAAAGGAATTTACGGTGAGTAAACAAAGATTTTTTTAAAAGTTTAAGTTAATTAAATAGTTCATGATTCTTTAACCAGTATAATTTGTATATTGTTTTATATATATATATATATATATATATATATGTCATACTGCATATTTATCTTCTCTGCTATGTGCTCTCTGTTGTTACAGTTACTTATCCTTGTTCAAAACTCAAGTTATTCTCATCAACTCTGATAATCTGTAATGTTTTTCAACTTAAACAAAATGTTCAAACTAAATTAAAATTTTATTTAAAGCCAATTTAAATATGTTGTAGGAAATACACCACTGTAACATGTTATACAGTTAAATCAAATACCTCTTTGATAAAGTTGAATGACATAAGTTGCTAATTCAATTTATACCTTGAATTAATACTAAAAGTTATGATTTTTAAAATTTGAATGAAGATTTTTAACTTCATTTTCGAAGAGCAGTTCGAGGTTGAACAAAGATTGAATTTGTTTCGATTTCTAGAGTTTGAATCAATAATAAAAGTTGAAACTTGAATTGATGCTAGTATTAACATCATGGATCATGGGAAAATTTTCAGCGAATTTTTCTAATGTATAAATTAAACAAACGAATACATTTTATGGTTTATTTCACAGTTTTTATTCATGTCAATGATATTTCGAATTCATCACCAATACGTGATCGAGTGGTTCGAGCTTCTGGAGGTTGATGGCTTATCGTGATGACGACGTGTGGGCGAAATCTTGGGCGCTGTAGGTGGATGGAGAGGCGATCTACCATGAGTGTTTGTTACAGTTTTTCGTCCAAACGTCTAAATTTTGAATTCGAATTTATGTGGGGGATTTGAGCTTTGATTTCGAGATTTGGGGTGGATTGTGACTTGCCGATGTCGATGGTGATCGCCGGAGTCGAATCGTGCCGCCGTGCATGTGTACGGCACGAAGGCAGTATTAGTGACGTTGATCGGAGATTATCGCGAGTTGATGCTCGAGTCGACCAGCTGTTTTCTTCGGGCTTGAATAGTTGTTGAGTGCGTAAGTATTTACTGATGTTTTAATTTTAAATCTAAAGTTAAAACTTAACTTGCTGAAAGAAAAAAAAAGGGAGAAGATGAAGTTTGCGTGGGAATGGGGGTGACTCGGGGAAACGAACGTGCAACTCCAAGTACCACTCGAGTAAACACACGGTAGACTCGGGTTTCTTTAAAACTGTAATATTTAAAATAAAAGGAAGTAAAGCAAATTTTGGGTTTATCCGGATTTAAACAGTGTAAATTTAATAAATGTTGACAATTTGAGTTAAAATTTTAATACAAGTTTTATTATTAGTTAATGCATAACAATGCCTAAACTCTTAACTAATATTTTATTAAGTGATTAATTTAAGTTAATATAAAATTTATTATCGTTTGAGGTTATAGTTAATGATAAGTTAGTCTCCTAAATTTAAAGAAGACTTTTAAATGTTCAATTAAGTTGAACAGTTAATATCAATTAATTATTTTAGAAAGAAATCAAGGATAATTACATTAGAATTATAATTAGAGATTCGTTAATCCATGAATTTTGTGATTAATTAAATTGTAATTAACTACTTAAGTTAATTAATGAATGCTTAATAGATGATTAATTAAGTAATTTAATTACGAATTAATAATTAATTAATTAAGCAACTAATGGTTAATCAATGGATAATTAAGTTTTATAAGTTAATAATTAAAGTTATTAATTAATAATTAAGAATAATTAACTAAGTAATTAAGATATAATTGTTAATTAAGAGATGATTTATTAATTAAATATTTTGAAATGGAATAAGCAATTAATTGATAACTAATGATTAATTTAACAAGATTAAGAGGTTAATCCTCAAGTAATTGGTTTAATTGAATTGATTAAGTTGAGAATTCAAGATGATTGCTTTGGATTGTTATGTATGTAGAATATCCGATTCTGATATTTATTTGATGATATCCTGTGATGCTCTGTGATATGCTCTGATATATCTAAAATAATTGTGTATGATTCATCTGTGATAAATGTTATTTGAATTTAATTGTTGAAATTAAACTGTTAAGTTAATTAGACAACTTGGCCCTTAAAATGGCGTTTGGATTTCGATGAGACCGGGATCGGGTATCAATTGGATATTTCGAAAACCACATCGATCCAAGTTAAACATTAGGTCGTGATTTCTGAAATGAAAGTCAAGATGGTGTCTTCAGAATGCAAGGGTTATCGTCGTTGACTCTGAGGGTGATTCCAAAATGAGTGTGACGAGATAATGCCTTCGGTTTCGTTCGAACCCGAGACGAACTTGTATGGAACGAATGCTTTCAGCACATCGTCAGGCAGACGATGAGCATTCTAAGAGATATGTCCTGTAAAGGTAATTGCAGCCTCAAGCCTCTTCAACCGGGAATGGCTAAAACAGGGGAGATGCAGCAAGGTTAGGTGGGTCATGCCCAAGCAGGACGAGATATTCCCCTGTCTAGATGTCCCTTTATTTCGGCTGTGTGGCCAGTTGATTGCAACAACTGCCGGGGTTATCTTGTTCGGGACTGTTTAGTAAGGAATGGTTCCGGCCTTGTGTTTTAGGGGGTCGGGAGTGATCCTCGGTACGGTGATCTAGGCCCCGTACTGTGACGGACGGTACCCCAGTAGCCCTGCCATTGTTGGAAATCCATTTTCCGTATGAGACTCTACGGTTTTGATTTGTATTACCCACTTTTGTGGCTAGTAGCTGGAATTTAATAGATGTAACAATTTCGGCTATTTTCTATTTACTTGATAACCCTGGACACTATCATAATATCACTGGATTTCCTATAAAATATTTTGGTTAGCGTAAGGTAAAAACTTACCCGTATTTATTTGGAGGGAGTCTTACGTGATACCTTTATTTTCAAATGATTTTCAAAATTAAAAAATTTAAACCGTTTACTCATACCAGACCCATGTCTGACCCGGAGTTCATATTTTGGTTTTGCATAAACTCTTGGGTACTCAAATTTTTATGAGTAGCCAAGTGATAGGTTTTGGATTCTCGAGTTTCTAGAAGAGCTTAGAGCAGGAGTGCCAGACGTATGTAGTTATATCTATCTATCCAGTTCCGCTGTGTAGTTGATTTATGCTATCTCTGATGTATATAGTGACAGACGTATGTATGGCGGTCATGTGTATTGATATTGTATAACTCTAATATATGTAAAACTATGTAATAGTTATATGATATATTATATTTTGTTCCGTTCCGCTGTGAGATTCTGATGTTGTTGTTCTTTCTTTTCTTTTCTTTTCTATTTCTATCCCTTTCTTTCTTAATGATGATACGTCTTTTTGGGAGTTAGAAGGGCGGGTCGTCACAGTTGGTATAAGAGCGCTAGTTTGAGCGAATACCTAGGCTCTTGAGTGATTCCTTTCTTGAGAGAGCGTATTTGTAATTTTGATATATATATTTATTTATTTCTACCTATTTGTTGGGTTACCTGTTCGGGTTTTCCAATATAAGTTATAAAGGTAGATAGGGCAGTAGTGTGTGTAACACGACTACCAATGGTTGGAGTTTGAATGTTTAAGGTTGGAAGTGTATCTGTCGAGACTGTAGGACCCATTACCGTCTCGAGTGAGCTTTGGGTGGAGTAAGGATTTCATCGATCTCTGAAGGAAACCTGTTAAGGTTCGGAGTTCATCTATGAAGTGTAAGTTTGGACGAGCTAGAGTTTGGATCGGTCGGATGGACAGAAGCAAGTCATGATAGCCTGATACCTCAGGATGTAGTAACTGTGTGATGAGACACAGTGACTATGGATGTCTCCGAAGATGTTTCTTTGGGACAAGTTAAGGGAGTATGCCTGTTTCGATGATGTGGCTAAGTTCAGTAGGGTGTTTCTGTTTGATTCGAGATTCGAGTTTCTCGAAGAACTTTGGATAGGGAATCTTTTGGCAGCTGAGCTAGCAATGTAGCTCGAAGTGTTCTGTGGACTGCCAAGAAGATTTTCTGGTTTAGCAGTTTTCTTTGGATAATTTCAGGGGTAGCAGAGTGGATCCATTTCTTCGATGAATTGGATTGAAAAGTAGAGCTGTTCAGAATGGTGATGAGAGAGCAGATTCTTTGGAAACTGATTTGGGTGGAATTGCCAGAGTATCGCGTGATAATTCTGGAATTCACTTGAGTAGTCTTTTTCAGGGAGCTGAGACTTCTCGAGGGAAGATTGAAGATGTCAGTAAGGTTCAAGGTTTCCCTATTGTAATTAAGGAAGTCAAGTGTTTGCCTCCCCTTCGAGAGTTAGAGTTTCGCGTTGATTTGATTCTAGGAGCAGTGCCAGCGATTCGGTCTAGTAGGAGAATGGCTCCTAGGGAGAAGAGTCAGTTGAGCAGACTTAGGATTTTGTTAAGGAGGATTGATTAGGCCAGTTTTTCTTGTTGGGATTCTACGACAGTGTTTATCACTAAATCAGATGGATCGATAAGATTCTGTGTGGATTATCGAGAATTGAATAAGTTCATTCTGGTATTCATCGTTGATATTCTAGTCTATTTTTAGTCTGAAGAAGAGCACAAGCAGCATTTGGGGATAGTATTGGAGACACCGAGAAGGAATGTTTTGAAGGCGAAGTTCTCTAAGTGTTATTTTTGAAAATCGGAAGTTATATTTTGGGGCACATTATTTTTGTTGAAGGTATCTCTATAGATCCAGTGAAGGTTGAGACTATTCTGGAAAGGAAGCAGCCGGAGACCCCGACGGAAGTTCGAAATTTTCTGGGTATTAGATGACTATAAAGGATTATTCCGAGATTTCTTCACCACTGACTAAGTTGATAAGGAAAAGAACTAAGTTCAAATGGACACCCCTGTGTGAAAAAGCTTTTCAAGAATTGAAGACGAGGCTAACCAGTGCACTAGTGCTTGCTATTCCGGATGGGAAGAGCAAATTTAAGTTTATACAGATGCTTGTATAATTGGTCTGGGAGTAGTCTTGATGCAGGATGGAAGAGTTATTGTGTATGCGTGTCGACAATTTGAGCCACATGAAAGGAATTACGCTACGCATGATCTTGAGTTGTTAGCTATTGATTTTCTTTGAAATCTGGAGACACTATCTCTTGGGAGAGAAGTTTGAGTTATTCACGGATCACAAACCATTGAAATATCTTTTCTCTCAAAGGGATCTTAATTTAAGGCAGTAGCGATGGGTCGAGTTTTTGGCATCATTTGATTTGGATATTTTCTATACCCATGGAAAAGTAAATGTTGAGGCTGATGCCCTTAGCAGGAATGCAGTTTTGTTTCTTTTGGAAGTTGTTCGTTCTCTCCAAGGCAGAATTATTAGTAAGCAAATGGAGGATAGATCTCTTGGGGAACTGATTCTTGGAACTTAGAATGGTCGGCATTCTGATTTCAAGGCGGACGATCAGGGTGTTTTGAGGATTAATGGTCGTTTGTGTGTGCCTAATATAGATGGATTGAGGCAAGAGGACTTAACTGAGTGTCATCGCTCCAAGCTGATATTCACCTAGGAAACTCTGAGATATGTAAAGTTATGAGAAGTATTTTCTGATGGCCGAGCATGAAGAGGGATGTAGCTGCTTTCGTTTATGGTTGTGCTATCTGTTAGAGAGTTAAGGAGATCAGCAGAAGTCAGCCGGTTTGTTGCATCCTTTGGAAATCCCAGAATGGAAATGGGAGATGATTTCGATGGATTTCATCGGCGATTTTCTTGGAACAAAGAAAGGAAACGATGGTATATGGTTTATTGTGGATCTATTAACTAAGAGTGCTCTTTGTGTACCGGTTAAGGCAATTCGTACTGCAGTTTCTCTGGCAAAAATTTTCTTGAGGGAGATAGACAGATTGCAAGGTGTTCCTGTCAACATAGTATTTGACGTGATACTATCTTAACTAGCAAATTTGGGAGGCTTTGCAATCAGATAGGGAAACAAGTATAAGATTGAGTACAGCCTAACATCCTCAGATAGACGGACTGACGGAGAGACAGAGCCGAATTCTAGAAGATTTGCTGCGAGCTTGTGTTTTGGATTTTGGGAAGTCCATCTTCATTTGGTAGAATTCTTATATGATAATAGTTACTAAGAGGATATTAAGATGGCTACTTATGAAACTCTGTATGGAAGACCGTGTAGATTCCGATTCTGTTGGATAAAGTCGGAAGAATTTCTTATGCTTGGGCCAGATTTGATTCTTGAAGCTTCTGCTAAGTTGAGTTCATCAAGAGAAGGATGAGAGCTGTTCTGGACCGTTAAAAGAAGTGCACAGATAAGAGACGGAGACAATTGGAATTTGAGATTGGTAATTTTGTTTTTGTCAAAGTTTCCCGATTAAGGAACTATAAGATTCGGGAAGACGGGAAAACTTGCCGGAATATATTGGACCATTTCAGGTATTGGAAAGGATTGGAGCTGTAGTTGGTAGAGTTGAATTGCCAAAAAGGGATGTCTGGAATTCATAATATATTCCATATATCTCATCTAAGGAATTTGTTCATAATCCATTATTAGTTTTTGAACCTGTAGTCCAGAAAGATTTGGAACTTAAGCCGAGCGTGACTGTGGTTAGGAATCCAGTTCGGATTGTTGATCAAGACGAGAGGAAACTCAGGATTAAGGTAGTGTAGCCTGTCAAATGTAATGGAGTGAGAATCCCAAAGATGACACCAAGGAAACTCGGGATAGTTTTAGGAAAGTTTATCTGGATTTGTGTCCGAATAACTAGTGATGTTTGTTAGGATAGACAGTTTGGTTGTTTGCTAATGTATGAATGATATGTATGTTTGAATGGTTGGTATAATAGCTTTTAAAATTTTCTTTGTTTTAAATTTCGGGGACGAAATTCTTTTAAGGGGGGAGGAATGTAATGACCCTGGATTTTGGCCCTGTTTATTTTAATAAATATTTAATCTAATTAAATAAAAAGTAAACTAATCATTTTAAAATAAACATGATTTTGGAAATATTTCCATTCATTTATATAAATTGTATTTTAAAAAGGAGATTGATTTGGAAATTTCAAATCAATCTCAATAATGTTACAATAAAATTTATCTTATAAAATTCAACTAAAATAAAATTTATCTTATATGATGGAATTACAATACTTTGTCTTATGAACATTTGATAAATAAATATATTGATATGGATAATAATGTTCAAAACAAAATTAAAACTTATTAATGTAAAATATAAATATAAAAATAAGTATAAATGTAATTAAACTTATGAATCTAATATAAATATTGATAATCAAAATATAAAATATAAATATAAATAAGTATCAAATGAATATCATTTAAATATTGATAGTTAAATATGAAGTATAAAATATAAGCAAGTCATCATATTGAATATAACTTAAATAGTAATAGTCAAAGTTAAAATAGAAATAGAAATAAAAATAAGAAATAAGTGTAAGTTTTCAAACAAATATTTATATATGAAAATACCTTCATAAACAAAACCAAATGAATAAGGATGAAAAACAAAGTCAGTCAAAGCATAACAGTACATCAGACACATATGTACATGAATTATTTAAGTTAGAAGATTACAAAACAAACATCTTTATACATAATATCTTCTTTCCCAAGCCATAAGCCATAGCATAAACAACACCTGACTTAAAACATGTATGAAGTTCAAACCGAAAGTAATAAGACAATTTTTTTAATACAAACTATCTTTATAAACAAGACCAAGTGTATAAACTACAACCTGAAACTATATATGTTTATAAAATAACAAAACAACTTATCTTTATTCTCAAGACCAAAGTCAAAGTATAAAAGAAAAAGGTAAAACATAGTACCTTCATACACAAGCCAAATATTTACCTGCAAGTTGTACACTTACATATAAATATCTATACAGTATAAACATAAAAATAATTATGCAAACATATTATGAAGCAAAGCATTTAATTTGCTATCTTCTCAGCCAACATATTGGTTAATTCAAATATTATAGAAGATCTGTTCATATAAAACAAAGAAACTATTTGTCCAGATACAACCTTCCCCTATTTCAACTGTTATCTTTTATATATATATATATATATATATATATATATGTGTGTGTGTGTGTGTGTGTGTGTGTGTGTATTCATCTTATATTTGATTCGTTCAGTAAACTATAGAAAGGAAAAAGAAAACCAGAGGAAACTAAAGCAAGAAAAGAAAAGAAACCAAAACTCAAATTTAAAATTCAATACTAAAACAGAGAAAAAATATATACAGGCAGTTTCAAAGCTTCAGGTGTTCAAAACTTCAAGTGCATCTTTCTGTTCAAAGGAATTTCCGGTGAGTAAACAAAGATTTTTTTTATAAGTTTAAGTTAATTAAATAGTTCATGATTCTTTAACCAGTATAATTTGTATATTGTTTTATATTTGGATATGAATCTGTGTGTGTGTGTGTGTGTGTGTGTGTGTGTATGTCATACTTCATATTTATCTTCTCTGCTATGTGCTCTCTGTTGTTACAGTTACTTATCCTTGTTCAAAACTCAAGTTATTCTCATCAACTCTGATAATATGTATTGTTTTTCAACTTAAACAAAATGTTCAAACTAAATTACGATTTTATTAAAAGCCAGTTTAAATATATTGTAAGAAATACACCACTGTAACATGTTATACAGTTAAATCAAATACCTCTTTGATAAAGTTGAATGACATAAATTGCTAATTCAAGTTTATACCTTGAATTAATACTAAAAGTTATGATTTTTAAAATTTGAATGAAGATTTTTAACTTCATTTTCGAAGAGCAGTTTGAGGTTGAACAAAGATTGAATTTCTTTCGATTTCTAGAGTTTGAATCAATAATAAAAGTTGAAACTTGAATTGATGCTATTATTAACATCATGAGAAAATTTTCAGGGAATTTTTCTAATGTATAAATTAAACAAACGAATACATTTTAGGGTTTATTTCACAATTTTTATTCATGTCAATGATGTTTCGAATTCATCACCAATACGCGATCGAGTGGTTTGAGCTTATGGAGGTTGATGGTTTATCGTGATGACGACGTGTGGGCGAAATCTTAGGCGCTGCAGGTGGATGTAGAGCGGCGGCGAGGCGATCTACCGTGAGTGTTTGTTATAGTTTTTCGTCCAAACGTCTAAATTTCGAATTCGAATTTATGTGGGGGATTTGAGCTTTGATTTCGAGATTTGGGGTGGATTGTGACTTGCCGATGTCGATGTTGATCGCCGGAGTCGAATCGTGCCACCGTGCATGTGTACGGCACGAAGGTAGCATCAGTGACGTTGATCGGAGATTATCGCGAGTTGATGCTCGAGTCGACCAGCTATTTTATTCGGGCTTGAATTCGAGTTGAGTGCGTAAGTATTTACTGATGTTTTAATTTTAAATCTAAAGTTAAAACTTAATTTGCTGAAAAGAAAAAAAGGGGAGAAGATGAAGTTTGCGTGGGAATAGGGGTGACTTGGGGAAACGAACGTGCAACTCGAAGTACCACTCGAGTAAACACACGGTAGACTCGGGTTTCTTTAAAACTATAATATTTAAAATAAAAGGAAGTAAAGCAAATTTTGGGTTTATCAGGATTTAAACAGTGTAAATTTAATAAATGTTGACAATTTGAGTTAAAATTTTAATACAAGTTTAATTATTAGTTAATGTATAACAATGTCTAAACTCTTAACTAATATTTTATTAAGTGATTAATTTAAGTTAATATAAAATTTATTATCGTTTGAGGTTATAGTTAATAATAAGTTAGTCTCCAAAATTCAAGGAAGACTTTTAAATGTTTAATTAAGTCAAACAGTTAATATCAATTAATTCTTTTAGAAAGAAATTAAGGATAATTACATTAGAATTATAATTAGAGATTCGTTAATCCATGAATTTTGTGATTAATTAAATTGTAATTAAGTACTTAAGTTAATTAACGAATGCTTAATAGATGATTAATTAAGTAATTTAATTACGAATTAATAATTAATTAATTAAGTAACTAATGGTTAATCAATGGATAATCAAGTTTTATAAGTTAATAATAAAAGTTATTAATTAATAATTAAGAATAATTAACTAAGTAATTAAGATATAATTGTTAATTAAGAGATCATTTATTAATTAAATAATTTGGAATGGAATAAGTAATTAATTGATAACTAATGATTGATTTAACAGGATTAAGAGGTTAATTCTCAAGTAATTGGTTTAATTGAATTGATTAAATTGAGAATTCAAGATGATTGCTTTGGATTGTTATGTATGTAGAATATCCGATTATGATATTTATTTGATGATATCCTATGATGCTCTGTGATATGCTATGATATATCTAAAATAATTGTGTATGATTCATCTGTGATAAATGTTATTTGAATTCAATTGTTGAAATTAAACTGTTAAGTTAATTAGACAACTTGGCCCTTAAAATGACGTTTGGATTTCGATGAGACCGGGATTGGGTATCAATTGGATATTTCGAAAACCACATCGATCCAATTTAAATGCTAGGTCATGATTTCTGAAATGAAAGTCGAGATGGTGTCTTCAGAATGCAAGGGTTATCGTCGTTGAATCTGAGGGCGATTCCAAAATGAGTGTGACGAGATAATGCCTTCGGTTTCGTTCGAACCTGGGACGAACTTGTATGGATCGAACGCTTTCAGCACATCGTCCGTTGGACGATGATTATTCTAAGAGATATGTCCTGTAAAGGTAATTGCAACCTCAAGCCTCTTCAACCGGGAATGGCTAAAACATGGGAGGTGCAGCATGGTTAGGTGGGTCATACCCAAGCAGGACGAGATATTCCCCTGTCTAGATGCCCCTTTATTTCGGTTGTGTGGGCGGTTGATTGCAACAACTGTCGGGGTTATCTTGTTCGGGACTGTTCAGTAAGGAATGGTTCCGGCCTTGTGTTGTAGGGGGTCGGGAGTGATCCTCGGTACGGTGTTCTAGGGCCCGTACTGTGACGGGCGGTACCCCAGTAGCCCTGCCATTGTTGGAAATCCATTTTCCCTACGAGACTCTACGGTTTTGATTTTTATTACCCACTTTTGTGGCTAGTAGCTGGAATTTAATAGATGTAACAATTTCGTCTATTTTCTATTTACTTGAAAACCCTAGACACTATCATAATATCACTGGATTCCCTATAAAATGTTTTGGTTAGCGTAAGGTAAAAACTTACCCGTATTTATTTGGGGGGAGTCTTACGTGATACCTTTATTTTCAAATTATTTTCACAATTAAACAATTTAAACCGTTTACTCATACCAGACTCATGTCTGACCCGGAGTTTATATTTTGGTTTTTCATAAACTCCTGGGTACTCAAATTTTTATGAGTAGCCAAGTGATAGGTTTTGGATTCTCGAGTTTCTGGAGGAGCTTGGAGCAGGAGTGCCAGACGTATGTAGCTATATCTATCTATCCAGTTCCGATGTGTAGTTGATTTATGCTGTATCTCTGATGTATATAGTGATAGATGTATGTATGATGGTCATGTGTATTGATATTGTATAACTCTGATATATGTAAAACTATGTAATAGTTATGTGATATATTATATTTTGTTCCGTTCCGCTATGAGATTCTGATGTTGTTGTTGTTCTTTCTTTTCTTTTCTTTTCTATTTCTATCCCTTTCTTTCTTAATGATGATACGTCTTTCTGGGAGTTAGAAGGGCAGGTCGTCATAGAAAGAAATTCAAAAAAGAAGGACATAGAAAATAGTTTCTAAAATGAAATGATATAAAATAAATAAATTTAAAAAATAGGGATGTGTCCCTAATTTTCACTAATTTTTTACTATGGATAATTATTATTTTATTGTTTTGTAAGTATGTTTAGATAATATAGTTAAATGTATTTACAATATTTGTAAATTATGAAACACTAAGAAATATAATAGAAAACAATTTTGACTAAATACTAGAGAATTTGCAATAAAAGAATAAAAATACA
Source organism: Allium cepa (assembly GCA_030765085.1). Taxonomy (NCBI): domain Eukaryota; kingdom Viridiplantae; phylum Streptophyta; class Magnoliopsida; order Asparagales; family Amaryllidaceae; genus Allium; species Allium cepa. The sequence continues at coordinate 105,505,153 of CM060935.1, forward strand.
TCGGAATACAACAGTGCATGTCAAGAAATTAAAATTAGAAATTGGAGGAGAACGTAGACGGGTTTGCTGGTAGATGGATAGGTGGGAAGGTAGTGTCACAGGTTGTCGTAAAGTGTTGGTATTGGATTATGGATTACGAATATTCTTCAACACAACTATTTCGAGGGTTGTTACCATCTAAAGAAGTCAATATTTCTCTATTCTCTCGCACCTTAAGAAGTGATAATACTTCAACAAGTTGAATTACTTCAAACCGTTTTACACTAGCAGCAATAGTCTTGAAATTTACAAATGAGCTTGTAGATTCTACATTGTTCACCATTGGAATTGGACTTGGAGTAGTGGTGAGCTATCTATTTCGAAACGAAAGAAGATTTCTTTAAATTCCTTTGATGTACGATATCGACAATCATTTTTATATTTTCTTTGTCTCAATTCCATGTCTTTCGCTAGCCTCACAATAACCTTTAAAAGCAGAAGCCAATTGCACCGGTTGCGTGTTGTGATCTTCGAGTAGAGTATATAATATACTGTACCTCCATATTTGACTGAATGCTGTATTGGTAATTTGTTTTGGAGGAGGAGCACGTTGTATCTCGACTTGTTCGTCTGTGGCACTGGACGTGAATGCACCCGCTCAACTTGTAATGGTACGCTCGATTATAATTTGTAGGGACTCCAAATTGGCTATTGTTTATCTCATGTGTTGTAGAATAGAGGGGGGCGAACTCCTAGAAAATAAAAGAAATTGGAACGAAAATTACTAGTATAACTAGTAAGTAAAAAATACAATGCAAAATTTACATTCACTCGATCGACACGCCATTGCTCGTTACTAAGTGTTCCATTCACTGCATCATATCCAGAGCCCTTTTGTTGCACAATTTTTAATATTAGGGTTATTATTTACCCAGTCTTTCATGTTTATAGCGAACTTAATCATCGATTACTGGCACTTCTTCCAAAAATGTCACCAAAACTTCGTTAAGCGCTGTTGCTATTTTCTTATGTATGCTGTTTTGTTTGGTCCAATCGCTTGGTAAACATCAATCATGCGATACAAGAATTCCGTTGTGGCTCTGCCAAAACACATTTTAAGAATTTTGCAAATGGTTTTCTATGATATTCTAGAAAAATTATTTGACGAAATCGTAAAAAAAGTACAAATGTAAAGGGGGATGAAGAAAACTTCCTAAAAACTTGATTAGTTGAAGTTGATTTTTGTTGAAAAATTTAAATTATGCATGGCTACGATGATGGGGAATACTATTATTGAACAACGATGTCGTTTTCGTGACAACTACGAAGGATAAGGTGACAGTGAAAGTTTTGTTAAGTGAATAGTTCATGTTATACTAACATTGTCAAATGAAATAGCACGGAGTGACTTCTCTTTATGCAGGGGTGACTGGGTATTACTTCAGATGTCTACCGAGTTTAGACAAAGTAGGATGAATGGAACATGCCAAATGACATAGGGGAGATGGCTGAGCAGAACCAAAAGGCTTAGAATGGCAACGCGGAGGCAAGTCTCCCATGTGTGAATAGATCGCATGAAGATGAGGCAAGCCATGGTTTGGTGTGAATTTTTGGACTTCCCTTTGACAACGTTATCTGTCGGGCCATTGTCTGGACCCAATGTGAGATGGAGCCAACATCCTCTCATGGACTAGATTGGTTTGAGGTATTTATGCATGTGACGCACTGAACTGGCTGTTGGTGAAGCAAGGTGATGCAATCTATAATGTCGGGGGTTAAACTGGCAAGCCCAATATCTATTACAAGAAAAAAATGCAATATTTTGCCTCCCATGTTCATTTCTGCATGCAATAATGAACTTGTCTTTATGCACATTTGATGCAAATGGCACATGTCACTCGCACATTTGATTATGATGCTTCGTTTTTCGAGACAGTTGTAGACATGATCTTTGATGTGACAAGATAATTAGTTAAACCTAAATGGTTGAGATCGATGATGTGCATGTAAGTATGCATATTTTTACTTCCATATTTAATCTAATTTAATTAAATAAATGAACATATAGAGTATTTTAACATGTTTAAACCAAAATTCGAATTATTTTCAAATCATCGTCTATTCAGGGGCAAAATGGTCATTTTTTGCATATATTAATTTTTAGAATATTTATTTGTCATTTTATTTTTATTTGTAGAAATTTGGATGGAAATATAAAGAGGGTTTCATGGAAACATGCATACACAAGGATGGAACAAAGAATGAAGATGGAAATAATTCAAACTCATGTATCATGGAAGACCCCACCTACCCATTTACCTTGATCTTCAATTAGGAGCTAATTCACATGTTAGTGGAGCTTATAGTTACATGCATAGTTAATGGGGAATTAATAAGAGATTAATGATAACTTGGTAGCCACACTTCATAAGGGGTATTTTGGGTAGTCCCCAAAAACATACATTATGGTTTTAGGCTTGTATAAATACCTCATATGTTCATGTAATTAAGCTCTTAGCCTTCTCCTAGTCTTCTCTTTAGTTAGTTTAGTTTTAGGCTCAAAAATAAATTATAAGCTCTCTTTCTCTCTTTCATGGCTACTTAGCCTTTTTTATGTAATTTTCTATTTATGCAATTTAATTCATTCTTTTTTTATTTTACTTGCTTTTTTCTTTCATGTTAGTAGTGTAGATCTTTTTATTTATGCAAGTAGATAAGCTTTTATTTTATATTAATTAGCTCTCTTCTTACTTAGCTTGCATTCTTTTTGTTTTTGTTTCATGTTGAGCTCTACATTTGTTGAAATGATAACAAATATGAGAGTCTAAATCTCTTCAATTTAGGGGTAACAAAGCTCTCTTAATCATGTAGATACAACATTTTGATAACCCTTGATCTCCTTTTGTGCTTATTGGCAATATTTGATGTGGTTTAACTATGTTGTTTTAGCTTTGAAATTGATAGCCTATGCACCAAATAGGCTATGCGTAAACAAACGTAAACACAAATTACTTCTTCATCTACATATGATTATGGTAATGAAGTGAATTAAAATCAAAATTTGATGATTTATATTTATAATCAATAGTTAATAGATCAAGCTTAGAATATATTTTATTTTCAAGTTCATTGTCATTTTCATGAGAGTTTAAAAGTGGTTAATGGGTATGTTAAAGTTTGGTGGTTTATATTAGACTAATTAATAGCACAAATATTCCATACATATTGATAAACATATCATCTAAATTAACTAATGACCAAAAAAGATATCATAATTTCATTTTGTTGATTTATGTAATCATGAGAAGGACATTGCCTCTAAAATGTCTTCAAACTCTCATATTTTTATCTATTCTAAATTTTGTTAGTTTTTACATTTTTTTAGCTTAACATAACTTCAAATCTTGGTTTAATTTGATTGAATAGAATTAAATATAAATAATTCCCTACGGATCGACCTGTACTCGCCACATACTAGAATTGTACACTGTACGCTTACGGTTATTTTTAACTTCAAATTTTTCGGCTATTTTCTAATCTGATAGGAAATTGGCCGTCAAACAAGTTTTTGGCGCCATTGTCAGGGAAATTGTTTGATTTTAATTTTCTATTCTTCGAATTATTTTACGTTTTGATTTTATTGTGTGTTAAATTGCATTTTTTTAATTTATTATGTGTATTTTTTTATGGGATTTTTTTCATTTTGTTGTGTGCTTGTTGTTTTTCCATTTGCATATCCGTATTAAAAAAAACATACACAATTCTAAAAAAACATTTTATTAATTTGCATTTGCATCTGATTTTGCATCTACATTTTACACTTACATTTTCTTTTTCTTCTTTCCTTTTTGTTTACATTTACAAAAAAAAGATACACATTGCACATACTATGCACTTCTCTGTTCTGTGCACATCTCTGGCCAGAGATATACGGTCATTCTTCTTCAACATCACCAGTCAATCTTCCATCCACTTCTCACTGCCACAGTTATCACCAGAAAACTTCATATTCACAACCAAATCCCTACCACCATAAACAAGTCATCTACCCTGCCTTCTACTTTCCAGTTCCTCTTCTTCCATATAACAAACTCGTTACCAGTACAAGTATCCCGCATCTGCTCCTACAACTACAGACCAACCACCAATCAAAACTTCCTGACATCGATCAGTTCAAACCGCAAAACAACCTGACCATCCACTGTTTTACCATACAACAACTGCCTACATTACAACTGAACCATCTTATACTTGCTGCAACACTGTTATACAACCCTTCCATGCGACGTTACCTCAAACATACTTCAACATATACCATTGCTCATCGACTTCGTCCACTACCATCGACTACATCCATCGATCTAGCTCTATCCCTCCTACATCTGCCATAACAATCTTTCAAACTTCACAAATCTATCACAACAAGCACATAATCACTTGATGTCACCATAGTGCCATACAAACTACTGCAGCTTTCCTCCAAAACATCCTACTACCCCATTCATCAAACCACCACCTCACAACTTACTGTCATCTACTTAATGATCAACTACAATCCCAAACGTCTCCAACAAACCATCTCACTATCATATACCACACACACACACACACACACACACACACACACACACATCAACCGTCAACAAGTTTACCAGCATAGCTGCATATCAGTCACCACCACCTCCTAATCAAGCCACATCAACCACACCCTACCTACAACCAACACATTAAACTCCAACTCAACTCGAACCAAACAAGACTTCACAACCATCCATTCAACCGCTACAATCGCATTTGACTTGTCACATTGCATACTTCTGTCACATTGCCTAAAACTGTCATCAACAACATTTCATTCAATAACTCCTCCACAACCAAAACATCCCACAGTTCTTAACTTACTGCTCTACTCCTCTCCAACCAGCCTACAATCACCAGAAACACGTCACTGTTCCGTCACCTCTGCTTGTAATCGTACAAATTACATCACTCAATCATCACACCTCCATACTTCACTGCTGCATATTCCAAAACCAATCGCTTATTTCTATAATTGCTCCTTCATCATCATACTTGCCTACCCACCACCATCATCATCACATCCTTGCCTCATCACTCCAGTCACCACTTACTACTCCACCACACATACAATATTTCCATACCATCAGCCATATTGCTACTGCACTTCCATCTCAATAAACTACTATTTTTCCTCATCATAAAAACCACTAACATACCTCGCTACCATATCATAATACCTTGCACAATTCAACAATACCATTAAGACTGCCCTAACCTCTGCTGTACACATAACCTATACTGTATATAACAATCCATTACATATCAGTGCACATGACCTTTTCTCTACACATTCACTTCAAAAACTGACCATGCTACAGCCGTTCACAACCTCTACTCCTTACCGCACAGCACCACTACTCTTACCATTCACCATTTTTTAAATAACCAGTGCAACTGTAACACCTCAATATTTTATAGGAAACACAATTAAAAAGAAATTAAAAGCCCATTTGTTACAGTGATAAAGGCGCATGTTGACTTACTTAGTGACCAGGGATGAAGTCCCGTTGCCGTCCAAAATCTAGAGCGATGGTTTTTTAGCTGTTTCATTTCCAACTATTTTCCTACGTATTTCAGCGTTATTTCTGACATACAGCGGCTTCCCATTCGTTCCAGTGATGTAATAGGATGAGATGGCTAAATTTTGTTGGTTGAGTAATGTGTATGGGCTAGAATGGATATCCATTAAGTGTATGAAATAACCAGAATTAATCTAAAATAATTTAATGGATTATATTCACTCAAACAGTCTATAAATAAACCATCTAACCTAAACCTAATCTCTTATTCAGCTATTGCGATAATTCTACAGTAAAATTAGTGTGTCTTATACTTCCTCCTTTTCTTTACTAAATAAACAAATCTCTAAATTAAATTATCTATATATATTCAAGCAATTTGGGGAGTTTAGAAGAATCATAGGGAGAAAGATTAAAGCAAAGCTTTTTCAAATTTATACAAGCTCAAGTGCCAGGTGAGTGGGAATTAACATGAAATAGAAAAATAAAGCAGTTCAATTTCATTTCTTTTCTGGCACGTTAATATGAGTTAATTCCTGTTATTAATTTAGAATAGATGTAAATTATCGCAACTTCTTCTTCTTCCACTTCTCAAATCTAATTCATGTTTGGTTTAAAATATGGGACATATAAATTGTCTATTCGCATTTTATGGCATAAAATGGGATTGAAATTTATATAAATTAATGTATCTTCTTCTTCTTCTTTCACTTCTCAATTCTAATTCATGTTTGGGTTGAAATTTAGAACAAACAAATTGTTATTCACGCTTCATGGCGTAAATAAGATTAGTTTAATTAAATTAAATTATAATTGTTATTCAATTTCTAATGGTAGAACATGTTAATTGAATAAATGTGGAATATGTTATTTTAATAAGATTACAGTTTTGACTGATACAATTACATAATTTTGAATATGGTTTTGGAAAAAATTGGAAAGTCTAATTGACATAATTATTTATTTCATATGTGGCCTAAAAATGTAAAAGTAGAATTTTGTGTGATTAAATGATTTGTGGCTATTGGATAAATTTTTTGTATAGATTAAATCTCTTAAAGGTGAACGTAAATTAGGGTGGAAAAAAATATAAATTAAATGGACTCTAAAGGATAGTGTAAATTTGTAACAAAATGGTATAAAAATTACAGACAAACCATATGGACTGAACGAATGTGAAATTGAAATACCATTTATATAAGAAAAAGGGAAATTGTGAAATAACCAAATCAGATGTAAAAATGGCCTAAATTAGATTAATGGAAATAAACAGTATGTAAACTGTAACGGTAAAATTAATTAATTTGGAAGCGATTTGGTAGCAGACCTTGTAAATGTCTGGATAGGTGTCTCATGCAGTTAAGACCAAAATATAGTTTTAGCTGTACGTACTGGAAGCAGGCAAGTAGGTTCACAAGGATTTTTGTTACCTTTCATAGGTTGTTAGTACATAGGATTGATAACATCTGCAATCGTAGGCTTCTTCAGGCAGATCGACGTGGATGGAACATGAAAAGCGTGCTTCGATGTAGGCTTCTTTAGGCAGATCATTGGAGGATTTTACGCAATCGACCCAGCTGCGGACGCTCTTTCGGAGGACCGATACTTTGGATATGGTCAAGTCTACTTTGGTGACTAAGGAGACAGGAGGATAAAAGTGCAGTTTAGCGGAGCCTGAGTGCAACTTCAGGGTCCTGTGACGTTGTCTGAGTCGGCGACGATCATACGTAAGAGGCATTTAGTCAAAGTGCATGCTTGAAGAGCATGAATTTCACGCTATAGCACGTGGGTAGGTAAGGACAACAGGTCCGACAAGCCGATTGACATTTAGTATTACTGCATGGTTGGCTTCTCTAGAGTGACCATGGACTTTGGCTTCTTAGAAACTGTATCTAAGAAGGATTTACTGCATTATATTATTCACCCTCTACGATATCAGGGAAAGGCCTGCAATTAAACTGTTTTATTCTTTCCGCTTCATTTTATTTCTCATTCACCAGACTTTATGTCTGACCCATTCCTATTTTTTCTCCTTTCCCCAAATCACAAGAGGGTAGGTCAAGGTTGAAGTTCTTTACAGCTTGGAGGGTCATTGGAGCAGTTGTTATCTTTAGCTTTTGTTTCTTTTGTTTTATGTACTTCGTTTATCTTTTCATAATCTACTCTTTATATGGGGACCTATATTGTGAACTTTGTTATGTTTTATGTTCTGGTGGAGACTACTTGATACTTTTGGTTTCATAAATAAATTTGGGATAATATTATTTTTAGTGAAACTGTTTTGCTATTAATTTATAATTAGTGAATGTTTTCTTCCGCTGTAATATTTTAATCATTTTATGTTGTTGCCTTAGTCTTTGTGCTATGTTATGGATTTTTATTTCACCCGACCTCCCGTGCTTCTAGTCATGTCCGATTTTCGAGGTGCCTAGTGGTGCGGGGTGTAATATTTGGTATCGGAGCTAAGGTTTCAGTAATCCTAAAAATATTTTAAAAATATAAAGGTTTTCGAATAATTTTTAAAAGGTATTCCAAATAATACTTTTAAAAGTATATGTATATATTTTGGAAAGAACAAAAATTTTAGAAATGGGTCCCTTGTACCTCTTCCTCCCTATCTATTGAACTCTTTATGGAGTACCTAATCCCATTTTTTAGTATCCACAAATAGAAATGTCTGAACCACAAGGTATCCTCAAAGTTCCAAGCCTTAATTATGCTGCTTGGTTCAAACGTTATTTGTAAGTTACTGCACAAGCACAACTACCAACTAGGGATGCTGCTCCGGCAAAAGGGGCTCAAGCCCATCTGGCAAGCATTCTTGATTTCCCCAAGTTTTACAAGGACTACACCAGCTTAGGAGGCAAGCCGTTTCTTAGAAACGGAGTCATATACTGAAGCAAGAGCTTGGATCCATATTTATGAGAGGATATTTGGACTTATGGGATTGGAGAACTTGGCTCGAAGGCAGTTGGCTTGATGGTAGTTGCAGGTATAGGCTCTTTGTTGGTGGAAGATTGTGGAGGCTGAGGCTGAGGCTGAGGATGTGGCTGATAATTTGACTTGGATAGATTTTCTTACTATGTTAGAGAGGAAATTCTTATCACAGGCTAAAAAGGGAGTGCAGCCAGAGAAATTTATACAACTGAAGCAAGTGGACATGACAGTTAATGAATATGTTAATCAATTCAATGAGCTTGCCAGATTTGGACTATACCTGATCAATACTCCTCACAAGAAGGCGCTGAAGTTCGCTATAGGTTTGAGTCAGCCACTACAGAGTTTGGCGGTGAGCCATATTCCGATGGGAGCCACTTTTGAGGGATTGGTAGAGATGGCTTTACTTGCTAATACTAAGAAGAAAGGAGATGTGGCGTAGAAGAGTGATGGGAAGGAGGGTGGAAAGGAAAGAGGAGAGGAGGAGGGTCAAGTGGAAAAAGAAAAGTTCCAAGGAAGGACTGGAAGTGCAATACTCTTAGGAAACCAGGTCATCTTTGCTAAGGATTGTAGAGGGGCAGGAGAGCGACCGAGACTGAGGTACTATCTTTGCGATCAAGTAGGGTTTATGAAGATGGACTGTCCGTTGAAGCCCAAGGACAGTTCACAGACACCTTCATAGCCTGCTTAGGCTTATGCTTTAGAGGCAGCTCCTTTCTCTCATTCTCGTCCGGTTGTGGACAAGGGAAAGAAGGTGATCATCGAAGGTGTGTTATCTATCTCTGATTTTCCTGTTCGTACCCTAGTTGATTCTGGAGCTTCGCACTCTTTTATATCTAGTACTCTTGTAGACAGTCTTGGTCTTGATGCTTGCTTAGTGATCGAATCGGTAGTAGTATCAAATCCCATATGAGGATCGACATATTTGTTCATGTTATGTCAGGATTTGAAATTGTTTATTTTAGGGGTTGAGTTTGACTATTGTGCCTTTGTGTTGGGTTTTTTGGGGTTCGGGTTGATTCTTGCTACGGATTGGCTATCCATGTATGGTGCTGTTCTTGATTGTGATAAGAGGGTAGTGAGGTTAGGCACTTGTAGCGGATGTACCTTGGAAGTATCTTATGATCCTAGCGAATCATTCATGTTGAGCTACCTTTATTCGTTTGACTTATCGCCTGATAGTTTGAGTTCGATACCCATTGTTAGAGACTTTCCAGGTGTATTCGAGAAGGTTGCTGGCCTTCCATCTCGAAGAGAGATCGAGTTCAAGATTTATCTTCTTGATAATGCCAAACCGGTTGCTTTACCGATAAGGCATATGTCTCCCAAGGAGCATCGTGAGTTGAGCAAGCAAATTGGAGAGCTTTTGGATAAAGGCTTCATTTGTAGGAGCATTTTGAGTGGGGCACACCCATCGTCTTTTCACTACGGCGGATGGCTCTTTCAAACTTTTTGTGGATTACAGGGAGCTTAATAAGCCAACGAATAAGAATCGTTATCCTTTTCCTTATATAGACGATCTCTTCAACCAGCTAGTAGGAGCTAAGGTATTTTTGCAGATCGATTTAGCCACGAGATTTCATTAGTTGCGTGTGGCGGAGGGTAACATCTAGAATACCGAGTTTAGGACTTTGGATGGGTTATTTGAGTGGTTAGTCATGCCATTTAGGCTAACCAATGCTCTGACATATTTTGTGGACCTTATGAGTCGAGTATTTCATGAATCGTTGAACAAGTTTGTGGTGGTGTTCGTTGATGGCATTTTAGTTTATTCGCAAAGCAATGAGGAGAAAACTGTTCACATGGAAGAAGTGCTTAGGACCCTGCGAGCACATAAGTTGAAGGCGAAGTTCTCCAAGTGCCACTTTTGGAGGGATGAGGTTCACTTTTTGGGACACTATTTTCAGAGGATGGACTTGCAGTAGATCCGACGAAAGTGTCAGCATAAGAGTGCCATGGACAATAGGAGTTTCCTTGGTCTTCCGGGCTATTATAGAAAGTTCATTAAGGAGTTCTCTAGGATATCAGCTCCACTTACCCGCCTTACCAAGAAGAACTCAGCTTTTGTTAGGGATGCCAAGTGTTAGGATGCCTTTGGTCGATTGAAGGAAGCTTTAACTACCATGCCTATATTGTTATTACTAGATGGAACCAAGCCTTTCTTGGTTTATACGGATGCTTGTGGTATGGGGCTAGGGGCAGTACTAATGCAAGAGGGTAGGGTAGTGTGCTATGCGAGCAGACAGTTGAAAACGCATGAGAAGAGCTACCCGATGCATGATCTTGAGTTAGCAGCTCTAGTTTTTGCTCTCAAGTCTTGGAGGCACTATCTCTTAGTAGAAAGATTTGAGCTTTTCACGGATCATAAGTCTTTGAAGTATCTATTCTCTTAGAAAGACTTGAATTTGAGACAACAAAGATGGATGGAGTTTTTAGCCTTTTATGACTTTGAGATTTCCTATACCCCTGGCAAGGGTAATGTAGTGGCAGATGCGTTGAGTAGACACAAAGTGGTTTAAAGTCCTCTATTTTTGGAATAGAAGCATTGGGAGTACATTTCTACCTTTGATTTTAGATCTCCATCGGATTTAACTCCAAGATTGTTAGTAGCCCTCGACGTCCAGCCTACTTTGATGGAGCAGATCGGAGTAAGGCAAAGTGAGGACGAAGAGTTAAAGGACATTTTAGATACCCTTGGTTAAGGAGGGTCATCACCACATCTTAGGCGCTATAACATGGACACTAAGGGATGGCTTAGAAGGGATGATAGACTTTGTGTTCCACGTAGTGAGGATTTAGTAGATGCGGTGTTAGCCGAGTCACATCATTCTAGGTTGACAGTGCACCTCGGTGGTGATAAGATGTACCAGAATATGAAGAGGGTATTCTATTGGCCCGGAATGAAGAAGTGGGTGGCGGATTATGTATCGAAGTGCATCACTTGCCAAAGGGTAAAGGCAGAGCAGAAGAAGCTGGAGGACAGTTATAGCCATTGGATATTCTATTATGGAAATGGGAGATCATCTCTATGGACTTTGTGAATGGATTACCAAGGTTACAGAGAGGGAACACGAGCATTTAATTCATTGTGGATAGACTGACGAATAGCGCTCATTTTATACCTGTTATAAGTAATAGGACGACAGCTTCTTTAGCGTCTCTTTATGTAAGGGAGATAGTTAGGCTTTATGGAGTTCCCGCTAGCATTGTGAGCGATAGAGATCCATTATTCAACAGCGAGTTTTCGAGGAGTCTTCAGCAAGCCTTGGGAATGGAATTGAATCTGAGCACGACATATCACCCTCAGACAGATGGATAGATTAAGAGGGTAAATAGGGTTTTGGAAGATTTGCTCAGATTGTGCATCATTGACTTTGGAGGCTCTTGGGAAGACCACCTACCTTTGGTGGAGTTCGCGTATAAAAATAGTTATCAAGCAAGCATTGGGATGGCATCGTTTGAGGCCATCCATGGAAGATCATGTAGATCACCAGCCTGTTGGTGGGATACCACCGATAGGATCCTGCTTGGACTAGACTTAGTGAGGGAAACTGCCAAGAAGGTGGATTTGATTCGCAAGAGGTTGAAGACTGCACAAGATAGACAAAAGTTATATGTCGATAGAAGACGTTAAAATTTGGAGTTTTAGGTTAGAGATATGGTTTTTGTCAAGGTTTCTCCTCTGAGAAACGTTATGAGATTTCGATCAGTGGGTAAGTTGGCGCCGAGATTTGTAGGTCCTTTTCCTATTACCGCATGGATACGAAAAGTGGCATATAGAGTTGATCTTCCAGATAAGTTGGCAGGAGCTTACGATGTTTTTCATGTTTCGCATCTGAGGAAGCGCCTATATGATTCCGCGGTAGTTGTAGAACCGATCAGCTAAGGAAAATAGTGGTAGAGCATGAATCACTTGTGCATCGTACACCCACCCGTATATTGGAACACGGCTTCAAGAGATTACGCAATAAGGAAGCTCATCTTGTGAAGGTTCAATGGGCAGATGACCCTAAGGAGTGCACATGAGAATCTGAGGAGATAATTCGAACTTCTTATCCTTTTCTATTTGAAGGTACACTTCAAATATCATATCTTTGACCTTTGATCTTTCCTTAGTTGGGGACTTTTCAATAATCTTTAGGTGTAACCTATGGATGGTAGCTTGGTTGTAAACATGTCATTAGGGCATGTTATGTTTGATGGATGAAAATGGTTGCAAGTGAATGCCAATTTTTGCAAATGGATGCATTGCATGCACTAGATAGATATTTATTAAGATAACCGGCCAACAAGGTACACACACCTGCATATGCGTGCCTGTTATCTATTGCATTTACACATGGTTGTATATGTATATATGTGTATACATAAATGGATGTTCCATATGGATGGTGCATTTGGGTGAATGATTGAAACATACATATAGAATTATCAATTATACTAGGGTAATTGCATACATTTGGTTGCATGGCATAAGTATACTTTCATTACAGAAGGTCAACTGAATCAGTAGACCGACTACCTTGTCGCATTAGGTAAGTTCATATGCATTTCACTTTGCATAAATAATAAATTGCATTAGTTAAAAATAAGGACAATAGTAGAAATGGATGACGGTTGAGTAGATGGATGTAGTTCTTGGATGCTAGTTGTTAATTACGTTCTTCCATCTTTGGAGATTTTGGGGACAAAATCCTTTAAGCGGGGAGAATGTAACACCCCGATATTTTATGGGAAACATAATTAAAAAGAAATTAAAATCACATTTAGTACATTGGAAAAGGCGCATGTTGACTTCCTTAGTGACCAAGGATCAAGTCCCGTTGTCGCCTAAAATTTAGAGTGTAACAACCCACATATTTTATGATTACATATTTAAATGGTTTATTTAAATAGAGCATCGTTTATTGAATTTAAAGTCCAAAATGTGACTTTTCGTAAATAGTCGAACCCAAACTCGAGACCACTTCAATTGAGTTTGAAACGACATTTAAAACTTTTTTAAGTATTAACACTGATATGTTTGGAGTTGATTAGGATTTTGGTATTTTTTGGGCTTTGGGTTGTGTTCTAGCCCACTAACCCAATAAGAGAACCCAAACCTTCTACTAAATACCTTCCACTTCACTCCTCTTCATTCATTCCTTTCATAATTTCCTAACACTCTCAAGCAAAAGGAAAAATGGCATAAAAGAAAGGAAATTGAAATTCCTAAGCCATAGTTTTCTTAGGAAATTCAAAGTCAAGTTCCAAAATCAAGGAGAATCTTAGGTAAGCATGCTCTTAGTCTTCCCCATCTCAATTCCTCTTCAATTCTTCATTTTTCCTATAACCTAACTTAGGAAAAACTTTGCATTCGATCGTAGATTGAAGATTCTTGAAGTGAAGTTGAAGAGAGATTGATCTTGCCTTGTTCTAGAGCTTTTCATTCCTTGTTTTTAAATTTAAAGGTGAGTTCTTGAACTCACATCTATGTCTATAGCTTTCATTGTTGTTAGGTATGAATTCCTAACATTTATTTCATGTTCAATTGCTTTTGAATTGAATTGCTTTTGAATTGCTTCTAAATCATAGGAATAAAAATTCCAGACCTTCAGCTCAGACATATGAGGTTTTCCCCAGACATCTAAGCGATCTGGAAGAAAATTTCCAAACTCTCAACTCGAACGTTTGGGAAAATCACAAGACATCTGACGCTGTTAAATTCAGTAGATTTCCTATTACTATGTGGGTTTCCGTTTTAATCGATTTTTGTTGATCCGGTTGGTTATTGTCATTTATTATTGACTTTATTGACTTCTTTTTTGTATTTTTTGTATCTTTTTGGAACAACCATTTGATGGATTCGATATCGATTTTCTTGGTTTTAATTCACGTCGTCGTATGTGAATTTTTGGTAATAGATTATTTTTACAATTGTTTCTGTGATTTGTCACTTTAAAATACGAAGGTTTCTATACTAATAGTAAATACTCAAACTCTTTCACATAAATGATTTCAACATTACTTTTAGTACAAAGCTCGTTTTTAAAACTGCTTTTCAATCTATTAGTATATACAAACCTTTATCTCATTCATGCGAAAAATTCAATTCAACGACTTAGCAAAGCAAAACAAGTGGTATGAAATGCTTGCGTTTACTTCGTCGGTTAATTCTTAGACTTGTTGGATTGAAATCTTGTGACAATTTTCGAGTGGAAATCTACAATTTGTTCATAAATATTTAAGTTAAGCCAGTGGTTGTGGGACATGACGCTAAACTCATCCATTTACTAGCTTGATGTAATTTACACTTATTGATCTATGACGATCATTTTGAGGTTTAGACTAGCGATAAGCGATGTCTCGTTGTCCCTGTGGGGGACTGTACCCCATTCTATTGAGCTTCGTATCATTTTTTATAGGCTAGCGACCTATGGGTTTTATGGAATTCGGTTCATCGGGCGTATCTTTGTACTACATCGTTATTCCAGCTTATTTGAATTTCAGGTTCCCCGGACGTACCATTGTACTACGTCATTGCACCGGCTCTATGGGTTAGCAACCCATGGGATAGCGTCCTATTTGTGATACACGTGTTGGTGAGTTTTCATGCTACTGTTTGTGATAGGTCTCTCCGCCTTTTTTGTGATTTCTGGATTTCTAATTGACGATTTCTAGAATTTGTGTTTCACTAATATTTGGGATTTGCTTAGATAAGCTTTATCAATATTAGTGACATGGTGAATAAAATAAAGAATATGACATTCTTTTTTGTGTTTGGAAAAATATTGTATGATTTTTGTTGTTATCATATATATTTTTCATATCTCTTATCCTATCTTATCTTGTATGATATTTATAGCTAGACTGATCCATTTATTATTTTTCTTCTTAAATAATACCCGGGTCAGACCGAGGTGTTATAGGTGCTTCCACTTGACTTCTTAGCAGGGACTAGCTTTTGACTTTTGGCTAACTACTTTAGCTTAGTAGTTTTTGTTTTTATACATTCGAGATAGAGACTCCTTGTTGTATACATATTTTTTTGTCTAACACTTGTACTATTCTTTTGTGATGTAGTGGATCATGTATGACCACTACTTTGATGTACGCTTCTATGTGTTACAATCATATCTGTTTCCGCCTTAGTGATATGAATATTTGTGACTGATTTGTTTTATGCTTATTTTATATTTATTTTCGAAGGCCTCATAGCCACTGTGTAGTAGCTTTGAGTTTGTATTGTAATGTCAGATTTCCTCTTGAAATGAAATGCATGTCATACTATCTGACATATCGGCACTCACACAAAGCAATTACACAGATGGTTGCTCCTCAACAGCCTTATTCTTCGTGCTAGTCTATGGCATTACCTCGTAGTTTTCTTGGCTAGTGTAAGTATAGAGGTGGGGTGCCACAGCTTGGTATCAGAGCCAAACTTCAGAATAATATAGGATATTATGATAAGGATCATTGTCCTAAGTCTCTCTTAGGAATCATGCCTTAGGATGTAATTCGAGTCTTAGGACCCATTCTATCCTATTTCCTTTTATGATGCCTTGTTTATCAATTTATTTTGTTTGAATTCATTCTGAGAATAACCTTTTTCCTCTTCTTTCTTAAAGAAAAGAAATGGTTAGACCTAGCTGTTCTAGCACCGGCAATCCAGTGCTACTCCTCAGGATGACATATTCATGTCTGCCCAACAGCTTTTGGATGTTGCAAAGAATGCCCAAGCTGCTGAACCCATTCCTGGGCCTACTCATCCTAAATCCGGGTTTGCATGCTTATGCACTGATTATATCAATTTGGGTGGAAGGCCATTAAAGGGTTTCAAAAGCGTTATAGAAGTCTAAGCTTGGCTTAGAACATGCGACTGCATCTTTTCTCGCATGAATCTTGTAGATCTACATCGAGTCCAAGTGGCTTCTAGCATGCTCCAGGAGAGAGTATTAGATTGGTATGAGCTTTTGGTTTTGGAAATTATTGAAGCGGATCTTACTTGGGAGCAATTCTGGGAAAGATTCGAGTTAAAGTTTGTGTCGGAAGCTGAAAAAATAACTTTGGCCCGATGCTTTATTGACCTTGTTCAAGGTGAATCTTTAGTGATAGATTATGTCGCATCTTTTGAATCCCTCTCTAAATATGGGATTGAGTATATTAATACCCCATTGAAGAAAATTCAGAGGTATATCTATGGGTTGAATAGGAACCTCAAAAAGCCTTTATTTCTGAAACTAGAAGTTTCTTTCGATCTAATAGTAGTTATTATAAATATTAACTATAATTAATAAGTTTATTCAACAGTAGTTATTTAATATAATTATTGATTATATTTATTTTATTATATCATCATGGTTTATATTATTATTATTGTTATTTTTACTTTTAAGTTGATGTTGTCATTTAGTTTTGGGTTCCATCTCTAGCCGACTACCACTCGACTTATTTGGAATAGTGGTTTAGTTGTTGTTATATTAAGTACAAAATAATTATTGATTATAGATAGTAATCAGTACTTGTTAATTATTTATTAATAATCATTGGTTTTAAATTATAAATTAATAATGTTTTCACAACCTTTTATAACAACTACTAAATTAAAAAGTTTGTAATATGTATCTATTACAACTAGCAAAAAAGCGAAGAGTTGTGAAAATTGACATCTATTACAACGGGCAAAAGAAAATGTTTGTAATAGGCATCTATTACAATAGGCAAATAGAGATGAAAATTGGTATCTAGTACAACAGGATTACATCATTGTAATAAAACTATATTACAAACCGTTGTAATATGACTATATTACAACTGGCCAAAAACGTTGTAATAAAACCATATTACAATGGGCCAAAACTGTTGTAATAGAGTTGAAAACTAGTATCTATTACAACAGAATGAAAATCGTTATAATAGGACCATATTACGACAAGAAAATTGACAACGTTGTAATAGGTGTACATGATGATGAAAAGTTGCACCTGTTACAACGGGCTTAAGAACACCATTGTAAAAGGTTCTATTACAACGGTTGTTTATGACCCATTGTAAAATAGGTGTTGTAAAAGGATAGTTTCGTTGTAGTGGTTGTTGTTTGTTTACGAGTGGATTATATATGTATAGTACAAGTTAGGACATTAAAGAATGATATTATTGTATGTATATGAGAGCCAGAACGTAAGTTGAATATTTATACTCATATGTTGATTGAAAGGTATTCATCACCTCAATGTTATTCATTGAGCATAAATGATTAGCAAAACTCGTCTGAATGATGAATAACTAATAACAAAGGTGTGAATCCTGTTGGAGAGACATAGGTGCAAAGTGTCTCAGCGACATGGAGAGAAACATCAAATGGAAGAGATGAAAGAAATATGAGAAAATAAAAGAAGGTGGAACAAATTTCCTCTGAGGGAAATTTTTTTCTTTAAGTTTCTCACACAGCCAAAACAACTAATGAAATGTTAGAAATTACAATCTTGTTTCATGTACATTTATATAGCAAATTATCAATCATTCAAATTTTTGGATGTGTGTTCCAAACATCTAAAATCAAGTCAAACGTCATGCTTCCCGGTTCATACGTCTGATCAGTGGGGCAACTAATAATTAAGCCTAAAGTTTGAGATATATGAATGTTGGGAGTTCAGGTTCAGTCTGTGGCCCTGAAAGATGCTTAGAAGGTCTAGAGTAAGTAAGAGAAATATTATAAGTTCGAGGGTTATATGTCAAGTCTCAGAGAGCGTGTGGTTGATGGTAAGCAATATGCAGACAACGGTGACCTTTCGGGACATCAACTTTAAATTTAAGCTAGAAACGCTTTGGTAAAGATGTGGATATCTGTGATAAATGTATTGATTTATAATTGTCTCATATGCCAATTTGTATTTCTTTTTTTGTGTGTGCTTTTATATTTTGGAAATTAATATCATGTACAAAAGAGTTGATATTCTTTTATCTCCATGGAGGTAATATAGTAGTTTAGAATAAACGCAATCAAATAAAAATAAGTTTTTAATGATGAAAATTCGCTATTTACATGTGTATATACATTTGATTACCTCTTCCATACTACTTCAACCGTAAACCATCCTTTTTCCTAACGGTTGTAAAATGCACTCCTCGTTTGAACCTTAAATTAAAATCCAATCATGTCTCTCTCTCCATACTTTGCTTCCAGATCTTATCAACCACGGTAGTCTTAATTTGGCAAGGCAAGCCAGATTTATAATGCACATCCACATTTTATAAAAATAATTATTACAAGTGAGAGGATAAAGGTCCTAAGCAGCTACGACATCCATATACATATACAAAGCATGATCACTCGACAAGTTGCACTAAGCAATCTCACTTACAACTCACATAAACTAACTGACTATGCAAAACACACATGCATAAATGCTATGACCTAACATATCCAAAAACTATAACAATACAAATATTGATGCCAAACATTAAACACATAGTCCTAATAATAATCAGCAAGATAAAAAGCCGACCAGACATATACCATAGCAACATATCAAGCACGAAGCAAAAATCTTCTATTATAATACTCGTCCATTAGCAGTAAGTAGAAGCTATACCGAAAAGGAAACCAAGGATTCCATATAGCGAAAAATCTATTCCAACAGCCAGAACATAAAGGGAATACAGAACTAGCAGACTTCAAATAACCAAAACACCACCTTGTCTAGGAAGCACAACACTGGACAACAAAAAATAACACAAATCGCTGCACATGTAGTCCCTAAAGTGTTGAAACTGAAGTGAATGTAAAGAGACAAGGTAGCATTCATTTGAAAAACTAGAACTAAGGAACCTAATGCATGCCAAATTGCAAAAACAAGCAGTATGAAAGCATAGGGAAAGACTATAGCACGACCAGAATAAATTCAAAATAAAATGGCTGTTTATTTTTACGATTCTTATGCAAATGAGTA
Source organism: Allium cepa (assembly GCA_030765085.1). Taxonomy (NCBI): domain Eukaryota; kingdom Viridiplantae; phylum Streptophyta; class Magnoliopsida; order Asparagales; family Amaryllidaceae; genus Allium; species Allium cepa. The sequence goes on from CM060935.1 coordinate 105,524,600, forward strand.
ACATGATTTTAATATTATCAACCATATTTTTGATTTTCGAAGATGTACAGAATATTAAATTTTAAAACTATTTCCTTATCTCCCTTGGAAAGAGCATCATGACATCTTATGAGTAAACCGCATTAGTTGATCTATATAACCGGCTTTCCAAAATAAATGGCACTTTTTTTTTCTTTTCCAACCCTGCCAAATAATCATCTGACTGGTTTCCTTCTCGGTATATATGAGAAAACTTGACCTCTACAAAATGCTCTAGCAGTTTTCGAATCTCCTGTAGTATGGGCCAATTGGTCGTTTCGACTAGATTAAATCTCTACAAGAAATATATGATGACGGCGGAGTCCCCTTCTATCTATATTTTCTTCATGGAGGGGTGATGTTGTATTACTTGTTTCAAACCATTAAAAACCCCGCTTAGTTCAGCTTCAACCACGGTAGTCTTAGATACCATATCACATCCAGCTAATAGAATAGAGCTATACTCATCCCGAACAATGTAGCCACATCCCGCTTTATTATTTGAAGCCCCTGCATCAAAGTCCAGATTGAAAGCGCCATGCTTGGGTAGAATGCAGCATACTGGTTTTCGATCTACATCAACCACATGCTTCGTCAAAGGAGATAAACTAGGAGCATCTACTTGAGTTGAGCGATAGTATTCAACAACATGTAGCGGCACTAGATGAAGAATGCATGGATGGTAGGGTGTGATATATGAGGAGACTACATATGGTAGAAATGGTGGCCATAAGCAATAAACTTGCGGACGATACCGCAATCAATATGGTAAAAAGTGACTTCCATGACGGAGCTAGAGTACACGTAAACTGCAAATGTGAATTGATAACGAATTGTAAGTTAATATAAAAAAATTTAAACTTAAATTAACTAATTAAAAAAATGAATATTCTCTTTTCCCATAAAATCATCTTTTTTACTCCAAACTTTGTTTTTACAGATTTCAAGTACTTAACATTTTGAACAAGTTACAAAACACAAAAAGAAGATCATTGTTGATAAAAAAACTCATCCCGAATAGCAAATTTGGAAAATTTATTAACACTTTTCCATTTTCGCTTTTGCCAAACACAACTCCATTCGTGGATATTATTAGTTCGGTAAGAAACTGACACTAATGACCGTACAGTTATACTAGAACATGATTATTTAGTATACAAACCCTAATTGATTTCATTAACATGAAAGTAACAATAATCCTTGAGTCTTCCTTAACTGTTAGAAGGCGATCTAAAATTATTGCGAAAGATAAATTTTTACTATCAATTCAGTTTCATGATAAATTAATAATAATAAGAGTAACTTGCAAAATAATGAATAGTAATAAGATGGACCTTTTACTCTGCAATGGAAATAGGCACTCATATATAGCTTCCTCTCCTTTATTTTAAAACCTTAAATGCAAATAATATAAAGCACATTTAATTAATTCGAACGTATTTTTGGTTTATAGCTACAAATTTTGGCTGCAGCTTATATTTAGGGTGTACCGGCATGTTTCTTTTGCCTCGTTGAGGAGTTAACTGTCTGAACTGGGCTAAAATCCTCCCATCTCAATTAATTTGGCATGGAAAAAAATGATAAGATTGATTTGTTGATGTTGTAATCATTTGAAGTTAACGTATATAAGACGGTTGGCAATAAAAGAAAGAAGTTTACAAAAAAATAGTTGCAACACTAAAATATGATAGAGAACAAAAGGTGATGATTGATTGCATATGAATGATTTGCTTGCTAAATTCTTTGCCAAAGTCTATGCCAGTCCACATTCAAAGTGTTGAGAAAATGATGGTTTTTAAGTAAATAAATGTATATTTATCGGTAGCAGTACACATGTAATTGTGAGAAAGTGAGATGAGCATTATAATGCAATATGATATAATAATGTGCGTAGAATGATTTTAGTTTTGAACTTGAATATAACTATGGAGGACATAAATTTTGAAGAGCGAAGTTTCCCAAACATTGTTTTAATTTAAATTTCAAAATCCAAATCCGTGTTTTTTATGAATTATATTTCATGAAAAACCTGTAATTATTTTCTACGAGAATATATGCTATACACTCTAAATATTTACAATTTGCACTGCCGGGTATAAAGTTAGATTTTATGAATTGAAATTATATATGCTACACTCTCTAAATATTTACAATATATGCTATATACTCTGAATATTTACAATTTACAATCATATATGAATACAAGCAATGTTAGTTTTTCTATTCAGATTCTATGAATTAGAATTAATACAAATCAAAAACACAACTGAAGTCCTTTTCTGTATGTACATTGCAAAATGGATCATGTAAAGACATCTCAGTATTGCTGAGTGCCCAGAGAAATCTAAATATTGTAGAGTTCCAATTCCTTGATTGAACTGAATAATTAATTTTTCTTTCATGTAAATTTTATTTGTAATATAATTGAGTAACATGATTTTAATATTATCAACATCACTTCCAATTTTCAAAGGTGTACAAGACATTAAATTTTAAAATTATTTCGTCTTCTCCCTAGAAAAGACCATCATGAAAGTCCTCTAGGTAAACCACATTAGTTGATCTGGGTAACCGACTATCCAAAACAAAAGTGCATTGTTTTTCTTTTCTCAACCCCGCCAAATAATCCGATGACTGGTTTCCTTCCTGGTATATATGAGAAAACTTGACCTCTACAAAATGATCAAGTAGTTTCTGAATCTCCTGTAATATGGGAACTGCCTTTTCGACTGCATTAAATCTCTGCAAGAAAGCTATGACGATGGGGGAGTCCCCTTCTATCCATATTTTATACATAGAGGGGTAATGTTGTGCTTCTTTTAAGGACCCCGCGTACACTATGGGAAAAAATGAATCTGACGACAAATGTGCTCCATTGTCTGATTGCATAACTATCTGCCATTAAATCCCATGCTGTATCATTACACATCAGACCATAGATATGCCCCATCATCTAATATGCACTAATACATCAAAAGAAAGAAAATTATATGTTGCTTGATGTTATATTATCATTTCTAGAATTTTCTATATACCTATTACAATTATATTATATATTTGAAGAATGAAATAAATGAATCGCAATTTTATTTAAACAAATATTTTATTTCAAATTAAATTCACATACAAAACCACTTTCACTATACCTACACTTTCAAATACAATACAACTTTCACTACCACTCCCATATATACAAATTTTCACTACACTTTTACATATAACTTTTTTTACTAGCACTCACTCACACCCAGTCGAGTTTATTTTCGATGTTAATCTTGATTAGCTTGCTCCGGCTTGTGTCTAGCCATCTCCTATACCTATCAAATAAAAAATGCAGTAAAATGGAAAAGGAAACAAACCAAAATTGCAAAAATAAAATTGAATTTGAATATTAATATTGCCTCAGTTTATAGGTTTGTTTTCTCTTCATGGTTTATGCAAGAATTCAAGATAGTGCACGTAAACAAGCTTAAAGTGTATGCATATTTTTGAGAAAATGATGGAGCGTTTTAAGTAAATAAATGCATATTTATCGGTAGCAGTACACATGTAAGCATGAGAAAGTGAGATGAGCTTTACAATGCAATATGATATGACAACGTGCATAGATTGGTTTTAGTTTTGAACTCGAATATAACCATGGAGGACATAAATTTTGAAGAGGGAAGCTTCCTCAAACATTGTTTTAATTTAAATTTCAAAATCCACTTCTGTGTTTTTTATAAATTATATTTCATTAAAATCTTATAATTATTTTGTAACATCCCGTTATTTACAACTATTCGCGTTCACACATGTTGGACTTGAATTGCTCAAAATATGGTATTATTAATTTACATTTGGCAAAACTCAGCATGTATAGTAAATAAAATAATCACAGAATCACAAACACAGAGTAATATAACAATAAGCAGTGAAAACAAATGAATAGTAGTTCATGAAGCTACTATATGTATAACAGAGTTAAAACAAGATACAACAGAAGTCTTGAACACATAGAAGTCTCAATACAATAGTCAAATAACAAAATCTAAATATATTACTAGAGTCAACTAAATAACTAAAAGCTGAATAGATAGATGGATCTCCAAGTGAAGCTCCAAACTCCAAAGGTGAGTTTCGAATGCTGCGACACTCAGTATGACCCGAGCGTAAAGCAAAAATACAAAATACTCGAGTCAAGATTAACATTATTATATCAATAAATCCTACTCAAGTGAAATATCAACTGAATTACAAGTAATTTAAAGAATGTTTGGGATAACCATCCTCTAAAGATCTGTGGAACTATCTAATATGTAGAAATATATGCTATTATAATAATGTCTATAGTAAAGTAAACTATTAAAATAGCTCTAAGGAGTTACCCATATCCCCCTTAACACATTTTTATATTCTCGTAGTCTATATTGTACCTTAATCTCCCCATACTAGAGGTTGTCAGAAGGCACTCCATAGGTATGGTACAAAATAAACTCGTAATGGGCTTGATATGGTAGGTGACACGGCACAACTAGGCAATGCCAGGTTAGATATACCAATTACACTTTCGGGCTGGTAGTAACACATAGTCGCAGCTACCGCCCACCTCGATCCACACTCCCAAAATCTGAAGGTGCACCCAATCAATCACAAAGTAATATAATGGTAAATGAAGAAGTGTGTCCAGAGGAGCTACCTCATTTGACCCATCTATTGCTCCTGTTTTAGCAATCTTAAGACAACTCACGGGAGTCGGGTCCATGTATATACCTCAAATAGAATCGTCACCAACCATCCTACTTCATTCTGGAATCTTCACCACGTACACAGTTATTAAAGTGATTTTCGATATTGGCAGAGAGTATGGCAATACCTGATCCCGGTCTCTTTAACAACCAAACGTTATTATAACACCGTGGTCATTTCGAAATAGTTTATACTTCAAAACCAAAATATCATATTCATTTCAAAACCATATCAATGTGATATCCTTTTCACTTAAAATATATCCGTTTCCAAAATCATGGTACTTTAAAAGTTATATCACTTTCGAAATCAAAACACTTGAAATTATAACAATTTAGAAATCATAACACTTTGAAATCATAATACTTTAGAAAACCATAACACTTTCCTTTAAACAGTTTAGATATTAACAGTAGTATATATAATAAAATAGTTTATAAAATAACATAGTTATAAGCTAAAATAGTTTACATTAAAATAATTAGTATATTAAAATAGTTTATATCAAACATAGTTTATATTAAAAAAAATTATATTAAATTTTTTTATATTAAAACAATTTATAAAGCAAAATATAAAAATAGTATGTATTAAAATAATTTATAAAGTGAAATATGAAAATAGTTTTAAATATAATTTTAAAATACTTTATATAATAGAATAGTTTTCTCAAATTTCATAAATCGATTCAAATCAACTCGAATTTTAAAATTCAAATTTAATTCAATCTCAATTTATGAATTACAATTCAATCAGTTTCTCAATAAACCATTTCAAATTATATTGATTCAGATACAGATTTGAACCACAAAATAAACCTTCTCAATTTCAATATATTTCAAAGCTTTAAAGATTCCATATTTTAAAAATTAAATTTGATAATTTCATATATATCTTAATTAACATCATTTTTTTTGAAATGTTCACTTAATACATCCAATATCATTTAAATTAAACCTTAAACTACAAATAAACTAAATATTTCCTTCAATTTATTTAAACTTGAAATATTCATTTAATCACCTTAAAACAAAAAACAAGTTATAAAAATCATATCCTTTAAAAATCTCAAATTCAATAAGTTTCAAATAGATTTAATTAAATAAAATTCTTAATTAAATATAATTTCAAATAAATTCAAATTTATCTTCCCAACCTTAACTTAGAAATTAAAAAATCTATTTTAAAATAAAATTATAAATAAATACTTGAACATATTATATATTAATTAAATCAACTTTATTAAATTAATGCTTATTATTAAATCTATTTTATATTATATCTTGTTTATATATATTTAAAAATAGTAAAATTGATAAGTAAAATTAAATTTAAGATTTCAAAACTAATTTACAACTTTTTCAAAACAAGTAATTTTAAAAATCTAAAATTTAAACCTTTCTAAAATACATTTATATATATAGTATCTTAAAATAAATATTTAAATAACTCAATATCCCATTTCAATTTATGTAAATTTGAAAATATTCATTTTATATCACTTTTAATCAAAATCATTTTTTTTCAACTCGCAACCCCAATTTCAATTCAATGAAAATAGCTTGGGTTTATCATTTCAACCCATAACAATTTTCTCTTATCCTACAAGATGGTTCGGGTAAGTATCATTTCAACCCATAGTGAATTCTAAACTAACAGGGAACTTGTAGAGTGAGAACATATATGATAATATAACATATAAAACAACATATATCATCAATAACAGATAAAATATAAATGCTATCATGGTGTCAGATGTCACAGGTGAATAGTTGCAGGCAATAGCATATATATAGCAAATTTAAATAACTAATAGCAACATATTTCAAATGTCGTTTCAATTGAAATCAAATTTAATAAATATAAGAACGTTAATCGTGAGTGATTGCTCACCTTTCGAGGCTAGAGGAGTTTAACAACAGAACAAGCAATGAATTCTAAAGCAAAGCAAGATTGGTATGTATTCAACAAACAAGCTGATAAATAGAATCTATGAAAATAAATCAAATTAGCTTTATATAAACTGAACAAAATATATACTATTATTATTATAAATTTCCTTAAAACAAATATTCAAATTTAAATACATATTTAAAATGATATACTTATATATAACATTTAAATTTAAGTCAAAGCACATACTTTTCTCAAACCAAAAAAATTTTAAAATGAAGAAAACATATACCCAAAATCTCTATATTATATAAATATATTATATTAATAAAAATTGTACATAATATATTACGCAATCATTACTTAATTTAAACCACATATATTTTAAAATCAAACACACACGCACACACACATATATTTATATCTTATAAAACAGGACCGCATAAATCATCACTATGATTCACTAAACTAAAATGTATAAAATTACTAGATTACATATATATAGGCTTTAGAAAAATATAAAAGTAACACCTTATTGAAACATACATATTTAAAACAATGTATATATCATAAATTCAAAATTTTATGCAACCTGAAACATATTATATACTCTATATAAACTAACAGAAATGCAGATAACAACCCAAACTTACAAATGTAACTTACTTTACATAATATATATACATATACTGTAACTATATAACTAAAAATAAAACTCAGCAGATCACTTATATATAAAAGCTAATATATATACAAAAACAATTTTCTTTTTCTTTCTTACTTTAAAACAGATTTTTATAATAAACACATACTTTTATATAGAATCACTTATATAATCATTCATATACCCTGTAAACCATAGTAATTATATATATATATATAGTACTCATATATAGAATTTTCATAACGTACATAGATATGTATAAATATATACTGTTATATAACTAACATATATAGAAACCCAACAGATTTATAAACTAAAATCGAAATATATACTTTTATAACCAATAAATTGTATTACATATATTAAACAGGAATATGTAACATATACCTTATATACTTAAAAGGAAGGAGAACGCAAGGAGGAAGGGAAGTTGCTTGCGTTAGATCAGCACCACGGCTGAGCAATGGCCAAGAAGGTAGTAGGCTCGAGAAAATGAAGGGAGGAGCTTTCAAGGCGGTTGAAGTTGGGAATTGCGTGGGTGGCGTGTGACTGGGTGGAAGGAGGTAGGCTATGCGTGTAAGTGAGGTGTCACGGCTATGGTTTCTGGAGAGCCTACCGGGTTGAGGTGAAATGACGATGGAGGAAAGATGAAGAAGAGTAGATGGACGGGGAAGCAAAGGCTCGGGTTTGCGTGCTTGGGCTCGGCAAGGAGTGGGGAAGAAGAGGCGTAGGGTTTGGGTCATTGATTTGTTGATGGGTGAAGGAAGATGTAGTGGTTGCATAGTGTAATGACCTGATTTTTCGACGCCCGAAAATCGACTTCAATACGTTCACTGCATTAATTGTCGAACAATCGAATGCCGGAAAACCGAACCATTAGGGTTTAAGAAGAAGGAGATAGAAAAAGAGAAAAAAACAACAACAGAATCTTACCATCAACAGCGGAATAAAATATAATAGATAACAACTGATCTTTACACAAAAGAAACTATATCTGTTTTATACATACATCATCAGAGTACAATACAATCAATATCACAATTCATGACGATTATAATATCTCGTCCTTCCAAAGCTGAATATACAGCTTACACTACACAATGGAAAAATGAATCTACGGAAATGCGCCTCGTCGTCTAGCTCGTCTCCTGAGCTCCACATCAGTCCATCCAGAATCTGTACTCAAGAGAGAGGGCCGAGGCAGGTGGGAAGAAGTAGGCATGTGAACGTGGTTATCGACTAAAGGAAGGTGGAGGAATCTCGAGCAAAGCAACTGTTAAAATTTGTTTCATATAAACTTTTTTTTAAAGTAATCCAGAATAAAATGAACAGAAGGCAATAGGAAATGAACAGATGAATATTTGAATCATAGGGAATAGCAATAGTCAAAATGTGAATGGCTAATGATTGCAAGAGTAAAATGAATGGGCAGGAAACCAAAAAGACTCAGTTGCGGAACCGATACGCTAGGCTTTTCGCAGATCACACTACACATCGAACACCAAAAATGACAATTGAATATACCATAAATATCACCACGATGAGACAATCAAAACGGTATACAGATATCAGTCGTATGATCATCCTATCAAAAGTCGACAATCGGTACCAAAAAAGCTTCTAAAATGCCGAAACTAAGGTAAACGAAGCAATAGCAGTCCAAATTTGATGAAACGAAATATAACGTCTCACTCAGAAGATGATCTTCAAATTTATTATGTAAAAATATTTTGGTTTGAGAAAATTTTTTTTACCATCAAATATTAACTAATCCGAATTTAAATAAAATTACACAATGAAATAAACTTCCATATTATCAGATGAAAATTTACCATTTGCTATGTTTAAATAGACGTATTCCAAATATGATTTTAAATTCAAAATGTTGTTATTAAAAATTTCATAAAAATTTAGTTAATTACGTTAATAAAATTATTAAAATTTACGGGTCGTTACATATTTTCTACGAGAATATATGTTATACACTCTAAATATTTACAATATGCACCGTCAGGTATAATGTGAGATTCTATAAATTGGATCTCTCATTGAATCCAAATAAGGACATTCCCGTTAGAATCAATAGAGGCGCCAGTATATTAATGCGAATTATATATGCTATACGCTCTAAATATATAAAATATATGCTATACACTTTGAATATTTACAATATATGCTATATACTCTGAATATTTACAATTTTCAGTTATATATGAATACATGAAATGTTAGTTTTTTTTTAGATTTTATGAATTGGAATTGATACAAGTCAAAAATACTATTGTAGTCCTTTTCTTTATGTACATTGCAAAATGGATCGTGTAAGGACATCTCAATATTGCAGAGTGGCCAGAGAAATCTCAATATTGTAGAGTGCCAATTCCATGGTTGAATCAAACAATTAATTTTTCTTCCATGTATATTTTATCTGTAACATAATTGAGTAACATGATTTTTTAATATTATCAACATTACTTCTGATTTTAAAAGATTTACAAAACATTAAATTTTAAAATTATTTCCCTTACTCCCTACAAAAGACCATTATGATATCCGTCTGGGTAAACCATATTAGTTGATCTGCATAACCTACCGTCCAAAACAAATGGCATTATTTTTCTTTTCCCAACCCTTCCAAATAATCCATTGACTGGTTTCCTTCTCGGTATATATAAGAAAACTTGACCTTTACAAAATGCTCTAGTAGTTTCTGAATGTCCTGTAATATGGGCCTACTGGCCATTTCGACTGAATTAAATCTCTGCAAGAAAGATATGACGATGGTAGAGTCCTCTTTTATCCATATTTTCGTCATGGAGGAGTACAAGGACCCTGCTTAGTTCTACTTCAACCACACCGGTCTTAGCTACCATATCGCATCTGGCTAGTCGAATAGAACTATAGTCATCCCGAACAATGTAACCACATCCCGCTTTATTATTTGAAACTCCTCCGTCAAAGTTCAGTTTCACAACGCCATGCTTGGGTGCATTCCAACATACTAATACTCTATGTGCATCAGCCTCATGCTTTGTCGTAGAAGATGAACTTGGAGCATCTATATGAGTAGAGCAGTAGTATTCACCACCATATAGCAACACTAAATGAAGAATGCATGGATGGTACAATATGATATACGAGGAGACTGCATGTGGCGGCAATGCTGGCTATAAGGAATAAACTTGCGAACGATACCGCATGTCAGTACGGTAATAAGTGACTTCCATGATGGAGTTATGAGTACATGTAAACTGCAAATGTGAATTAATAACGAGTTGTAAGTTAATATAAAAAAATTTAAACTTAAATTAATTAATTAAAAAAAAAACCAAATATTCTCTTTTTCCTTAAAATCATCATTTTTACTCCAAACTTTTTGTTTACAGATTTCAAGCACTTAACATTTTGAACAAGTAACAAAACACAAAATGAAGATCATTATTGACAAAAAATCCACCCTAATAGAAAATTTGGAAAATTTATTAACACTTTTTCCTTTTCGCTTATGCCAAATTCAACTCTGTTCGCTGACATTATTAGCTTGGTAAGAAACTAGCACTAATAACCATATAGTTATACTAGAACATGATTGTTTAATTTACAAACCCTAAATGATTTCATTATCATGAAAATAACGATAACCCTTAAATCTTCCTTAACTATTAGAAGGCGATCTAACATTAATGGGAAAGATAAATGTGTACTGTCAATTAACATCCCAATTAGATGTGTTTTGTGATAAATTAACTACAGTAAGAGTAACTTGCAAAATAATTAATAACAATAAGATGGACCTCTTACTCTGCAATTGAGATCGGCACTCGAATATAGCTTCCACTCCTTTTTTTGAAACCTTAAATGCTAATAGTAAAAAGTACGTTTGATTAATTCGAATGTATTTTGGTTTATAGCTACAAAATTTGGCTACAGCTTATATTTAGAGTGTACCAACAGGTTTCATTTTGCCCCATTAAGGAGTCTACTGTCTACATTGGGCTAAAATCCTCCCATCCCAATTAACTTGGCATGAAAAAATCGGTAAAATAGACCCGTTATTGTTGGAATCGTTTGCTTGCTAAATTTGTTGCCAAAGTCTATGCCTCTACATTCAAAATTTGTGCATATTTTTGGTAAAATGATGGAGCATTTTAAGTAAATAAATGTATATTTATCGGTAGCAGTACACATGTAAGCATGAGAAAGTGAGACGAGCTTTACAATGCAACATAATATAATAATGTGCGTAGCATGGTTCTAGTTTTGAACTTGAATATAACCGTGGAGGACATAAATTTTGAAGAGGGAAGCCTCCTCAAACGCTATTTTAGTTTAAATTTCAAAATCCACTTATGTTTTTTTTGTAAATTATATTTCAAGATAATTTGTAATTATTTTCTACGATAATATATGCTATACACTCTAAATATTTACGATTTACACCGTCAGGTATAACGTGAGATTTTATGAATTGGAATTATATATGCTTTACACTCTGAGTATTTGCAATACATGTTATACACTCAGAATATTTACAATTTACAATTATATATGCATACAAGTAATGTTAGTTTTTTTTAGATTCTATGAATTGGAATTGATGCAAGTCAAAAATACAACTGAAGTCCTTCCCATTATGTATATTGCAAAATGGATCGTGTAAAGACATCTCAATATTGCAGAGTGCCCAAAAAAATCTCAATATTGTAGAGTGCCAATTCCTTGATTGAATAGAACAATTGATTTTTCTTTCATGTATATTTTATTTGCAATATAATTGAATAACATGATTATAATATTACCAACGTTACCTCTGATTTTCAAAGATTTACAAAACATAGATTTTAAAATTATTTCCTCTTCCCGTTGGAAAGGACCATTATGATATCCCTCTGTGTAAACCGTATTAGTTGATCTGAATAACCGACCGTCCAAAACAAAAGGCATTGGTTTCCTTTTCCAAACCCTGCCAGATAATCTGCCGATTGGTTTTCTTCACGTTATATATGAGAAAAAATGACCTCTACTAAATGCTCTACTAGTTTCTGAATCTCCTATAATATGGGCCAACTGGCAATTTCGACTGGATTATATCTCTGCAAGAAAGATATGACGATGGCGGAGTCCCTTTCTATCCATATTTTTTTCATGGAGAGGTAATGTTGTACTACTTGTTTCGAACCATTAAGGACCCTGCTTAATGCAGTTTCAACCACACTAGCCTTAGCTAACATATCGCATCCGGCTAGTAGAATCGAGCTATACTCTTCTCGAACAATGTAGCCTCATCTCTCTTTATTAGTTGAAAATCCACCATCAAATTTTTGTTTGACAATGCCATGCTTGGGTGGAGTCTAGCATACTGGTATTCTATCTGCATCAGCCGCACGCTTTGTCGAAGAAGATGAACTTGGGGCATCTATATCAGTAAAGTGGTAGTATTCACCACAATGTAGCGGCACTGGATGAAGAATTCATGGATGGTACAAAGTGATATATGAGGAAAATGCATGTGCTGGCAATGGTGGTCGCAAGCAATAAACTTACGGACGATGCCGCATAGTAGTACGATAATAAGTGACTTCCATTATGGAGCTATGAGTACACGTAAACTGCAAATGTGAATTAATAACGAACTGTAAGTTAATATAAAAAAAAAATTAACTTAAATTAATTAATTAAGAAAAAAAATGAATATTCTCCTTTTTCATAAAATCGTCATTTTTACTCCAAACTTTTTGTTTATAGATTTCATGCACTTAACATTTTGAACATGTTACAAAACACAAAATGAAGATCATTGTTGATAAAAAGCTTATCCACCCTAATAGAAAATTTGAAAAATTTATTAACACTTTTCCCTTTTCGCTTTTTCCAAACTCAACTCCATTCGCTGATATAATTAGCTTGGTACGAAACTGACACTAATGACCATATAAGTACACTAGAACATGATTATTAAGTATACAAACCCTAAGTGATTTAATTATCGTGAAAGTAACGATAACCCTTGGATCTTCCTTAACATTTAGAAGGAAATCTAACATTACTGGGAAAGACAAATGTTTACTGTCAATTCACATCCCAATTAGACGTGTATCATGATAAATTAACAATAGTAAGAGTTACATGCAAAATAATGAATAGAAATAAGATGGACCTTTTACTCTGTAGTGGAGATAGGCACTCGATTGTAGCTTCCTCTCCTTTTTATTTTGAAACCTTAAATGCCAATAATATAAAGTAGTTTGATTAATTCGATTGTATAATTAGTTTCTAGCTACAAAATTTGGCTCTATCTTATATTTTAGGTGTACCGGTAGGTTTCTTTTGCCTCATTGAGGAGTTCAATGTCTGAACTGGGCAAAAATCCTCCCATCCTAGTTCACTTTGAATGAAAAATTTGATAAAATTGACCCGTTGATGTTGGAATCGTCCAAAATTAACACATAATGAGACGATTGGTAATAACAAAAGGAGTTTGCAGAAAATAGTGGCAGAACTAAAATATCATAGGGAACTAAAGGTGATAAATGATCACATATAATAGAATTGCTTGCTAAATTCTTTGCCAAAGTTTGTGCCGGCCATATTTCTGAGAAAATGATAGAGAATTTTAAGTAAATATATGTATATTTATTGGTAGCAGTACACATGTAAGCGTGAGAAAATGAGATAAGCATTACAGTTGAATATGATATAATGATGTGCGTAGCATGGTTTTTGTTTTGGTCTTCAATATAACTGTTGAGGACATAAATTTTGAAGAGGGAAGCTTCCTAAACACTGTTTTAATTAAAATTTCAAAATCCACTTCCGTGCTTTTTATAAATTATATTTGATGAAAAAACTGTAATTATTTTCTATGAGAATATATGTTGCACACTCTAAATATTTAAATTTTGCACCGTTAGGTATAGCCTGAGATTCTATGAATTAGAATTATATATGCTATACACTCCGAATATTTACAATATATGCTATACACTCTGAATATTACAATATGTGCTATACACTCCGAATATTTACAATTTACAATCATATATGCATACAAGCAAGTTAGTTTGGTATTATTTGGATTATATGAATTGGAATTGATACAAGTGAAAAAAACAATGGAATTCCTTTTCTTTATGTCATAGCAAATGGATCGTGTAAAGACACCACAATATTGTAGAGTGCCAATTACCTGATTGAATCGATCAATTAATTTTTCTTTCATGTATATTTTATCTATAACATAATTGAGTAACATGATTTTAATATTATCAAAGTTACTTCTAATTTTCAAAGATTTACAAAATATTAAATTTTAAAATTATTTCCTCTTCTCCCTATAAAAGGCCATTTTGATATCCATCTAGGTAAATCGCATTAGTTAATCTGGATAACCGACCATCCAAAAAAAATTGGCATTGTTTTTCTTTTTCCAACCCCGCTAAATAATCCACGGACTGGTTTCCTTCTTGGTATATATGAGAAAACTTGACTTCTACAAAATATTCTAGTAGTTTCTAAATCTCCTATAATATAGACCAACTGGCCATTTAGACTAGATCATATCTCTGCTAGAAAGATATGACAATGGCCCTGCGACGACCCTCAAATCCGTACCCTTTGAATCCACAATAATCCACACATGTCGGACCCAAAAAGCACAAACTGATGGAAAGTTAAGAGAAAGAAAAGAAGAGAGAAGAAGAGAAGAGAAAAAAGAGAGAAGATAGAACTAATCAAAACAATACAGAATCTCACATCGCAGCGGAAAACATATAATATCATATCAATGATCTTTACAAAACAGAAACTGTGCATATACATACATCAATCAGAGTTCAACAATCAATTAACAGTTACCAGCTTAAACAGTTATAATAACATGTCCTTACAAAAGCTGATAATAACAACAACTAACAAAGCACAGAGGATAATCAAAACAAGTACGTGTATATGGAAATGAAGTTTTCCAGCCCTCCTGTTGAAGCTCCAAAAGCAACAAAACATAACCTGTAAATATACTCGGTCTGACCTGAGCATTGAAATGGAAGAGCGCCCGGATCAGTCTGGTAAACCAGCATGAGAAACACGCTCAACTAAATTTATTAAATAACCAAAACTTTTCCTTTATCAAAATAAAAGTATCTCGTAAGACACGTCCACACATAAACACAGACATGTTTTTACCTTACGATAACTAATTCTTTTATATCAAATTCATGTTATATTATACTAGCATCTAGTATACAAATAATATTCAAAATAGCCGAAATTGTTACTATTATTGAATTCTAGCATACTAGCCTCTACAAATAAAATGGCAGGTACGTAGTGGAGTTTGGATTTCCATACAAATGACCAGGTGAAGGGACTACCTTCCGGTAGTACATCTCTAGAAGAATGTACCGAGGACCATCACAAAAGATACTCTACCAACACAAGACTGGCCCACCTCTATAACTAAATGGTACCGAATATATCATCCTCTGGTCGTTACCGACCTTTACCGAGGGCCCTCATAGCATACAAACCGCAATAATCAGATACACAACGTCATAGCGTGTAAAGATATATCTAGAAGAGGATGATCATATCCTAATGGGAATGACCCACTTAGCCCTATTGCATATAACCCTATTTTGGTCATTTTCGGTTGATGAGGCCTGATGAGGTAACGATTACCTTTCACAATCACATATCACATCACTTTGAATGCCATACGACCATTTCCGTTAACTACTAATTGCCTTTCACAAAAATACAACCTTTAAGCTCATACGTCTCCAGGAGGGTGTTAAGCTAAGAGAAGTTTCCTTCTCCACCACCACTGATGTACATTTGTAAAAACCAATGTACGTAATCTGTAGAAATGCAATGTCAGACAAACATCCATACAAGTTGTCCAGGAACAGTTAAAATCGTAGGTACTTTCCTACCACATCCTGTCGGGAAATCCCTAGGATTAATAGCGAATAGTCCTCGCATTAGATATTTCATAATGAAGAGACCACTACTACTGGATGTATATTGGGATTTTAACCCCAAACGATCAACAAGCGTCTCCCACTATGAAAATCCGAAATATCAATATCATCACAAGCAATCTGCACAATCGTCGCATATACATTGGTCCGAAGTGGTTTTTGGATAAATCCGATCCTGGTCTCTTCGCACCAACAACGCAAAAGTGTTTCTCAACCTCACACAGAAACTAAGCCTCATAGACTTATCATGTCTCCAACTTTCAACTTTCTATCCTTCGGGCCAAGAAGGAAGCTCGATAGATTGGAGTAATACTCCGCACTATATGAATCAACATCCTCAACACAAAGGATAATCAAGCCTACACAGAAGGTTATGTACTAAGTGTACGACCAAATAGTTCCCATATCACGCCGAGGAACTGTGACGACCCGGAATTTTCAAGCCTTTAAAATCGGAATGTTTAATTGATTAAAATATTTAAAAGTTAATTTTTAACTTGAGTTCCAAATATCACTATTTAATCAGGTAATTAAATTTTCGAATTAAATAATTTGAAGTTGGATAAAACGTTGAATCTGGAATTTTAAGCCTTTTAAAATAATTTGAAGGCTCGTAAAATTTATATTGATAACACTGAAGATAATAGAAGTTGTGAAATTAAAATTAAGAGTGGTTTGTTTAGTTTTAAAATTTTATAGTTTAAGTTGAATTTAAAAATAGCCTTCCAAGGCACAGTCCCATAATTCGACGAAACCAGTTCCATTGGGTCGTAATATTGAATTATTATCGGATTTCAAATTTTGTATTGATCGGACCTGTTGTGTGAGCATACGATAAGTAAACGCGTTGAAAATTAAATAAAACTTTAATTGATCAAATCAATGTCATCGGTGCCTTCTTAAACACGCTTCCTTTTTAATATTCAGCTGACTTCCTTTCATATCCATGTTCCTTTTTTTATAACATCACGCAACCCTTCTTTCTCTTTCCAGTTTCAAATGAAAACAAAACGGAGAAAAATCTTATGAAGAAAGATCGCGTATCTTATACACATTTTCCTTTCCATTCTTCAAGGATTCGAAACTTCTTTTTCCCCTTCAGTTTTGTTTTCGAAAAAAATGGCCGAACTCAAAAAAAAATCGCCTCCTAAAATCGGTTCCGCGCAAATTAAATCGAACCTATATCGAAGGGGAGGAGCGAATCAAGTTCGTTCGAATATTGATGGACCCCAAGCGTTGAACGAAGACGTGGCGCTCGAAAAGGGGAGGGTTGGCTGCGACTCTTGAAGCGGATTGTCGCCACGAGTTCGCGATTTTTGGGCACGACAACGATGGTCGGTGATTGGGATTTAGGTCGCAAGGCTGTAGCTTCGCACATTTTGAGGCGCAAGGGTGTCGCGTCGGCAATGTCCAGTCTAGGGCTTCGCAATTATCTGAGGCAGGTCGTGATTAGGGTTTGCGGTTGCGATCGTTATGGGGGCAAGGCGAGGCATTTGAGGTTGTGGGAGGACGAACCACGCGGGGTTGGGGAGGACTTCGATTTGCTGAGATATGGAAGCAGGTGATGTTAGTGTTCGCGCAGGCAGTGGTTTAGTGGAAAACTGTGGAGATGTGACGTGGATGTTGGGGTTTTGTTGGTTGAGCAGTTGTAGGCTTCGCAGTAAGGTATTCGTCTTTCCTTTTTCGTTATACTTGGTTGAATAACACACACACACACACACACACACACACACACATACAGATTGAAAGAAAAAGAAAGATAAAGTTTAAACCACAAAAGCGAAGTAGTAGTAAGTTTTTAAAATGTTGTTACTCAAGTTCAAGATTTATATATACAATTTATGTATTTATATACAGTAAAACGGATTTGAATATGGACAAAACAGAAAATGTATATAGCTAAGATTTAGAAATAGGTTTGAATGTTGAAAGGTTTATATAAAATTAGATTTTGTAATCTTTATAAATATATTGTTTATGTAAGTAAATAATTTCAAAGGGAAATTAAATATACACATTTTCACTTAATCAGTTATTCTTTAAAATAATAATAATAATATATGTATTACGAAGATTTATTTGTTAATAAATGTATTTAATTATTTTAATTACTAAAAATAATGTATTAGAGGAAATTTAGTTTAAATCTAGTAATTAGTTAATCCAATCTATTAAATGGAAATTAATTGTTCAATTATTCAAATATTAATAAAATTATATAAATATTTATTCAAGGTCTATAATCATGATGGAACCAAGCTGAGATGGAAGTGAATTGCAAACAAAAATCAAAGGTGAGTTAATCTCACTCATCTGGTTTAATTTAAATTTAAATGGTTAAATTTAAATAATTGGTTAAATGGTTGAATTGATTTGATATGCTATATTATAGTATATATTACATCTTGGAATGATTGATTTCCCGCATTTTATAGCGGATGAGACCCTATGCGCCGCATAATAGCGGATAATATTTTATTTAATCCCATATACCGTGATATTCAACCTCGAAGTGGAATTGGTATTTTATATTGTGCTAATGTCTGTGGATGCAGGGAAAAACAGGTTCGAGGGATCCAACTGGATTCCTCAACATTTAAATTATTTAATATTATTTAATATTCTCTGTTGCGATTATTTGATATTCCATGATAAATCATATTGGAATATTGAATGCTATGGCTTGATTGAATATATTTGGGTATAATGAGTTATTAAAAAAATATAAATTGGATTTTGGAAAGAGAATAAAGAAGTGAATTTGTAAGCGAAATAATTATAGGAAATTTGAATAAATTAACAATGAATTGAAAAGAAATGGAAGTGATATTAAAATAGTAATAAATAACTTCGAGTATGAAAAGAAAAGAAAAGATTTTGAATAAACAGAAAATTAATGAATTGTAAAATTAAGTAATATTATTTTAAAGGAATAAAGGATTATTTTAAAATTTAAAGTTTAAATTTATTTAAATGGATTAAGAAGTAATTTGAGAAATCTCAAAATTGGTATTTTCAGTTAAAAGTATTTTAAATCATAATTAAGGAATAAAATCTGAAATTAATAGATTTTGGAATAAAAGGGAGTAAATTGGAAATCAATTTGGAAATTGATTCAAGTGTTTGAAATTGGAAATTTAAAGAAGAATGTGAAGAGAAGTATATTTCTCTGGATAGCCAAGTACGTTCAAAGTAAATTTTTAAATATAAGATAAAAAGTTTTAATGTTTTTTAAAAAGCATGTTTTAGGAATTTATTATTTCTATATATCTATATTCTAAAGTAAATATTTTTCAAATCTATTATCGTAGTAATTATTTAAAAGGTGACTTAGTATTTTGTTTTAAAAAGTGAAAACCTAGTTTTATATTTTATAAAATAACCTTATTTTCAAATATTCATAAAGTATGTATTTTTAACAAATTATTGAAGTAGTTTTTTTAACTTAAATGTTTTAAAGTATATTTCAAGGTAAAGCGTTTTAAATTATTTTAAAAATATAAAGTTTTGTGCTTGGTGATTTGAGTGGAAATAGAAATATTTAGGAAAATTTATCCTGAGAAAGGAAGATAGTTGGAAACTGTTTTCAAAAGGGTTTGAAAAGTGAAAATATATCTTGTAAAGATATTTTTGGGATTAATAAATAATTTGGAAAATAATTTATTGTTTGGTGATTGTTGTGAATGTTAATTAATAGTTAAATAACCGACTATCAATATTGGCCAAATGCACTGATCGTTTCGAAGAGACCAGGATCGGGATTTATTTTTCGAGAACCACTTCGATCCGGTTTGTACTTTTTCATGGAAAAACGAGTTTGGATTCGAAGATGGAGTAGTGAAGTGCAAGGGCTAGTCGCTACTAATCCTGAGGATATTTCCTAAATGGAGGTAGTAGGAATAATACCTTCGGTTCCATTCCAACCCGGGACGGACTTGTATGGATGAATGCTTTCGGAACATCGTCCGGTGGGCGATGGGCATTCTAAGGGATATGTTATAAAAGGTAACGCTTAGCCTCAAGCCTCATCAACCGGTAATGACTGAAAAATCAGAGGTTATGCAGCAAGGCTTGGTGGGCAGCACCTATTTTCGGGTAAGGTCATCCCTGTCTAGATGTCCCTTTTTAATTAGGTTTAGTGGTGCGGTTGTTGATCCCAACCGTGGGGTGATCTCGCTCGGGACTATCCAGTAAGGGGTAGTCCGGGTCTTGTGTTGCAGGGGGTGGGGAGTGATCCTCGATACATTGATCTAGGCCACGTACCATGACAGGTGGTACCCCAGTTCCTAGTCATTAGTTGGAAATCCATTCTCCATACGTGCCTTTTACGAGTTTTGTTTGTATTACCCACTCTGTGGCTAGTAGCTGGAATTTAATAGATGTAACAATTTCGGGTAGACCATATTATAATATCAGAAGATTTTTATATAAAACTGTTTTAGCTATCGTAAGGTAAAAACCCGACATGTTTAATTGTGGCGTGGTCTTACGAGATGCTTTTATTTTCAATTGATTTTGAAACTTTAATAATCAATTTGAGTGTGATTTTCTCACGCTGGTATTCCAGACTGACTCGGGTGTTATTTAACTATAATGCTCGGGTCAGACCGAGTATTATAGGATTCAGGATATGATCCTGTGGAGCTCACGAGACGAGCTGGATGGCGATACGTACTTTCGTACTAGCTATTATTATTCTGATGTGTATTCAGTCCTGAGGACAGATTTATATGATTGTCCAGTTGTATGTTATTGTTGATGTACACTGATGATGTAATGTATAACAGATATATATTTGTTTTTGTGTAAAGATCATTTATTATATTTTATTCCGCTGCG
Organism: Allium cepa; assembly: GCA_030765085.1. NCBI lineage: Eukaryota > Viridiplantae > Streptophyta > Magnoliopsida > Asparagales > Amaryllidaceae > Allium > Allium cepa. Next base: position 105,545,720 of record CM060935.1, read on the forward strand.
ATGTTTAGATTCTGATGTTGTTTCCTGTTTCTCTTCTTCTAGCTCTTCTTCTTTAACCCAAATGGTTCGTATTTCTGTTCAACTTGAGTTGATTGATGTAGAATAGTGTTGACTCAAGGGGTACGGATTTGCAGGTCGTTACACTTAGTATCAGAACTTAGGTTGGTGATGACCTTGTCTCTGGGGGGATTACTCATTAAATAGAGTCCGAAGTACTCTAGAATGAGTTTGGGAGTATTAATAGATATGAGCGTGTATTTGTTAGTGAATATAAAATTGTTTTTATATCGTGTTGATTTATCGGTTGAATGTTTATGCATTCTGGTCGATATGTGGGACGCCATGTTATCGATAGGGGTTTCTAAACTCTTAAACAAGATAAACCGACACAGTATTGTTTTAACTAGAGTAAATGAAATAATTTTACCCAAAATTATTTTTGTATATAAAAGAAATGATTTTTCATAAATTGTTATTGTTATATATGGATGCTTAGTTGTTAGGAATGATAATATTAAATTATTAATATTAATGTGTAAACTTGAATAAGAAATTGAAATAATAACCAAAGATTAAGGAATAAATTAGTAAATAAATGGGATTTGTAAATGTGAATTATAATTGAATAAGACATTGAAGACATAATTAAAAACTAAGAAACAAATTCATATACAATTGAAATTTGTAAATATAAACTAAATGTGAATTATAGTGTGATTAATAATTAAAATAAGATAAAATTCCAAAGATATAAATTTAAAGGATTTGGGATTTGGAATTTGGAAATTTAGATTCCTTTGAATTTGATGATGATTCTCAAAAGTTGGGAAGAATAAAATATTTTTGAGAAATATTTTTTAATCGATTTGAAATCTAGAGAGATTTGGAATTTAAAAATATTTGAAGGGTTTTAAAAGAGATAAAAGCATTGAACTCTTTCGGTCGCTGGAAAATAACTTCGGTGATGACTGCAGCATCATCGATGTTCATTTTCGAGTTTCCAAGAGAGAAATTGCTACCAAATTATTTTAAATTGAAATTGTTTGCAAAAGATAAACTTGATTTTAGAAATGCAAAGAATTTTGGATATAGGTGATTTCAAAGGGAATTTTGAAATGTTAAAAGACTGTTTAAACTCTGGAATCTTAACTAGGAATGTTTATGGCATATAATAAGTTTGATAACTTGTAAATTTGGAATTAGTTGAAATAAAATTCAACTTGAAGGAGTTAAATTATGTGAAATGGAAAAAATTTAGTCAAGTTGGACTAAAAAAACAAAGTTTTGAGATTTAAAATTAGTAAGTAACTGAATGATTTATATGGTATGCAACTGAAATGAAATTGAATATTGGATGATGTTTGATTTAAAATAGTATAAAATTAAGTGCTAAATTTGTTCAAATGGACCAAAAATAATTAATGTTTGGAAATAAATTTATTGGTTGGAAATGAATTAGAGAATGAACAAATAAATTTATAATTTTAAGTGAATGAACTGAAATTGGATACTGTAATGATATTAAATGGAATTAAGTACTTGCTTAACAAAATTCAAAGGAATGGTATGTAACAAGATATAACTGGGGTTAAGTTAAATAGAATTGAATTGGAGTAAAATTCAATTGGGTTATGGGTGTTATTGAATGGAATTAGATTCTTACCTGAATAAATCGAAGTAAGTTGGATAAGAAATAAGTTGGAATAAATAAATTAGAATACCTTATAGAAGAATTAAAAAATCCATAGAATAAAATATACTTGGGCTATATATAAGCGTAAATTTTGAGTTAAAAATAAAAGATGACTATATTCAATCCTAGAATGAATGGAAATGTGTAAAATAATAAGTTGTGACTTATAAAATTGAAAAGTGGGATAGAAAACCCAAAATTAATATTTTTGATGAATTGGAAAATAAAACGAAAAATCCAAACTTGAATTATAAAATAAATTGCGCTTAAGAAATTTAATGAAGAGATTCTGAGATTAAAAATCAAGTATTGAATTTAAACCAGGGGAGAACTAATTAGATAATAAATTAGTTGATGAAATATGGAAATGGAACTCGAAATTATTAACTTAGAATTGAATTGTGAATAGATAATAGAGTTTGGAAATGAAGCTTGAGTTATAAATAGAAATTCAATTTAGAACTGTAAGTGAATTAAATATGAATTGAAGTTGTATGGAATTGGATTAAAATAAAAATGATTTGAGATGAAAATAAGTCCAATTCGAGTATGAATAAATTAAAAATGAGAATGAACTTAAGTTATGAAATGGGAGTGAATTGAAATAAATTAGCTTAAGTTTGAAGTTAATAGAAGCATGGGATGATGTCGAGTATAACAGAATGGCTTTGAACAAAACCAATGTGAAATGGTATGGAATGCAACTATACGGATTGTAAATAAGTTAGATTGGAATGGAATCTATATACATTGAGTTGGAATCAATTTAAATTGGTTATAAACCTTAAGTACTTATTTATTCACATGGATATCGTAAAATTGCATAGAATAAATTGTCGTTTGACGTAAACGAAAATAATTGAAATTCTCTGAGTTGATAAAAGTTAAATAAATTGACATTGAGATCAATTGAAATAAATATGAGTTTGATTTGTTTAAAAATAAATTGAATGTAAGCATGTGAGTTGTTAACCTTTCAGATTAAGTAAAACAATGTGTGATTTGGTTGTAAGAAATTAAAATTGGTAGCGAAATCTTGCATGTGCTTCTGAAAATTGTATAGCATGCATTGTTCATGGAATTCATGTTTTAGCTATGTAAGTAAAAGTGAAATGTTAACAAATCGCATATATTTCATAACGTTATTAATTGAAATTTAACGTTATTAAGTGGAATTCGTGTTTTAGCTATGTAAGACCTGTAGATTTAACCGGTTTTAATAATGTTATTAATTGAAATTTTGCAGGTAAACGATAAAATTTTGAAATATAAATTTGATATTTGGAATGCGTCCAGTTAAACATAACAACTGGTAAATTTTCGTCCGAAAATATGAAAGTTTATTTCGTGCGTAAAATTACTTCAATTTAATCAGTTAGAAAGCGATGAAAATAAAACGTTTTCAAAACCAAAATATTTTTACATAGAAAAATTCTAAACAATCTTTTAAGCAAGTTGTCAGTTTGTCGTTTTTCCAAATTCGGCCATCTTTGGCTCCGTCGATCTTATTTTTCTGCGATTTCCATGCATTTTCCGCTATTAGAAAATTCGAGTTTTTATAATCCAATCAAACCACTGATACCCGTATACCGTTTTGATCATCTCGTCATGCTGATCTCTAAGGTATAATCGATTGTCAAATTCAGAGTCCGTAGTACGTTGCACTTTGCGTAACGCCTACCGTATCGGTACCGGTTTGTGCATCTTGGTTTTTGTGACTTTTAATGTCCCACCGCGTAAACCAATGGACGCTATCATTTATTATTTTCGGAAATCAAAACGTCACTCTTGCTATTTCCACTCGCAAATTCACTTTGTTTCGGTTCATTATTCTCTGCTCCACTCTTTCCACCTGATTCCTCTTCTTCCTAGATACATTTATTTCATTTTGCTTTTACAAAGTCTTCCTTTGCATACATAAAATCAAGAAAAAAAATGGAAAGCTACGTATGTGGCCTGATTCAAAGAAAAAAAGAAAAGAAACTCTCCTTCCTCCATGCAAGTAGCCGCCACGCCTTCCCACTAGAACCGAGCCTTCCACCTTTCCATCTTTAGCCGACACCGCCTCACCGTTGAACCGAGCCCACCACCGTTTGCTTGTGACACCTCCCTCTAGTCAAACAGTGCCGCAACCTCCACCGTGCTCTCTCCCCTCCGCCCCAGCCTCTTGCAGTCACCCTCCACGAAAACCCGCGTTCGCCACTTCACTCCACTCTCCCATCTCCCACGCAGTTTCATGCATAAACCCGAGCAGAATTTTTCTCCCCCCACCACGCAACCCAGCTCCGCAGCCAACCTCCCTCACCGCCTCTCTTTTCTCCAATACCTCACGGCCACTGTGCTCCATCTCTTCCACCACGCAACCCTCGACCAACACACATCAGCGCGAAGCCTCGCAAACCATGGACTCTCTCTCAGCCTCGTTCCTCCATGCTTTCCTTTTCTGCGAATAAAACAATAAGTCATATATAATTAGTTTAAAGAGATATATATAGAATGTTATAAAAACATGTCTTGGCTTTGCAATTTGTTTTCTGACTTAATATATTAGTTTCTTATGTCATTTGAATATAGCCTGTTTATATATATATTAGGTACTCTGAGTTTTCGTTATATCATATTGTATGTGTAAGTTATGTAAAGAAATATGTGTTTATGTTATGAGATAGCAGTTTTGATTTTATTTTATTTTATTTCTTTTCTCATATATATAAAACAGTTATACTAGTTGATAATTTGATTTTATAAATACATGTTAGTTTGATTTTAAAAGTTTATAAGTTTACGAAGTTATAAAAGCTTATATGATTTCTTATTTGACTTCAAAGTATTATATAGCATTTCTATGTGTTTTATTATTATATATATGTATGGTTTATGAGTTGATATTATATGATGTATACATATGTATATATGTTTAAAAATGCATGTTATACAAGGAATAAATCAAATTGCTTTATGTACAAAATTGTGTGGTCTGCATATGTTATACATTTTGGTTTGCGTGCATGTAGGCTGCATGTTGGTTTTTGTAGACCCATTTATGTTGCTTTCACACCATGGTGATATGCATATATAAATTGATTATGTGGGATATATATAGCCTGCTAGATATACTTAAGATATATTGATTTTATAAATATGTTACTGGTTTTTCCTGTATATAAGCTGTAGGAATTTGTTTATAGATAATCCTCATGTCTACGGTTGTCTTTTCAAATAGTTGCAAAGTTATGTTGTTTATACAGCTACAAGTTTATTAAGCTATAAAAGTCATAAAGGTTGTTTATATATATATATATATATATTAGTTCTAGGTATTAGTCTATATAGAGTATTGCATTTGATTTTAATAACGTGATATGTTTTGATGTGTTTGATAACTAATGTATAATAGTGTGACATGTTTAAGTGCTTTATGCATGTTATATTAATTATATGTTATGGTGTCTGCATTTGTGAATTGGTTTTAAGTATAGTTTTATAAAAATAATGCATGAATTTCGAATGGTTTGAACTAAAGTGATTTTTGTTATCATAAGTATGTATTTTATTAATTAATTTATTTTATGTTTATTTTATTTTTGCTTCAGATCAAAATATTTTTTTATGAATTAAAAAAATATTCTGCACTTATATCAAACTGATTCTGATTCAGTTCATCAAATTCTTGATTATCAGCTTTGTTCGTCCAATTCGTGCCGATCTAGTTTGCCTTAGAATTCGTGCTTGGATTCGAAACTCAATTCATCGTCAAACTTCTCTAGCCTCGAAAGATAAGTAATCACTCACGATTAATGTTCTTTTATTTATTAAATTTAATTTCAATTGAAAAGACAATTGAAATATGTTGCTGTTATTTATTGCACTGTTATTTATGTATCAGTTCACCTTTGACATCTGACACCATTATCTGTTAATAATACGATGATAATCCTGTTTGGTTGATAAATGATTGATTGTTTGATGTTGTAATTGGACGTTAAATTGTTAATGTTGTAAGTGATAAATAAATTGAAATTGAAATTGACGTAGAATAGTTAACAATTTGAAATTGATATGTGTTGAAGTTGATTAGTTAAATTGTATAATATGACCCCTTGAATGTTAAATAAATTGACACGTAGAAATAGTGTTGACGACACCTTGAACCATTTAAATGTATGTTGTATAAATGGATGTAGTTTGAAATTGAATAATAAATATCGTGAAGAACCGTACAAATATTACTGTAATAATCTTTAATCTACATGAAATGATAGTGTAGATTCTAGAAATAATTATATTAATTCGCACAAACAACAATGTGAATTAATACGATTATTTCAGGATTATTTGAATTGATTATTGGATTGTGTTTGATTGTTGTTATTGCTTGTTTATTTACTTTGACACCATCCCAGTTATCACACTGCAAGTTCCCTTTGTTATATTTTTATTTTTGTATTGAAATGGAATCGGGTTGAAATGATAAATACCCAAAATGAACATGACTTAGGATAGAGAATTAAATAAAAAATCCGATTGGTCAATAGTTTGATTTTAAAAATAAAATAATGATTTTATTCGAGTAAAGAATAAGTTTTGAAATGAAGTTGGAATTTGAATTTTATGAAAGGAAAATGTAAAGATTGAAATCTGAAACAAATATTAACGTAGTAATTGATGAAAGAACGTTGTTTGAAATTTAATTATTTAATAATTAAATTTGGAATTATTAATAAATAATTTGGAATTAGTAATAATTGAGTTTTTGAAATTATTAAGTTTGGAATCATTTAATAATTAAATTTGAAATTATAATTAAGTTGGAATTATAATTAAGTTTGAAATTATTAAGTTGAATTTATAATCAAGTTGTAATTATTAAGTTTTGAAATTATTAATAATTAAGATTGAAATTATTTAATAATTGGATAAGGTTTAATCATTTGATAATAGAATAAAAATTGAATTCTTTGATAAGAGAAATTGAACTTTTGAATAAGTGGATTTGAACTTCGTTAATAAATGAAATTGAGTTTCTTTATTTATTAAAGTTTGGAAATTTATTTAAGTAAGTTAATAAGTGAAATTGAACTTTTTGAATATGTGAAATTTAGTTTCTTTATTAATTGAGTTTCGAAATTTGTAACTAAATAACTAAATGAGTGAAACTGAATTTCTTTAACAAGAAATAAACGTGATTTATTGGAATAAATATAAGACTTGAAATTTAAAGAATTCGATTTGACGAATATAATTTAATTCAATTTGAAGTTTTGATATAGTAAAGTTGAACTTAAGCAATCGATTTAATGAATTGGAAATTTAAATGAAAATTGTTAAATGGTAAATTAGCTTAGTGCATATTGAATGAAATTGATAAATGAATTTAAATTGATTTGAATGAAAGTTAAACAATTTAAATGATTTCGGAATGAAACCTATATACGAACTTGAATCAATATTTGAATTGTTTTAAATAAAATTTGTAATTGAATTGTAAGACCTTGAAATGGTTATTTGGAAGTTTTGAAACGTAAATTTTGGAAATTGATAGTGAAAGACAAATGAAATGTTGATTTATAAATTCTAATTGAAATTGAATTTGATTTGGTTTGAAATTTACTAAATGACCAATCAGTGTAATAATTACAAAAGTTATTAAAGAGACCAGAATCGGTTATGGATATACTCTCTATCTAAACCGAAAACCACTTTAATAACTATACGCGGAGTAATGATCCAGAATGAAGTGGTTGGAATGATGTACGTGATGACTGAAGAAAGAGAACGATAATGGATAGCCTTGACACTTGTGTCAAATTGAAAATGACTAAAATTAGGAGCCGTGCCGGGCCAAATGGGGTTAGCCACCTCGAGCAAACACACTTCTTCGTAAAACTACTCATTACTTGTTATTGATTGGTGCACCCTCGGAATTTCAGGAGTGTTGTTTCGCGGTGTTGCAATCGTTGCGGCGATGCATCCTCATCAGTCCGGATCAGGAAAACGGTAGTTTCACTACCTTGGGTATTGCCTCATGTGCCTTGTCATACTTGTATCCCTATATACGCGACCACTACGAATTTGTTTTGTGTTATACCTATGGAGTACCCCCTGATATCCCACCAGTTTACGGTGGAGTTTACAGTGCTGTATAGACTATGATGCTTATGTAAAAATGTGTTAAGGGGGATAATGGTAAGGCCTTAACACTATTTTTATATTGCTGATAGACATTATCTATTTAGCGTACACTACTACATAGTAGATAGTTTAACGGATCCTTGAAGGATGGTTATTCCAACATCCTTTGAGTTACTTGTATTTCGATTTCTATTTCACTTGAGTTAGATTTATTGATATGAGAATATTAATCCTGACTCAAGTGTTTTATGTTTTGCTTTACGCTTGGCTCAAACTGAGTGGTTCAGTTTTTGAGACTCACCTTTGGAGTTGGAGCTTTGCCTGGAGATCCAGCTGTCTATCCAGCTTTCAGATATTCGATAATTCTAGTGATGTATTTTGATTCTTATATTTGACTATTGTATTCGAGACTTCTGTTGTAACTTATTTAACTCTGATATATCTTATATATTTATATAGTAGCTTCATGAACTACTATCTCTTTTACTTCCGTTGCATATTATTACTCCGTGTCTGTGATTCTGTGATTATTTATTTACTGTATATCTCAGTTTTGCCAAATTTAAACTAACAATTCGGTATTTTGAATTATTCAAGTCCGACATGTACGGATGCGAATAGTCCAAAATAGCGGGTCGTTACATATAACATGCATTGTTCATGGAATTCATGTTTTAGCTATGCAAGTAAAAGTGAAATGTTAATAAATCACACATATTTCATACTTACATGTTTTAATTTAGTAAGTACAGGTACCGGGAAGCCGTTGGGCTGGATTGTATCATGCTAAAATAATAAGTCGCTTGTTTAAAAATGCTTAATAAAGGTACGCCTACGCAATAAAAATAGGAAATATGAACTGTTTTTGGTTTTTTCGACCGTGTGGGTCGATGTATATATATTTATATCTTTTGTCAAATTGCAAAAGCTCCTCCGTACAAAGGGAACTCTGCCAAAATTTTCCAAAAATTTTGGGAGTTAGAATTTTTTTAAGTTTTTACTAACGGCAAAGGATTTAAAATTAGTAAGCAAATAGATTTATAAACTGAATATTGAAATCTAATTTAAAAGCGTGAAAGTAAAGTAAGGTGAGATTGAAGAAATTGTTTGAAGAAACCAAAGGAAGAAAAAGTTTGCAAGTAAACTTTTATTTGGGATTTTAAATAAATTAGTAAGCGGGGCTAATAAAAGGAAATGGTTAATTACATATGGGTTGAGATAAGGCGAATACAATTCAATATTCAAAGTTTGAAGACAAAATTGAATTCAAGTAGAATTGGAAGATGGAAATCTGAATAGAAATTTGGAAAAAGTATTTAGATTGGAAAGCAATTAGTAAATTGAAGCTAATTGAATTCAAATGGGATTGTAAAGGCATAGTAAATAGAAATGACATAAACTCCAATAGTGAAGTAAAAATAAATAAAGAAGCATATTAAATGCTTATACTAAACTTAAAGAAACGGAATGGTGAATTCTTAATTGGAAATTGATAGTACAAATATATTCTAAGTTAATATTTGAAGGAATAAATATTGACATTTCGTAAGGAAGCCAATAAAATGTTTTGAATGTTGTGATTGGATATTATTTCTATGTAGGATATACAGGTATTATAAAGGAAAAGAAAATTTGTTTTGATTTCAGAAGATAAATTTGAATTGCTCGATAAAAAGGTATGTGTTTAAATTTCTGTATGAAATTTGATTGGGTTTTGATCTAGCCACTTGGCCTTTTGTTTTCTTTTGAAACCTAGGGGCCCGTAAAGGCATTTTGTAGTTGTACCAAGCTATCCGCGCAAAGGAGACACTGGTGAAATTTTTAGGAAATTTAAGGAGTTAGAAAAATTTTGAGAAAATTTTGGTAATTAAAAATTTGGTTTTAAATTGAAACTTGAATGATTGAGCAAATAGTATTGTTTGCAAATTATGGGAGAAGTTTGGGAAGTTAGGAACAATAGTAGGGTGTTCTTAATAAACGGTTGTTTTAGCAAATTGTTAGAAATTGTTTGGTTTTGGGAAAGATAAACGGGCATGGGACCATTGTTCCTAACTAGTAATTTCGTAGACGGAATTCTTTTAAGGAGGAGGAATGTGACGACCCGGAATTTTTAAGCCTTTAAAATCGGAATGTTTAATTGATTAAAATATTTAAAAGTTAATTTTTAACTTGAATTCCAAATATCACTATTTAATTGGGTAATTAAAATTTTGAATTAAATAATTTGAAGTTGGATAAAATGTTGAATATGGAAATTTAAGCCTGTTAAAAATAATTTGAAGGCTCGTAAAATTTATATTAATAACACTGAAGATAAAAGAAGTTGTAAAATTGAAGTTAACAGTGTTTGTTCAGTTTTAAAATTTTATTGTTTAAATTGAATTTAAAAATAGCCTTCCGAGGCACAGTCTCGGAATTCGACGAAACCAGTTCCTTTGGGTCTGTAATATTAAATTATTATCGGATTTCAAATTTCGTATTGATCGGAGTTGTTGTGTGAGCGTACGATAAGTAAACGCGTTGAAAATTAAATAAAACTTTAATTGATCAAATCAATGTCATCGGTGCCTTCTTAAACACGCTTCCTTTTTAATATTCAACCGACTTCCTTGCATATCCATGTTCCTTTTTTTATAACATCACGCAACCCTTCTTTCTCTTTCCAGTTTCAAATGAAAACAAAACAGAGAAAAATCTTACGAAGAAAGATCGCGTATCCTATACACATTTTCCTTTCCATTCTTCAAGGATTCGAAATTTCTTTTTCCCCTTCAGTTTTGTTTTCGAAAAAAATGCCTGAACTCAAAAAAAATAAAAAAAAATCGCCCCTCAAATCAGTTCCGTGCAAATTAAATCGAACCTAGATCAAAGGGGAGGAGCGAATCGAGTTCGTTCGAATATAGATGGATGGCGAGCGCTGAACGAAGACGTGGTGCTCGAAAAGAGGAGGGTTGGCTGCGACTCTTAAAGTGGATTATCGCCACGAGTTCGCGATTTTTGGGCACGACAACGATGGTCGGTGATTGGGATTTCGGTCGCAAGGCTGTAGCTTCGCGCATTTTGAGGCGCAAGGGTGTCGCGTCGGCAACGTTGAGTCTAGGGCTTCGCAATTATCTGAGGCCAGTCGCGATTAGGGTTTGAGGTTGCGACCGTTATGGGGGTAAGGCGAGGCATTGGAGGTTGTAGGAGGACGAACCACGAGGGGTTGGGGAGGGCTTCGATTTGCTGAGATATGGAAGCAGGTGATGTTATTTTTCGCGCAGGCAGTGGGTTAGTGGCAAACTGTGGAGATGTGATGTGGATGTTGGGGTTTTGCTAGTTAAGCGGTTGTGGGCTTCGCAGTAAGGTATTCGTCTTTCCTTTTTCGTTATACTTGGTTGAACACACACACACACACACACACACACACACACACAGATTGAAAGAGAAAGAAAGAAAAAGTTTAAACAACAAAAGGGAAGTAGCAGTAAGTTTTTAAAATGATTGTTACTCAAGTTCAAGATTTATATATACAATTTGTGTATTTATATACAGTAAAACAGATTTGAATACGGACAAAACAGAAAATGTATATAGCTAAGATTTAGAAATAAAAATTTGAATGTTGAAAGGTTTATATAAAATTAGATTTTGTAATCTTTATAACTATATTGTTTATATAAGTAAATAATTTCAAAAGGAAATTAAATATACACGTTTTCACTTAATCAGTTATTCTTTAAAATAATAATAATAATATATGTATTACAAAGATTTATTTGTTAATAAATGTATTTAATTATTTTAATTACTGAAAATAATGTATTAAAGGAAATTCAGTTTTAGATCTAATAATTAGTTAATCCAACCTATTAAATGGAAATTAATTGTTCAATTAGTCAAATATTAATAAAATTATATAAATATTTATTCAAGGTCTATAATCATGACGGAACCGAGCTGAGATGGAAGTGAATTGCAAAAAAAATAAAAGGTGAGTTAATCTCATTCATCTGGTTTAATTTAAATTTAAATGGTTAAATTTAAATAATTGGTTAAATGGTTGAATTGATTTGATATGCTATATTATAGTATATATTACATCTTGGAATGATTGATTTCCTACATTTTATCGCGGATGAGACCCTATGCGCCGCATAATAGCGGATAATATTTTATTTAATCCCATATACCGTGATATTCCACCTCAAAGTGGAATTGGTATTTTATATTGTGCTAATGTCTGTGGATGCGGGGAAAAATAGGTTGTAGGGATCCAACTAGATTCCTCAACATTTAAATTATTTAATATATTTAATATTCTCTGTTGCGATTATTTGATATTCAATGATAAATTATATTGGAATATTGAATGCTACGGTTTGATTGAATATATTTGGGTATAATGAGCTATCAAAAATATATAAATTGGATTTTGGAAAGAAAATAAAGAAGTGAATTTGTAAATGAAATAATTATAGAAAATTTGAATAAATTAAGAATGAATTGAAAAGAAATGGAAGTGATATTAAAATACTAATAAATAACTTCGAGTATGAAAAGAAAAAAAAGATTTTGAATAAACAGAAAATTAATGAATTGTAAAATTAAGTGATATTATTTTATAGGAATAAAGAATTATTTTAAAATTTAAAGTTTAAATTAATTTAAAAGGATTAAGAAGTAGTTTGAGAAATCTAAAAATTGGTATTTTCAGTTAAAAGTATTTTAAATCATAATTAAGGAATAAAATCTAAAATTAATAGATTTTGGAATAAAAGGGAGTAAATTGGAAATCAATTTGGAAATTGATTCAAGTGTTTAAAATTGGAAATTTAAAGAAGAATGTGAAGAGAAGTATATTTCTCTGGATAGCCAAGTACGTTCAAAGTAAATTTTTAAATAAAAGATAAAAAGTTTTAAAAAGCATGTTTTAGGAATTTATTATTTATAAATTCTAAAGTAAATATTTTTCAAATCTATTATCGCAGTAAATATTTAAAAGGTGACTTAATATTTTGTTTTAAAAAGTGAAAACCTAGTTTTATATTTTATAAAGTAACCTTATTTTCAAATATTCATATAGTATGTATTTTTAACAAATTATTGAAGTAGTTTTTTTAAATTAAATGTTTTAAAGTATATTTCAAAGTAAAGCGCTTTAAATTATTTTAAAAACCTAAAGTTTTGTGCTTGGCGATTTCAGTGGAAATAGAAATATTTGGGAAAATTTATCCTAAGAAAGGAAGATAGTTGCAAACTGTTTTCAAAAGGGTTTGAAAGTGAAAATATATCTTGTAAAGATATTTTTGGGATTAATAAATAATTTGGGAAATTATTTATTATTTGGTGATTGTTGTGAATGTTAATTGATAGTTAAATAACCGACTATCAATATTGGCCAAATGCACTGATCATTTCGTAGAGACCGAGATCGGGATTTATTTCTTGAAAATCACTTTGATCCGGTTTGTACGTTTTCGTGGAAAAACGAGTTTGGATTCGAAGATGGGGCAGTGAAGTGCAAGGGTTAGTCGCTACTAATCCTGAGGATATTTCCAAAATGGATGTAGTAGGAATAGTGCCTTCGGTTTCGTTTGAACCCGGGACGGACTTGTATGGATGAATGCTTTCGGAACATCGTCAGGTGGGCGATGGGCATTCTAAGGGATATGTTCTAAAAGGTAACGCTTAGCCTCAAGCCTCATCAGCCGGGAATGGCTGAAAATCAGGGGTTATGCAGCAAGGCTTGGTGGGCAGCACCGATTTCCGGGTAAGGTCATCCCTGTCTAGATGTCCCTTTTTATTTCGGCTTAGTGGTGCGGTTGCTGATCCTAACCGTAGGGTGATCTCACTCGGGACTATCGAGTAAGGGGTAGTACGGGTCTTGTGTTGTAGAGGGTCAGGAGTGATCCTCGGTACAGTGATCTAGGCCACGTACCGTGGCAGGTGGTACCCTAATGCCTAGTCATTAGTTGGAAATCCATTCTCCCTACGCGCTTTTTGCGAGTTTTGTTTGTATTACCCACTCTGTGGCTAGTAGCTGGAATTTAATAGATGTAACAATTTCAGCTATTTTAATAAGTATTTGTATATAGACCATATTATAATATCATAAGATTTTAATATAAAGTAAAAACCCGACATGTTTATTTGTGGCATGGTCTTATGAGATGCTTTTGTTTTCAAAGGATTTTGAAACTTTAATAATCAATTTGAGTGTGATTTTCTCACGCAGGTATTCCAGACTGACTCGGGTGTTATTTAACTGTAATGCTCGGGTCAGACCGAGTATTATAGGATCCAGGATATGATGCTGTGGAGCTCAGGAGACGAGCTGGATGGCGATATGTACTTTCGTACTTGCTATTATTCCGCTATGTATTCAGTCCTAAGGACAGATTTATATGATTGTCCAATTGTATGTTATTGTTGATGTACACTGATGATGTAATGTATAACAGATATATATTTGTTTTTGTGTAAAGATCATTTATTATTTATTATATTTTATTCCGCTGCGATGGTTAGATTCTGATGTTGTTTTTTGTTTCTCTTCTTCTACCTCTTCTTCTTTACCCCAAATGGTTCGTATTTCTGTTCAACTTGAGTTGATTAATGTAGAATAGTGTTGACTCAAGGGGTACGGATTTGCGGGTCGTTACAAGAACTAAATTTTTTGGCCAAGTTTGATAGTTGGTTATTTAACTATCGAGTAAACAAACAAATATTCAGCACCATAACAATCACTGGGCCATTTTAATTAATCTTTTATTAATTAAACCACTTGCTAAATATTCACTTCAAATTATCTTTGAAAGATATAATCACAAAACATTTCTACTTTCGATATTGGAAAACATTTCCATATACTTATTTAATAATAAGTAATTCACAAATATATTTATTTTCAACACTTAGAAAATATTACATATACTTAAATCACGATTAAGTATATATTTTATTCTTTAAGGAAAACATTCACTTAAACACATTTATTTGGGCCAAAACGAATGTTGCGTAAAACATCTTTACGACAACCCAAAATCACTAATATAAGGGTTCGAAAATAAGATAGATATATAAATTCCATATACTATACAAAATATTTTCTTTCGAAAATCATCTACTATAACAACAGTGTTACAGTCCATTATTTCCTTACTTCTCGAAAACGTCTATTTCAACAATGAATGTTGAAATATATGGTTTCGGTCCTCAACACATTTTAAAACATCTTTTAATCACTTTATTCCAATTAAAAGATCACTTCCCAATAAATTTATTTAATTCAAAAGGTTATTCACTTTCTAAAGCATATCCATTTTATTAAATATATTATTCACTGTCCAAAATCGTGAATATAATTCATTTAATCCAATTCAATGTTTCTACACATTTATTAAAGGATAATCCACTGTCCAAATTCGTGGATATAATTCTCTAACCAAAATCAATACTATTGCACGTTAAATGTGATGCTCCACCTCTATACCCACGCTAGCCAAGAACACTACGGAGTAATGCTGTCAACTAGCACGGAGAATAAGGCTGTTGAGGAGCGACCATCCATGTAATTTCTTTGTGCGAGCATCGATATGTAAGATATTAAAGCATATTTCATTTAAGGAGGAAATCCGACATACCGATACAAACTCAAAGCGATGACACAGTGGCTATATATAATCTTCGGAAACAAATATAGAAATAGACATAACATAAATCAGTCACAGATAATTCATATCACAAAGGCGGAAACAGATACGAATATTACACATAAAAGTGTATATCAGAGTATTGGTCAAACAAGATCCACAATAACACAAAAGAATAGATGCAATTGCAAGGCAAAAGAATATGTATACATCAAGGAGTCAATATCTCAAATGTACACAATCAAAAAATACAAGCTAAGTAATCAACCAAAAGATCAGATGATGGTCCGATAAGGAGTCAAGCAGAAGCACTTGTAAAATCTCAGTCTGACCCGAGTATTATTTAATAAGAAAATAATAAACGGATCAGTCTAGCTATAAATATCAGATGAAATGATATAGAATAAGAGATATAATAAAAAGACGTATGATAACAAAAAATGTCATACTACGACAAGTATACATTAGAAAATCCACAAAAGTCATACAATATCTCAAGAATCTCATAGCATCTAAAGAATGTCATATTCTTTATTTAATTCACCAAACCACAATAAATGACATCCATATCAATGCCAACTGAAAAAGGTGGTGAAACATAAATTCCAGAAATCATCGTATAGAAATCCAGAAATCCAAGACATTGATGTAGTGCAAACGGTACATCCAATGAATCCAAAAAGATGAATCCAAAAGCCAAGACATTGATGTAGTGCAAGCGGTGCATCCAATGAATCAAAAAGCAAAGACATTGATGTAGTGCAAACGGTACATCCAATGAATCAAAAGCAAAGACATTGACGTAGTGCAAACGGTACATCCAATGAATCAAAAAGCAAAGACATTGATGTAGTGAAAACGGTACATCCTATGAATCAAAAGCAAAGACATTGATGTAGTGCAAACGGTACATCCAATGAATCAAAAAGCAAAGACATTGATGTAGTGCAAACGGTACATCCAATGAATCAAAAGCAAAGACATTGATGTAGTGGAAACGGTACATCCAATGAATCAAAAGCAAAGACATTGATGTAGTGCAAACGGTACATCCAATGAATCAAAAAGCAAAGACATTGATGTAGTGCAAACGGTACATCCAATGAATCAGAAGCAAAGACATTGATGTAGTGCAAACGGTACATCCAATGAATCAAAAAGCAAAGACATTGATGTAGTGCAAACGGTACATTCAATGAATCAAAAGCAAAGACATTGATGTAGTGCAAACGGTACATCCAATGAATCGAAATATATTAAAAGTACATGGGATGCCAGCCTACAAAGAAATGAGGCGAAGCTCAATGAATTGAGGTACGGACCTCCACATGGACAAAGAGACATCGCACATTGCTAGTCTAAACCATAAAATGATTATCATCGATCATCAAGAAGTGTCAATCACACTAAGTTAGTAAATATATGAGTTTAGCATCATGTCCCATAATGACTAGCTTAACTTAAATATTTATGAACAAATTGTAGATTTCCACTAGAAAATTGTCACAAGAGATTCAATCGAACAAGTCCAAGAATTAGCCGATGAAGTAAACGCAAGCGTTTCATACCACTTGTTTTACTAAGTCGTTTTAGATTTCTCGTACGAGTGAGGAAAAGGTTTCTATATACTAATAGATTGGAAAACGGTTTAAGAGAACGAGCTTTGTAATAAAATAGTGTTGGAATCATTTTGATTAAAAAGTTTTGATATTTACTACTAGCATTGAAACCTTTATATTTTTAAAGTGACAAGTCATAGAAATGATTGTAGAAACAATCAATCATCAAAATTCACATACGAAGACGTGAATAAAATCCAAAGAAATCGATACCGAATCCATCGAAATGGATATTCCCAAAAATCCCGATATAAAAGTCATCAAGTCCATAATAAATGATAATCAACAAATCGGAATCAACATAAATCGATTAAAGCTGGAATTCTCAAGCAAATAGGTTGATAGGCAAAAGAGTGCAGATTCAGACATCTGAAATCAAGGATTCAGACGTCTGAATCTGAAAAATAAACTATTTTCCAAAACAGAATTCAGACGTCTGAATCCTTGATTTCAGACGTCTGAAATAGGCACTTTTTAGCCCTCCTTTCTGGTTCCAAACGAACCAATTCAGACGTCTGAAATCATATATTCAGAAGTCTGAATCTGGAAATAGAAATCTTCCCAGAATAATATTCAGATGTCTGAATACTACGTTTCAGACGTCTGAAACTGGGGTTCAGGGCATTCCCTGAACCTAGGCCAAAAATGGCCAAATGGATACCGGAAGCGATCGATCGAGCAACAACGACTAAGGATTTACGCAAAGCGACAACCCAGCCTTAACGGCTCTTCGATACGCCTCAAATATCAATGTCCAAATATCCATAAAAGGATTTTCATAGATTTTGATTTCAAAACATCAAAAATTGGAATATACACCGAATCAATCCAAACCAAAATCAATTGCACAAGAGTAAACGTTAGGAATTCATACCTAACAATCGAAGATAATTATAGACAAAGATGTGAGATAAAAATCTCACCTTTGAACCCAAACAATTGAAGGAGAAGCTTTTAAAACAAGCTAAGATCAATTCCTATTCAATAACAACTCAAGAAGCTTCAATCTAAGCTTACAAGTAAAATATTTCCTATGTTAGGTTTAGGAATTTCTGAAATGGAATGGAGAAAGTGTAGGAGAAGATGAAGAGGATGCTTACCAATGGGTTCTCTTAGAATTTGGAGCTAGATCTTGGATTTTGCAAAAGAACTAGGGTTTTGGATTTCTATTTCCCATTCTCTTCCACCATTTTTGCTTTAGAGCTGAAAAGAGGAGGAAGTGAGAGTGAATGGGGAGGGATGATTCAGTTTGGGGTATTATGATGGCTAGTGGGCTGAACCCAAACCCAAACCCTAAGTGAAAAGGTCAAATTTTTAGCTAGTTCCAAACATATCGAAGTTTATACTCAAAAAGGTCGCAAACGGCGTTTTGAACTCAATGGCAGTAGTCCCGAGTTCTAATTCGACAGTTTGCAAAAAGTAGCTTTTCGGACTAAAATCCGACTAACGATGAAATATTTAAATAAAATATTTAAATACACAATCGATAAATATGCGGGTTGTTACGCTAAATTTAAAAGGATAATTCACTGTCCAAAATCGTGAATATAGTCCATTTAAATAAACTTCTATATTTAACTCATCAAATTCAATTGATTTTGGATTTATAAAACATTGTTTATAAATTCCTTTTATATTTTATTAAAACTACATAAATAAAATTTCTTTATTAACCGATTCCATTTATCTCTTATTTTTATTCCAAAACCCAAATTATAAGTTTATTACTTATAATTCATTTATTTGCAAAATCATTCCTTTTATAACTTCATCAATTTATAAATCTATAAATCTTATTTACTTATAAATCCATTTACAACTTCATTTTAACATTTATAAAACTCCTTTATAATTCTAACACTTTGATTTATAAAATATCAATTTTATAAATCTTATATATATACACCGTTTATTATGACTTAAAAAATTTCTGTTTAAACTATTTTACAAAATAGTTCATTTCATATTCCAAAAATCATAGTTTACTATATTTCACAGAAATCATGATTTTTATAACATAAAAATTATAATATTTATTTATTCAAAATAAATGTATTTACTTAACACTTCAGAATTCAACAAAACGTCTATTTTCAAAATCACTTGAAAATCCTTTTTAATTTTGGAAATTATCACTTTAACATTTTTAAATTATCCAAAATAGGCCCAATGCTGCAACAACACTAAATACATCAATCACGGCATTCAAAACATCATATATAATATGATAACAGCATATATCACAATATCTGTAAAATCAATACTGTTGAGGAATCCAGTTGGATCCCTCCAACCTATCATCTGCAACAAATATACATATTAGAAATATGTGCACAATGTCCACTTCAAGGCAGACGCGCATACAAAGGATCATCCGCTCATACACTTGAACGTATAGGGTCATCAGCTCCACTAGGCAGGTATATATCCAAATACCAATCAATATATCATATATCATCCAAACAATCATCAATCATCATATAATAAATTAGTTCTCACTTATATAAAATATCAGTGAGTCAGAAAGAGTGAGTTATACTCACAATAGTTCCAATAGCAGTTGCAGTGTTTTGTTCCGAATAAAATTAAACGCACGTTTAATTTTACCCAAAATTCACACTAGCTCCAATCAACTCCAAACCAGCTCCATAATGTAGTGCTCGTCCATACGATTCCAACGCAATTCGTTCGTCAATTTCGACCTCGTATGACAAAGATATAGCGTTTTAAAGTTTGAATGATTTTATAATATAATAATTAACAATTTTAATTTCATTTTTAAACCTAGATTCAAATCTAGCCATTCATTTTGCTTGATAGAATCTCTGCCAACCGCTTCTTCTTCTCCCTACCAGGTTACCATCGCATGAAGAACCAACTAGCCGCCATCCCCTTTTGAATTAACGTGCCACCCTCGATCATTGAAACCAAGATCAAGCTCCATCATTTCGTGCGCCTCACTCCCCCTCACCTACGCCCAATGACTGGTCCGACTCGGTCAACCTCCTTGCTCGAAAAACGTGTTCGAAGGGCGACCACTTGGACGAGATTTGCCGGCGATCCATGACATTATTTTCGATCCTACCCGTTGGATTGAACGATCTTAATGCCCTCTACGATATTGTAGTTTGATGTTTTTCATGAAAGTTAACGGATTTGGAGATAGTCGAGTGGGAAGCACGCGACTTTCTGGCCATGGAAATGTAACGGCGGCTAGCCCTAATCCTAGCAGGTTTTTGTGGAAAAGTGAAGATAATGGGGTCCGTTAAAATAAAATTTGACGACACTATTCAACTGAAATTTTTTTCGAACCCCAAATGAAGTGTGCCGCCTGGCGTTCATAATATTTTACCCTCATTCCGAATGCAATGGAATATATATCGGGAGCCAATTCGATCGTATTTGAAAGATAGGTTTTCAAATCGACTATTTAAATTTAAAATACACTTAAACCGATTTCTACGCGTTTTAGCTTGCCCGGAGAAACCGTAAATCCGATTGACACAAAATTTGAAATCCTACAATAATTTAACATTACGGATCCGATGAAACTAGTTTTTTGGAAATCTAAGAATGTTTGAAAAATGGCTATCTTTACACGTCAATTAAATATTAAAATATTCAATTGTTTACAAATTAACTTTTAATTCGATTTTAAAAGTTCTCTAACATCATACTACTTGAAATAGAATTTAATACAACTTTATAAAACATTTTTATTCATTTTAAATCCAAATCTCAATTATTTCTACAGTTTCAAATATTTAATTGTCAATTTAATTATCCAATTAAATCCTTATATTCGAAATATTATTTATTCAGCTTATAAATTTAACTTGTGAATATTTAAAATCAATTAAATATACGAATTTCAAATGACCGCAATTCTGGGTCGTTACATTCTCCCCTACTTAGAAGAATTTCGTCCTCGAAATTACTAAGTAAGAAAAAGTTACAAAATCCATTAACTTTTCAAAACAATTCGTTCAATTTTGATTTACTAAAATCATTTAAATGTTTAGCTTCCCCAAAATCATTTAGTTAAACTTCTTATAAAAACTTTACTAAGTTTTCAAATCCATAACTACTTATCTTTTCAAAACCAACTAATATTGTTTAAATTTCAACTTGTTATCAAAAATTTAGTTTTCATAAATTTTCCCAATTTTCTCGAAAAATTTCTAACTCCTTAAATTTTTAGAAAATTTAGCCAGCGTCTCCTTTGCGCGATTCGATCGGGAAAAAAAAACAATATATATAACACAAATATACATCTCATCTCAATGATGAGCCATCCTGTAGGGAAAAAAGAGTAAAAGTATGATATGTAATCTGAGATATGTACCTTATATATTATTAGCGAGCATATACGGCTACTATAGCGCGAAAGCGAGCTCCAAATGCGAAGCAAGCGCCATACGCACCTAATAAACACTCAACAAACCATGAGAAACATGTATATATGAAAGTAATATCAATATACAACATATATCAATACAATAACTACATATGCCAATATAGCAATGCAACAAAAGCAACAAATCCAACCATTAAACAACTATCATCCAACAAACCATATCTATCAGTCAATTCATAATCAAATCAATATACCTTCACTTCTTATTAATATTCATTGAATTGGTTTTCAATTTAATCACTTTTGATTCATTAACATTGGATTTACTAACATTCGTTCATTCATATTCAATTAGTTTACATTCACTAATTCACGTTCCAATTTGTTTGCTTCCAAATCAAATCAAATTCAATTCTATTTATTCTTACTTCACTTCCAATTTGAATTCAATTACTTTACTTTCAATTTCATTAATTCAATTTCATTTCATATGAATTTTTATTCAATCAACTAACAACCATCTAACAAACAATGCATATCCAACATTTACCAAATTAATTTACTTTACATTCATTCAATTTGGTTCAACACTTTTAATTTCAATTTGGTTTAACATTCCATTATTCATTTGCTAGTTCATTTACCACTAAAGTTGAATTTCTTTATATGACTCAAGTTTACATTCTGTAACGTCCCGTCTTGTCGCATGCTTTAAATCGACACATGTGCCAATTCAACCATACGGAAGGGCCGATTGTTATGGGGTAAATAAGAGAAACAAGAAAGAAATAAAACAAAATAGAATCTCACAGTGGAAGGATAAAATATAATAATCAATATACAGTTCATAAAATTGTTTACAAAACATTTGATTCTTCTTTATACAATAAATATCAGAGTTCACATACCAATAATTACATTTGCGGCGGAATACAGTGTAGTGGAATATAATATAATAATGAAATCTTCGTCTTCGTCCTCCAGAAATAAAGTCTTCGATCCTGAAATGCTCGGACTGACCCGAGCGAATTAAAAAGACAAAACACTCGAGTCAGAACTAAAAGATCTTATGTAAGTTAAATCAACATAAATAAATATGAGTGCAGTAACTCAAGAGATGCTCGGGATTTACATCTCTTAAGGATCCGTTAAACTATTTACTATATAGTATATTTCGCTATTATAATAGTGTCTGTTTGTAAAATAAACTTACTTTTAAATAGCGTTAAGGGGTTACCCATATAGCCCTTAACACGTAATAGTCCCAGTAGTCCATCCAATATCATAGTCCCTCCTGATCAGGAAGCCACCAGAGGATACCACACGGGCTACGGGAGAAAACCAAACTCGTGCAAGGCGCGATAGGGTAGGTGGCACGACACAACTAGGCAATTCCAGGGTAGATATAACAATTATGCTTTTGGGTCGGTGGTAACGCGTAGCCGCAGCTACCGCCCACCTCAAGCACATCCCCAAATCAAAGAGATCAAAAGTGGCCACCGAATAAAACCAGAGTCAGAGTAGAATGTCGAAGGGATGTGTCCAATCAAAGGTGCTACCTCAATTAACCCGTCGATCGCCCCTGTTTTAGCCACCTTATGCCAACTCACGGGAGTTGGGTCCACGTATTTACCACAAAGGAAATGTCGCCACCATCTTACTTCATTCTGGAATCTCCACCGCGTACACGGTTGTTGAAGTGGTTTTCGGGGTTGGTAGAGAGTATGACAACTTCCGATCCCGGTCTCTTCAACAACCAAACGTTATTATAACACCGCGGTCTTTTCAAAATAATTTGTACTTTCAAACCAGAATATAATATCCCTTCCAAAACCATATAAATACGATATCATTTATATTTTTAAAACTCCAAATCAATATGATATCATTTTTATTTTATAAATATCCCTTTTCCCTAAAATCATAATATTTTCAAATATATATCTTAAAACCCAATAGCTTTGAAACAAAATTTCTAATACTTAAATGGTTTAAGTATTGAACCGCTTTGCATAACAAAATAGCTTTTTAAATTTCACAAATAAATTCCAAATGTAGGTTTAAATTCCCAAATAAACCATTTCAATTTCCATATATTTCAAAGCTTTAATTATTCCACCATCTCAAAACTTATTTTTTTGATAATTTCATATATATCACATTCAATTACTATTATTTAGATTTGAAACGTTTACATAATAAATCAAATATCATTTAAGTAAAACCTTTAAACTTCAAATAACAGGATGTTCTCCCAATTTAATTAACTTGATAATATTCATTTAAATCGACTTGATATTCATTTAAGTCCTCTAAACCAAAATCAAGTTATAAAGATCTACCTTTTAAAACCCTAAATTAGTTTAAATTTAAAATAAATTTTTTTCGAGGATAATTCTTAAATACCTTAATTCAAAGCAAATTCATATTTATCTTCCAACATTTATTTTATTTAAGACATTATAAACTCCATCAATAAATTTAAATAAATACTTAACCGTATTATATCTAAATAAATTTAACTTTTATTTTTAAACTTCTTTTATTCTTTAAACTAAATTTATACATAGCTTAAATTCAAGCGTTTGACTATATATAAAACTAATATTTAAAAATATCAAAAATCAATCTTCATTAAACCATATTCTTTCCAACCATATAAAATCTTTTCAATATATATATATATACCGCGGTGCTGTATAAAATTTTCTATCCAATGGTCAAGTGATACAGATATTTATTATTTCAATCCGCAATTAAATTAAAAAAAATTACGGTTATATATCATTTCAAACCGCAATCCCGAATGAAATGAGATGCATAACAATTTGCAGATTTTAACCATATAAAATACCACAACCATTCATCCATTGTCAATCATCAAACATTTATAAAATCATCATCCAATTCAAACAACCATATCAATAAATAACAATTAATTACCGACAGTTTATTTTTCAATAATGAATTAAATAACTGTTTAAGTGGCAGTTTTAAATGCAACAAGTAAATAAATAACAAATTTAACTAGCGGTTTTATATGCAATGAATAATGAACATAATAACTTAACTGGCAGTTTCCTATGTAATGAAAAATTAATTAACAATTTAATTTAATAAATTTAATTTAACTGGGAAGATGATTAAAATATGCCAAACAACCATAAATATATTTCAAATCACATCATATATCATTTAACAAACATAAGAAATTTTAGAAATTGTGAGTGGGTTAAAGCACTCACCTTTTGAATTTAAATTGAATTTTAAATCCAATTTAAACCTAAAAATTGAACAGTCTCCAAATCCGTCCAAACCGTTGCCAAAATATCCGGAATTTTATTACGAACCTAGCGTAGAAAACTGCGTGTGAATTTGACCTTGTATGTGAAAGTTATCGACGTTAGAATGCGTTGAAACTTTAAATTAAAAGAAAATTGAATAAAATAAACAAACTTCACTGACCAACCAAATGGTGCCACGCCATCATCTCCTACGCGTGAGTAAACTTATTCAATCGGCCTCTAAACCCGAAACCCTAATCCAGTCGCCGCCCTTCCATCAAATTTCGCCGTCGCCTCGAAGCATCTGCCACCGATCAGAGAACGTCGTTGAAATCTCCATGCCAAGGCGCGCCTTTCACTGGTTGCACGGCCATCTCGCGACCACTCATGGTGATGCATCGCCGCCGTCATTCACAAATTTTCTGGTGAAATTGCAGCCACCCTGAAGCAAGTGAAGGCCACCGATGCAAAGATCAGGTCCCCCTCTACCCAACGCAACCCTCCGATCGCTCTCAGGTCGCAGATCCACCGTTGAATCGAACCACCACCTATGGGCGGCCGAAACAAATTTGCCCCGATCTGGCCACATAGAAACTCCAATCGAAAAATGGATCACACCAGAAGATTATGCACTTCGAAAGCTTCAACATATTTTTTTTTGAATTATTCTTAGGAGTTTGAAATTTCATTTGTTTTGGATTTGAATTTGATTTATGTTTGGATCTAGAACTTGTTTGTCTTCCATTGAGGAAGAAGGAGAATAGAATGACTTGTACGTATAGAAAAATGAGAAGTAGGGAGGCTAGGGTTTATAACGACATATTTATAGACAAATTTGAAATAGAACAGATAGATCCGAATTATAAACGCACTGAACGATAATTGGCCCAAAAAGCCCGTTCTGACTCCGGAACGAAATTGGGTTAACCCATATATCAAAATAGGTGATTTAAAATATTTTAAACACAATGGAAAAGGTTTCATGTCCAAATTCCATCGTATAAAGAAGTTATGATAAAATCAATATTTTTCAAATTGATTTCAATTTATCGATTTCAATTTATCGATTTCAAGGCATTTCAAGCCCATACGATCAAAGGACAAGCCCGATCGAAACGAAACTTGAAATCCTACAATAATTCATCGATACGGATCCGATGAAATAGGTTTCGTCAAAATCCGAGTCAATGGCCAAAATGGCTATTTTCCATTAGTTAAATAAATTAAAATTAATTAATCAAATCAACTTTTACATTTCAATTCTATAATTTACAAACTTTTACCCTTTAAATTTTCTTAATCAACTACACTAATTTAAACAAGTTTAGATGTCAATTTAAAGCTGATAAATTTATTAAAGTCCAGCGTTAAATTTTCAATTTCGTTAAATTCAACGTTATAGATTTAATCTCAAATAAATCTATTAGATTCACTTCCATTCTATTATTCAATTTATTGATGTCAATTGGATGAAATTAACATTGGCTCCATACCTATAACATTAAAAATCTTCAATTTAAACTAATTTTTCAACTATCGTAATAATTGAATATTTAATTTCATTCATTTGCAATTTATCAAATTATTATAAATTAAATAAATTAAACCACTATTTAAATTCAAATTCTATAATTCATACATTTTATCATCTTGTATTACTTAAGAAATTTAGAAATCCTTTAAAACCAATTCCCATATAAATTTTAGAGTAAATAAATTCACCAATTATAGTATTTAACATTCAATTTAATAAATTTAGTTATTTGTAATTTCTTACAATACATTACTTTAAACTTGACTTCAGTCCTTCCATTAATTACATTAATAATCACTAAAATAACGTTTATTATCAACCATAAATATTAAAATTTTACTTAACGGACATTGATTGTATAATTTTACAATTTATTACGTATTCTTCATCAGTTAACATAACTCTAAATGCATTTCCCAATCTACTAATTTCAATCAATCTACTTTACAATCTGTTTCAATTAATAGGGCATGCACTAATTTAGTTATTGCATTCATTCTTATTAATGTACCATTAAGGTTCCTTTACTCAAATTGATTTCCAATTTTATTATTAAATGAAATAAACGGGTAACTTATACTAGTGTTACCATGCCTTTAATTTCACTCATGAATTCCCTATTATCAAGCAACCATTATAGTTTGTAAATACTTATGTATTTATTTAATTACTTAAATTAACCTTAACGTAGTATTAGATTAAAATTTTTATTGGTCACATCCTATTGAATTAACATTGGTTACATCTAATGGAATTAACAATCTTAAATGACAAATCCATTTATCATAACTGCACAATTAGGTCAGTTAACTTCAACTGATTTCACATTAAATTTTATAAATATCAATCGAAATTTTAACAAATCCGTTACTTGATTTAAAACCTTGATATTCAATAAATTGACATTTATGGTTTAAATTAACATTGACTTATATTGCATTTGAATAATGCATTTATAAATTAATTTCCAATTAACGTGCTACTTAATTTCCTTTGATTGCAAATTGATTTCCAAATTTATTTAATAGACTAAATAATTATGTACATGTAAAATTTGATACCATTAACTCTTTATTTCATTAATAATTTATTGCTTACATCAAATTTCTACATTCGCTCCTATATAAATTAATAAGATTTTTATTTCTTTCTAAATTTAAATCAAAATCTTATTAATTAAATTCATTTTAAACATCGAATTTTTATGGGTCTTTACACTTTCATTTAATTTCACTTTATCAATTTACGTCGATACCAAAATCAACTTCATTTAACCTTACTTTAGTTATCTTTCATTTCAATTTCATTTTATTTAACTTAAGTCAAAATCATATCACCATTCAAATTCAAATTTTGTTTTGCCTAACCAAAAGTGTTTAACCATTTTAACATTTGGTTTTGCTTACATTTTCTCATTTTATAAGTCATACAACTTATTTATATCATTGATTATACTAATTTAAATTTTTTCCAACTTTACCAAAGCCAAAATTTTATTATCTCATATATTATAAGTCAAAAAATTATTTTACTTATATTTATCAATTACAACAAAGATTTTAAATCAAATTTATTTATCCAAACAAAAATTCAATTTCAATTTACTTTGGTAGCAAATCCATCACATAGAAACTCGAAAATGATATTGCTGATGCTGCAGTCATCACCCTTATTATTTTCCAGTAACAGTAGTGAATTCGGTGCTTTCTATTCTTTCAAAAATCCTTTTATTTATAAATCACATTTATAAATCTTACTTATATAATTTCACTTATTTTCTATTTATAATAAAATAACCACTTTAGCTTTTAAAAACAACTTCCAAAATTTTCAAATTCTTAGTCTAAATCCATTTTTTATTTTTAATTCACATTTACAAATATACTCACGTTGTTTAATTTCTTATATATAAGATTATTTCACAATTGTAAATCATATTAATTATAATTCCATATTTATAATTCATTTTCTTATATAATTTTTTTTTACAATTGTTGTTTTTATTTAGATTATTCAAAATATCTTTTATTAACTTTTATATATTTACATTTTCAAACAATCAAACAATCAATTTATATACACTTTAATAATTCTTGAAAAATTATCCCTTTATATACAAAATATAATCGAGGTAAAATTATTTCATTTACCCAATTTAAAATGATACTATGTCTAATTGCCTCGTTTAAGTGTTTGGAAATCCCTATCGATAACATGGCGTCCCATATACCCAACAGAATTCACAAACAGCTCAACGGATAAGCAAACACAATATAAAATATTATATATTCACTAAAAAATACGCGCTCATATATATAATACACTCAAACTCAATCTAGGGTGCTACTATCCCTATCTATACTGAGTACACATGAAAGCTTAG
This sequence comes from Allium cepa, assembly GCA_030765085.1. Lineage (NCBI taxonomy): Eukaryota > Viridiplantae > Streptophyta > Magnoliopsida > Asparagales > Amaryllidaceae > Allium > Allium cepa. Next base: position 105,574,356 of record CM060935.1, read on the forward strand.
GAATATACAAAATCTAAGCTCTGATACCAGATGTGACGACCCGCAAATCCGTACCCTTTGAATCGACAATAATCCACACATGTCCGACCCAAAAAGCACAAAATGATGGAAATTCAAGAGAAAGAAAAGAAGAGAGAAGAAGATAAGAGAAGAAAGGGAGAAGATAGAACCAAATAGAACAATACAGAATCTCACATCGCAATGGAAAACATATAAAATCATATCAATGATCTTTACAAAATAGAAACTGTATATATACATACATCAATAAGAGTTCAACAATCAATCAATAGTTATCAGCTTGAACAGTTATAATGACTTGTCCTTACAAAAGCTGATAATAACAACAATTAATAAAGCATAGTGGACAATCAAAACAAGTACGTGTATACGGAAATGAAGATCTTCAGCTCTCCTGCTGAAGCTCCAAAAGCACCAAAACATTACCTGTACATATACTCAGTCTGACCCGAGCATTGAAAGGGAAGAACTCCTGGATCAGTCTGGTAAACTAGCGTGAGAAACACTCAACTGAATTTATTAAATTACCAAAACTTTTCCTTTATCAAAATAAAAGTATCTCGTAAGGCACGCCCACACATAAACACGGACATGTTTTCAGCTTACGATAACTAAAATATTTTTTTATATCAAATTCAAGTTATATTATACTAGTGTTTAGTATACAAATAATATTCAAAATAGCCGAAATTGTTACCATTATTAAATTCCAGCATACTAGACTCTACAAATGAAATGGCAGGTACGTAGTGGAGTTTGGATTTCTATACAAATGACCAGGTGAAGGGGCTACCTTTCGGCAGTACATCTCTAGAAGAATGTACCGAGGACCATCACAAAGGATCCTCTACCAACACAAGACCGGCCCACCTTTATAACTTGATGGTACCGAATATATCATCCTCCGGTCGTTACCAACCTTTACCGAGGGCCCTCATAGCATACAAGCCACAATAATCAGATACACGACATCATAGCGTGTAAAAATATATCTAGAAGAGGATGATCATATCCTAATGGGAATGACCCCCTTAGCCCTGCTGCATCTAACCCTGTTTTGGTCATTTTCGGTTGATGAGGTCTGATGTGGTAATGATTACCTTTCACAATCATAAATCACATCACTTTGAATGCCACACGGCCATTTCCGTTAACTATTAATTGCCATTCACAAAAATACAACCTATAAGCTCATACATATCAAGGAGGGTGTTAAGCTAAGAGAAGTTGCCTTCTCCGCCACCGCTGATGTACGTTTGTAAAAACCAATATATGTAATATGTAGAAATGCAATGTCAGACAAACATCCATACAAGTTGTCTAGGAACATGACAAACCAAAGGTACTTTCCTACCACATCCTGTCGGGAAATCCCTAGGACTAGTAGTGAATAGTCCTCGCATTGGATATTTCATAATGAAGAGGCCACTGCTACTGGATACGATTGGGATTTTAACCCCAAACGAACAAAAATCGGTCCCCCACTATGAAAATCTGAAATATCAATATCATCACAAGCAACCTGCACAATCATCGCATATCCATTGGTCCGAAGTGGTTTTCGGATAAATCCGATCCCAGTCTCTTCGCACTAACAACGCAAAAGCGTTTCTCAACCTCACACAAAAATTAAGTCTCATAGACTTACACGTCTCCAACTTTCAACTTTCTATCCTTCGAGCCAAGAAGGAAGATCGATAGATTGGAGTAATACTCCGCACTATACGAATCAACATCCTCAACACAAAGGATAATCGAGCCTACACAGAAGGCTACGTACTAAGTGTACGACTAAATAGTTCCCACATCAAGCCGAGGAACTAAAATTTTTAGCCAAGTTTGATAGTCGGTTATTTAACTATCAAAGTAAACAAACAAATATTCAGCACCACAATAATCACTAGGCCCTTTTAATTAATCTCTTACTAATTAAACCACTTGCTAAATATTCACTTCAAATTATCTTTAAAAGATATAATCACAAAACATTTTCAACTTCCTATATTGCAAAACATTTCCATATACTTATTTAGTAACAAGTAATTCACAAATCTATTTATTTTCAACACTTAGAAAATATTACATATACTTAAATCACAATTAATTATATATTTTATTCTTTAAGGAAAATATTCACTTAAACACATATATTTGGGTCAAAACGAATGTTGCGTAAAACATCATTACGAGAACCCAAAATCACTGGTATAAGGATTCAAAAATAAGATAGATATATAAATCCCATATACTATACAAAATATTTCCTTTCGAAAATCATCTACTATAACAATAGTGTTATAGTCCATCATTTCCTTACTTCACGAAAACGTCTATTTCGACAATGAATGTTGAAATCTATGGTTTTGATCCTTAACACATTTTAAAACATCTTTTAATCATTTTATTCCATTTAAAATATCACTTCTCAAAACATTTATTTAATTCAATAGGTTATTCACTTTTCAAAGCATATCCATTTTATTCAATATATTATTCACTGTCCAAAATCGTGAATATAGTTCATTTAATCCAATTCAATGTTTCTACATATTTATTAAAGGATGATCCACTGTCCAAAATCGTGGATATAATTCTGTGACGATGCGGAATTTTTAAGCATTTGACATTGGAATATCTGATTGATTTTAGATATTTGAAAGATTTATTTTAACTTTAATTCCAAACATCACTATTTATTTGATAATTAAATGATTGAATTTAATAATTGAAAGTTGGGTGGAATATTGAATCTTCAGTTTTAAGCTTGCTAAAAATAATTTAAAGGCTTGTAAAATTTATATTGACAATACTGAAGATAGTAAAAGTTTTAAAATTGAATTTAACACTGATTTGTTCAGTTTTGAAATTTTATCGTTTAAATCGATATTTAAAAATAGCCTTCCGAGGCACAGTCTTGGAATTCGACGAAACTAGTTCCATTAGATCTGTAATATTGTATTATTATTGGATTTCAATTTTCATAATCTTTTGAGTTGTCATGTGATCGTACGATAAGTAAACGCGCTGAAATTAAGTCGAAAATTCAATTTTTATAACTGGGTCCAAAAAGCTATCTTCTCCATATGATCAAATTTGGGCTCGAAACCTTTTTCATTGCCTTCGGAATAGGGGTATAACATTATAAACGCCTAGCGGCACGCCTCGATAGGAGAATAAGATTTTGAGTTTCATTTATCTAGACAATTTAGATATAATTAAAATATAGCTATATTCTGGTTAAAATTATTTTCACGTCCAAATTTTCCCCCTCTTATCGATCACTGTAGCCAACTTTCTCCAACACGCCTCTTCTCGTTTAAAAGAACGAAATGCTCCCTTCTTTTTTCCTCACGAGTTTAAAACATAAAAAAGGAAATGGACTCTGTAAAAATTCGTTTTCCCTCTTCTAAACTCCCAAGCGAAAATGAAATCAAAATTTGTAAAACCAAAATGATGTAAATCCCTTCCTCCTCCAGTTTATAATTCTTGGAATCTAAGAAGAATGAAACCTAACTAAAATCGTGCAAGGAAGAAGAGGCTTTATTTCTAGTTACTCGTCGACGGTTCATTCGTGTGACGCTCACGTGGCCTCAGGTCGAGAGAGCGAGGCACGTTCGATTTTGGGGTTTCTGGCATCATCTTCATGGGCGAGAGGACTCGAAATGATGACCAATGGTAATGGGAAGCGGGTAGTTAGGGGGTGAATCGCGAGCAACGAGGCGAGTAGCAAGGGGAAGGTTTGGCGCAGTAGTAACATGATTTAGGGTTGGTCGGCAAGCTCGTGTTCGAGCCTTGGCGGCAGGACGAAGTTCTCAACTCGAGCGCATGCACGTAGTGATTGATTGCAAACATTTGGAGTAGGCGCGTCGACGAAGAGGTGGATGTTTGAGCGTGTTTGAGGAGATGGGTTCGGGCCTATAAGGTGTCAGTTTTTGTTTAATTTAATTTAAATAAATGTATATAGATTAGAAATAAGCAATATAATTAATATTCATGCATGTTAGAGGGAGACAGGAATTTTATTTGGATGAGATTTTAATTTGAAGAGGGATTTTTAACAGTTCTATCTTTTAAAAATTCAGTATATATAAAACTATGTTTATTTTTGTTTACTAGTTTATCTAAAAAAAATTAGATGATTAATTATTATTTAACCCATTTAATTATTTTTAGATTGATAAAAAGGAAAATTAGTTTAAAACTTTGGATTTATTTGGTTAAATTAAATCATTAGTTAAAATTTAAACTATTAAACAATGGTTAATTGTTTGATTAAATCAAATATTGATAAAATGTATAAATATTTACACAAGGTCCAAAAATTGGAAGAATGGTCGAGATGGAAATGGATTGCCAAGCAAAAATCAAAGGTGACTTAATCTCACTCTTCTGGATTTTTATTTAAATTTAAATGGTTAAATTTAAATAATTGGTTGGATGGTTGAATTGATTTGATGTGTTATATTATGTATAGTAGTATATAGTATATATTGGGTGATTGATTTCCCGCATTATTTAGCGGATGAGACTCTATGCACCGCATAATGGCAGATGATATTATATAAATCCCATATACCACGATATTCCACCTCGAAGTGGAATTGGTATTGTGCTAACAACTGTGATGTAGGGAAAACGGTTGGAGGGATCCAACTGGATTCCTCACAATATAGAATTATTTTCATAATTGATGATGCATTTTATTTATATGATGTGAAAGATTAATTTGGGAAGTAAACTGTGTTGTGTTATGATTGGATAAATATAATTTAGGATTCTAAAATATAAATTAAATAAATTGGGTGGTTTGATAGGTAATTACTTAATGTAATTAATAAAATATAATTACGTAGGGAAGTAATTAATAAATAATTACTAGATGTAATTAGTTGAATGATGATTTGTTAATAGAAGTAAATTAGGTATAATTACTTTGTGTAATTAATCAAGAGATTAATTAAGATAATTAATTAAGGAGTAATTAATTTATTAAATGAAGTAAATAAAAAGGTAGTTAATTACTGGTTGAGATTAATCAATAGTGATTAATATTTGTGGCTTAAATTAATGATTAATTACTTAATGTAAATAATTTAGATTAGGATAAATTAAAATGTAATTAGAAATAATTAATTTATATAATTAGTGATGTAATTAAAGGTTGATGAATTAAGATTAATTAATCTATAATAAGTGATTTATGAGAAATTGATTAATATAAGTAATTAAGGATTAATGTAATTAATTATAGATAATTAATTTGTAAAGAAATTAAAGATTAATTACTGTTTTTGGTTAAGAATAATTAATTTGTGTAATTAATTAAAGATAATTACTCGAATATAATTGAAGGATAATTAATCCAGGGTGATTAATTGAGATGGATAATTAAGGGATGATTAATTAATTGATTTGAAATTAATTAATGTTAAGTGAAGGAATCTAAGTGATTGAAGTTAGTAATTCAATTCGAAGTGATTAAATTTATTTTGGAAGTGATCAAGTGTTATGGTATTGTGGTTATGTATCAATGATGAATTGTTGTGTAAAGAGGGCATCATGTATTTAAAGAATGAAGTGTATTTCATTTGGATAACTTGGGTTAGGATGACATGGGACTCGAAGAGACCGGGGTCGGGTATTAGAAAATGCCCGAAACCACTTTGAACTTTTATAGATTGATATGTGAAATCAATTGGCTGGAATGAAATGATTTAAGTGAGTTGGATTTTTTAATCTAAATTTCGGTACTTAGAAAATTGATGTGTGAAATAAGTGATGTCTATAACAAATTGCAGATTTGTAATTGATTCGAGTTACCTCGGGTTCTATATAAGTTGTATGCTTTGTATTCCATGTTGGATGGGTTTACTCATGCTGGTTTCCAGCCTGACCCGGGTGTTACTTTGATGTAATGCTCGGGTCAGACCGAGTATTACAGATTTTTAGGTAAGGACGTTCTGGAGCTCAGGAGGCGAGCTGGATGGAAGGAACATATGGAGTGTTTCCACTGTAATATATTTCTGATTATTTGAGACATGTTGATTTGTATAGGTCCAGTGTTTGAGTATGTGTGTAACTCTGATGTATTAAAATGCAATCGAAAGATACAGTATTCTTTTGTAAACCGTAATTATTTGATATTATATCTTGATCCGCTGCGAATGTGAGAAGTTGTGTTGTGTTTTCTGTTTCTTCTTCTTCTATCTCTTTCTTCTTTCCCTAACTATCTGGAGTTTTCGAGATTGGAAATTTCAGGTCGTTACAGTTGGTATCAGAGCTGAAAGGTTAAGCGAGAACCTTGGCACTGGTGGGGATTACTCATTAAATAGATTCCGTAGCACTCTAGAATGAGTTGAGTGTGTGTGTGTGTGTGTGTGTGTGTGTGTGTGTATGAGCGCGTACTTGTTATTGCCTTATATAAAGGTTTTAAATGTTTTTATATAAGAATATATTTTGATAGATAAAGCAATATTTCTTTCTAATAAATATTAAGATAATTGGTTGTTATATTATTTGAAAATTTTAATAATGAGAATTAAGTGGTAATAGAAATACAACCAAATTAAAACTCAATGAAGATAAGTTTGAAATGGATTCAGAATTAAATGGTCTAAAGAGATAAGTTTATTTGATTTAAAGGATTAAATCAACATTTAAAAATTTAACTCGAATTTATATAATTCGGGATGGTTTAAATTTGAAATTTGAATTGAATTCGTTCAAATTGAATCTGATTTGAATTAATTGGATTTGTGATTGAATATGTATAAGTTTAAAAATTTAAATGGAAATTTTGAATTGGATTGAATTGAAATGATTTGAAAATTAAAGTGGGTTCAATTGATATTAGTCCAAATTGATTGGAATAATTTGGAATTGTAATTAAAGTTGAATAGGTTTAAAATCAAATTGAATTTGATTTGAATTTGGAAAGAAATCAAGATTGATTCAACTTGAATTGGGGTTAAATCAATTTAAATGGAAATTGAAGTTATTCAAATTGGAATTGAGTCAATTTGAATGGAAGTAGAAATTTAAATTGAGTTGATAGGGAAGTGAACAGTTTTCACTCTGGACTATTTTCAATATAAATTGTTTTAATATAAACCTTTTTTTAGCTATTTAATATATACAACCTTTCTTTTTAAAGACAAATTATTTTATAATTGTTTTACGATTATTTTTGGAACTATTTAACAAATTTTCAACTGTTTTATAAACTAATTACTATTTTTCAACTATTTTACAAATTAATTACTATTTTACAACTATTTTGCAATTATCTAAAATTTCTGAAACTATTTAACTATTTTCCAACTATTTTATAATTAGTTAACTATTATACAACTATTTTGCAAACTAATAATTATTTTTCAGCGACTTATCTATTTTAAACTTTTCAAGCTATTTTCTGAATTTAAGCTGGATAGAGTTCAGACTGTTTATGACTGAATATCCATTTGGGATAAGGATTAAAGTGATAATCCAATGGAATTGAAACAATTGTGATTATGTGGATAGAAATTAAAGGAAATATGAATAGAAAGAGAAATTGATTTAGTTGATAATCAATGAAGTTAAATATGTAGGATGTACGTATATTATTCTATTCGCATAGTGATTTGATCCAGATTCGAGCACAGAATTTCGAGATAGTTTATCGATTATTGTTGGGATTTTTCACTCGATTTTTGACGGTGAACCTGAGTATGGATTGTTGATTGGTTCTGCATATTCTCTATCATAATGATGGCTATGCAAGGAGAATGACGGTTTCTGATCAAGTAACCAGATCTGTGTCCGCGCTAGGAAGTCGGGTGGACGATACTAGTTCGGAAGTGAAATTGTGTGATCGAGTGAGCGATCAGATTGGTATAGCATACAGATGAGAAGTGTACATCGTACGGATTTGAATGAAATTGATATTGAAAGCTTGTGAATAAGAAATGTGAAATGATTTCTTTTGAAATGAAAGTATATTCTGTGAAATATACAATGGATAAAAGTGAAAGTTGGATATTTTTATGATGATAAGTAAGATGGAAACAACTTTATACAAAAAAGAGTAATCAAATTTGAATATTTGATTTTGGGATAAATAAATTTATATATCTTTGTTATATAAGATAAATCTCCCTTTGTTGAATCTATTGCCTGAAGGAAAGGATTTTGAAAATTTTTGAAGTATAAAAGAAGTTTTTATACAAGTTTGAAATGATTCAAATTTTTTTAAATATATATATATATATATATATATATATATATATATATATATATATATATATATATAAAGGATCTCATAAGGATTTTGGAAAAAGGTTTTGGGAACCTTTGTATTTGGAAAGGCTTTCGATTTTTGGGTAAAATCAATATTGGAATTTGAAAAGCCTAGTTTGAGAATTATCGATTTTGGGATAAATGATTTTGAGAAAAGGAGATTTATATGAGATTCATACTAGACGTATGATTTGGAAGATACTATACGTGTATAGTATAAAGTGTTTTGATAATGGCTCTAGGGAAAAAGGTGCTCCCTTGAAATGAACGTCTCAAGAGTGCCACAAGGTGGTATTGCCTTGAACCCTAAGGGGGGGTTCTAAAGTTGATCCTGTGAGGAGTCCGGACAAAACTAGTTCCTGAGGATTATGAGTAGTGTGTAGCGAAAGTCGAGGGCGCTGATGCCTACAGATGCGTTTGGGTTATACTGTGATGACAGTGTAACTCAATGTCACTGCGATCTACTGCAGACCATAGCGAAAGTCGTGTGTGCCGCTGAGAGCCAACAGTCTACGTTTGATTATCGGTAGACTGCGACCTATGGTAACATAGCGAATTTCGTGTGTGCCACTGAGAGCCAACAGTCTGTGTTCGATTTTACATCGGTAGACTGCGACCAATGTGGGAGTGGAGAAGTTTCATTTTTGACAGCGAAAATCGAGGGCGCTGATGCCTACAGTTATATGGACTTTTGCTGCGATGGCAACGTAACCCTGGAATGTAACTGCGATGTGTTGTGGGTTCCATGGCGAAATCGAGGGGCGTGCAGTGCCTACAGTTACATGGACTTTTGCTGCGATGGCAACGTTACCTAGGATGTAACTGCGACCATGGATGGGGGTGATGATTTACAGAGCATTCTCACCAAAGATATTTCCTCTATTTTCAAAAACTGTTTCGATATTTTCAATAAAATTATTTTTCCAAGTATTTTCACTGGGTGTTGAAACGTGTTTACCAAGTACTTATAGATTTTCAATCCTATGCCTGATCAACGTATGACCGAATTTCTGTGACAAGGATGGACTGGTTGAGACATCGAGTTATAAGAAGTATTTTTTATAAAAAGCTATTTTAATAGTATTATGTGAATTTAAAACTATTTCTAAAAATTTAAAATAAAAGTGTTGGAATTTTGGAAAATGAAAGAAAATCCAAACTGGAATTATAAAAAAATAGAACTCAGAAAAATTTAATGAAGTGATTTTTGTAATAAACTCGAATTACAATAGAATTCGACTTGGATTGATAATAATTAAAATAAGTAGAGATGTTGTAAAAAAAATGAAGTTGGATTATAATAAAAATGATTTGAGTTACAAATAAAATATAATTCGAGTATAAATGAGTTAAATATGTGCTTGGATATTATTTTTATAAATTTAGAATGTGAATTGAAATTAAAATTAAAATGGATAGGCAAACTGAATTAAATGGAATTTGATTAAATGAGAATGAAATTGAAGTGAACTTAAGTTTGATGTTGGAATAAATTAAAGTAAATTAACTTAAGTCTAAAATTTATGGAAGCTTGGCTTAGAATAAGGGTGAAAGCACATTAAATAAAAGCTTGGGTTGAATTAATTTGGGAATGGCCAGTAGTATACAAGCATGGAATGTGTTGAGCTAAATAAAATGATTGTGAATGAATTAAAATGGAAGGAATTAAAATAAATTGAGTCAGAATCAATTTAAATTGGTTATAGAACTTAAGGAAACATATGGATATCATCAAATTACGTAGAAATGATTGTCGTTTGACGTAAACGAGATTTAATTAAATTCTATGAATCAGTGGAAACAAATATAATTGATTTTTGAATCAATTGATATGAATACGAGTTTGTTTGGAATTATTAATGAATTGAAGGTAAGTAAGTGAGTTGTACATCACTTAAATTGAATGCAAGGGTAAGAAAAGCGAGTGAAAGCAAATAAATTGGTGATTGAAACCTTTTTAATTACTTTTAAGTTCTGTTTGGTAGGTATGGCTTATGAAATGTATGTGTTAGCTGTTGAAATTGAGTGAAATGTAAATAAACTTCCTATATATGACACTTACATATTTAAATTGAGTAAGTACAGGTACCTGAAGGCCGTTTGGCCATATTTGGACACGCTAATTGCTAAAATAATAAGCCGTTTGCTTAAAATGCTAAATAAAGGCACGTCTATGCAATAAAAATAGGAAATATGAATTGTTTTTATTTTTCCGACCGTGTAGGTCGATATATATATTTATATCTCTTGTCAAATTGCAAAAACTCCTTCGTACAAAGGAGACTCTGCCAAAAAATTTCGAAAATTTTGGGAGTTATAAAATTTTTGAAAATTTTTGAAAATTTTTTGTTAGCGACAAAACGATTTCAAATTTGAAATTGAAAACAATTAATGGATGAAACTAATTTAAAATAATGATATGAATCAGTTATAAATGGAAGGTAAAATTCAATATTCAGAATTGAAGATAAATTGAATTCATATGGAAATGGGGAAAACCAATTTGAATAGGAGTATATATGATAACTTCTGTAAGGAAATGTATGAAATGATTTTTAAGGCTATGATTGGATATTTTTGCTAAGTAGGATATGCAGGTATTCTAAAGGGAAAGGAAAATTGGTTTTGATTTCCGAAGATAAATTTGAATTTGCTCGACAAAAAGTATGTGTTTAAATTTCTGTATGAAATTTGATTGGGTTTTTGATCTAGCTACTTGGCCTTTTGTTTTCTTTTGGAATTTGGGAGTCCGTAAAGGCATTTTATAGTTGTACCGAGCTAGCCGCGCAAAGGAGATGCTGGCGAAATTTTTCGGAAATTTAGGGAGTTAGAAAAATTTTGAGAAAATTTTGATAATTCAAAATTCGGTTTTAAATAGAAATTTTAATGATTGAGCAAATAGTGTTGATTGAAAACTATGGGAGAATTTGGGAAGTTAGTAAGAATGATAATGGGTCTTCTATAAAAAGATAGTTGGTAGGATGTTGAATTGTTGGTTTTGGGAAAAAGTAAACGGGTATTGGACCCATTCTTCCTAACTAGTAATTTCGGGGACGAAATTCTTTTAAAGGGGAAGGAATGTGACGACCCGGAATTTTTAAGCATTTGAAATATCTAATTGATTTTAGATATTTGAAAGATTTTTTTTAACTTGAATTCCAAACATCACTATTTATTAAATTATTGAATTTAATAATTGAACGTTGGGTGGAATATTGAATCTTCATTTTTAAGCTTGTTAAAAATAATTTGAAGGCTTGTAAAATTTATATTGATAATATTGAAGATAGTAAAAGTTTTAAAATTGAATTTAACACTGATTTGTTCAGTTTTTAAATTTTATCGTTTAAATCGATATTTAAAAATAGCCTTCCAAGGCACAGTCTCGGAATCCAACGAAACTAGTTTCATTGGATCCCTAATATTGTATTATTATCGGATTTCAATTTTCATGGTCTTTTGAGTTGTAATGTGATCGTACAATAAGTAAACGCGCTGAAATTAAGTCGAAAATTCAATTTTATAACTGGGTCCAAAAAGCTATCTTCTTCAGACGATCGAATTTGGGCTCAATACCTTTTTTATTGCGTTCAGAATAGGGGTATAACATTATAAACGCCTAGTGGCATGCCTCAATAGGAGATTAAGATTTTGAGTTGCATTTATCGAGACAATTTAGATATAATTAAAATATAGGTATATTATGGTTAAAATTCTTTTCACATCCAAACTTTTTCCCCTCTTATCGATCACTGTAGCCAACCTTCTCCAACATGCCTCTTCTCGTTTAAAAGAATGAAATGCTCCCCTCTTCCTTCCTCACGAATTTAAAACATAAAAAGGAAATGGACTCTGTAAAAATTCGTTTTCCCTCTTCTAAACTCCCAAATGAAAATGAAATCTAAATTTATAAAACCAAAATCATGTAAATCCCTTCCTCCTCTAGTTTATAATTCTTGGAATCTAAGAAGAATGAAACCTAACTAAAATCGTGCAAGGAAGAAGAGGCTTCATATCCTGTTACTCGTCGACGGTTCAATCGTGCGACACTCGCGTGGCCTCAGGTCGAGATAGCGAGGCGCGTTTGATTTTGGGGTTTCTGGCATCGTCTTCGTGGGCGAGAGGACTCGGGATGATGACCAATGGCAATGGGAAGTGGGTAGTTAGGGTGTGAATCACGAGCAACGAGGCGAGTAGCGAGGGGAAGGTTTGGCGCAGCAGTAGCATGATTTAGGGTTGGTCGGCAAGCTCGTGTTCGAGCCTTGGCGGCAGGACGAAGTTCTCAACTCGAGTGCACGCACGTAGTGATTGATGGCAAAACTTTGGAGTAAGCGCGTCGACGAAGAGGTGGATGTTTGAGCGTGTTTGAGGAGATGGGTTCGGGCCTGTAAGGTATCAGTTTTGTTTAATTTAATTTAAATAAACGTATATAGATTAGAAATAAACAATATAATTAATATTCATACATGTTAGAGGGAGGCAGGAATTTTATTTGGATGAGATTTTTATTTGCAGAAGGATTTTAACAGTTCTATCTTTTAAAAATTCAATATATATAAAATTATGTCTATTTTTGTTTACTATTTTATTTTAAAAAAAATTCAAATGATTAATTTACCAGTTAAACCATTTAATTATTTTTGGATTGATAAAAAGGAAAATTAGTTTAAAACTTTAGATTTATTTGGTTAAATTAAATCATTAGTTAAAATTTAAAATATTAAATAGTGGTTAATTGTTTGATTAAATTGAATATTGATAAATTATATAAATATTTACCCAAGGTCCAAAAATTGGAAGAATGGTTGAGATGAAAGTGGATTGCCAAACGAAAATCTAAGGTGGGTTAATCTCACTCTTCTGGATTTTTATTTAAATTTAAATGGTTAAATTTAAATAATTGGTTGGATGGTTGAATTGATTTGATGTGCTATATTATATATAGCAGTATATAATATTTATTGGGTGATTGATTTCCCGCATTATTTAGCGGATGAGACCCTATGCGCCGCATAATAGCGAATGATATTATATAAGTCTCATATACCGCGATATTCCACCTCGAAGTGGAATTGGTATTGTGCTAACATCTGTGGATGTAGGAAAACAGGTTGGAGGGATCCAACTGGATTCCTCACAATATAGAATTATTTTCATAATTGATGATGCATTTTATTTATATACTGTGAAAGATTAATTTGGTAATTAAATTGTGTTATGTTATGATTGGATAAGTATAATTTGGGATTCTAAAATATAAATAAAATAAATTGGGCGGTTTAATAGGTAATTACTTGATGTAATTAATAAAATATAATTACGTAGGGAAGTAATTAATAAATAATTGCCAGACGTAATTAGTTGAATGATGATTTGTTAATAGAAGTAAATTGGGTATAATTGCTTGGTGTAATTAATCAAGAGATTAATTAATATAATTAATTAAGGAGTAATTTATTTATTTAATGAAGTAAATTAAAAGGTAGTTTATTACTGGTTGAGATTAATCAATAGTGATTAATATTGGTGGCTTAAACTAATGATTAATTACTTAATGTAATTAATTTAGATTAGGATAAATTAAAATGTAATTAGAAATAATTAATTTATATAATTAATGATGTAATTAAAGGTTGATGAATTAAGATTAATTAATGTATAATAAGTGATTTATGAGAAATTAATTAATATAAGTAATTAGGGATTAATGCAATTAATTATTGATAATTAATTTGTGAAGAAATTAAAGATTAATTACTTTTTTTGGTTAAGAATAATTAATTTGTGTAATTAACTAAAGATAATTACTCGAATGTAATTGAAGGATAATTAATCCAGGGTGATTAATTGAGATGGATAATTAAGGGATGATTAATTAATTGATTTGAAATTAATTAATGTTAAGTGAAGGAATCTAAGTGATTGAAGTTAGTAATTCAATTAGAAGTGATTAAATTTATTTTGGAAGTGATCAAGTGTTTATGGATACTGTGGTTATCTATCAATGATGAATTGTTATGTAAAGGGGGCATCCTATATTTAAAGAATGAAGTGTATTTCATTTGGATAACTTGGGTTAGGATGACATGAGAATCGAAGAGACCGGGGACGGGTATTAGAAAATACCCAAAACCACTTCGAACTTTTATAGATTGATATGTGAAATCAATAGGCTGGAATGAAAAGATTTAAGTGAATTGGATTACTTAATCTAAATTTCGGTACTTAGAAAATTGATGTGTGAAATAAGTGATGTCTATAACAAATTATGGATTTGTAAATTAATTCGAGTTACCCCGGGTTCTATATAAGTTGTATGCTTTGTATTCCATGTTGGATGGGTTTACTCACGCTGGTTTCCAGCCCTACCCGTGTGTTACTTTGATGTAATGCTCGGGTCAGACCGAGTATTACAGATTTTCAGGTAAGAACGTTCTGGAGCTCAAGAGGCGAGCTGGATGGCAGGAACGTATGAAGTGTTTCCACTGTAATATATTTTTGATTATTTGAGACATGTTGATCTGTATATGTCCAATGTTTGAGTATGTGTGTAACTCTGATGTATTAAAATGTAATCGACAGATATAGTATTCTTTTGTAAACTGTTATTATTTGGTATTATATCTTGATCCGCTGCGAATGTGAGAATTTGTGTTGTGTTTTCTGTTTCTTCTTCTTCTATCTCTTTCTTCTTCCCTAACTATCTGGAGTTTTCGAGATCAGAAATTTCGGGTCGTTACAAATTCTCTAACCAAAATCAATACCATTGCACATTACATTTAAAAGGATAATTCACTGTCCAAAATCGTGAGTATAGTCCCTTTAAATAAACTTTTATATTTAACTCATCAAATTCAATTGATTTCGGATTTATAAAACAATGTTTATAAATTCCTTTTATATTTTATTAAAACTTCATATATAAAATTTCCTTATTAACCGATTCCATTTATCTCTTATTTATATGCCAAAACCCAAATTATAAGTTTATTACTTATAATTCATTTATTTGCAAAATCATTCCTTTTATAACTTCATCAATTTATAAATCTATAAATCTTATTTACTTATAAATCCATTTACAACTTTAGTTTAACATTTATAAAACTCCTTTATCATTCTAACACTTTGATTTATAAAATATAATTTTTTTAGTTCTTATATATATATATACACCATTTATTATAACTTTAAAAATTTCCATTTAAACTATTTTACAAAATAGTTCATTTCATATTCCAAAAATAATCATAATTTACTATATTTCACAGAAATCATAATTTTTATAACATAAAAATTATAATATTTATTTATTCAAGATAAATTATTTACTTAACACTTCAAAATTCAAAAAAACGTCTATTTTCAAAATCACTTGAAAATCCTTTTTAAATTTGGAAATCATCACTTTAACATTTTTAAATTATCCAAAATAGGCCCAATGCTGCAACAGCACTAAATACATCAATCACGGCATCCAAAATATCATATATAATACGATAACAGCATATATCACAATATCTGTAGATAAATCAATACTGTTGAGGAATCCAGTTGGATCCCTCCAACTTGTCATTTGAAAAAAATATACATATTAGAAATATGTGTATAATCTTCGCTTCAAGGTATACGCGTGTACAAATGGTCATCCGCTCATACATGGGAACGTATAGGGTCATCTGCTCCACTAGGCAGGTATATATCCAAATACCAATCAATATATCATATATCATCCAAACAATTATGAATCATCATATAATAAATTATTTCTCACTTATATAAAATATCAGTGAGTCAGAAAGTGTGAGTTATACTCACAATGGTTCCAATAGCAGTTGCAGTGTTTTGCTCCGAATAAAATTAAATGCGTGTTTAATTTAACCCAAAATTCACACTAGCTCCAATTAACTCCAAACCAACTCCATAATGTAGTGCTCGTCCATACGATTCCAACGCAATTCGTTACGTCAATTTTCGACCTCGTATGACAAGGATATAACGTTTTAAATTTTGAATGATTTTATAATACAATAATTAACAATTTTAATTTCACATTTAAACCTAAATACAAATCTAGCCATTCATTTTGCTTGATAGAATCTCGGCCGACCGCTTCTTCATCTCCTTACTAGGTTACCATCGCATGAAGAACCCACTAGCTGCCATCCCCTTTTGAATTATCGTGCCACCCTCGATCATTGAAACCACGATCAAGCTCCATCATTTCGTGCGCCTCACTCCCCCTCACCAACAGCCAATGACTGGTCCAACTCGATCAACCTCCTTGCTCGAAAAACATGTTCGAACGGCGACCACTTGGATGAGATTTGCCGGTGATCGATGACGTTATTTTTGATCCTACCCCTTGGATTGAACGATCTTGATGCCCTCTACGATATTGTAGTTTGATGTTTTTCGTGAAAGTTAATGCATTTGGAGATAATCGAGGGGGAAGCACGCGAATTTCTGGCCGTGGAAATGTAATGGCAGCTAGCCCTAACCGTAGTAGGGTTTTGTGAAAAAGTGAAGATAATAGGGTCCTTTTATATAAAATTTGACGACACCATTCATTCGAAATTTTTTCCATACTTCAAACGAAGTGTGCCGCCTGGCATTTATAATATTTTACCCCTACTCCGAACGCAATGGAATATATATCGGGAGCCAATTCGATCGTACTTGAAAAATAGGTTTTCAAATCGACTATTTACATTTAAAATTCACTTAAAGCAATTTCTACGCGTTTTAGCTTGCTTCGGACAAACCGTAAATCCGATTGACACGAAATTTGAAATCCTACAATAATTTAACATTACGGATCCAATGAAACTTGTTTCGTCGAAATCCAAGAATGTTTGAAAAATGACTATTTTTACGCGTCAATTAAATATTAAAATATTCAATTTTTTACAAATTAACTTTTAATTCGATTTTAAAAGTTCTCTAACATCATACTACTTCAAATAGAATTTAATAAAACTTTATAAAACATTTTTATTCATTTTAAATCCAAATCTCAATTATTCTGCAATTTCAAATATTAAATGATAAATTTATTTATCTAATTAAATCCTTATATTCGAAATATTATTTATTCAGCTTATAAATTTAACTTGTGAATATTTAAAATCAATTAAATATACGAATTTCAAATGACCGAAATTCTGGGTCGCTACAGTCCTCTTCTATCTATATTATCTTTATGGAGGGGTAATGTTGCACTACTTGTTACAAACCATTAAGAACTCCGCTTAGTTCAGCTTCAACCGCACAGGTCTTAGTTATCATATCGCATTCGGCTAGTAGAATACACCTATACTTATCCCGAACAAAGTAGCTACATCCTGCTTTATTGTTTGAAACTCCTCCGTCAAAGTTCAGTTTGACAATGCCATGCTTGGGTGGAGTCCAGCATACTGGTATTCTATCTGCATCAGCCACATGCTTTGTCGAAGAAGATGAAATCAGAGCATCTATATAAGTAGTGCAGTAGCAGTCACCACTATGTAGGGCACTGGATGAAGAATGCATGGATGGTACAGTGTGATATATGAGGAGACTACATGTGGTGGCAATGGTGGTTGTGAGAAATAAACTTGCGGACGATATCGCATATCAGTACGGTAATAAGTGACTTCCATTACGGAGCAATGAGTACACGTAAACTGCAAATGTGAATTAATAATGAATTGTAAGTTAATATAAAAAATTTAAACTTAAATTAATTAATTAAGAAAAAAAACGAATGTTCGATTTTTCCATAAAATCGTCTTTTTTACTCCAAACTTTTTGTTCGCATATTTTAAGCACTTACCATTTTAAACAAGTAATAAAACACAAAATGAACATCATTGTTGATAAAAAAACTCATCAAACCTAATAGCAAAATTGTAAAATTAATTAATACTTTTCCCTTTTCGCTTTTTCCATATTCAACTCCATTCGTTGATATTAATTCTTAACTTGGTAAGAAACTGACAATATTGACCGTATAGTTATACTAGAACATGATTATTTAGTATATAAGCCCTAAATGATTTCAATTTCATGAAAAAAATGATAACCCTTGAATCTTCCTTACCAGTTAGAAGGCGATCTAACATTACTGGGAAAGACAAATGTATATTGTCAATTCACATCCCAATTAGATGTATTTCATGATAAATTGACAACCGTAAGAGTAACTGCAAAATAATAAATAGTGACAAGATGGACCGTTTACGCTACAATGATGAGCAATCGAATATAGCTTCCTTTTTTCTTCTTTTTTTTCCAAACCTTAAATGCAAATAATATAAAGTACGTTTGATCAATTCGAAAGTATTTTTGGTTTATAGCTACAAAATTTGGCCGCAGCTTGTATTTAGTGTGTACCGGCAGGTTTCTTTTGTCTCATTGAGGAGTCCAATGTCTCAACTGGGCTAAAATGCTCTCGTCCCAGTTAACTTGGCGCTGAAAAATTAATAAAACTAATCCGCTGATTTTGGAATCATCCAAAGTTAATGTATATGAGATGATTGACAATAAAAGAAAGGAGTTTACAAAAAAGTAGTGGTAGCACTAAAATCATAGAGAATCAAAGGTGATGAATGATTACATATGACTGGTTTGCTCGTTAAATTCTTTTCCAAATCTGTGCCATTCTGCATTCAAAGTGCATGCATATTTTTGAGAAAATGATGGAGTAATTTAAGTAAATAAATGTATAATTATCGGTAGCAGTATATAGGTAAGCGTGAGAAAGTGATATGAGCTTTACAATGCAATATGATATAATAATGTGCGTAGCATGGCTTTAGTTTTGAACTTCAATATAACTGTGGATGACATAAATTTTGAAGAGGGAAGCTTCCTCAAACATTGTTCTAATTTAAAATTGCAAATCCACTTTCGTGTTTTTTTATAAATTATATTTCATGAAAATCTATAATTATTTTCTATGAGAATATGCTATACACTCTAAATATTTACAACTTGCACCGTCATTTATAACGTGAGACTCTATGAATTGGAATTATATGCGCTATACACTCTGAATAATTATATTATATGATATACACTCTGAATATTTACAATATATGTTATACACTCTGAATATTTACAATTTACAATTATATATGCGTACAGGCAATTTTAGTTTTTTTATTCAGATTTTATGAATTGGAATTGATACAAGTCAAAAATACAATTGAAGTCCCTTTCTTTATGTACATTACAAAATGGATCGTGTAAAGACATCATAATATTGCAGAGTACGTAGATAAATGTCAATATTGTAGAGTGCTAATTCCCTAATTATATCAAATAATTAAATTTTTTTCATGTATATTTTATCTGCAACATAATTGAATAACATGATTTTAATATCATCGGCATTACTTTAGATTTTCAAAGATGTACAAAACATTAAATATTAAAATTATTTACTCTTCTCCTTAGAAAAGACCATTGTGATATCCCTTTGAGTGAACCACATTAGTTGATCTGGATAATCGACCGTCTAAAACAAATGGCATTATTTTTCTTTTTCTAACCCTGCCAAATAATCCGCTGATTAGCTTCCTTCCTGGTATATATTAGAAAACTTGACCATTACAAAATGCACTGGTAGTTTCTAAATCTCTTTTAATATGGGCCAACTGGCCATTGTGACTGGACTAAATCTCTGCAATAAAGATATGGCAATTGGGGAGTTCCCTTCTTTCTATATTTTCTTCATGAAGGGGTAATGTTGTACTACTTGTTTCTAACCATTAAGGAACATGCTTAGTTCAGCTTTAGTAACACCGGTCTTAGCTACCATATCACATCGAGCTCGTAAAAATGGAGCTATATTCATCCCGAACAATGTAGCCACATCCCACTTTATTATTTGAAACTCCTCCGTCAAAGTTCAATTTGACAACGCCATGATTGGGTGGATTCAGCATACTGTTATTCTATCTACATCAGCCACATGCTATGTCCAAGAAGATGAAAGCATGAGTACGATAATATGGTGGCTGTGAGCAATAAACTTTTGGAAGATACCGCATATCAGTACGATAATAAGTGACTTCCATGATGAAGCCATGAGTACACGTAAACTGTAAATGTGAATTAATAATGAATTGTAAGCTAGTATAAAAAAAACTAAACTTGAATTAATTAATTAAGAGAAAAACGAATATTCTATTTTTCCATCAAATCGTTATTTTTACTCCAAATTTCTGTTTACAGACTTCAAGCGCATACCATTTTGAATAAGATACAAAACACAAAATGAAGATCATCGTCGACAAAAAAAATCATCCAACCTAATAGCAAATTTAGAAAATTTATTAACACTTTTCCTTTTTTGCTTTTGCCAAATTCAACTCCATTCTCTATTATTAATTATTAGCATGGTAAGAAACTGACACTATTGACCGAATAGTTATACTAGAACGTGACTATTTAGTACACAAAACCAAAATGATTTCAGATCATGAAAATAACGGTAACCTTTGATCTTCCTTAACTGTTAGAAGGCGATTTAATATTACTGGGAAGGACAAATTTTTACTGTCAATTCACATCCCAATTAGACACATTTCATGATAAATTAACAATAGTAAAAGTAACTTGCAAAATAATGAATAGTGATAAGATAGACCTTTTACACTTCAATGGAGATAGGCACTGGAATATAGCTTTGTCTTTTTTCTTTTTTCTTTTTTGAAACCTTAAATGCAATACTATAAAGTACATTAGATCAATCGAAAGTGTTGTTGGTTTATAGCTACAAATTTTGGCCGCAGCTTGTCTTTAGGGTGTATCGGCAGGTTTCTTTTGCCTCGTTGAGGAGTCCAATTTCTGAAATGGGCTAAAACCCTCCCATCCCAGTTAACTTAGCATGGAAAAATTTACCCGTTGATGTTGGAATCACCGAAGTTAATGTTTATGAGACAGTTGGCAATAAAAGAAAGGAGTTTGCAAAAAAGTAATGGCATCGCTAAAATATTATAGAGAACCAAAGGTGATGAATGATCACATATGGCTGGTTTGCTTGCTAAATTCTTTGCCAAAGTCGGTGCAAGACCATATTCAAAGTGTATGCATATTTTTGAGAAAATGATGGAGCATTTTAAGTAAATAAATGTAGTACATATGTAAGCGTGTGAAAGTGAGATGAGCTTTATAATGCAATATGATATAATAATATGCGCAACATGGTTTTAATTTTGAACTTCAGTATAACTGTGGAGGATATAAATTTTGAAGCAGGAAGTTTCCTCGAACACTGTTTTAACTTAAATTTAAAAATCATTTTCGTGTTTCTTATAAATTATATTTCATGAAAAACCTATATTTATTTTCTATGACAATATATGCTATACACTCTAAATATTTACAATTTGCACCGTCAAATATAAATTGAGATTTTTTGAATTGGAATTATATATGCTATACACTCTAAATATTTATAATATATGCTATACACTCTGAATATTTGCAACATATGTTGTACACTCTAAATATTTACAATATATGTTATGCACTCTGAATATTTACAATTTACGATTATATATGCGTACAAGCAATGTTAGTTTTTTTTGTTTAGATTCTATGAATTGAAATTGATACAGGTAAAAAATACAAGTGAAGTCCTTTTCTTTATGTACATTGCAAAAAGGATCGTGTAAAGACATCTCAATATTGCATAGTGCCCAGAGAAATCTCAATATTGTAGGGTGCTAATTCCATGATTGAATAAAACAATAGATTTTTCTTTCATGTATATTTTATCTACAACATAATTGAATAACATGATTTTAATATTATCAACGTTACCTGTGATTTTCAAAGATTTACAAAATATAAATTTTAAAATTATTTCCTCTTCCCAAGGAAAGGACCATTATGATATCCCTCTGTGTAAACCGCATTAGTTGATTTGGATAACCGACCATCCAAAACAAAAGGCATTAGTTTTCTTTTCCCAACCCCGCCAAGTAATCTGTTAATTGGTTTTCTTCTCGTTATATATGAGAAAAAAATACCCTCTACAAAATACTCTAGTAGTTCTGAATCTCTTATAATGTGGGCCAACTGGCAATTTCGACTGGATTATATCTCTACAAGAAAGATATGACGATGACGGAGTCCCTTTCCATCCATATTTTTTTCATGGAGAGGTAATTCTACTACTTGTTTCAAACCATTATAGTTCAGCTTCAACCACACTAGTCTTAGCTAACACATCACATCCGACTAGTAGAATAGAGCTATACTCTTCTCGAACAATGTACTCTCATCCGCTTTGTTATTTAAAACTCAACCGTCAAAGTTCAGTTTGACAATGCCATGCTTGGGAAGAGTCTAGCATACTGGTATTCTATCTATATTAGTCGCACGCTTTGTCGAAGAAGATGAACTTGGGGCTTCTATATCAGTAAAGCGGTAGTATTCATCACCATGTAGTGGCACTGGATGAAGAATGCATGGATGGTATGGAGTGATATACGAGGAAACTGCATGTGTTGACAATGGTGGTCGTGAGCAATAAACTTACGGACGATACCGTATAGTAATACGATAATAAGTGACTTCTATTATGGAGCTATGAGTACACGTAAACTGCAAATGTGAATTAATAACGAATTGTAAGTTAATATATATTAAAAAATTAACTTAAATTAATTAATTAAGAAAAAAAATGAATACTCTCCTTTTCCATAAAATTGTCATTTTTACTCCAAACTTTTTGTTTATAGATTTCTACCACTTCACATTTTGAACATGTTACAAAACACAAAATGAAGATCATTGTTGATAAAAAGCTTATCCACCCTAATAGAAAATTTGGAATTTTTTTTAACACTTTTCGCTTTTACCAAACTCAACTCTATTCGCTGATATAATTAGCTTGGTGTGAAACTGACACTAATGACCGTATAATTATACTAGAACATGATTATTTAGTATACAAACCCTAAATGATTTCATTGTCATAATAGTAACGATAACCCTTGGATCTTGCTTAACAGTTAGAAGGCGATCTAACATTACTGGGAAAGACCAGTGTTTACTGTCAATTCACATCCCAATTAGGCATGTATCTTGATAAATTAACAATAGTAATAGTTATATGCAAACTAATGAATAGAAATAAGATGGACCTTTTACTCTGTAGTGGAGATAGACACTCGAATATAGCTTCCTCTCCTTTTTATTTTGAAACCTTAAATGCTAATAATATAAAGTATATTTGATTAATTCGATTGTATATTTGGTTTCTAGCTATAAAATTTTGTTGTAGCTTATATTTTGGGTGTACCGGCAGGTTTCTTTTGCCTCATTGAGGAGTTTAATGTTTGAACTGGGCAAAAATCCTCCCATCCTTGTTAACTTTGCATGGAAAATTTGATAAAATTGACCCGTCGATGTTGGAATCATCCAAAATTTACGTATAATGAGACGATTGGAATTAAAAGAAAGGAGTTTGCAAAAAATAGTGGCAGCACTAAAATATCATAGGGAACTAAAGGTGATGAATGATCACATATGACAGAATTGCTTGCTAAATTCTTTGCCAAAGTTTGTGCCGATCCACATTCAAAGTGTATGCATATTTTTGAGAAAATGATGGAGAATTTTAAGTAAATAAATGTATATTTATTTGTAGCAGTACACATGTAAGCGTGAGAAAATGAGATAAGCTTTACAATTGAATATGATATAATAATGCGCGTAGCACGGTTTTAGTTTTGGACTTCAACATAACTGTAGAGGACATAAATTTTGAAGAAGGAAGCTTCCTTCAACAATGTTTTAATTTAAATTTCAAAATCCACTTTCGTGTTTTTATAAATTATATTTGATGAAAAAACTATAATTATTTTCTATGAGAATATATGTTGCACACTCTAAATATTTAAAATTTGCACCGTTAGGTATAAATTGAGATTCTATGAATTGAAATTACATATGCTATACATTCTAAATATTTATAATACACGCTATACACTCAAAATATTTACAATATATGATATACACTCTGAATATTTACAATATGTGCTATACACTCTGAATATTTACAATACAATCATATATGCGTATAAGCAATGCTAGTTTTGTATTGTTTAGATTATATGAATTGGAATTTATACAAGTCAAAAATACAACGGAAGTCCTTTTCTTTATGTACATTGTAAATGGATCGTGTAAACACACCTCAATATTGCAGAGTGCATAGAGAAACCTCAATATTGTATAGTGCCAATTCCCTGATTGAATCGATCAATTAATTTTTTTTCACGTATAATTTATCTATAACATAAATGAGTAACATGACTTTAATATTATCAAAATTACTTCTAATTTTAAAAAATGTACATAATATTAAATTCTAAAATTATTTCCTCTTCTCCTTATAAAAGGCCATTTTGATATCCATCTTGGTAAATCGCATTGGTTGATCTGGATAACAGACCGTCCAAAAAAATTGGCACTGTTTTTTTTCCAACCCCGCTAAATAATCCGTGGACTGGCTTCCTTCCTGGTATATATGAGAAAACTTGACCTCTGCAAAATACTCTAGTAGTTTCCAAATCTTCTATAATATAGACCAACTAGCCATTTAGACTGGATTAAATCTCTGCAAGAAAGATATGACAATGACAGAGTCCCCTCCTATCTATATTTTCTTCATAGAGGGGTAATATTGTACTACTTGTTTCAAACCAATAAGAACTCTGCTTAGTTCAGCTTCAACCACACTAATTTTGACAACCATATCGCATTTGGCTAGTAGAATACAACTATACTTATCCCGAACAACGTAGTCACATCCCACTTTATTATTTGAAACTCCTCCATCAAAGTTTAGTTTTACAATGTCATGCTTGGGTGGAGTCCAACATACTAGTATTCTATCTGCATTAGCCACATGCTTTGTCGAAGAAGATGAAATCGGAGCATCTATATTAGTAGAGTGGTAGTAGTCACCACTATATAGGGCACTAGATGAAGAATGCATGGATGGTACGGTGTGATATATGAGGAGACTATATGTGGTGGAAATGGTGGTTGTGAGCAATAAACATGTGGACGATATCGCATACCAGTGCGGTAATAAGTGACATCCATGATGGAGCAATGAGTACACGTAAACTGAAAATGTGAACTAATAATAAATTGTAAGTTTATATAAAAAAATTTAAACATAAATTAATTAATTAAGAAAAAACGAATATTCTCTTTTTCCATAAAATCGTCATTTCTACTCCATACTTTTTGTTCGTAGATTTCAAGCACTTACCATTTTGAACAGTTACAAAACACAAAATAAACATCATTGTTGACAAAAAATTCATCAAACCTAATAGAAAAATTATAAAATTTATTAACGCTTTCCCCTTTTCGCTTTTTCCAAATTCAACTCCATTCGCTGATATTAATTCTTAGCTTGGTAAAAACTGACAATATTAACCACAGAGTTATACTAGAACATGATTATTTAGTATATAAACCCTAAATGATTTCAATATCATGAAAATAACTATAACCCTTGAATCTTCATTAACAGTTAGAAGGCGATATAACGTTACTGGGAAAGACAAATGTTTACTGTCTATTCACATTCCAATTAGATGTTTCTCATGATAAATTGACAACCGTAAGAGTAACATGCAAAATAATGAATAGTGATAAGACGGACCTTTTACACTGTAGTGATGAGTACTCGAATATAACTTCCACTCTTTTTTTAAAAAAACCTTAAAATGCTAATAATATGAAGTAATTTTGATCAATTCGAAAGTATTTTTCATTTATAGCAACAAAATTTGGTCATAGCTTTTATTTGGGTGTACCGGCAGGTTTCTTTTGCCTCATTGAGGAGTCCGATGTCTGAACTAGGCTAAAATGCTCCCATCTCAGTTAACATGGTGCAGAAAAATTGATAAAACTGATCCGCTGATGTTGGGAATCATCCAAGTTAATGTATATGAGATGGTTGGTAATATAAGGAAGGAGTTTAAAGAAAAGTAGTGGTAGCACTAAAATATCATAGAGAACCAAAGGTGATGAATGATCATACATGACTGGTTTGCTCGCTAAATTCTTTGCCAAAGTCTATGCCATTCCACATTCAAAGTATATGCATATTTTTGAGAAAATGATGGAGCAATTTAAGTAAATAAATGTATATTTATCGGTAGAAGTACACATGTAAGCGTAAGAAAGTGAGATGAGCTTTACAATGCAATATGATATAATAATGTATGTAACATGGTTTTAGTTTTGAACTTCAATATAACTGTGGATGGAAAAAATTTTGAAGAGGGAAGCTTTCTCAAACATTGCTTTAATTTAAATTTCAAATCTACTTTCACGTTATTTATAAATTATATGTCGTGAAAACCTATAATTATTTTCTATGAGAATATGCTATACACTCTAAATATTTACAATTTGCACCGTCAGATATAATGTGATACTCTATGAATTGGAATTATATACGCTATACACTCTGAATATTTATATATATGATGTACACTCTGAATATTTACGATGTATGCTATACACTCTAAATATTTACAATTTACAATTATATGCATACAAGCAATGTTAGTTTTTTTTGTTTAGATTCTATGAATTGGAATTGATACAAGTCAAAAATACAATTGAAGTCCCTTTCTTTATTTACATAACAAAATGGATCATGTAAAGACATCATAGTATTGCAGAGTACCTGGAGAAATGTCAATATTGTAGAGTACTAATTCCCTGGTTGTATCGAACAATTAATTTTTCTTTCATGTATATTTTGTTTGTAACATAATTAAGTAACATGATTTTAATATCATCGACATTACTTTAGATTTTCAAAGATATACAAAACATTAAGTTTTAAAATTATTTACTCTTCTCCCTAGAAAAGACCATTGTGATATCCTTTTGGATAAACTACATTAGTTGATCTAGATAATCGACCATCTAAAACAAGTGGCATTGTTTTTCTTATTCGAACCCTACCAAATAATCCGCTGACTGGATTCCTTCCTGATATATATTAGAAAACTTGACCTCTATAAAATACACTAGTAGTTTCTATATCTCCTGTAATATGGGCTAGCTGGCCATTCCGACTGGATTAAATCTCTACAAGAAAGATATGGCAATGGCAGAGTCCCTTTCTGTCTATATTTTCTTCATGGAGGTGTAATGTTGTACTACTTATTTGAAACCATTAAGGACCCTGCTTAGTTCATCTTTAACAACACCGGTCTTAGCTACCATATCACATCGAGCTAGTAGAATGGAGCTATATTCATCCCGAACAATGTAGCCACATCCCTCTTTATTATTTGAAACTCCTCCGTCAAAGTTCAATTTGACAATGTTATGATTGGATGGAGTCCAGCATACTGGTATTCTATATGCATCAGCCACACGCTATGTCCAAGAAGATGAAATCAGAGCATCTATATGAGTGGAGCGGTAGTAGTCACCGCCATGTAGTAGCACTAGATGAAGAATGCATGGATGATATGGTGTGATATATGCAGAGACTGCATGCAATGGTGGCTGTGAGCAATAAAATTTTGGACGATACCGCATATCAGTACGATAACAAGTGACTTCCATAATGGAGACATGAGTACACGTAAACCGCAAACGTGAATTAATAATGAATTGTAAGCTAGTACAAAAAAAATTAAACTTAAGTTAATTAATTAAGGAAAAAACGAATATTCTCTTTTTCCATAAAATCGTTATTTTTACTCCAAATTTTTGTTTACAGACTTCAACCACATACCATTTTGAACAAGATACAAAACACAAAATGAAGATCATTATTGACAAAAAACTCATCCAACCTAATAGAAAATTTGGGAAATTTATTAACACTTTTCGTTTTTTGCTTTTGCCAAATTCAACTCCCTTCGCTGTTATTAATTATTAGCTTGGTAAGAAACTAACACTAATGACCGTATAGTTATACTAGAATATGACTATTTAGTATACAAACCAAAAATGATTTCAGTATCATGAAAATAACGATAACCCTTGATCTTCCTTAACTGTTAGAAGGCGATCTAACATTACTGGGAAAGACAAATGTTTACTGTCAATTCACATCCCAATTAAACACATTTCATGATAAATTAACAATAGTAAGAGTAACTTGCAAAATAATGAATAGTGATAAGACAGACCTTTTACACTTCAGTGGATATAGGCACTCGAATATAGCTTCCTTTTTTTTCTCTTCTCTTTTTTTGAAACCTTAAATTCAATACTATAAAGTGCATTTGATCAATTCGAAAGTGTTTTTGGTTTATAGCTACAAAATTTGGCCGAGGCTTGTATTTATGGTGTACCGGTAGGTTTCTTTTGCCTCGTTGAGGAGTCCAATGTCTGAAATGGGCTAAAATTATCCCATCCAATTAACTTGGCATGAAAAAATTGATCTATTGATGTTGGAATCGTCCGAAGTTAATGTTTATGAGATAATTGGCAATAAAAGAAAGGAATTTTGCAAAAAAGTTGTGGGAGCACTAAAATATCACAGAGAACCAAAGGCGATGAATGATCACATATGACTAGTTTGCTTGCTAAATTCTTTGCCAAAGTCGGTGCCAGTCCACATTCAAAGTGTATGCATATTTTTGAGAAAATGATGGACCATTCTAAGTAAATCAATGTATACTTATCGGTAGCAGTACACATGTAAGCGTGCGAAAGTGAGATGAATTTTATAATGCAATATGATATAATAATATTCGCAACATGGTTTTAATTTTGAACATCAATATATTTGTGGAGGACATAAATTTTAAAGTGGGAAGCTTCCTCAAACACTGTTTTAACTTAAATTTAAAAATCACTTCCGTGTTTTTTATAAATTATATTTCATGAAAAACCCATAATTATTTTCTATGACAATTATGCTATACACTCTAAATATATACAATTTGCACTGTCAAGTATAAGTTGAGATTCTATGAATTGGAATTATATATGCTATACACTTTGAAAATTTATAATAACATATGCTATACACTCTGAATATTTACAACATATACTATACACTCTAAATATTTACAATATATGTTATGCACTCTGAATACTTACAATTTACAATTATATATGCGTACAAGCAATGTTAGTTTTTTTTGTTTAGATTCTATGAATTGGAATTAATATAGGTCAAAATACAACTGAAGTCCTTTTCTTTATGTACATTGTAAAATGGATCGTTTAAAGACATGTTAATATTGCAGAGTGCCTAGAGAAATCTTAATATCGTAGAGTGCCTATTTAATGATTGAATCGAACAATTAATTTTTCTTTGATATATATTTTATCTATAACATAAATGAGTAACATGATTTTAATATTATCAACGTTAATTCTAATTTTTAAAGATGTACGAAATATTAAATTTTAAAATTATATCCTCTTCTCTCTAGAAAAGACCATTGGGATATCCCTCTAGGTATACCGCATTAGTTGATCTGGATAACTGACCGTCCAAAACAAATGGCATTGTTTTTCTATTTCCAACCTAGTCAAATAGTACGCTGACTGGTTTTCTTTTTGGTATATATGAGAAAACTTGAACTCTACAAAATGCTTTAATAGTTTCTAAATCTCCTATAATATGCGCCAACTGGCCATTTCAACTGAATTAAATCTCTACTAGAAAGATATGGCAATGGCGGAGTCCCCTTTTATCTATATTTTCTTCATGGAGGGGTAATGTTGTACTACTTGTTTCAAATCAATAAGCACCCTGCTTAGTTCAGCTTTAACCGCACCGGTCTTAGCTACCATATGGCATCAAGCTAGTAGAATGAGCTATACTCATCCTGAATAATGTAGCCACATCGCACTTTCTTATTTGAAACTCCTCCGTGAAAGTTCAATTTGACAACACCATGCTTGGGTGGAGTCTAGCATATTGGTATTCTATCTACATCAGCCACATGCTTTGCGAAGAGGATGAAATCAGAGCATCTATATGAGTAAAGCGGTAGTAGTCACCACATGTAGTGGCACTAGATGAAGAATTTATGGATGGAATGGTGGGATATACGGGGAGACTGCATGCGGTGGCAATGGTGGCTACGAGCAATAAACTTGTGGACGTTACCGCTTATTAGTACGGTAATAAGTGACTTCCATGACGGTGCTATCAGTACATGTAATTAATAAAGAATTGTAAGTTAATACAAAAAAATTAAAATAATTAATTAAGAAAAAATGAATATTCTCTTTTTTACAAAAACGTTATTTTTACTCCAATTTACTTACAGATTTCAAGCACTTAACATTTTGAATAAGTTACAAAACACAAAATGAAGATCATTATTGATAAAAAAAGTCATCTAACCTAATAGCCAATTTGAAAATTTTATTAACATTTTTCCCTTTTTGCTTTTGCCGAGTTCAAGTCAATTCGTTGATATTAATTACTAGCTTGGTAAGAAACTGGCACTAATGACCATATAGTTATAATGGAACATGATTATTTAGTATACAAACCCTAAATGATTTCATTATCATGAAAATAATGATAACCCTTGAATCTTCCTTAACTGTTAGAAGGCGATCTAACATTATAGGGAAAGACGAATGTTTACTGCCAATTCACATCCCAATTAGACGTATTTAATGATAAATTGACAACCGTAAGAGTAACTTGCAAAATAATGAATAGTGATAAGACGGACCTTTTACACTACAGCGAAGATAGTTACTCGAATATAGCTCCCCCTTTTTTATTTTTGTTAAAACCTTTAATGCTAATAATATAAAGTACATTTGATCAATTCGAATGCTTTTTTGGTTTACAGCAAAAAAATTTGGCCGTAGTTCATATTTAAGGTGTACTGGCAGGTTTCTTTTGCCTTGTTAAGGAGTTCAATGTCTGAACTAGGATAAAATCCTCCCATCCCAATTAACATGGCATTGAAAAATTGATAAAATTGATCTGCTGAGGTTGGAACCGTCCGATGTTAATGTATATGAGACGGTTGGCGATAAAAGAAAGGATTTTACAAAAAAATAGTGGCAGGACTAAAATATCATAGAGAACTAAAGGTGATGAATGATCACGTATGGCTGGTTTGCTTGCTAAATTCATTGCCAAAGTCTCTGCCAGTCCATGCTCAAAGTGTGTGCCTATTTTTGAGAAAACGAGGGAGCATTTTAAGTAAATAAATGTATATTTATCGGTAGCAGTACACATACATGCGTGAGAAAGTAAGATGAGCTTTATAATGCAATCTGGTATGATAATGTGTGTAGCATGGTTTTAGTTTTGAACTTGAAGATAAAATAGAGGGCATAAATTTTGAAGAGGGAAGCTTCCACAAACATTGTTTTAATTTAAATTTCAAAATTTGCTTTCGTTTTTCTTATAAATTATATTTCATTAAAACCTGTAATTATTTTCTAGGAGAATAAATGCTATACACTCAAAATATTTACAATTTGTATTGTCAAACATAACGCTGGTTAATTTGTAAAATAAGGCTAAGGTTCATAAGATCGATGATAGTGAAATTATTTGACTCAAGTCATTCAGCTATTTAAATGGCTGCTTAACATGTGAATAAATAATGCATAGGGTTCCTATGTACTTCTAACAATAATTGGAAAGAATTTGTACTATGAAACTTAAAAATTTACCGAAGAAGTAGGCACAAGTTTTTTTTTGGATTTATAAGAATGGCATGCAACAACGAACTTGGCATTTGGTGTATGGATTTCGAAATTTACGTACTCAAGGACATGCACATGTCGGCTTTTCTGTTCACACTGATATATATCACATATATATATAATGCTTTATTATAGAAGTATGTAGTTCTCTTTTGGTATTTAATGTTGATCATACTACCTATGCATCGCTGTAGCTTCTTTCACCATAAGAAAGGCTGCCTATAGTGGCAGCCTTTTGCATCAGCCGAAGAAGGCTAAAATAAACGGTCGACACTAGACATCTCTATCCGATGCACAACCTGGCACTACTAGAATTATTTTTTATTGTGGTGGATGATTTTCACAGTAGTTAATGGTACTTTCCGACGGTGTAGTTTCGTCGTGTCAATTTTGTAACAACCAAACTTTTGCCTTCGGAAAGTGTCGTTGGCGGCCGTCAGAAACCGATGAACGTCGTGAATTACCTGGGTCAGCCGAGAGCTATTTTCATTCCATCCTCTTTCTCTAAATCCTTACCCAAACCCTTCCTCTTTCCCCAAATTCGTCCACCTTCAGCCGCCACTGGTGTACATTGTCCGCCACCACCAGAAATATCTCCAACTTCTTCTCTCCAGCCTCCTGCACTTCAATTTAAGAGCAAAGAGCTATTTTTTTTCTAACTTCAATTTATTCTAATATGTTAAATTAGTGTTAATTTATAGTTGTATTTGATGATACTACCCCCTTGAGTGTTTGCAATTGTATGTTGATGATTTGTATTTGCGGTTACAAGTCTGTAAATCCGATAATTAAAATATAATTATGGCTAAACTTAGGTTAATTAGTTTATGTATCGAACTAATGATATGATTTAATGTTAATTAGTGTGCTAAAATGTTAATGTCAATTCAAATATTACTATTGAAGGTTAATTATTAGCTGATAGTTTATATAACAAATCTGGTTTATTTGTCGAATCCGATAAAATTAATAAATAAATGAGTGTATAAAGTAGTTTATTTTTTTGAAATATAATATTATATTCGTAATTTGTTATAATTGAATGCATATAAGATTTTATAAAAAATGGAATAAAATAATATATTGTATAATTATTAAAACATTACAATGCATAAATGAATTATATATGCTATTATATGTTATGTATATAATTAATATCCCTTTGAGAATTTTTGATTCCATCTAACAAGTATTGCATATGATCATTATATGGATATTCGTTTTTGTCATGGAACGAACATCTATGTTCATCTGATACAGTATTTTTAAGATTGGTCCCTGTATTGGACAAGTTACAAACATAATAAAGTAGTTACATTTTATAAATCATTTTATTTTAAATGGCTTACAAAATTTCAACAGCACTTCCTCTTTGTTCCCTATGTACATGCATTTGTGTACAGTACAGGGAACAAAGGGAAGTGCTATTGAAATTTTATTGAAACGTTTAAACGATATTATGAAATATAATTACTACCGTGTTTTTAATGAGAAGTAGGATGGCTGGCCAGCAAAGTAGAAAACAATAAACAAAAATTTAATATTCTATTCATAATTTGTGCCAATCCCTAAAATGCATAAATGGATATTAATTAATAAATGATTTGAAAAATCAAATGTCAATCCACAAAATGATTAATAATTTTTTTAATCTCTATCACTTTTTTTTAATAGGAAAAATGGTTGATTATTTTGTTGAGCGGACCTGGATGTGTCATCCTCGAAGGGAAATGAGAGGCTCAATAAGGGAACATTTTTATGATAACGTAAACGTATTTATTGAATTCGCTTTAAGTAATAATGAAAATGGTAGAAAAATTTGTTGTTCATGTAGTATGTGCAAATTATTGAAGCATTTAATACTCGATATGGTTAGAGTCCATTTCTTCCAATATGGTTTCATGCTGAATTATCTTGTGTAGGATCATTATGGAGAACTTGTAGCATCTAATCATGTATATTTAGAGGAGGAGGTGGGTAATGAAATTGTTACGACGAATCTCATAGAAGATATGGTTGAAGATGCATCATGATCGATGTTTTCTACTTTTGAAGTTGATGATGACGATCTTAATCTCGAAAAAGAACCAAATATTAGAGAGAGAAAATCTGTGATTCATTAGATGCTGCTAAGAAACCTTTTTGGGATGGCTGCATAAGTGGTACCCAATTATCAGTAACTACAAAATACATTGTGATGAAATCAAAATACAACTTCACAGAAGCCAGGTTTACACATGTTATAAAAATTGCAAAACGGCATAGGCTACCCAATAATTTGATATGCAAAAATCAATATGAAGTGAAAAACTTATGTATTCTTTTGGTTTGCCATATCAAAAAATAGGTACATGGTTAAATTGTTGCATGTTGTTTGGGAAAGAAGACATCATCCTGAGGAATTGTAGAATATGTAACAAGGAAAGATACAAACCAAGAAAAAAGAAGGGAATGAAAGTTCCGTACAAGCTTATGCATTACTTACCTATAACTCCTAGGCTTTAACGGTTATATGCATCCTACGTAACCATGCATCATATGAGATGGCGTAGTGTGAGAACACAGGTTGAAGGCACGTTAACACACCCAGCTGATCAAGAAGCATAGAAGCATTTTGATAAGACATATCCTGCTTTTGCAGCGGAGGGCCATAATGTTAGACTGGATTTATGTACGGATGGATTTTCACCATTCTCTCAATTTTGTTCTACATATTCATCTTGGTCTATAATCGTTACACCTTACAATTTACTTCCATGGATGTGTATGAAATCTCCATGTATGTTTCTCACTATTGACGTCTCTGGCCTTGATGATCTAACACAAGGAATCAATGTTTATGTACAACTATTGATTGAAAAGTTGAAAACATTATGGCATGAAGGAATTAAAACATAGGACATTTCAAAAAAAATTCTATACGTTTACTTCTTTGTTATGGACTATTAGCGATTTCCTGCATATGAAACGCTTTCCGGTTGGTGTACGACTGGTCGTCTAGCTTGTCCTTATTGCATTAAAGAAGCACGGTCATTTTCTTTAACGCATGGGAAGGAAATATCATGTTTTGATTGTCATCGGTGTTTTCTTCATATTAATCATCCTTTTAGAAAAGATAAAAAAATCTTTACAGCAAATAGACAAGAGACTTTGTGACCACCAATGATTTGGTTAAGCGAAGACGTATATGAACTTGTAAAGGATTATCCAAAGATACATGAAACCGGAAAGCAAATTGAAATTCAAGGTAAATCGATGGTTCATAATTGGTGCAAACAACGTTTATTTTAGGAATTGGATTATTGGAAAAATCTCCTAATTCGTCATAATATTGAAGTGATGCACAACGAGAAAAATGTGTTTGATAAATTTTAATACAGTTTTGAATGTTAAGGGGAAGACTAAGGACGCTTTGAATTCATGACGTGATATCCAAGTAGTATGTAATCATCCTGAGCTTCATATCAAGATAAATGACCCTAAAAAACCCAAAGCATGCTATGAGGTAGACAGTAACCAAGTTAAAGTACTGTTAAAATGGGTGGAAAGATTGAGATTTCCTGATGGGATTTCTTCTAATCTTCGCAGATGTGTCGACTATAAGAACGGTAAACTGAGTGGGATGAAAAGCCATATTGTCACATAATAATGGAAAAAAATTTACCAGTAGCTTTAAAAGAACTATTGCCTGTAAACGTTTGGATGGTTATAACAGAACTTAGTTTGTTTTATAAGGAACTTTGTTCGACTACATTAAAAGTAAATTGTCTATGTAAACTTGATGAAAAAATTCTTATAATGCTCTACAAACTAGAGAAAATATTTCCTCCAGCTTTCATAAATGTAATAGAGCATTTACCAGTCCATCTTCCATTTGAAGCACGTTTTCGAGGTCCTATGCAATATGGATGGATGTATCCATTTGAGAGGTATTATTTATATTAGGTATGTTAAATATTAGTTTAATTACGTATATAAGTAAATATTAATTTGAAATAATTTTTAATAGGTACTTAAATCATCTAAAGAAAAATGCTGGACAAAAAGCATGAGTTGAAGGTTCGATTTGCAAATCATATATCAAAGAGGAAGCTTGATTCTTTTTCTATCATTATTTCAGTGACCATGTGAACTTATCATTTGAAAACGCTACGCGTAATGATGAAGGGGTTGAACAAGAATCTTCTCAAGCAATGTTATCTATTTTTAGACAATATGGCCGACCTACTGAAAATGTGTGGAAGTATGATTAGAAGATAGAGATTACCTTGTAGCACACATGTATATTCTTCTTAATTGCGTTGAAGTTGAACCATTCATTTAGCCTTATTTAGTTATAAGTCTGGATATTTTTTTAAATAATATGTCTATACATTTATTATAATGCAATATATTATCTATATCTGTAGTGTTTTTGCGAATCACAACATTCAAGAGGTGATATCAGTAAAGAATTTGCTAATTGGCTTTTAAACTATGTTTTTGATCCAAGAAATTGTGTGGTTGATGAAGAATTGAAATAACTTACGATGGGACCAAAAAGAAAAGTCAAGACTAACCAATATTCTTCATCAATGGACATAATTTCAACACTAAAGAATATGGTGCTGAAAAATTAACTAGCAATACCAGTGTATTTGTTAAAGGTAGGGATTGTAACGTACGCGGATTTTCGTTGTCGAAAAACCGAATAGTTATGGGTTTTAAAAAAGAATTTAGGAAAAGAAGAAGAGAGAAAAAGAAGAAAGAAGAAGAAAATAGATAATAGAGGGAAGAGAAAACATAAGATAGAAAATTTAGATAGGGAAAAGAAGATAGAAAATTTTAATTAGAAGGAAAAGAGAAAAGAAAATTTTAAAATAGAAGGAAAAGAGAATAGAGGGAAAAGAAAAACAGAAGAAAATAGGACGGGACAGAAAACAACAGAATCACATCAGAATCTCACAATTCGCAGCGGAACAACATATAATAATAATTGAATAATCTTTACACAAAGAACTATATCAGTTATTACATTACATCACATTTCATTACATCATATCATCATCAGAGTGTACAATATCAAACAGTGCAGCGGAAAAAGAAATACTATATAAATTAGTAATACGCCATGCCATCCATCTTGCTTCCAGCAATCCCAGAATATCCAGAATATCCTGATAAACCTTAACTCTCGACTGCCCGTGTGAAAATTGGTGGGCACCCAGAGTTTAGGAAGGAAAACAATAAACTCCAAGTCAGTCATGTGACTGGTGTGAGAACTCAAAACAGTTTATTTATCTTTAAAATCAAAATAGAAGAATATTTTTAAATTCAATTCGCAATGCTTTTAAAAATGAGACTACCATAAGGCCTCCCGCACACACACACAATGCAAACGCAGAATCGGAGGAGATTTCTCCTTATGATAGTCAAAGATGCTTGATACGCATTTAAAATAACATTTGATATTATTATTAGTGCATAGTGTAGGGAAAATTCATTTCGAAAGTAGAATATAAATCTTAGCCAACATACGACCATTATCGTATGCCTACTATAGCTAACTATGTTCAATAGCAGGTTACCGCCACATTCCATAGCAGGTTATACAACTAAAACCGTACAAGTCACGTATTGTTTCTTTGGATTTCCAACAAATGGTCAGGCCAAGGAACTTCCCATTGCCACATGAGAATGCCTCTGGAAAGACATCCCCGAGAACCAAACCGGAACTCTGCCAACACAAGGCCGGGTTACCCCTAACTGGGTAACTACTGACACGAGCACGCCATTCCCCGATCGTAAACGACCTTTCTCACGGGATCCCGATAGCCAACAACCACAAAGTAATAAATTCGTAGTAACCACATAGGTTAAATATCTGGGCTCCATACCATGATACCACCTCTATCCAGAAGGAAATGTACATACCCTAAAGGGTGCTACCCCTCATAACCTTGCTGCATCTTTCCTGTTTTGACCATTTCCGGGGTGTGAGGTTCGACGAAGTCACGTCCACAAAAACATACTTTATACAAAAGCCATGCTTTGGGTCAACAAATGATCAACACAATGATCACTAAGATAGACGATCAAATAAACGATCCTATCACAATAATCAACACAATGATCATTTCAGCAACACTCAGTATGTCACATTACCAAATTGGGAATATATCGCTGATAACTTCAACTATATAACCTCTGAGCTCGTATGTCTCAGAGAAGGGTGTTAAGCTAAAGAATAAATTCTTCGCCACCAACAGAAATATATTTGAATGAAATCGGCTTTATATCTCAACTTGTAATGTCAGACATACAATCCATACAAGTCTGTTCCGGGCTCGAACAAAACCGAAGGCACTTACAAAGAAGTCCTTGCAATCCGGATATTCACAATCCTGATCGGATTCACCATCACATATGGAGAACTCTATACCGTAGCTACTCGGTGCAGAGTAAATCGACAGGTCATCCTATCGCTCTCGCAAATACCGGGTCTTCAACACCGATCTTCAATGCAATTCACAACAACGTATCACATATTCGGAATGGGTTATACGACCCCATGGTCCTTTCCCGGTTAACCCGAATAGTGAGCGCTTATTCAAAAAATAAGTGTGGCATTCACATTTAAACAAATCACATCTAATACCCATTCAAAGGGAAATATTGATAGTCGGTTATTGAACTATCACTGGATATGCACACATCACCAGTTTCCAAATAATTTTCCAAATTATTTATTTTCCAAAAATATCTTCACTAGATATATAATTTCATACTTCAAAAATAAATCAATATTTATTTTCAAACAAATTCCACTTTCCTTTATAAATTCAATAGTGAATTTATATTTCAAAATATCCATGCATATCATTTCAATTATCCATTTCAATTTATCTTCAAAAAGATAAATTTTAATTATTCACTTCATATTGGAAAACATTTCCATACTTATTAAATAAGTAATTCATGAATTTTATTTATTTTCAACACTTGGAAAATATTCAATATACTTCAATCGAAATTAAGTATATATTTCATTCTATTAAGGAAATCATTCTCTTCAACATATTTATTTGGGCCAAAACGAATGTTGCGTAAAACATCGTTACGACAACCCAAATTCACTAGTATAGGGATTCGAATTTAAAATAGATATATAAATCCCAATACTATTCAAAACATTTCCTTTCGGAAATCATTTACTATAACAACAGTGTTATAGTCCACTATTTCCTTTTATTTCTCGAAAACGTCTATTTCAACAATAAATGTTGAAATCTATGGTTTCGAATCTCAACACATTTTAAAACATCGTTAGATCGTTTTAATTCTATTTAAAACATCCAAATCCAAAACATTTTCTTTAACGTGTTATTCACTATTCAAAAATGTGAATAAACTTCGTTAACAAATCTCATCCTTTTATTCATTTTAATTCAAAGGATTATTCACTATTTAAAAATGTGAATATAACTCCTTTAATAGGTTATAACAATTAACTTATCAAAATAAGTCGTTTGCGAATTTATAAAACAACGTTTATAAATTCCATTTCTATTTATCTATAAAAACTTCCTTTTTATAAATTCCTTTATTAACCTATTCCAGTTTATAACTCATTTATAAACTACAAGTTCATATTATAAGTTAATTACTTATAAAACGATTATTTTACAAAATCGTTCTTTTTAACTTCCCAAATTATAAATCTTATAACTTATAAGATTCATTCATTTATCCAAAATCCTTATTTTAATAACTTAATAAATTTTATAAACCTACTGCTTATAAAATTCCATTTATAACTTCACCGTATAAAATTCTATAAATTCCATTCAATTATGAAATTCATTTTCACTTCATTCAAACACTTATAAAAACTCGTTTTATAATGTCCATATTTCAAGTTATAAATATACATTTATAAATCTCTTAATATAAATAAATTTATATTATTCTTTAAAACGTCTTCAAATTCCTTTAAAAACTTCATCCTTTTGATTCATAAAATAATTAAATTTTATAAATCCTATATTTCAACTTTTCATAATAAATTCAAAAATTTCGATTTAACTATTTTATAAAATCATTAGCATCATATTCTCAAAAATCAGTTTTTAACTATTTTTCTCAAAAATCATAATTTTTATAACATTAAAAATTATAACGTTTATTTATTTAAAATGGATCAATTCCAAAATATAGTATATTCTTAAAAATCAACTTTAAAAAAATCATTTTTAAAGTTCCAAATTTGGTCCAATGATGCTACATACCAAATAGTCAATCACGACAACAACGATATCATATATCGATATGATAATCCATCAAATACCAAAATATCTGAAATCAAATAAATACTGTTGAGGAATCCAGTTGGATCCCTCCAACCTGTTTTCCTGCATTCGCAAACATTAGCACAATACCAATTTCGCTCCAGTACGAAATTATCGCGGTATATGTTCTTATTAAATATTATCCGCTTAATAACGGCGTAATAGGGTCTCATCCGCTAAACAAAAAAATACGGGAAATCAACAACTGCAATATATACATATGCCAATATATATATATTGATATTATTTATAATACCAATTTCACTGTTTATGAAATATTCGCGGTATATGTTTTTAATAAATAACATCCGCTTACTAACGGCGTATAATGTCTATTTTAACAATCAATACATATCAATCAACATTCAAACATGCATTCAAATATTTTAAATCTAACTATTTAAAATAAAATCGAAACTAATTCGATTGAGTGAGAAGTTCTCACCTTGATTTTATATTCCGTTTTAGCGATTTATTTCGAATAAAATTAAACGGACGTTTAATTTTACCCAAAATTCTCACTAACTCCAAATGACTCCAAACCAACTCCATCGCGTAGTGCTCGTCCATACGATTCCAACGCAACTGGTTTTGCGCGTTTTCGACCTCGTATGAAAAAGTTATGAATTATTGAAGTTTGTACACGATTTATATACACAAATCAACATAAACTTTAAATTTTTAAACTCCAACTCATCTCAGCCCTTCAATCCATCACCTGCAGATCTTGGCCGTCCATATGCTTCCTTCTCCTACATTCACGTCTCCAGTTCCTAGCCGTGCTCCATCAACCCATTACAACAAACTAGGGTTTAATTGTTCTCCTCCATTTCTCAACGAAATTCGATCAAACCACCTTCATCTCGAAGCTCTCGACGTAAGCTACCACCACCAGGAAGAGCTCGAAGCTCGGCCCCCTCTCTCTCATCGAATTGCGTGCACAGGCCTGAAGAGAACGGCCCCCCCTAGCTCCCTCTCCGTTGCACCATTTCCGATCATCACCGTATGGAATCGAAGCTCTCGTCGTGCTCTACGACTTCCGTGTTGAACACTTCGCGTAATTCTTTACGGATTGGGAGAGATTGATGAAGAAGTGAGAGTGATTTCTGGCCGTGCATTGTATAAGTGGCGGCTAGGTTAAAAAATTAGGGTTAGGGTTATTTTTTTTATCAAATTATGAAGAGGTGGGTCTATTTATAAGAGAACGAACGACACTATTCATCCCGGAAATTCCGAACTCCGATTTACGCGCCGAAACTGACGTACCTAGGGTTTATCCCGCGTTCCGGACACAATGGAACAGGTTTCGAAAGCTAATTCGGAAGTATGTGCGAGTTATGGCTATAAACGCTCAATTTGAATTAAACCGATTTAAGCGATTTTCTAGGCGTTTTAATTTGTACCGGACAAACGGTAAATCCAATTGACTTGAAATTTGAAACCTTACAATAATATCACATTACGGATCCGATGAAACTGGTTTCGTCGAAATCCGAGACTTTTTGAAAAATGGCTATTTTACTCGCCAAATTAAAATTAAAAATAAATCGATGCGTTTCGAGCTGCCACGATCAAACGATAACTCCGATTGACACGAAATTTGAAATCCGGTAATAACTAACTATTACGGATCCAATGGAACTGGTTTCGTTCAATTCTGAGACTGTTCAAAAATTGACTATTTTCACTAGTCGATTTAAATATTAAAATATTCAATTTTCACAAATTAACTTTTAATTCGATTTTAAAAGTTCTAAAATATCATTCTAACTTCAATATGATAAAATAAAATTTTACAAATCATTTTCAATCATATTTAACTATATTTTCAATTATTTCCATAATTTAACATATTAAATTATCGATTTAATTATCCAATTAAATCCAATAATTCAAATAAAAATTTATTTGACTTATAAATTCACTTATTGATATTCAAAATTAATTAAATATTAAATTTTAATAAATTAAAAATTATGGGTCGTTACAGGGATGATCCAAATGATTATATAAATGATTTTTACGATGTGTTAACCCAGGTTTTGAAATTGACATATTTCACAAGACCGGTAGAGGAAGTTTTTCTATATAGACGCAATTGGTTTAGCAATGATCCATGTTCTAGAATGCCATGCACCCAAAATATAATCTTATTGAAATAAAGCATACATCACGTTATCATAACTACGATCCTTTTGTACTAGCCAAACAAGTCATACATGTTTATTACGCTCCATATCCATCTCCAAAAAGAGAAAGCAAATTGGTCGATGGATTTTAAAACAAAGGCAAGATTTACGGTTGGTAGG
The DNA here is from genome assembly GCA_030765085.1 of Allium cepa. NCBI lineage: Eukaryota > Viridiplantae > Streptophyta > Magnoliopsida > Asparagales > Amaryllidaceae > Allium > Allium cepa. The sequence goes on from CM060935.1 coordinate 105,616,990, forward strand.
AAGAATATTCCAAACAAACAAGCTTACCAAGCAGATATCGAGGAAAATAGAAAAATAATAATAACCGACGATCAAATCGATTTTGGATCTCTAAATGATGAATCAAATGTATTAGTTGAAGCATTTGAGACAATAGAGGAAAAAAATGTAGAATACGAGACCGAGTCTGAATCATAAAATGACGAGGACTGATTAATAATGTACATTTTGATAGAAGCTAATTCATGTGTTTATTGATGTTATAATTTTTATTATAAAAAATGATATATTTTCTCATAATTAAATGATATGTTTTGCCATAGTAAAATGATATATCTATGATAGGTATTATGTCTTTTTTTATGACATCGCGATTCTTCCCATTCAGGTTCCCCCTCTTCTACTCAGAATGGGAGGGATGCTGGAGGTGATGGTAGCGGCCTATCAGAGCATGTGACGACCCGCCTTTTTGGATAGTTTAAAATCAAGAATAATTCATACATGTTAACTCAAAACATTCAAAAGGGAGAATTCTTAATGGCGTAAATAAGAAAATAAGAGAAAGAAAGAAAAACAAAACACGGAATCTTATAGTGGAATGACAAAATAAAATAATCAAATAAATAGTTTATGAAGCTGTTTTACAGATACATTTGACTACACTTTTACAATACATATCAGAGTTATACATACAACATATATAATAGGATAATCTAGTGGAACAACATGATACAGTGGAATAATAATAATAATAATAATAATAACATAATACTAAACTCCATCTTCCTCCTCCAAAAATATGGTCTTCAACGCTAAAATGCTCAGGCTGACCCAAGCGTAATGAAAAAACAAAACACTTGAGCTAAAAGATCTTATGTAAGTTAAATCAACATAAATAAATATAAGTGTAACGGCTTCAGAGATGTTTTCAGGATTTTACATCTCCTATCCAATGTATAACGTGCATGCAATAACTTAAGAGATATTCAGGATTTCTATCTCCTAAGGATCCATTAAACTATCTATATGTAGTAATATACGCTATATATATAGTGTCTATCAGTAAAGTAAAGTATTAAAATAGCATTAAGGCTTTACCCATATCCCCCTTAATACATTTTATAAATGTCATAGTCTATACAGTAATGCAAACTCCACCAAATAGGTGGGATATCAGGAGCACTCCATAGTTACGACAGAAAACAAAATCGTAGTGGGCTCGATAAGGAATATGACAAGGCATGCGAGGCAATTCCCACGGTAGGATTTTATCGTTTTGAATGCCCAGGCTGGTGGTAACGCATAGCAGCTACTACCTCCGACCTCGAAACACACTCCTATAACCAAGTCGAGTGTGGCCACTAAATCAATAACAAAGTAACAGATATGGTATCGAAGAAGCATGTCCGACCGGAGGAGCGACCTCACTTTGCCCAGGATAGCTCCTGTGTTAGTCATATCAAGCTGGCACTTGGGGTCAAGGCTGTGTTCATACCTCATACTGTAGCATTCGCCAAACCATACTACTTTGTTCTAGATTCTCCACTACGTGCACAGTTGTTAAAATGATTTCGGAATTGGTAGAGAGTATGACAATATCCAACCCCGGTCTCTTTAACAACCCAACGCTTACATTTTTCACACCATGGTTATTAAAAACATTTATAATAATAAATCCGAAAAACAATTTGTACTTTCATATCAAGATATCCATATACTTATTCCAAAAGTATAAATATATTCATAAGTACCGAGGAAGTTTTCTTTCAATCAGTTTCGAAAATAATTTATATATACTTCTTAAACCGTTTATACACTTTTTATATGCTTTAAATCCATTTATAAAGCTATTTATAAATTTCGAAAACAATTTACAACTCTTTCCCTTCTTTAAACCCATTAAAAATCCTTTATAAAAATCTTTTAAAAACTCCTTTATAAAGCTATTATAAAAATCCTTTATAAAACTGTTTATAAAAATCCTTTATAAAATCTTTTACAAAAATCCTTTTAACAAAATTCATTATAAAATCTCTACAACCTTTATAAATTCTTTACAAAACCTCTTACAATTTTTGTTTATTAAAGTTATTATAAAAGTCCATATTTATTATATTAAATTAAAACTATAATTATTATATTAAATTAAATTTAAAATATATATATTAAAATTATATTAAATATTTTATTAAATTAAATTTTCAACTATTTAAATTATATTTTTAGAAAACTGAACAAAATTATAAGTTAAAATCTTAAATTTAGATTTAAAACCATATTAGCTTATAATTTGGAACTTTTAAACATATAAAATAAATTATTTTATAGATAAAAATCTTTCTTTAAATAAAATCATTAAATTAAATTTAAAAATCAAATTTAAAAATCAACCATACTTTACCATTTAGAGAATAACTTAAAACCGACCAACGTTGTCTGTATATAATTTTCTACCATATCATCAAGTGATAGGGTTTGTATCATTTCCACCCCAAAATTGTTAAATTTTCCATGTATATATCATTTCAAACCATATTCCGAATCAAAAATTTCCAAATCAAAAAAATCGCACGGGTTTATCATTTCAACCCATAACGATTTCCGTAATCTATAAGATTGGTCAGATATGTAATATTTCAACCCATAGTGATAACAGGAATATAAACATTCAATCATCCAAAATATCAACAAATAAACATCCATCACAATCATCACCCAAAACAGCCAATAAAGAACAATAATTAATTGGTTACCAATACCAGGTATTTAACTATAAATTAAAGTTCAATATGAATTTAAATTGCAATTTAATTCAATATAGATTCAGATTAAACTAAAATGTCAAATTAAACTACCAAACAACAACAAATAATATTCTTATCACATCATAAATTTAATTTAACTAACATGAGAAGGTTTAGTATTTGTGAGTGGGTTAAATCACTCACCTTTGATTTCTAGTCAATTTAAAAATCCAAATATAGCCTAAAATATTAACAGTCAAAGAATGTAGCCAAACTAATTCCATATTTTTTGAAATTTCGATACAATCGCAATAGAGGAAACCGCGTCAAAATCTGAGCTCTTATATAAAAGTTATGCGTGTTAGAACGATCGAAGAATCTAAATTTAAATAAAATTAAAATAGGGAAAAAACAGTAATTACATACCCAAACCCTAGCGTCTCTAGCTGAGCACAAACATGCCTATCACACGTCCAGCCTCCACCTTCACGAGCCCGTCGCACTGCCTATAAGCGCCATACCTCAGATCCAACCAAGCCACCTGGACCCTCACCTCCGGCCGCCTACTCCATGGCCGCGCATCCCCACTCGCCGCCTTTAGGCAATCCCTCCACTACCAGCCTTAATATGCCAATTTTGGTGAACTCAAGATCACTTAGACCAAACCAATCGTGTAGATCGCCTCCACTAACCACCCTCTATGCGCAACGCCTCCCGATTGTCGATCGGACGACAATCCACCGTCGAAAAGCTAACCCTATTTTCGATGGCCAAGACTTCTTCGCCAGTTACTGGCTAATACCAAACCTCCAATCGAAAAATGAACTATAGGAATAGATTACGTTCGTCGAGTGCTTTCCAACAGTATATAATATGACATAGTTTGAGGAGTTTAAATTTTTCGAATTTGATTTGAAATTGAAATTTGGGTTTTGATTGAAATTATCTGACACTGGGAAGGAAGGAGATAATCGAACAGATACGTACAGAATTGTGGAATAGATGGCTAGGGTTTTAGAAATGAACTATTTATATGGACAGATGGATAAGAACAAATAGACATATCGAATTAGGTCGAAACAATAACAACGACCGAAAAGCCCGTTTCGTTCCCGAATTGAAAGTACATCATCCCATATATCAAAATATATGTTTTTGATATTTTTAAACTTAAGGGAACTAGTTCCAAACCTTAATTCCATTGTACGCAGAATTTAGCTTTCAAAATCAGATTATATTCATCTAAATTCTATTAATCGATTACTACGCGTTTCAAGCTCGCACGATCAACGATTAGTCCGATCGCTACGAAACTTGAAATCGTACAATAATTCACTGTGGCGGAACCGATGAAACTAGTTTCATCAAAATCTAAGTTAGTGGTCAAAATAGCTAATTTCACGTTGATTAAATAAATTATTATTAAATTGATTTAATCACTTTTTAAATTCAAATTTAAAAGTTAATAGTTTTATCATTCTTGATTACATATAAATTAATAATCTATCAAAATAAATTTTCCATGTTAAATTCACTATTTAAATATTGCACTAATTATCAACGTTCAATTCAACTAGAATAAAATCCAGTTAATCATATTTTAATTTCAGTCAATTTCTTTTATTTCGATTTACACTCTTATTATTGAATCAACTGTTACCTTATCAATATAACAAACACTAGTTTACGTTTTATTACAATCATATTCTACACTTATCACTTTAACTCGTATCAATTTCAATATTTAATTACATTAATTCCAACAATTCATTCCAACAATTATTTTATTCCTTATTTACAATTATAACCAAATTAACATACAATTATTTCAATTGATCGAAATTACACTAAAATATATATCAACAACATCCAAACAACATTATTAAATCATATTCTAATTATTTTTCTCATTTATAAATCATAAATTTTATTTGTCACAATATTAATTTTAAAATCTTATTTAATTTAACAGTTTTTGATTATCAAAACTATGGATCATTACATTCTCCCCCAATCAAAACTTTTTGTCCTCGAAAAGGAACAAAAAGGAATTAAGGAACAAGATTTAACTTTATTCAAAATAATCAATTTATAATTAATTTACATAATTTAGTTTAATAAGAATTTGAAAATAACTTCTTTCACAAAATTTTCTAAGCCTTAAATTCACGAAAAATTTCGGCAGAGTCTCCTTTGCGCGGCTTGGTCCACAAAATAATAATATCAATAATTTCAGCATACATATCATATTTCAATAATAAAATATTCAAAACCATAGGAAAATAACAAAATATCATTACAAAAACCGTAATCCGAAAATGTGCCTATTTGTCGAACAAACAAATTTATTTTATGAAATGAAAAGCAGTAGCTATTACTTCCATAAAGCTGTATTTCACTTATATAATCAAAAGATTTGAAATTATGTAAAAGAGTGATATTTTAGTTGTTACCATCAATAACAAAAGTAATGCAACTCAAATAATAAACATATGACAAAATAGCATGACCATTATATGCAACAAAAGAATCAACCACATATCCATTGCAACCAAATCTAGTGGTTTGTTCAGGTTCAGACACTTTTCATCGTCCAAGAGTGATAAATAAACTACCAAGTGTACCTTATGCTCAACAACCTTAGGTAATTACTTAATAGCATATTCATGCAACCTCAATCTGTTTGAAGTATCCTTTTCCGAACTTTCTAATTAGCAACAATACATAAATTAAATGTTATTTAAGTTTGTTCTATTGGTTTCCTTTTACTCTTTTATTTATTTTCATTCATTCATACGATGTCATTTTCCATTAATTTACATTCATTTACTTACATATATTATTTTCCATTCAATTATTTAGATCATTAATAAATCAATTCTTAAAATATTATATAAGCTTCTTTGCAAATTAAATTCACAATTATTATTTGCTTATAAAACTTGATTTCCATTTAATATTAATATTCATTAGTGAATAAATTCATACCTAAGTTTCTTAACTTTTAAATTTACATTCATTCCTTCATAATATCATTTAATATTAAATATATTTACGAATCAATTCATCAATTTCTTAAGTTTATAATCATTTGCTTAAGTGATATTCACTTTTACTATTCAGTCTAGTTATTAAGAATTTTAAAACATTACTTGGTTACAACATTACTTGTATAATCATTTGCTTAAGTATTTTATGATCATGTTTACAACATTACTTGTACATCTTGATTTTTCATTTATAACATACGTTCATTTTGAAGCATTTTTGTTATTAAGCTTTTACTTGTATAATATTCTATTATGTATTCATATCAACATTTCAACTTTTAAATATTTCATATAAATTTTATATATGTTTTTAGAATACAATTGAATGTTGTACACATTTACTTATTAAGTTTACTTAACAAAAATGTTCAACAATTTACATCTTCTTAATTTTCATTATCTTTTAAATTTTACAAGTTACAAATCTTCAATTTCTTGATATTTTCATTAATCACTTAGCTTCCAATTTCCTATTTCTCATTTTAGAAGTTTCCAACTTTTAAAATAGTTAAGATTTCATTTGCTTATAATTGTTAAAAATCATTGATTAAAAGAAATTTATGAACTAAACACCAGATTTCATTTCGAATCAACTTGAAATAATATATATGTGTGTGTGTGTGTGTGTGTGTGTGTGTGTCTCTATATCTTTTATATATATTAAATCATACTTAAGAAATTTTAAATCAAAATCTATTTATCGGACCAAATGAGTAGCAAAGCTACTAAGTAGCCTCACCCACTTTGAGATTCGAAAATGAATGTCGATGATGCGGCCGTCATCACCAAAATTATTTTCCAGCCACAAAAGAGGGGGGTATAGATTTTATTTCCTTTTATAATTCCCTTAAAACATTTCCTTCAAATCACATTAAAAATATTTATATCTGAAAATACTTCCAAATAATACTGATATGATATTCTAAAATCTTTGAAAATAAATTTTAAAACCCGAAAACTTAAGTTTTTAAATTGTTAGTTAAATTCATTTTATTTATAAATCATACTTTGCAACTAATATTTATAAAATTTTACTTCATAACATATAAACATATCACATACAACTATATCCATTAATAAAAATTATTATTTTATATATAAAATATAATACCAGGTAAAATTATTTCATTTACCTATATTTCAAAAACAATATTGTGTCTATCTACCATATTAAGTGTTTAGAAATCGTTATCGATGTCATGATGTCCTATGTACCGACCAGAATTTATAAATATTAAATAGAAAAAATTAACACTAACAAATACGCTCTCTCATATATAAACACTCAAACAACTCATTCTAGGGTATTACTACCCTATCTCTAATGAGTCAAACCCCACAAAGCTAATGTTATCGCTAAGCCAAAGCTCAAATACAAACTGTAACGACCCACCTTTTTGAAAGGTTTAATATGACAATAAACCACATATGTCAACTCAAACCATTCAAAAGGGAGGATCGCTAATGGTTTAAATAAGAAAATAAGAGAAAAGAAGGAAAAACAAAACATAGAATCTCACAGCGGAATGACAAAATATAATAATCAAATAAACAGTTCATGAAGCTGCTTTACAAATAAATTTGATTACACTTTTACAATACAAATCAGAGTTATACATACAAAAGATATAATAAACTAAATGCAGCGGAACAACATGATACAGTGGATAATAATAATAATATAATACAAAACTCCATCTTTATCCTCCAGAAGTAAGGTCTTCAACGCAGAAATGCTCAAGCTGACTCGAGCGTAATGAAAAGACAAAACACTCGAGTCAGAACTAAAAGATCCTTTGCAAGTTAAATCAACATAAATAAATATGAGTGTAATGGCTTCAGAGATGTTTACGGGATTTTACATCTCCTATCTAGTGTATAACATGTGTGACTTAAGAGATGTTCGGGATTTCCATCTCCTAAGGATCCGTTAAACTATCTATATGTAGTAATATACGCTATATATATAGTGTCTACTAGTAAAGTAAAGTATGAAAATAGCGTTGAGGCGTTACCCATATCCGCCTTAACATATTTATAAATGTCGTTTTCTATATAGTACTCTAAACTTCACCAAATCAGTAGGCTAACAAGGAGCACTCCATAGGTATGACACAAACCAAAATCATAGCGGGCTCGATATGGCATATGACAAGACATGTGAGGAAACGACCAAGGTCGGATACAACCATTTTGTACGACCGGATTGGTGGTAACGCATAGCAGCTACTACCGCCCATCTCGGAACACACTCCCATAATCAAATCGAGGGTGGTCACTGAATCAATCAGAAAGTAAAAGATATGGCATCGAATAAGCTTGTCCGATCGGAGGAGTGTCCTCACTTGGCTTGGGATAGCTCCTATTTTAATCATATCATGTTGACCCAGTGGGGTCAGGGATGCGTTCATACCTTATATAGCAGCCTCTGCCAACCATCCTACTTCGTTCTGGATTCTCCACTACATGCACAGTTGTTAAAGTGGTTTCGGAATTGGCAGAGGGTATGAAATATCCGAACCCAATCTCTTTAACAACCAAACACATACATTTTTCACACCATGGTTATTTAAAAACATTTATAATAATAAATCAAGAAAACGATTTGTACTTTCATATCAAGATATCCATATACTTATTCTAGAAATATAAATATATTCATAAATACGGGGGAAGATTTCTCTCAATTAATTTCTAAAATAATTTATATATTCTTCTTAAACTATTTATATGCTTTAAATCCATTTATAAATTCCCAAAACAATTTACTACTCTTTCCATTTCTCAAACCCATTATAAATCCTTTACAAAAATCTTTTAAAACCTTTATAAACTCCTTTATAAAGCTATTATAAAAATCCTTTATGAAACCTTTCATAAAATCCTTTATAAAACCTTTTATAAAAATCCTTTTAACTAAATCCATTATAAAATCTCTACAACCTCTATAAATTCTTTACAAAACCTCATATAATTTTTATTTATTAAAGTTGTTATAAAGTCTATATTTATTATATTAAATTAAAACTATATTTATTATATTAAATTTAATTTAAAATTTATGTATTAAAATTATATTAAATATTTTATTAAATTTTCAACTATTTAAATTATATTTTTAAAAAACTAAACAAAATTATAAATTAAAATCTTAAATTTACATTTAATACATATTAACTTATAACTTGAAACGTTGAACATATCAAAAAAATCATTTTCCTAATATAAATATTTTTTTAAATAAAATCATTAAATTAAATTTATAAATCAACCATACTCTACCATTTGGAAAATAATTTAAAACCGACCAGTGGTGTCCGTATATAATTTTCTACTCTGTGGTCAAGTGATAGGGTATGTATCATTTCAACTCCAAAATAGTTAAATTTTTCAGGCATATATCATTTCAACCCATATCACGAATTAAAATTTTCAAATTAATAAAATCGCTCGGGTTTATCATTTCAACCCATAACGATTTTCTCTAATCTATAAGTTCGGTCGGGTATGTATCATTTCAACCAATAGTGATAATAGGGATATAAACATCCAATCATCCAAAATATCAATAAATAAACAGCTATCACAACCTTCATCCAAATAAGCCAATAAATCACAACAATTGACCGGTTATCAATATCAGGTATTTAACTATAAACTTAAATTCACTTTTAATTTAAATGGAAATTTAATTCAGCATAAATTAAAATTGAATTAAAATGTCAAATTAAACTACCAAACAACAACACATAATATTCTTATCATATCATAAATTTAGTTTAACTAGTATAAGAAGGTTTAATATTTGTGAATGGGTTAAATCTGTCATCTTTGATTTCTAGCCGATTTAAAAATCTAAATATAGCCCAAAATTTGAACAGCCTTAGAATGCAGCTAAACCATTTCCATATTGTTCGAAATTTTGACACAATCGCAATGGAAAAAACCAGGTCCAAATCCGAGCTCATATGTAAAAGTTATGTGTGTTAGAACGATCAGAGAATCTAAATTTAAATAAAAATAGGGGCAAAACAGTAATTACATACGCAAACCCTAGCGTCTCTAACCAAGCACGAACACGCCTATCACACATCCAGCCGTCATCTTCACGAGCCCACCGTGCCTCCTACGAGCGCCACCCCTTTGATCCAACTGTGCCACTTGGACCCTCGCCTCCGGCCTCCAACTCCATGGCCACACGGCCCCACTCGTCGCCCACAGGCAATCCTGCCAACACCAACCATAAAATGCCAATTCTGGTGAACTTGAGACCACTTATACCAAACTAATCGCTTAGATCGCCTCCACTAATCACCCTCCATGTAACAGCTTCTCCCTATCGTCGATTGGGTGACGGTCCACCGTCGAAAAGCAAATGACGGCCTAGACTTCTTCGCCAATTTCTAGCCAAACTGAATATCCAATCAAAAATTGAACTATATGAATAGATTAAGTTCATCGAGGGCTTTCCAACGATATATTATATGACATAGTTTGAGGAGTTTGAATTTTTGGAATTTGATTTGAAATTGAAATTTTGGTTTTGGTTGAAATTATCTGACATTAGGAAGGAATGAAGGAGATAATTGGATAGATATGTACAAAATTATGGAATAGACAGCTAGGGTTTTAGGAAAAATATATTTATATGGACAGATAGATAAGAACGTACAAACATATCAAATTGGGTCGAAATAAGCGGTCGATGAGATATGTGTGCATGGATCAAAAATCCACGAACTTGAAAATTTTTCAATCTTTTGCACCAAAAATTAAGTGTAACGACCCATATTTCTTAACTATTTTAAATTGTTAAATTCAATATAATTATTGAATAAGAATGGTTAGAATTTTTTTTAATGATTTATTAATGTAATTTATTGATATGAACTCTAATAAAATTTTGAAATAAACAAATTTAAAGATTTTGGCAATAACAAGTATTGAAATGAAATTCTATGTATTTATATCTGGATGTAAATAAAATAATTGTTTAATAATAAAATTCATTCTAATACTGGGATTTATAGGAATTCAATGAAATTGGATTATCGTAATAGTTTAAATAAAGAGCGTAGTTGTTTGTTATCAAAAAGTGTCTTATGAGTTAGATGAGTTAAATTTTATATGTAATGACCTACCTTTTTGAACGCTTTAAGCAGACATGCATGCCTGACTCAAATCATTCAAAAGGGCAGATTGTTATGGGGTAGATAAGAAAACGAGAAAGAAACAAAACAAATACAGAATCTCACAGCGGAAAGATAAAATATAATAATCAAATAACAGTTCATGAAGCTATTTTATAAATACATTTGATTATTCTTTACAAACAAATATCAGAGTTACATAAACAAGAATAAATAAATGTACCGGAATAACATGATGCAGTAGAATAAATATAATAATAGTACAAATCTTCGTCTTAGTCCTCCAGAAATAAGGTCATCAACCCTGAAATGCTCAGGCTGACCTGAGAAAATTGAAAAGACAAAACGCTCGAGTCAGAACTAAATGATCTTATGTAAGTTAAATCAATGGTAAATATGAGTGTAACGACGTCAGAAATGTTTACGAGGTTTGACATCTCATATCCAGTGTCTAACATGCATGCAATAACTTATGAGATGTTCAGAATTCACATCTTCTAAGGATCCGTTAAACTAATAATATGTCTACAGTAAAGTAAAAGTATTAAAATAGCATTAATCGTTACCCATATCCCCCTTAACACATTTTATATATTCTCATAGTCTATACAGTACCGTATGCTCCTCCGTAAACTGAAGGTTTACCCAAAGTGGACTCCATAGGTATGGTACAAAACAAACTCGTAGAAGGCACGATAGGTCATGTGAACACGGCACTCGAGGCAATGCTACGGTAGATATACCAATCGCGGATCTGGACTGGTGGTAACGCATAACAGCTACTACCATCCATCCTGGAACACACTCCCAAATCAAAATCAAGGGGTAGCCACCAAATTAATCACAAAGTAATATAATGGTATCAGAGAAATGTGTTCGACAGGAGGAATGACCTCACTTGGCCCGACATGGCTCATATTTTATTCACATCTAAGATGACTCACAGGAGTCAGGGTAATGTCATACTTTATATAGAAATAGTCTGCCAAACCATCCTACTTCATTTCTGTAATCTCCAAAGTGTACACAGTTGTTAAAGTGGTTTTCTGTAACGACCCGCTATTTCGAACCATTCGCATCCGCACATGTCAGACTTGAATTGCTCAAAACAATAGATTGTTAATTTATATTTCGCAAACTCAGCGTATACAGTAAATAAATTAATCACAGAATTACAGACACAAAGTATTGCAACAATAAGCGGTGGAATAGATCAATAGTAGTTCATGAAACTTACTATATAAACATCAGAGTTTGAAATACAACAGAATATCTCAAATACAATATAGTCTCGAATACAAACAGATGACACGTCTGAACAAAACAACTGGATAGCTCAAGGCTGAATAGATATTGATGGATCTCCAAGTGAAGCTCCAACTCCGAAGGTGAGTCTCAAATGCTGTGACACTAAGTCTGACCCGAGCATAAAGCAAAACACAAAACACTCGAGTCAGGATTAACATTCTTGTATAGTAAATTCAATTCAAGTGAAATGTCAACTGAAATACAAGTAACTTAAAGGATGTTTGGGATTTCCATCCTCTAAGGGTCGATGGAACTATCTACTATATAGTAATATATGCTATTACAATATGTCAATAGTAAAGTAAAATATTAAAATAGCGTTAAGGCGTTACCCATATCCCCCTTAACACATTTTATATATTCCTATAGTCTATACAATGCCGTACGCTCCTCCGTAAACTGGTGGTTTACCTAGAGGACGCCACATAGGTACGATATAAAACAAACTCGTAGAAGGTGCGATAGGGCATCCGACAAGGCACTCGAGGCAATGCCAGGGTGGATATACCATCTGCGGATCCTAATTGGTGGTAACGATAGCAACTACTACCACCCACCTCGTGACACACTCCCAAATCAAAGGTGCACCCAATCAAATCACAAAGTAATAGAATGGTTTCGAAGAAGTGTGCTCGATCGAAGGAATGACCTCACTTGGCCCGACATGGCTCTTGTTTTAGCAAAATCAGGCTGACTCACGGGAGTCAGAGCTGCGCTAATAGCTCATATTGAATCTTCACTAAACCATCCTACTTCATTCTGAAATCTCCACCATGTACATAGTTGTTAAAGTGGTTTTCGGTATTGGCAGAGAATATGACAATATCCGATCCTGGTCTCTTTAACAACCAAATGCTTGTTTCACACCGTTGTCATTTTATTTTAGATAGTTTATACTTCATATCAAAATAGCATATTCATTTCAAAACCATAACAATTCGATATCATATTCACTTTAAATAATATTCATTCCCAAAATCGTAACACTTTCAAAAATTATAACACTTTCAAAGTAATAACACTATTGAAATCATAACACTTTGGAAATCATAACATTTTTGAATTCATAACACTTTGGAAATCATAACACTTTTGAAATCATAACACTTTGGAAATCAAAACACTTTCTATTTAAACAGTTTTGATATTGGAAATAGTATATATATTAAAATGGTTATAAATTCAAATTGTTTTATATACTAAAATAATTTATATTAAAATAGTTTATATATATTAAAATACTTTATGTAACAAAAATAGTTTCCTCCAATTTCACAAATTGATTCAAATCATCTTAAATTCCAAAATTCAATTTCAATCAATTCCAGTTTAACCATTTCAATTTAAAAGTTTAAAGATTCAATTCAAATCCTCACTAAACTATTTCAATTTTTATCGACTTCAAATCTAGGTTTTGAACTATCACTTCAATTTCAATAAGATTCAAGTTTAAATATTCAACATTTACAATATATATTCTATTTATATTTTAACATTTAACTTTAATTTTATTCAAATTGGAAAGTATTCACTTAATCATTTTAATAACAATTATTTAAAATCCCAATTTATAAATTTAAATTAGTATTAAATATTCATTCTCAATTCTATTTAAAATTGAGAATATTCATATAATCACATTTTCGAATCAAATTTCAAATTCAAAATCTCAAAATCAGCAAGTTCAAATAAATTCTTAATTAAATTCAATTATTAACCAATTTAAGTTCCAAGTCAACGTTAATTTATCTTCCCAACCTTTATTATTCAAGTTATAAAAATCTATTTTTAAATATTAATATGAGTTAAATAATACTTAAATATATTGTAAACTAATTAAATTAAATCTTATTATTAAATTTATTTTATATTAAATTTATTTTTATATATATTTCAAAATAGTAAAATTATAAGTACATCTTCAAAATTATATTTTAAAAACTAACTTATAAATTTAAAATTTCCAAAACCATATAGTTTTAAAATCTAGATTAAAATAAATTCCTTATATTATAATTTGGAAATCAGTATTTAATAAATCCATTATTTCCTTCCAATTGGAAATTATTTTCGAAATATAGACCAACAGTGTCTATATATAATTCTCTATCCTATGGTCAAGTGATACGTGAAAGTCTATATAGTGGATCGTGCAATGTATATGCAAGTATGTGTGACTAACTATATGATGTAAATAATATAAAATTAATCTAGGTAAATATAGAATAAGCACACCAGGATTTTATACTGGTACGAACCTCCCGTCCTACGTCCATTCCCGAAGCTCCCCTTCGGAATTCGACTATCAAACACCCTCACTTCGCCCGAAGGAATAGGCTTGGTTACAATAACTTGTTCTTGTCAAGTATGTGTTCTATAACATGGATATTGACTTATTAAGTACAATTTCTTCCAATACATATATATCTTGAGAACATTGATTGAGAAGATCTGAACGTATGGAAGAGTGAAATACAAGTATATGATTGTAGAGATCAAGAATATATCAGAGTATAGAAGTAAAGAGCACAAGTAAGTAACGTAAGGTCTTCTCTTTGATTCTTGATGTTATTTATAGTGGTAGAGAGATTCCTTGAGTAGTTTCATCCATTAACAAGTGTTCAACGGTCGCTTCTGATGGTGATTGTGATATCCCGGAATTTTAGGCAATATCAATTTAATAATCTTTATCTAAAATTAAATTGATTTGATAATGTTGATAAATAAAATATGAATTGGTTTAATAATCTAATTAAATAAATATTTTAGTGATTTTATCTGTTAAAAGCTAAATAAATGTTTCTATTTATAATGTATATATATTTGTATATATATATTATAGATAGTCTTTGCTTTGGAATTTTATAAATAAATGAAGTCTTGTTTTCAATTCTAATAATATATTTAATAACTTGGAAATTATTATTTAAATTAATATTAAGCTTTTCAAAGTTATTTAATTAATAACTATATGATTTGTAAATACTTAAAATAAATGTTAATAGTTTAAAATTATATCTTAGCTTAATTTTTAAATTTAAATAATAAGTTTGTTTTATTTCTTTTAAATATTACTTGATAAATATAATTTGAAAATTTTGTATATAAGTTTAAATTACAATATAGTATATGATCTTAATTCATTTAATAATAAAATGATTTATAATATCTTTTATAAATCATTTAAAATTGTTAAATTTGTTATTTTCAGGCCATATTAATAATGTATTATTTTTCGATATAAATATAAAAAGAATTAAAATAAGAAAATGGAATTATCATTTTAAATTGAATAAGTTGTCTTTAATTTGGATTTCAAAAGTTTAATTTGAATTTGGAATTTATTTTGAAATTCAAAATAATAGATTCTTAAAATATTTGGATAAGTTTTAATTTATAATTTGTTTTCATTACATTTTCTTTACATAAGTAATTCACATATATATATTTACATAAGTATAAATAAATTAAAGTAAAATCCTTTACTAACATTTAAAATATAACTAATTTAAATAAGAGACATGTGTTAATTCCTTAAGTAATCAATCTACATGTGTTAATGTATGAACTAAACAGCATGACAAGTGTCAGTTTATTTTTATCCTTTTCTTTTATTTTGTTAAATTAATTTCAACCTTTATAAACCATAATTTCTTCCCCTTCATTCTTTTCCTATCTTTTAATCAGAAGCTTAGTGAATCAAAGAAAGAAAAGCTTAAGCAAATCTGAAAATCCCTCAAACATAAAGATCTGTAACACTCCTCAAATTATAATTGCAAATCAATAGCCTGTAACAAGATTTTCAAATTCAAACCAGCATTTCCTTTCAAACCTGAAATAAATTCCTGCAAAAAAAATCAAATGTCTGCATTTTCAAAATCCAAAGAAATCAACCCTGCATTTCTTCCTCTGGAAAACCATCAGCATGCAAGTCAATTTTAAATCTGTAATCCATTCTCTAGAAGCAACCTGTAACCAATGTTTTGCAAGTAAATAAAGTCTACATTTTTCAAAATTAAAGGACTCAAGCTTGCATGCATGAAGTTTTAATAGGGAGTAAAAGCTTTTTCATTGTCAATGCTGCTCTTTTCTTCTGTAGAAAGGTGAGTAACATCATTTTCTTCAAACTTAAGATTGAATATGTTTGCTTGTTATTTCTGTTGTAAATATTGTAGTATGTATACATGTAAATGCAATATACTATATGCATGTCTATTTCCATACGAATATTCTCTGTTTTCAGTTTTCCAGTTTCCTAGTTTAGGATTTAAATTCATACTATCTTCAATCAATTATTGTTAGGATTTGGATTACAAACAAAAGCTGTTTGATTTGTTATGGACTAATGTTTAAAAACTTAATTAAGCTAAATTTCAAGCCTGAGCGTCTCTGAAATATAAAACAACAGTGTATAATAAACAAATTGAAAATCTCAAACTTTGTAAATTATGAATTTAGTATATTAAAGTGAAAACGAAAAACTATAACATGATTTTTAACACCAAAATCATAATTTTTAGTTTGGGATTTTGGAAGCAGTTCATATTTATCTGGAAATGGTGTTTGGGGTATTTGCTGGCGATCGGGGCAATCTGGATGGTCAGGGTGGTTACTGGAGGAAGTAGAGTGATCAGGTACTTTGGCAAAAATGTCAGGTGGTGGATCAAAATGTCGTGGTGGCGGTAGGAGGATGATCTTGTATATAACCCTAGTTTTTGATCAAGTTAGGAATTTGATCATTTCAGTCTCTATGTTTGATCGAGTGTGATGAGGATTTGAGGGATGGTAGCTGGGTTAATGGCGAGGTTATTGTCGGAGCAGCAGCGTTTACGGTGGTCGGTGGAGTTTGATTGAAGCGTTGACAGGTTATGGAACGAGGTGGTTCTGTGTTTCCAGGTTTGGGGTTGAATTTAGTTTATGATCTGGATGGTGGAGACAATCTGATGATCGTAGGTTGGAGCGTGGGTGGTTGCTGACGTAATGAAGCCATGGTGAGAGGCCGGAGTTAATCGGCGTCACGGTGCACGTGCACCGTGCATTTTTATTTTCTGGTGAAGTGATTTTGGGATGGATGTAAATGTACTCGGGATTCACTCGAGTATTTTGAGTTTTTACTCGAAGGAGTATAGGGTATGACTCGAAGTAATATTGCATGGGGTCGTGTAGTTTTTGTTTCAGGTTTTTGAAACCTGACTGTGTGCAGTTTTAAAATTTAAACTAAATTTTAAAAGAAGAAGCAAAGCATGTTGTAAACAAAAGTTTTGAAATAAATTTAAATCTGAATTCAAATGAGTTTGATTCTACTTTTTGAAAATAAATAAGTTTATTATAAAAATGAAATGTTTTAACCACTTTAAATTGCTAAAGTATTTTATAAAGTGTTTTTAAAATCTGAAAATATAAGATTTTAAACAGAATGTTCAAATCTAAGTTTAGAATCTGGATTCAAGAATGAATTTGAATCCTAGTTTGAAATAAAATAAGTTTTTGAATTTAAATGTTTTAAAACAACTTGGAATATTTAAAGTATATTTTAAATTGAATATGGGTTTAAACCTATTTTAAATTTCCCTTAGAAGATAAGTAATTCTTTAACATGTATATAAAAAGCTTTTGAATTGTTAAACTTTGTTTAAGTTAAAATTGATTTCATTTTAAATCTTAATTTAAAATGGAATTTAAAGGAAATTTAAAAGCAAATTGTTTTTAAATTACTTTGTTAATGATAATTAAATCATTAATAAGATTTAGGTTTATCTTAAGGTTAATTAGGAATTAATGATTTATAATTTATTAAGTTATTAAGTTATTTAAGATGGATAATTAATTAATTAAATTAATTAATGATTTGAGTCAATTAATTAAGTAACCAAGGGGTTTATTTAATTAATTAAAGGATTAAGTAAGTTAATTAAAATTTATTAATTTATAATTAAGAAATCATTAATTAGATAAGATTTGATTTTAATTTAATTAATGATTTGAATTTATTAATCAAGTAATCAAAAATTAATTAAGTTATAGATTAACATTTAATTAATTAAATGATTAGAGATTAATTAATGGGTTTTATGGATAAAGTAATTTGTAATTAATAATAATTAATCTCAGTTAATTACTTTAGAGAAGTAATTAAAGATTTGTTAATGGTTAATGAAGGTCATTAATTAGGATTATCAATAATTAATTAATGTAATTAATTTTAATAATTAATTAGATTAATTAATTTAAAGATAATCATTTGGAATTGTTTAAGTGTAAATACTTAATGAAAGTAATTAAGAAATTAATTACTAATTGTAATTAATTAAGTTTATTTTGATTAGTTTAAGTTAATTAATTAAGTTTAATTAATTTAAAATAATCATTGGATAATTTAAGAAGTAATTACTCAATGTAATTAAATTGAAGGATAATTACTTAGTGAAGTAATTAAGAAAATAATTCCTGGATGTAATTAAATTAAAGGATAATCAGGTAATAGAAGAGTTTGGAGATTAATTACTTTGTGTAGAATAATTACTTAGAGGAAGTAATTAATAATTAATTACTTAGTGTAATCAATTAAGAATTGGTTAATTAAGTTATTTGAAAATAATTAAGAGATGTAATTGATTAAGAATAATTAATTACTTAATGAGATTAATCTAGGGTGATTAATAAATGTAGTTAATTAAAGATTAATTATTAAAGATAATTGATTAGGGAGTAATTAATTTATCTAATGAAGTAAATAAAGGTAGTCAATTACTAAATGGGTTTAATCTAGAGTGATTAATCAATATGGTTTAATTGATGATTAATTATTTAATGTAAATTAATTTAAATAGGGTAAAAATAAATAAAATAATTAGGGATCATTAATTTATATAATTAATGATGTAATTAAGGATTGATTAATTAAGAACAATTAATCAATGAAGGAATTAATTAATGTAATTAATTAAGGATTAATGTAATTAATTATAGTTAATTTATTAATGAAGTAATTATAGGTTAATTACTGAATTTGGTTTAGAATAATTAATTTGTGAAATTAATTAAAGGTTAATTACTTAAATGTAATTAAAGAATAATTAATCAAAGGTGATTAATTAAGGTGATTTATTAGAGGGTAATTAATTAACTGAATAGTAATTAATTAATGGTTATGTAAGCAAGATTTATATGGATGAAGTAATTAATTTAATTTACTTTAAATTAATTAGGGAAGAAGTAATTAATTTAATTCATTTTAAGTTAATTATAGGATGGTGATTAATAAGTCATTGCTTATGAATGTTGATTGATATTGATTGCCCTGAATAGTTGAGATCTTAGATATAAGATAAGTGATGTTGTGTGATATGGATGCTTTGGTTGCATTTGAGTTGATAATATGAATTATCTGTTGTGTTGATAATATGGATTATCTGTTTATGATGATAATGTTGATCATCTATTGTGATATTGTGAGTTATCTATCTGTGTGTATATAGATAATAGTATTGAATTGTTTTAAACATTAAAACAACTTGGACCTAAAGACATGTTTTGGATTTCAATGAGACCTGGATCGGGTTCCATAATTGGATATCCGAAAACCACATCGATCCAAATTAACGATAGATCGTGAATCTCAAGTGAAGATGAAGATTCAGAGTGCAAGGGTTATCATTGTTGATTCTGAGGGTGATTCCAAAATGAGTGTAACGAGATAATGCCTTCGGTTTCGTTCGATTCCGGAACGAAGTTGTATGGATTGAATGCTTTCAGAACATCGTCAGGTGGGCGATGAGCATTCTAAGAGATATGTTCTCTAAATGTAATCGTAGCCTCAAGCCTCATCAACCGGGAATGGCTAAAACAGGGGAGGTGCAGCAAGGTTAAGTGGGTCATACCCAAGTAGGATGAGATTTACCCCTGTCTAGAAGTCCCTTTATATTCGGTTGTGTGGGGCAGTTGATTGCAACAACTGCCGGGGTTGTCTTGTTCGAGACTTTTCAGTAAGGAATGGTTCCGGCCTTGTGTTGCATGGGGAGTTAGGGTGGCTCCTCGGTACGGTGATCTAGGCCACGTACTGTGACGGGCGGTACCCCAGTAGCCCTGCCATTGCATGAAATCCAAAATCCAATAAGTGCCAACGGTTTTGATTGTATTACCCACTTTTGTGGCTAGTGGCTGGAATTTAATAGATGTAACAATTTCGGCTATTTATTATTTATTTGAAAACCCTAGACACTATTATAATATCATCGGATTTCCTATCAAAATGGTTTGGTTAGCGTAAGGTAAAAACTTTTCCATGTTTATGTGTGGGAAGTCCTACGTGAAACCTTTCTTTTCAAAAGGTTTTTAAAGTTAAGCAACCTTAACCTGTTACTCACACCAGATCCATATCTGACCCGGAGTTTATCTTTTGTTTTCTTAAACTCTTGGGTACTCAAATTTTTTACGAGTACCCAAGGGATTCAGGTTAGCTTTGACCAATATGGGAGAAGAAATGGAGCAGGAGGCTTCTGCGTTGTAGATATATAGTTTCCGCTGTGTGTGTTTTGTGTTGGTATCTCTTTGTTGAGTTGTTTTGAGTTATAATAACTAGGCAGGTGTTTATAACTGTCTAGTATGTATTGTATATGCTGTGTAACTCTGAATGGTGTTGTATATTATGTAATACTTATGTTATTAATATAATTTATTCGTTCCGCTGTTGAGACTCTGGTGTTATTTCTTCTTTCTCTTCTTTCTTTTCTCTTTTCTATCCCTTTCTTTCTTAAAGATGATACGACTTTTTGTGGAGAAAAAGTCAGGTCGTCACAGTGATGAAGAGTTGCAGCGAAGAGAAGCAAAGATGTCTTTTCAAGTGCGGCAGTTGTTATTTGAATTTCAAAATCCGAGTTCAGTTCCATACGTCCGGTATATCTTTCAGACGTATGGCTCTATATTTTTTGTATACCGTAGCCTTTCAGACATCTGAGTACAGTAAGCAGACGTCTGATCCTGTCTGTTTTGAATTCCAGAGGATTTCTTCAGACGTCTGGCTAGTGTCTTCAGACGTCTGAAACTTGTGCATGTTGCTTACGTGCATCTGTGTCATTGCTCCATTGATCCTATCGACTTGTCGTCACTTGTAATGTTCTTTGAGCCTTGTTCTTGCCTCTTTAGTGATGTTGCTTTAGCAATTTACCTGTAAATAGAGATATATATGCATATTCGATTTCCATTGTATAGTTGTTGTCATCGAAACCGTAGATTTGATTTCCTAACATCTCTCCCTTTTTGATGATGACAATTATACAATGTACTTATATATAATTAATAAATCTCCCCCTGAATATGTGCTTATTTCTAATGTTTTATAAATATACTTATATTCTCCCCCTTTGGCATTATCAAAAGAATTATAAAATTTTAGCCAATCGTCAAAGATAACACACAAAAGGAAATTTTCATTAATAATTTGAAATTGATTATATTCATAGATTTTGTCAATTGTATAAGAGTTGAAATCAGAAAATCCTAAAATCTATGATTCCTTCGGAGAAGCTTTTTTTTGATCATCCCCTGTTTCTTCTTTTTGGGAAGAGCTAGGTTTGTAGGAGTGTCGAAGCTTGTTTTAGAGGTTCGTCCTCAGAAAGTTTGGAATGTTTCACGGAAGGAGAAGCTACTGGGGTTGTCCAATCTTTAGAAGGAGGAGTTGGATTGCGAACCCGTTGAAGTACTTCTTTGAGAACCGATAGGACAGTTGAAAGTGATTGTTCAACTATTGCTAGGCATGTATCATAAGATGTTTCAAATCTGTCAATACGCCTAGCCAAATTTTTTTGGTTTTGAGATAATATATGTTGATTTTTAAGGGTGAGATCTAGAACGCTTTCATTTGGATGTGTTTCTGTTCCAGTCTCCAAAATCTAATCTTGGCTTGGATAATCAAATGGTGCAGGAGGAGGTGGAGTTACTTCACGATGTTGTTCCTCCTCTTGAGATGGTTCATTGTGTGGTTGAGGTGGAGGCTCAACTTGTCTGGTTTGACGATTGTGCGTCCAATCTTCAAAAGATATAAATTTTGGGGGAATCTCGGGTTAGTGCATCAATGAGAAAACTTAGTGGAAGCATATTTTGGAGAGATTTCTTCAAAAGTTGATAAGTATGAAGGGATGATGTGAGCACGTAGAAGTCTCATAATATATGTGGGGTAGATAATTGATGGTCATGATCGAGTCCAAAAAAGTTTGAGCTCGTCAAAGATAAATTTGGCCCAATTCACCCTTGTTCGGCTAAATAGAGCATACAAGGCTTTGTGCTCTAACTCGGTTACTTGCTTATGACTTCCCATACATGGAAAGATGGTATTGATTATCATTCGAGTAAGAAGTCATGCTTTTGGACGTAGATATTTAGAGGAAAATTTTGGCATTTCATCCTCCCAAATTTGATGTGTTATACTATTCCTTGGTTTGAAGCACATATCAGGAACATTGTATAAATCTTGGCCTGTGTCAGAACATCCTAGAGTTCTACCCATTAGGCCAGGAGTGAGTCTAATCGTGTTGCCATACACGCTAGACCATAGCCAATTATCTTCATCTTCAATGTTCCATACTGAAGTGCTATCCAAATTTGCATAAAAAAGAAATATTGCCAAGTGATCGATTTGGATATCATTGGGAGTGAACGATATCAATGTTTCTGGTCCGACATTCTCACACATTTCATCCAAATCATACATTGGAAATTTAAGAACGTTATAAAATGGACCTTTGTGAAGCTTCATCTTTTGTGTATCCTCATATCTCTTGATTGAGTGTGGTGCTCGATTCATCTATCCTTCTATTTGATCATCAGAGCAAACTTGAGGATTTAAGGATAATGTTGATTGGTCCTGTTTTCTTTTGGACATCTTAGGATTTTTAGTTCTAGATGGCATTGTGAATTGAGCAAGCATAAAAAGATGATTTTTAGAAGAAAATTGTCAATGGAGAAATCGTAGCTGAAAAAATAGAGATGAAAGTTAAAAAAATGACGTTATCTGGGTGTATTTAAAGTGTCGATTGAATTTCAGACATCTGGAAGCAAATTCAGACGTCTGGTTTGCCCTAACTCGAATCAGTAGATAACTTAGGACGTCTGGTTTATCTGCTAGACGTCTGGTTTGATCAAATTTTAAAAAGCTGACAGGCAGAGAGTTTTTCCAGACGTTTGGAAAAAATATCATACGTCTGAAATAGGTCAAGTTTTTTGAACTTGGTGGCAGAGACATAACTCAGACATTTGGATCGAAGTTCAGACATCTAAAATAGTCTGATTTCAATTTTAAGAGGCAGAGCAAATATTCAGACATCTGGGGGGTATAACAGACGTCTGACATATGCAAAGTGCAAAAAAAAATTCGAGGTATATCAGAGTGTCAGACATCTGAGGTCCATATCCAAACGTCTGAAAAAGGCAAATTTTCTAATAATAGCCTAAAATTTTACGGTTTTTGTTGTTTCTCGATTCTCTATTTTTATAAAATGAAATGCAGTATTACTTATGTGAATCAAAATAACAATAAACATAGATACACATACAATAAAAATATAATCTATTTAGATGGCGATGGAATTTTACGATCTTTTGACTTGTTATCCCTCCATGGTTTAAGTGGAGACCATATATTTCCACATTTGTGGGTTCTCGGGGAACCAAAGAATCATCTTGGTAAAGGGTTTGAAGGTGTACGATACGAGGAAGAGGGATCCAAGGAACTGCAAGGCATCAGAAGTGGTTCATGGACATCTTTCTTCCGTGAAGTACAAAACTTCATTGCTACTTGTCCTAAAAAGCTTAGTCGACATGCCATGGCTTTTTGTTCAAAATATAGTTCTCGTTGAAGATCTATTTGTTGTTTTTGATAGTGATGTATTTCATCAATTTTCTCCTTTGTGTTTGGAGAAACAAATAAAGATCTTTTGGACTTCTTGCTATCGGGAGTGAATCCCATGTGATATGAGGATCACCTATACGTCAGTTTCGGATTTGGTGTGGGTGTAGGAAGCCGTTGTGGTGTATCCGTCGAGCTATTCGTCGTTGGTGTCGAGATGGATATATAAGAATTTTCAGAAGCCATGACATATATTTTGTTAAAAATTGTAAATTGTATATTTTCTCCCTTTGTTGTATAACTGTTTATATATAAGTTTTAAAAATTATTTATAGATTTTTTTTTAAAAACTAACTCACTAAAAAATCAAAGGTGCAGAATTTATTAATTGCAATTTGTGGATAGTAAACTAATAGCTAATCATAGCCTAAATGAAAGAGTGATTATTAAGTGAGCAGATCATGAAGAGAGCAAATCCCTAAATCGCGTCGGAGTTTAATAAAAGTTTGTTCATTTAGTGGTTTTGTAAAGATATTTGCTATTTGATTCTTGGTATTTACGTATTCCAATGAAATAGTTACTTTTTCAACATTGTCTCGTAAAAAATGATGTTGTATATCTATATGTTTAGTTTGCGAGTGATTTACAGGATTTTTTGATAAATTTATTGCACTGTTGTTATCACAATATATTGGAGATTTATTGATAATTTTGCCGAAATCCGTAGGTGTTTGTTGTAGTATATCACTTGTGCACATGCTAGAGCTAATGAAATATATTCGGCTTCGCAAGTAGATAAAGAAACACAATTTTTCTTTTTGCTAAACCATGACACTAATGATTGTCCGATAAAGTGACATGTCCCACTAATACTCGTACGATCTTTTCTACATCCACCGAAATCTGCATCGCTATATGTAACTAGTTCAAATGATAATCCTTAGGGTAAAACAAACCATAATCTCTAGCACTAGATAGATACCGTAAAATACGTTTAACAGCTCTTAGGTGAGATTCTTTTGGTTTTGCTTGAAATCGAGCACAGAGACATACACTCATCATAATATTGGGTCGACTAGCCGTCAGATACAGTAAAGAACCAATCATGCTATGATATAATTTTTCATCAAAATCTTTTCCGCTATCATCCTTTTCTAAGTGAACAGTAGTAATCATTGGTGTTGATTTGCTCGAAGTTTTATCCATTTCAAAACGACGTAAGAGATCGCTATAATATCTTTCTTGATGAATCAAAATACCATTTTCAAGTTGTTTCATTTGTAAACCTAAGAAGAAATTTAATTCTCCCATATGTGACATTTCAAATTCATTTTTCATAATATTTGAAAATTGATCACATAGATTTTCGTTGGTTGAACCAAAAATAATATTGTCAACATAAATTTGTACAACTAAAATATCGTTATTTTCTCGTTTAATAAATAAAGTTATATCAATTTTTCCTATTTGAAAATCAGATGTAATCAAGTGATTTTTAAGACGTTCGTACCATGCACGAGGAGATTGTTTTATTCCATATAATGCTTTTTGTAATTTAAAAACATGGTTGGGATATTTTTCGTGAACAAATAATGGGGGTTGTTCAACATATACGTTTTCTTTAATAAAACCATTTAAAAAGGCACTTTTGACATCCATTTGAAATAGTTTAAAATTGTGATGATTTGCAAAAGCGAGTAACGTACGAATGCTTCTAATCTAGCTACTGGAGCAAAGGTTTCGTCATAATCGATACCTTCTTCTTGATTATAGCCTTGAGCAACTAAACGTGCTTTATTTCTAACAATATTTCCATTCTCGTCTGCTTTATTTTAAATACCCATTTTGTTCCTATAAACGATTGATCTTCTGGTTTTGGTACTAATTCCTAAACGTTATTACGTTCAAATTGATTTAATTCTTCTTGCATAGCTATTATCCAAAAATTATCATTTGAGGCTTCTTTATAATTTTTTGGTTCAAAATTTGACACAAATGCTATATGGCTTATTTGATTAAGTTGATTTCTACTTACTCTAGAATTGAGATCTCCAATGATATTATCTTTTGGATGATTCTTAAGAATTCTAGAGGATGATGCCAAAGTGGTATTTTGCATATTTGTCTCATTATTAATAGAATTTGTTAAATTTGTTATTGGAATAATTTATTCATCATCATTAGTATGATGGTTAAGAAGATTTTTTCGTCGAACAAAACGTGTAAACTTTCTTCAATAGTATAATTTTGCTTATTGAAAATTCTATATGCTTTCCTACGATCCAAATATCCAATAAAGATACCTTCATCGGCCTTCGGGTCAAATTTTCCTAAGTTATCTTTTGTCTTTAATATAAAACATTTTGATCAGATAGTTTTAAAGTATGATACTTTAGGTTTTCTTCCAAAAAATATTTCAAAACAAATTGTTTATCATAGGACGTATGGTTACTCGATTCAACACATAACATGCTATGGTAATGGCTTTAGCCCAAAATTGTTTTGAAAGACCACTACTATTTAGTAGTGTCGTGCACATTCTTGTAACATACGATTTTTTATTTCTACTACACCATTTTGTTGAGGTGTGCGGGGAAAAGAAAAATTATGACTTATTCCTTTTTTATTACAGAAATTAGTAAAAAGATCATTTTTGAATTCTCCACTGTGATCACTTCGAATATTTTTAATTTTTAAATCCATTTGTGTTTTAATTCTTTTAGCGAATATTTTAAGCATTCCAAAGGTATCGCTCTTATGTTTTAAAAATAAAGCCCATGTATATCTCGAAAAATCATCAACTATTACAAAAGCATATTTTTTCTGATTTATATATCGTACTTGTGTTGGACCAAATAAATCTAAATGTAATAATTCTAATGGTTTTTTTGTAGAAATATTATTTTTAGATTTAAAAGTTCTTTTCTCTAGTTTTCCAATTTAACAATCGTCACATAAATTTTCTACTTTGTAATTTATTTTAGGTAAACCTCTAACTAGCTCATATTTTGCCAATTTATTAATATATTTAAAATTGATATGATAAAATCATTTATGCCATAACCATGGATCATCATGTTTGGCAGTTAAACATAAACTTGAATTTTTATTTATATTCATGTTTAATACATAAACATTTTTGTTTCTAAAACTTTCAAATATAAGTTGTTTGTTATTATCGAAAATATTACATCTATCTTTTTCGAAATTTGTTTGAAAACTTTTATCGCATGATTGACTAATACTTAGTAGGTTGTGTTTTAGATTTTCTACTAATAAAACATTTGTAATAATAGGAGAATTAGAAATACCTGAGTTGATGACTTCTCCAATCCCCACGACATATCCTTTTGAGTTATCTCCAAATGTTACTATTCCACCATCGATGTATGTTATATTTGATAACATTTTTGAATTTTCGATCATATGTTTGGAGCATCCGCTAATTAGTATCCATTTCTTCTTATTTTTTATTTTGAGTACCTACAAAATAAAAGATGTTTTAATTGGTACCCATATATTTTGTTAGGGTCCTAGATGTTAGAAGAACTAGGTGGCCATACCCAAGATGGTTTGGTACCTTTATAAATATAATTTTTATTATAGACTACATTCTCTAAGAAATTGTTAATACGTTTTTGTCTAATCAAATTATTATTTGTCGTAGGAATCCAAATTTTCATATATTTTTTTATTCATATTAGACTTAGGTGAACTTTTAGGCTTTTTATAACTATAATTCTTAACATCATTTCCTCTTTGTTTAAAGGCATTTTTAAATCCTATTCCATTTCTATTACCTGATGGTTTTGAAGTTTTAATAAGATTTTCCAAATCTTGCTTTCCTTTATTAAATTTTGAAACATTGTTTGTAATTTTATCTAATTTTTCTTTAATTCTAAATTTTCAAATTTCAACATTTTAATATTACTTTTCAAGTTGACATTTTCTTTTAGCAAATTATCCTTTATTATTTTAGTTTTATCAAAATCAATAGCAATAGCTTTATTTTCGACCAAATTATTTTTAGTTTTTTCTTGAGACAATTCTAGTTCCTCTTCTATGATAATTTTTCATCTTTTAACATTCCTACTTCAAGTTCTATTCTATTTATTTTTGGCTATATGTTCTTTGTCCAATTTTTTAATTTTTCTAAATTTATCATCTAATTCCATACTAAGTTCTAATAGTTCGTCATTGCTAAGTTTGGGGCATACCTCATTAGTTTGTGCCATAAAATGCACATTAGCTTGCTCTCCTTAACTATCAGTATCACTATCAGATGATGAAGTATCCGAGTCATCCCATATTACTTTGAAAGCCTTTTTCTTTTTGAGTTTTTCAAATTTGTTCTTCTTTTTATCATTATTGAGCTTGGGACAGTCTTTCTTCATATGTCCAAAATGATCACATTCATAGCATTTGATTGATGTTTAATTTGCTGAGCTTAATTTTCCTCCTTTTTGAAATTTAGTCATATTCCTAAACTTCTAGAATTTGTTGTAGTTTTTGGCGATAAATACAATTTCTTCTTCATCTAAGTCGGAGTCTTCATTTGTTGCTGGTAATGCTATATTCTTCTTTTTCGAATTTAGTTCTTTCCGTGCCTGCAAATTTGTTTCATAGGACATTAAATTTCCTATCAATTCTTCAACTAAGAGTGCTGAGAGATCATTAGCTTCTTCGATAACTAATACTTTTCTTTTCCACTCTAGAGTTAAAGAATTGAGTATTCTAGATACTAAATCAAAATTTATGAATTTGACTCTAAGTGCCATTAAATCATGTTGAATGGTTTGAAATCTAGAGTACATGCCTACTATAAATTCATTTTGTTTCATTTTAAATGATGAGAATTAATTTTGTAAAATAGAAATCTTAATTTGTTTAACTTTGTTTGTGCCTTCGTATGTAACTTGTAAGGTGCACCAAATGTCAAATGCAGTGTTACATAACATAACTTGTGAGAATTCATTTTTATCTAATGAGCAAAATAAGTCATTCATAGCTTTGGCATTATTGGAAGCTGTTGTTTTTTATGCATCGGTCCATGTGTTCATAGCAGTAGTAGGTGCTTCATATTTATCTTGAGTGGATAACCAAATTTCTAGACCATTAGCTTCCATAAAAATTCTCATACATGTTGACCAATATGCATGGTTAGAGCCATTAAGAAGTGGGGGTCGTGCTGTTGATTGTCCTTCTTGAAAAATACTTGCCATATTAAAATGATTCAAAAACGTGTTACTATACTTTGATCAAACCTTGCTCTGATACCAATTGAAAGTTTATATAATGGATCGTGTAGTGTATATGCAAGTATGTGTGACTAACTATATGATGTAACTAATATAAAATTAATCTAGGTAAATATAGAATAAGCACACCTAGATTTTGTACTGGTTCGGACCTCCCATCCTACGTCCAGTCCCGAAGCTCTCCTTCGGAATTCGACTATCAAACACCCTCATTTCGCCCAGAGGAATAGGCTTGGTTACAATAGCTTGTCCTTGTCAACTATGTCATAGAACATGGATATTGACTTATTAAGTACAATTGCTTTTAGTATATATATATCTTGAGAATATTGATTGAGAAGATCTAAATATATAGAAGAGTGAAATACAAGTATATGATTGCGAGAGATCAAGAATATATCATAGTATATAATAAAAGAGCACAAGTAAGTAAAGTAAGGTCTTCTCTTTGATTCTTGATGTTAGTTATAGTGGTAGAAAGATTGCTTGAGTAGTTGCATCCGTTAACAAGTGTTTTATGGTCGTTTCTGATGGTGATGAAGAGTTGCAGCGAAGTGAAGCGAAGATGTCTTTTCAAGTGCTGCAGTTGTTATTTGAATTTCAAAATCCGAGTTTAGTTCCAGATGTCTGGTATATATTTCAAATGTCTGGCTCTATATATTTTTTGTATATAGTAGCCTTTCAGACGTCTGAGTGCAATAACCAAACGTCTGAACCTATCTATTTTGAATTCCAGAGGATTTCTTCAGACGTCTGCTGCTGTCTTCAAAAGTCTGAAACTTGTGCATGTTACTTATGTGCATCTATGTCATTGCTCCATTGATCCCATCGAATTGTCGTCTCTTGTAATGTTCTTCGAGCCTCGTTCTTGTCTCTTTAGTGATGTTAGTTTGGCAATTTACCTGTAAATATATATATATATATATATATATATATATATATATATATATGCATACTCGATTTCGATTGTATAGTTGTTGTCATCGAAGCCGTAGATTTGACTTCCTAACAATACGGATATTTATCATTTCAATCCGCAATTTAAATCTTTATGGGTATATATCATTTCAAACTGTAGTCCTAAAATTCAAAATCAATGAAAATCGCGTGGGTTTATCATTTCACCCATAACAATTTTTCCTTATTCTACAAAATCGTTTGGGTATGTATCATTTCAACCCATAGGGAATTCTAAATTAACAGGGAATTTGTAGAGTGAGAACAGATATGATAAAATATAATATATCAAAAATAGGCATATATCATCAGTGATAAATTAAATAAATATATACCGCAGGATATGGTGTCATATATCACCGGTGAACAATTTCAGTTAATGGCATAGCATATTTAATAATTAAATAACTTGCAATTTCAAATATAACAACATATTTCAATTGTTTTTTCAAATAAAATCAAATTTACTAACTATACGAATGTTAATCGTGAGTGATTGCTTACCTTTCGAGGCTAGAGAAATTTGATAACGAACTCAGCTGTGAACCCGAGCAACAAATTTCAAAGCAAAGCATGATGGATACGAATACGACGTACAAGGCAAAGCAAGGTTGGAATTTGAGAATCGATAAAACAATATATATATATATATATATATATATATATATATATATATATATATATATATATATATACACGCACATTTTTAAAATCACAAATCTACTCACATATTCAAAATAACCCTTTTATAAATAAATAAAATAATTCAAACACACACATAAATATCTCTTTCTTACTTAAATACAAGAATAGAGTCAATCTGACCAAACCTTGTAATGTTATTTATATATACTGATTTTTCGTAAAACAAAAGAAGCAACATGCTATATATCTACACGTGGGCCCAAATAAGCAAAAGTAGTTGATAGAATCTATATATATAACATACAGACCCATGTATACATAGATAATATGGACCGATATATATAAGCAACGTGTTATGTAGCTTATATAAATTTATATACATAAACTTATAGGTTATATAACTTTCATGAACTTGTATATATAATTCAACGGATCTAATATGACCTATATACATTTCTAAAGATCAAAATACCATTATATCTTTAAAACGATGCATAATATATTATAACTAAAATACTAACATAACACTAATATATATATATATATATATATATATATATATATATATATATCCAAAATTCATGAACTCATATATTTTTAAAATACATTAGTAAAATAGAAAAACTAGGCACACTATACTATATTATATAATATGAAAGCAGCATCTATTATATACTTAAAATAGTATTATATTCGTAAATAATATACAAAGCAGTATATATACGTTTATATATAAAATATATGGTAGAAGTATATATATTATATACGATAAAAAGCAAGGTGGAGAAGCTTGCGAGGTGGAAGACCGAACGTGGGTTGATGGTCGGTCGTGGTGAGGAGTGAGGGAGGGAGGCGGAGGTGAACTGGGTTGCAATATTCGGTTAATGTGATGGGCAAGCACAGGCGATAAGGACAGGGAGCGGTGGAATGGTGACAAGGTGGAGGCTTCGACCATCAGTTCGGTGGTAGTGGGGTGTACGGGTTAGGGAGGAGGACCAGGTGCTCGGTTTGGCTTTGCGTGCTGTTGTGTGGGGCGGGATCAGGTGGTTGGAAATCGTGAAGAAGTGGGCACCTAGGGCGGAGAAGGGGAGGAAAGGTATGGGCGGAGGTAGTTCTCGGCCTAGGTTTGTGTCACGATCCAAATTTCAGCGTTCGAAAATCGACACCCGTACTTCACTTGTACTCGAATGCCGTAGATCCAAGTGTCGAAATTTGAATCGTGCTGGAGCTTATAACACATTAAGTATAGCAACACAGCGGAAGAAAATGAATAATATCATATACAACTCCATTGATACAATATCCAAATATATAACAATGATCAATATCAGAGATACAATGAAATGCTACAGCAGAAACACTAATGAACTAGCAGCGGAAACAACTAGAACTTGAGACTCCAAAAGAAATACCAATATCAGCAGTCTCCATAGATAGCTCGAACCACCATCAAGTTGTTCCAAGCTAAGCAAGGTCGGTCGTCCTTACCAAAGACTTCAATATCCAAAGTCTCCATAGAATTCCAAAGAGAAAGCTGAAAGCTACTGAATCGATATCTATTACATGAAAAACCCAACTCTAGACTGCCCGTGTAGAAAATTGTGGGCAACCAGAGTTTAGGGATGGAACAATAAACTTTGGGTCAGTCATGGGACTGGTGTGAGAAAACAAAAACAGTTTATCTTTTAAAACAACCACAAAAGATTTTAAAAGTTGAAATTCGCAATGCTTTTTGGAAAATGAAACTACCATAAGGCCTCCCGTCACACACACCATGCAAACGAATAATTGGAGGAGATTTCTCCTTATGACAGTAAAAAATGTTTGATACGCGAAAACCATTTTGATATTATTATTAGTGCATAGTGGAAAACATTTCGAAAATATAATATTAATCTTAGCCAGCATACAACCATTATCGTATGCCTACTATAGCTACCATGTTCAATAGCAGGTTACCATCACATTCCATGGCAGGTTATACAATTAAAACCGTACAGGAAGCGTATTGTTTCTTTGGATTTTCCAACAAATGGTCAGGCCAAGGAACTTCCTATTGCCACATGGGAACGACTCTCAAGGGACGCCCCTAGAACCTACCCGAATCTCTGCCAACACAAGGCCGGTTTACTCCCTTCCTGGGAGTAAAACCTAAGATATGCCACCCCGGTCGTTTGCGACCTTTCTCCGAGGGCACTCAATCACAAAGCAACATCACACGGTAATAGATATACAATGTCCACATGAGTAAGTATCTGGGCTCCATACCATGATTCCACCCTTTTCCAGAAGGAATGGACATACCCTAGGGGTGCGACCCCTGAAACCTTGCCGCATCTTTCCTATTTCGACCATTACCGGGTTGTGAGGCTCGATGAAGTCTCGTCCATAAAGCTACACTTTTTCACAAAGTCATGCTTTGATCAACAAATGATCAGAAGCACTTCGTATGCCACATTACCAAATTGGGAATGTATAACTACTAACCATCAACTACATAACCTCTGAGCTCCTACGTCTCAGAGAAGGGTGTTAAGCTAAGAGAATAAATCTCCGCCGCCAAACAGAAATGTATTTAACGGAAACCAGCTTAACATCTCAAAGTGTAATGTCAGACACACATCCATACAAGTCTGTTCCGGGTTCGAACAGAACCGAAGGCACTTTCGAAGAAGCCTTTGCAAATCCGGATAATCCCTAATCACGTCCGGACTTCCCATCACATATGGACTCTCTATACCGGGGACCAGTCGGTGCAGAGACAATCGACGAGTTATCCTGTCGCTTTCGAAAATATCTGGTCTTCACCACTGGTCTTCAAATGTTATCCATAACGTCGTATGATTATTCGAAATGGGTTATATGACACAAAGATCCTCTCCCGGCTAAACCGAATAATGAGCGCAATATTTAGAAACTTATGGATAATGGGATTTCAGTTAAGTCACAACTTTAAAACTCAAAACTTTCCATTTAAATGGTTAAACAAATTACCATTTTAATTTTTTAAATAAAAAATATTCATTTCATAAAGTTCATTAATCTTTCACAAAGATTCATTTCCAATATTTAAACTAAAAATCTATCTTTGAGATCTTCTTATGTTTGAAAATAACGTTCACCAAAAAAATTCACAAAGATTCTTTCATAGCTTTTGAAACAATTCCATTTCAAACCCTTTATATAAAAGATATACTTATTTCAAAATAGGGTTCAACAATTTTTTCACAAGATAGCTTTCAAACCCATTTCCAAAGATTCATAGCTTTCAAAAACAATTTTCATTTCAGATTAAAAGATACACCTTTTAGATCAAAATAAGATTCAATTGCCTTTCACAAATATTTAATTATAGCTTCAAAACAATTCTATTTCAAACTTGAAATCTTTTCAGCATAAATTAGAAATCCTTTCATTATATGAAAGCTATTATTATTTGAGAACAAATAGTTTTCGTTTTCAGAAAATTTTGATTTTATTTATACAAGTTAAAGCCCTTTTGGGTTAAATTCAAATTCCCAAAAATATATTTATTTTTTATTTATTTTTTATTTTTTAAATGGTTTAAAACCCATATAAACACTTTTATAACTTGTATAACATTTTTAAAACATAATTTCCAAACATAGAATTCAATTTCAAAGTTTGAATTCAAATTCAAATTAAATTATTTAAATTCCCAAAACTCTATCAAGTTATTCAAAATAACCTTTTGTCTTTTTAAAACTCTTTTTCAAAAGCTTACATATTTAATTCAATTACATTTCCAAAACTATTTTGGATTCAAAATTCAATTTTAAAATCATTTCAAAAATCTGTGACTTAACCAATTTCCTCGTGCAATCCATATTTGTGTGTACAAGGTGTAGTCCAGGGGTTTTACACAATAGTGCAACATTAACAATCATCACGGATACACATAAAGAAATATAGACAAGCGGTATATTCCTATAATGCTTATCTTCATTTACAGATCATAGATAAATAATATAAATTCATCATAAATAAATTACATTCCTCACAGATAATTAAATTCACATTTCACAACTCAAACACAAATCAGAATATCATAGACCAGATAGGATAATCAGTTCAAGGCATCTCATTCAATGCAATTATTCGTAAGTAATCCAAGCAATCAATAATCGTTTATAAACAGGACTAATTAATTGTTTAATCCTTAATAATTCAATTAATTGAAATTAAACTAATTACTTATGAATTAATTACCCAAATTAATCATCCCTAATTATCCTTTAAGTTAATCATCCTTAATTAATTAATTATTCCTTAATTAATCTCATTAATTAAATTAACCTTTAAGTTAATTACATAATTAATTAACCCTTAATAATTACCTTAAGTAATTAGAAATTAATCCACCATTAGTTATTAATTAATTAATTAACCTTTAGTTACTTACTTTAATTAATTAACCTTAAATTATTAAGTAATTATCCTTTAATCACTTAATTTATCCTTTATTATTAATTAATTAACTTAATCAATTATACTTAAATTTTCTTAAGATAAAATTAAATTAACCTCAAATCATTAAAACCTTAATTACCTTAAGATAAAATTATCTTATTAATGCCTTAATTTTCGTGAAAATTTTATCTTAAAAATTAACTTCACTTAATTAAATCGTTAATTAAGTTTTAAAATGGAATAATCATTTAACTTGATAAACTAAAGTTAACCAATTTTATATTTTCCAAATCAAATGTTTCGAAACCTTTTTAAAACGATTTGAATTCTACTCCGGGTATAACCCGTGCCAAGGCTACTTTTTTCTCGGGCCAGATTCAAAAATACCCGAGCAACTTCTCTTCTATTTTTTTTCCATTCTTTATTTTTGATTTCTTAGTGGAAATTATTTTTACCAGTAATGTCACATTGTTATCATCATTTCTTCTTTAAAGATCAAGGTCTTAGATTGATTTGTTTAGAAGATAGGAATTTATTCATAATTTTGGGTCCTGTTATTTTCTTAAACAGAGAGGATATATGTATATACAGAAACTCATATATCCACAGGCATTTAATATTTTCAACATGTAATCATAGTCAATATTCATATAAACACATTCACACATCATTCATACTTCAACCCTTTATCTCATCAATCAAGATATAGCCATAATAAGGTTGAAAGAGTACGGTTTTCCCACCTGAGTGGTTTTACAGAAAAGAACAGAGACGGGATTGCAAAGCCTGGAAAGAAAATTTTAGGCCTGGAATTTGAAATTTGAAAACTGGAATTGATATTCTTTGTCCTTGAATTTGCTTACTTGATCTGGAAGTTGTATTTGAACTTGAACTTTGATAATCCAGGTTGTAGTTTGATTGCTGAGATGATCTGTTGAACTGGATCAGTTGCTTTTGAATTTGGAAAATTTTAGTTTACTTAATATTTGAACTTTGCTTTGATCAGGTTGTTCTCTTGCTTGAAAGTAGGTTTTGCTTCTGGTGATTTTCTGGTTTGATCTTTCCTTTCTGATTCACAAAATTTTGATTTCTTTGTTTTGATCTGGTAACTTTGATCTGGATTTTATTTTCAAATTTGTTTCACTGACTTTGTTTTGTTTCCAGATTTCTTTGTTATGAAATGTTATCAAAGAAAATAAGAATGAAAGAATCTTTTATTTAATTTTATTAATCCTTAATCCAATCAATAGCCACTTGTAAAATTTGCAGGATGATTTATTTACACTTGTTAATCTTTGCCTTACATTTGTTAACATGAAGGAAATTTGTGTTTAATCACTTAATTTAAATAAATTTAAAAATTGTGTTTAAGTCCTTACTTTAATTAACTTTGAAATTATGGTTTAACCCCTTGTTAATTTTCTTATTGCATGATTTACAAATGTTTTATATCTTTAATTATTTTCTTACAAATGTCATAAGCATGGATTTTTATGTTTTACCCCTAGTTTTATTAATTTGTTAATATGAAACAATTTGTGCTTGAACCCTTTTCTTTATCTTATTTATAAATCTTGTAATATGTTTGCTCATATTTATATTTTTAAACACCTTAAATCTTTATGTTAATAACATTTAAATATAACTTTATATTATATTTCCCAATTAAGTAAATACATCTTTCTTCATTAACATTTATATAACCTTTAAAAAAATTGATTTAAAAATTAAATTACACAAGTATGTATAGATTATATATATAAGTCTTTAGAATATAAATTTTGACTTTAAACAACTTTTGAAAATTATTTATATTTAATTTAAATCATACTTTTATTATTTTCTTTTATTTATGTATGTGTTATGTTCCAAATGTTTATATTTAAACTACCTTTATTTATACTTATATATCCTTAAAGAAAAATGTTTGAAACTAAATTACACTTTAATAAATAATCATACATATGTATTCTTAATTTTATAAAGCTTTTTTAAATCTAATTTATTTACTAAATCAATTTTTTTATTTCCAATGTATTTATTTAATTCCAAAATCAAATTCCAAATTATATTCCATTTATATAAATAAATAAACATACATCTTATTTAATTTAGGAAATACAAATACAATTTTTATAAAATACTTATCTTTGAATTTCAACCCAAAATTACAATATGTTATTCTTCAATTTCCAATCCAAATTAACTCTCAAAATCCACTATATGTATTTATTCCCAAATATCCAAATTAATTCTCAATTAATTCACAATTAAATCCAAAATTTCTATATAAATTACCAATTTAAACTTAGCTAAAATCCGGGGATGTTACAGTTTCCCCCTCCCCTTAAGAAAATTTCATCCTCGAAATTTGAAAGTAGGGAGACAACAAAAGAATACAGAGAGATAGAGAGATGAATTACCAGATCAAGCTGAATATCTATTATGCATTTGGCTAACCAAATCAGAATATCATTAATAGATGTAAGAACGAATCTATTTAACACTCCACGAAATACTCGGGTCATCCAGATCTAAGAAATATGCAGGGACATTGGTCAATTCAAAGAAATAACTAACCGTTCGTAGAATATATTTAGACCCAAAGAATAGATAATTGGATTTAATCTTCCACAATTCTCAAACACTAGATATAGATTCCAAACTCAAGTCGGAATACCCCAAAGTATATGACTTGTCCCTCCTCGGACTTTGATACTCACAAGAAATTACAATAGAATTTCAAATTTGGTTATAATCAAAATCGTTTTATCAATACAAATCTTCATATTCAACTTCATATTTAATTTACCAATTTATTTCAATTTAAATTTTCAAATTTATCAAAGTTAAAAACGAAAAGCTGATAGAAAACCAACGGAATGAATACGAAATAGAAACTTATCTATAAGGATTCGTAGGGCCACCATCACACCGAAGCTTCTTCCTCGAGCTGCCACGAAGACATCAAAAAAATTAGAAAGACGAATCAAAGGAGATTGATGAGAAAGTTGTTTCCACTGTTGCAGGGTATTGACCATTTGTAGTGGTACTCCCCTGTCCCCTATCTCGTCTTCTTCTTACACCCATACTTACTATCAGTGGATAGCAAGAGAATTTATTGAGCCATATAGACGGATATCTTAGGGATATACTCATTCTACGGTATACTTCACCCTATCTCTAATGAGCTACTTAATGTGTTATACTCTTGAGCTAAAGTTTCAACCTTCAGCTCTGATACCAAGATGTCATGGTCCAAATTTCAGCGTTCGAAAATCGACACCCGTACTTCACTTGTACTCGAATGCCGCAGATCCAAACGTCAAAATTTGACTCGTGCTGGAGCTTATAACACATTAAGTATAACAACACAACGGAAGAAAATGAATAGTATCATATACAACTCCAATTATACAATATCCAAATGTACAACAATAATCAATATCAGAGATACAATGAAATGCTATAGCGGAAACACCAATGAACTAGCAGCGGTAATAACTACAACTTAAAAATCCAAAAGAAACACCAATATCAGCAGTCTCCATAGATAGCTCGAACTACCATCAAGTTGTACCAAGCTAAGCAAGGTCAGTAGTCCTAACCAAAGACTTTAATATCCAAAGTCTCCATATAATTCCAAAGAGAAATCTGAAAGCTACTGAATCGATATCTATTATCTGAAAAACCCAACTCTAGACTGCCCGTATGGAAAATTGTGGGCACCCAGAGTTTAGGAATGGAACAATAAACTCTGGGTCAGTCATGGGACTGGTGTGAGCAAACAAAAATAGTTTTTCTTTTAAAACAACCACAAAAGATTTTAAAAGTTGAAATCCACAATACTTTTTGGAAAATGAAACTACCATAAGGCCTCCCGCCACACACACCATGCAAACGCAGAATTGGAGGAGATTTCTCCTTATGATAGTCAAAAATGTTTGATGCGCGAAAACCATTTGATATTATTATTAGTGCATAGTGGAAAACATTTTGAAAGTATAATATTAATCTTAGCCAGCATACAACTATTATTATATGCCTACTATAGCTACCATGTTCGATAGCAGGTTACCGCCACATTCCATGGCAAATTATACAACTGAAACCGTACAGGGCGCATATTTTTTCTTTGGATTTTCCAATAAATGGTCAAGCCAAGGAACTTCCTATTGCCACATGGGAACGCCTTTGGAGGGACGTCCCAAGAACCTACCCGGATCTCTGCCAATACAAGGCTAGTTTACTCCCTTCCTTGGAGTAAAACCTAAGATATGCCACTCCCAGTCGTTTGCGACCTTTATCCGAGGGCCCACAATCACAAAGCAACATCACACAGTAATAGATATATAGTGTCCACATGAGTAAGTATCTGGGCTCCATACCATGATACCATCCTTGTCCAGAAGGAATGGACATACCCTAGGGGTGCGAACCCTGAAACTTTGCCGCATCTTTCCTGTTTCGACCATTACCGAGTTGTGAGGCTTGATGAGGACTCGTCCACAAAGCTACACTTTTTCACAAAGTCATGCTTTGATCAACAAATGTCAGCGGCACTTCGTATGCCACATTACCAAATTGGGAATGTATTACTAGTAACCATCAACTATATAACCTCTGAGCTCATACATCTCAGAGAAAGGTGTTACGCTAAGAGAATAAATCTCCGCCACCAAACAGAAATGTATTTAATTGAAAACAGCTTTACGTCTCAAAGTGTAATGTCAGACACACATCCATACAAGTCTGTTCCGGGTTCGAACAGAACCAAGGAACTTCCGAAGAAGCCCTTGCAAATTCGAATAATCCCTAATCATGTCTGGACTTCCCATCATATATGGAGTCTCTATACCGGGGACCAGTCGGTGCAGAGACATTCGACGAGTTATCCTTTCGCTTTCGAAAATATTCGGTCTTCACCACCAGTCTTCAAATGATATCCATAACGTCGTATCATTATTCGGAATGGGTTATATGACATAAAGATCCTCTCCCGGCTAAACGAATAATGAGCGCAATATTTAAAAACATATGGATAATGGGATTTCAGTTAAGTCACAACTGTAAAACCCAAAACTTTCCATTTAAATGGTTAAACAAATTACCATTTTAATTTTTAAACAAAAAAGATTCACTTCATAAAGTTCACTAATCTTTTGCAAAGATTCATTTCCAATATTTAAACTAAAGATCTATCTTTGAGATCTTCTTATGTTTGAAAACAACTTTCACCAAAAAATTTCACAAAGATTTCTTAATAGCTTTTGAAACAATTCCATTTCAAACCCTTTATATAAAAGATACACTTATTTCAAAATAGGGTTCAACAATTTTTTCACAAGATTGCTTTCAAACCCATTTCCAAAGATTCATAGCTTTCAAAAACAATTTTCATTTCAAATTAAAAGATACACCTTTTAGATCAAAACAAGATTCAATTATATTTCACAAAGATTTAATTATAGCTTCCAAAACAATTCTATTTCAAACTTGAAATCTTTTCAACATAAATTAGAAATCCTTTCATTATATGATAGCTATTATTATTTGAGAACAAATAGTTTTCATTTTTGGAAAAATCTGATTTAATTTATACAAATTAAAGCCCTTTTAGGTTAAATTCAAATTCCCAAAAATATTATTTATTTATTTTTTAAATGATTTAAAACCCATATAAACACATTTATAACTTGTATAACATTTTTAAACCATAATTTCCAAACATAGAATTCAATTTCAAAGTTTGAATTCAAATTTAAATTAAATTATTTAAATTCCCAAAACTTTATCAAGTTATTCAAAATAACTTTTTGTCTTTTTAAAACTCTTTTTCAAAAGCTTACATATTTAATTCAATTACATTTCCAAAACTATTTTGAATTCAAAATTCAATTTTAAAATCATTTCAAAAATCTATGACTTAACCAATTTCCTCATGCAATCCATATTTGTGTGTATAAGGTGTAGTCCAGGGGTTTTACACAATAGTGCAACATTAACAATCATCATGGATAC
This sequence comes from Allium cepa, assembly GCA_030765085.1. Classification (NCBI taxonomy): domain Eukaryota; kingdom Viridiplantae; phylum Streptophyta; class Magnoliopsida; order Asparagales; family Amaryllidaceae; genus Allium; species Allium cepa. The sequence continues at coordinate 105,658,375 of CM060935.1, forward strand.
ACATAAAGAAATATAGATAAGCGGTATATTCCAATAACGCTTATCTTCATTTACAGATCACAGATAAATAATATAAATTCATCATAAATAAATTACATTCCTCACAGATAATTAAATTTACATTTCACAGCTCAAACACAAATCAGAATATCATAGATCAAATAGGATAATCAGTTCAAGGCATCTTATTCAATGCAATTATTCATAAGTAATCCAAGCATTCAATAATCGTTTATAAACAGGATTAATTAATTGTTTAATCCTTAATAATTCAATTAATTTAAATTAAACTAATTACTTATGAATTAATTACCCAAATTAATCATTTAATATTAATAAATAAATAAATTAATCATCCCTAATTATCCTTTAAGTTAATCATCCTTAATTAACTAACTATTCCTTAATTAATCTCATTAATTAAATTAACCTTTAAGTTAATTACATAATTAATTAACCCTTAATAATTACCTTAAGTAATTAGAAATTAATCCACCATTAGTTATTAAGTAATTAATTAACCTTTAATTACTTACTTTAATTAATTAACCTTAAATTATTAAGTAGTTATCCTTTATTCGCTTAATTTATCCTTTATTATTAATTGATTAATTTAATCAATTATACTTAAATTTTCTTAATTAACTTAATTAATCTCAAATCATTAAAACCTTAATTACCTTAAGATAAAACATTATCTTATTAATGCCTTAATTTTCATGAAAAAATTATCTTAAAAATTAACTTTACTTAATTAAATCGTTAATTAAGTTTTAAAATGGAATAATCATTTAACTTGTTAAATTAAATTAACCAATTTCATAATTTCCAAATGAAATGTTTCAAAACCTTTTTAAAACTATTTGAATTCTACTCCGGGTATAACCCGAGCCAAAGCTACATTTTTCCCAGGCCAGATTCAAAAATACCTGAGCAACTTCTCTTCTATTTTTTTCCTTTCTTTTTTTTTGATTTCGACATTTTAAAAACTGTTACTTGCCAATCTCATTCGAACACACTCGAGCCAAACATACCAGATCTCGAGCTCGAACCCGAGAAACCCACCTTCCTCCCCGATTACACTATTCTACCCAGTGCACAAACGTACACGCGTGTACGTGCATGCCATTCCGACCACCTCTGGACATTGCCACCATCACCCACACACAAACGACCACCTCGCCGCTAATCTCGTAAATCCAGAAAGCTCGAAAACCCATCAACACAAAATCGAGCAAGAGCAACTCCACTGAACAAACTAGTTCATCCAAGAATCGCCACGCATGGCCACCTCCGGTCATCAGACCCTTAGAAACTTCGACCAAACATTCGCCTTACTTCCATGATTCGATCCTCCCAGCGCGCACCCTTCCAGTTCAACCCCGATGATGTACGAACCCAAAATCCGACCTTTACAAAAACTAGGTTAAAATCCTAGATTGACTCAAATCTTCATCCATGATGAATTATAAAATCATGTAGCATTTTTATGATAATCTACGACCCTCCAGCAAGCTTCAATTACAATCCTGAGATAAATCATCAACCCGATCACCAGAATTTAACAAAAATAGGTTTTCTGTTCAGCTCGCAAATTCCCCCTTAAATCAAGACTAAAAATCTTGATACTATTTTTAAAAGTCATAGTTTTTTTTATTACAAAACAGATTATATAAATGAATCAATAAATTATTCAAGTCGAATTTGGTCATACTTTTGAATTTCACTGTTGTTTTTTCAGTTTTTAAAATAATTACCAAATATTCTTACTGGAAATTATTTTTACCACTAATGTCACATTGTTATCATTATTTCTTCTTTAAAGATCAAGGTCTAAGATTGATTTGTTTAGAAGATAGGAATTTATTCATAATTTTGTGTCCTGTTATTTTTTTTAAACAGAGAGGATATATGTATATACAGAAACTCATATATCCACCGGCATTTAATATTTTCAACATGTAATCACAGTCAATATTCATATAAACACATTCACACGACATTCATACTTCAACCATTTATCTCATCAATCAAGATATAGCCATACTAAGGTTGAAAGAGTAAGGTTTGCTCACCTGAGTGGTTTTGCAGAAAAGAACAGAGATAGGATTGCAAAGCCTCGAAAGAAAAATTTGGGCCTGGAATTTGAAATTTGAAAACCGGAATTGATATTTTTTATCCGTGAATTTTCTTGCTTGATCTGGAAGTTGTATTTGAACTTGAACTTTGATAATCCAGGTTGTGGTTTGATTTCTGAGATGATCTGTTGAACTGGATCAGTTGCTTTTGCATTTGGAAAACTTTAGTTTACTTAATATTTGAACTTTGCTTTGATCAGGTTGTTCGCTTGCTTGAAAACAGGTTTTGCTTTTGGCGATTTTCTGGTTTGACCTATCCTTTTTGATTCACAAAATTTTGATTTCTTCGTTTTGATCTGGTAACTTTGGTCTGGTTTTTATTTTCAAATTTGTTTTACAGACTTTGTTCAGTTTCCAGATTTTTTTTGTTATGAAATGTTATCAAAGAAAATAAGAATGAAAGAATCTTTTATTTAATTTTATTAATCCTTAATCCAATCAACTACCACTTGTAAAATTTGCATGATGATTTATTTACACTTGTTAATCTTTGTGATTACTTGCCTTACATTTGTTAACATGAAGGAAATTTTTGTTTAAACCCTTAATTTAAATAAATTTAAAAATTATGTTTAAGTCCTTACTTTAATTAACTTTGAAATTATGGTTTAAACCCTTGTTAATCTTCTTATTACATGATTTACAAATGTTTTATATCTTTAATTATTTTCTTACAAATGTCACAAGCATGGATTTTTATGTTTTACCCCTTGTTTTATTAATTTGTTAATATGAAACAATTTATGCTTGAACCCTTTTCTTTATTTTATTTATAAATCTTGTAATATGTTTTCTCGTATTTATATTTTTAAACACATTAAATCTTCATGTTAATAACATTTAAATATAACTTTATATTATATTTCCCATTTAAATAAATACATTTGTCTTCATTAACATTATATAACCTTTTAAAGAAATTGATTTAAAGATTAAATTACATAAGTATGTATAGATTATATATATAAGTTATTAGAATATAAATTTTGATTTTAAACAACTTTTGAAAATTATTTATTTTTAATTCAAATCATACTTTTATTATTTTCATGTATTTAGGTATGTGTTATGTTTCAAATGTTTATATTTAAACTACCTTTATTTATACATATATATCCTTAAAGAAAAATGTTTGAAACTAAATTACACTTCAATAAATAATCATACATATGTATTTCCTCATTTTATAAAGCTTTTTTAATCTAATTTATTTATTAAATCAATTTTTTTATTTCTAATGTATTTATTTAATTCCAAAATCAAATTCCAAATTATAATCCATTTATATAAATAAATAAACATACATCTTATTTAATTTAAAAATATAAATACAATTTTTATAAAATACTTATCTTTGAATTTCAACCCTAAATTACAATATATTATTCTTTAATTTCCAATCCAAATTAACTCTCAAAATCCACTATATGTATTTATTCCCAAATATCCAAATTAATTCTCAATTAATTCTCAATTAATTCACAATTAAATCCAAAATTTCTATATAAATAATCAATTTAAACTTGGCTAAAATCCGGGGATGTTACAGTTTCCGTGCGTGGAAGGTGAAAGTGAGGTGGTGGTGGAAGTGGCATTTTGGTCGGCTATAGTAGGGAGGAGGGGTTGTGAAGGTGGATGACACGGCGCGTTGGAGGGTTTTGTGGGTGGTTGCTGTTATGGTTACACGGTGGGGGTGCTATGGTGGATCTTCGGTAGAGGCCGCTTGGTGGAGGCAGAGCGGATGTTGAGGGTGGTCGAGCATGAAGAGGCAATGTCGGCCAGTTTGCAACATGAAGTAGATGAAAAGGGTTATCACAGATCTAACATTTTCAACTTGGATTACTATATATATATATATATATATTTCTTAAACTTTGCAAACGAACTTATATTTATACTACTAATAATTTCATGAAGCTAGAAGAGGAACTGCAAATTGTTAGAAATTAGATATATAATATATTTTCTCAAAGATTGAACATGAAGGAGAAAGGAGAGGAGAACCAGTCATATGAATTAAAAAAAAGAATAATGATAGCCAAAATATGTGAAGCTTGTACAATATATATGTGTGTGTGTGTGTATATATGAAGTAATAGAGACGAAAAAAACAAGAAATGAAGGACGAATTCACGTGTATAATGAACAGTGGAAAAACTCAAAAGTCAGTACGTGAATTCCAAGGAATAATTAAATCCATTGACTATTGGTTTCTCAACGGATGGATAATTGAAAGGTCATGCATTGATTTATGGAAATATTAATTTTGATGACTATTGATTTTTACTATAGGCAACGAATGGACACAAGGAGTTAAAAGTTTCGAAATGGGTATCGATACAAGTAACCGTTTTATGGATTTTCGCCATGTATCAGACATCGAAACACATAAATAAATATATTACGGAGATCAGTGTGATGAGATGAACATAACGGTACACTGATACGAGCGATACAGTCATCCTATCAAAATGGATATTCGCTGCCAAACTGCTGTTAATTTGACAAAAATAAGATAAATAAAGGTAGAGCAATTCCCTTCTGACAATGTGAATTTTGACGTCTCATTCAAAAAATGATTTACAAATTTATTATATAAAAATATTCAGATTTCAATAATATTCTATTTTCATCAATATAATTGAATTTGAGTAGAAAATTACACAACAGAATTTACAGTCATACTTTCCAATAAAATTTTACCAGTTTCTATGTTAAAATAGACTTATACAAAATATCAAATTTTAATTATCAAATTTTATTATATTAAATTTCATAAAAATTCAATTAATTATAAATTAAAATTTACGGGTCGTTACATTTTTGATATTGGCAGAGAATATCCAATCCCCGTCTCTTTGACCACCAATCGCTTATTACACACCAGATGGTTCTTTTAAATTTCCAAAACCATTGCATAATTGATATCAAAATATCATATTCAATTCAAACATATCACTTTCGAAATTATATTCACTTTTGAAATCATATCATCTCTCGAAATCATATTTCCTTTCAAAAATCATATTTTCAAAAATAGTTTAAAACCCTCATTTCAAAACTTCATATTCAAATCAAATATGTAATTTAAATCCCAACATAGGTTATAATATCATTTAACCTATTCACTTTAAAATCGAGGATTTAAAATATAAACACATCTACTTCATTTAGTTTGAAATTTAGAAAGATAGTTTAGATAGTTATAAATAGTTAAAATACTCTAAAATAGTTTAATTAAAGATTAAAGATACTTTTAAATTGATTTGAGATAGCTAAATAGATTAAATAAAATTAAAATAGATTAAATAGCTTTAAAAATAGATTAATTAGATTTAAAATAAGTTAAAATGGGTTAATTAGTTTTAAAATAAATTAAATAGTTTAATATAGGTTAAAATGATTTAATATTGTTAATATAGGTTAAAATAGTTTAATAATTTGAAAATCTTAATAATTAGAATCTTTAAAATACTACATTTTTAAAACAGTTTATATTAAAATATGAGTTTGAAATTAATATCAATTTAACTATTTATTTTATTTCAACATATTCAGACCATTTCAATTCCAAATCAATAAAACCCAATCTCGGATCTTCAATCCAAATTCTAAATAAGCTATTAAATTCTATATCGATTCCATTTCATGAAATATTAATTTAAATTATTCCAATTTCAATACATTTCAAAGTTATATTTTAAACAAATTCAATAACTCAATTCCGATAAAATTTCATTTATACTTAAATATTCAACTTTAAACTTTCAATTTAATTTCTTAAAGCAAGTCCTTTAAACCAATTCGCATTTCAATATAAAACTTGATTTTTCAATAATAATTCAATTTATATAAATCAAATTTTATTTCATATCATTTAATTAAATTCGTAAATTTAGGACTAAAAATCATTTAATTTAACCAATCCAGTGATTGTATATCTCTACCCTATGATAAAATGATATGGATATTTATCATTTCAATCCGCAATTTAAATTTTTACGGTTATATATCATTTCAAAACGAAATCCCGAACTAAATTAAATCCATAAAATCGCTCGAGTCTATCATTTAACCCATAACGATTTTTCCCTAATCTATAGATCATTCGGGTATGTATCATTTCAACTCATAGGGAACTTGCAGTTATAACAATATTAAATACAACATTCAGTCATCCCATATATCAACATCAAATTTTGATCACAATCATCATCCAAATCAACCAATAAAGATCAATAGATAACTGATAATCAATATAGGTATTAAATTGATGATTAAAATTTAATATTAAATTAAATGATGATTAAATGCAATAAAAGTCAAATTTAACCACAATGACAATTTAAATATACCAAACATCAAATAATAAATTTCAAATCACATCATAAATTTAATTTAACTAACATAATAAATTTAGAAGTTGTTGTAGGTAAAAACACCAACCTTCAATTTCAAATTGAATAAAAATTCAGTTTAGGGCCCGAATTCAAACAGTCTTAGAATACGTTCAAACCAGTGCCAAAATGTCAAGAATTTCAATACGATTCCCCAAAAAACAAACCGCGCATGAGTTGGACCTTGTTTGTAAAAGTTACAACGATTAGAACATTATAAATTTAATATAAATTAAAATATAAAAAAAACACGTCATCTATTCTTACACGTCAGCAGAACACGCACCTAATCTCTTGTAACGCCAACTTCCAAAAATCCTAACGAGCCTCCACTACTTAGCAAACTTTTGCGCCAGCCACGGCCATCATAACGCCGATCCACGCACGCCACTGGCCTCTCCTCACCACCCTGCCCCATCCACCGGAGCGCGGGCCATTGATTCCTGCCGATTCCTGGCGAATCACGAGGTCTGTAGCACGAATGAATGGCGGATCTTGGGCCTGCATGACCCTACCTTCCCAACGCCACCACCTGATCATCCTATGGTCCAGATCCGCCGTTGGATCGTGAAAAACTCAGTATGAACGGCTGATGTTCGACCATGATTTCTGGAAAAACGGTGAACCCGACTGAAAAACGAATCGCACCAGTGGATTACGCTCATTGAGAGATTCGAAACGGTATATAATTTGATATGGTTTGGAGGAGTTTTTTTTGAAATGAATTTGAAATTAATTGAGGGTTTTGAAGTTTGAATCTGCTTCTGCCATTGAGGAGGAGAAGTAGACGGCTGAATTGTACGTACAAACAAATAAAATAAGAAGTAGTTAGAGTTTATAACGGGCTATATATAGGCAGATCAGAAATAAAAATGAATGGACAAGATTGATTCAAAAGTTGAGCGATAAATGATCCGAAAAGCCCGTTCCGTAACCGAAACGAAAATAGGTCATCCCATATATCAAAATAGATGTTTTCAATAATTTTAAACTCAATGGAACAGGTTTCAAGTCCAAATTCCAACATATGAAGAAGTTGGCTTAAAATTAGCTTATTTCAAATTGATTTCGATTAAATTAATTTCTACGCGTTTTGAGTCCGTACGATCAAAAGAAAAGTCCGATCGCAATGAAACTTGAAATCTTACAATAATTCACTGTTATGGATATGATGAAACTAGTTCGTCGAAATCCAAGACAGATGCCAAAATGGCTATATTTCTAGTTAATAAATTAATTAATATTAAATTAATTAAATCACCTTTTCAATTCAAATTTAATTATTTACAATTTCTATCACCTTAAATTACTTAATAATTTATAATCCTTTAAAACAAATTTCTATATCAATTTATTGTTGAATATTTCACAATTTACAATGTTTAATTTCAATTTGAATAAATACAGTAATTATAAATTAAAATTTCCAATCAATACATTTATTTGATTCTAAATCCTGTTATTCAATCAATTATCATCATATGGGTATAATTAACATTGGTTTATATCTTAGTACATTAATATTTTCCCATTTCACCTTAATTTCTATTAACGTTACATCAAAATTTTATTTAATTGCAATTGATTTCCAATTTAATTTAATAGATTAAATAAATAGGCAACACATAATAATTATTACCATTAACTTTTAATTAAACCTATAAGTTTATTATTTACAAACAAATGTTACAATTGCTTACATAACACTGATTTTATTCAATTATCATTAATTATATACTATTTCATTAACTTATACAACATTTACATGTATTTACTTATATTCAAATTATAACCAAGTTTGGCATTTGAGTCATTTCAATTTGATTGGAATTTCATTCAAATTGTTAATAATTAACTTAGATAAATATTGTTACAATTCATTCTAGTTATTATTATCATAAATAAATCACAAATTTTATTTCTTCCAATATTAAGTCACCAAACTTATTAAATTAACTAATTTTTAATTATTGAAAATTACAGGTCGTTACACTATAATTAAATAACTTGCATTTCGATTATAGTGATTTATTGGATAGTTAAAATGTTAAAATTAATATTGAAAATTGTTTAAATAATTGAATTTTGAATTAATGTGAATGAGAATGATATCGAAAATTGATTTAAATTTTATTAAGAACGAAATTTGTGAGCTTTTAAAACTGAGTTATACGTGATTAAATTGATTTTGGGATATTTTATATTTTATTAACGGGTAAAATTAGTCTTTTTGTGCACTAACTCGGATTTCAATGAAACCAATTTCATCGAATTTGCAATAGTGAATTATTATAGGATTTCAAGTTTCATAGCGGTCGGGCCTATCATTTGGCCATGAAAGCTTGAATCACATAGAAATTAATTAGAGGATTTTAATTAAAATAATCTGATTTGAAAAGCTATCTTCTGCATACGATCGAATTAGGCCTCGAAACCAGTTCCATTGCGTTTATAATGGGGGTATAACATATAAAACGTCATGCGGCACGCTTTGATTGGAGTTCAGGAAAGTCGTACGTGAACAGTGTTTTGAAAATTTATAACGTCGCTTTATTTTCTAATTTGCAATAAATACCCTAGATATGCTTCAGCCGCTCCTTTTCATTTTAATGGCCGAAAATTTGCGAACTTCCTCCCTCGATATCTTCCAATCCGTTCGACAAAATCACTCAACTACAAAAGCAAAATTGTAGAGCCGGATGATCTCTACATATCTAACGGTTGGATCGTGACAGGGGTGTTTGAATTTACCTAAATTAGGGATTGAAGGTGGAGTAGTTTTCACGTTGGTATGGACAAAAGGCGTCGGTTGGGGTGTCGATTCTTCTGGCGTTGGTAAAGGACACTGAGGCGGTCATGGTAGTGGGGCTGGATTGTGGTCCGGTCGAGCGTGGTTGCATATGCGTTGATGTACGTGGGCTTGATGTTGGGTCTGCTGATGATATCGCGTGAGCGAAGATGATTAGGGTCCTGTTTAAAATTTGGTTGCTAAGTATGTTTAATAATATCGTATATTAATATATTGCATAACTATTCCATACGAGGCCCGGTTCGAGCGAAATGAGTTGCATTGGATTCGTGCCGACAAAGGCTACAACATGGAATTGGATTTATATTTATTTGACGCTAAAAAATTTTCAGTCTCAAATAAAGGTGAGTGTTTTAGACACTCATGAATGACTAAAAAATTTCATGTTAGTTGAATTAAAATCATGAAGTGATAATTTTATTGATTGTTGTTTGGTAATTTAACTGGCATGGAAATTGACATAGAAATTTATATATTAGAAATTTTGAATTAACAGTTAAATTGAATTGGACTTAAATTGCTAGTTAAACTCCAGATTTTTGACAACTAGTTAATTATTGTGATATTTTGACTGTTGGATGTTGATTGTGATGGATGCCTATTGGTTGATGTATTAGATGATATGGATGTTTATTTATTTTCATATATTCCTGTTTTCACCATGTATATTATTGACATCATATAAACTGTTATCTGAATTATTTAGATTAAATTAAGAAACAGGTCGAAATGATATATGCCTATGGCATTAAGATTTAGATTGAAATGATATATATCCATCCTTGAAATTAAATCAAAATAACTGATCACTTGGCCATAGGATTTAAAATTATATACAGATATCGGATTGGTCAAATTAAATTATTTTAAATTTTTTGGTCTGAAACTGTTTAAGTGATTTTGATTTAAAGAAATAAAAATAGAATTTATGGAATTGAATTATTTTCGAACTTGATTCTGGAATTTGAAATTGAAATTTTGTTAACAGGAATTGTTCAAATCTAAAGTTAAAATATGATTTGAATCATGGAAATTGATCTGTTTTAAAACTTTGAACTTTTATTTGAACTTTGAAATAAATACTAATGAAATTAATTTAAATAAATATTTCGAATTTGAGCTCGGAATTGAATTATTTTGAAGATTTGAATCTAAATTCGAACATTGAATGTTAATTAGATTAAATCATTTAAATCGAAATTCTGATATTGAACTCGAACTTTATTTAATCTGAAATTGTTTAAAATAAGAACTGAAATGGAATTTAGACCATTAAATCGAATTTTTAAATCAAGTTTAAAATTGAAAATGAAAATCGAAATTGAAATTAATTTGAATTGAATTGAGATTGAAGATGATTTGTATTGCAAGATTTGAAAATTGAACTGATTTCATTAAATTTGGGCGTCAGCCAGATTTATTGGAAACAGAAAGAAGCAAATTGATTTGAAATTATTTTCAAAATAAATTATTTTAATATAAACTATTTAAAATTTGTCTTTTTAAATTTTCAATTTATTTTGATTTTCCAAACTATTCTATGATATAAATCATGTTCTTACTCAAACTAGAACCATTTTAACTTTCTAAACTATTTTCTATAAACTCAAACTATTTAAGTGGGAGCTGTTTATATTTAAATCACGGATATAAATGCGAGTTGGATTAAAATGAAGTTATAACATAAGTTGAATTACAAAATGATTTCGGGAAGCTTAAATAAGATGATTTTGAAATGAAATTGATTTCAAAGTAAATGAAATGATTTTGAAATGAGATTGATTTCGAAGTGGATATAATGATATTTTAAAGTAAATATGATATTTGAGGCGAATGTGATATTTTGATATCAAGTGAATTGTTTTCGAAATGTAAAAGAACTACCGGTGTGTAAAACGACATTTGGTTGTTAAAGAGATTGGGGCCTCATATTGGCATACTCTCTTCAATATTGGAATCACTTTAACAACTGTGTACATAGAGGAGACTTCAGAACGAAGTGGTTGGATTTGGTGTATGTTTACTGGATTTGAAAAAAGAGAGCGATGATGGATAGACCTCGGCAATTGTGCTAATTTGAAATGAATAAAACAGGATGGCTTTATCTAGGCCAAGTGGGCTAACTACCTCTAGCTGTCACCATTCTTCAATTTTCTTATGGACTCGGTCCATATTATAACTTTGTATTTGATTTCGATTGGTGCACCTTGATTGGGGTAACCTCCATTTGACTTGATATGGGATAGGTGGACGCGGTGGGGCTTTGTTGTGACAATGCATTACCACTAGCCTTGCGACTCGAACTGGTACTATCTACCTTAGGCATTGCCTCACGTTCCTTGTCATACTTTTAACCTTATACGAAACCACTATGGGTTTGGTTTAGTGTTGGTTTATCATGGCACATCCTTATCTATCGACGTCCTACTGGTTGTGTTATACGCAAACTATCTGATAATGCTTAAAACGTGTTAAGGGAGATTAATGTAAAGCCTTAACGCTAGGAAAAATATTTATTTTGTTAACTAGACATTACAGATATAACGTATTCTACTATATATAGATTTTTGATGGATCCTTATGAGATGGAAAATCCCATAACATCTCTTAAGTTATCACACGCATGTTATACACTGGATAAGAGATATGAAATCCTGTAAACTTCTCTGATGCTGTTACACTCACGTTATAAGTAATATTGATTTGACTCACGCAAGGATATTTTAGTCCTGACTCAATTGTTTTTTCTTTTCATTGCGCTCGGGTTAGCCTTGAGTTTTCAGTGTATTGAAGATTATTTATTCTGTAGGATGAAGGCGAAGATTTGGTATATTATTACTAGTATTATTCGCTGCATCTGTTTCCTGCTGCATTGTTTTATTTGTCCCAGTTGTATATATAACTCTGATAAATGTTGTATAAATTGTAATCAAATGTATAGTATAAACAGCTTCATGAATTGTTTATTTGGTTATTATATTTTGTCATTCCACTGCAAGATTCTATATTTGTTTTCTTCTTTTCTTATTTTTCTTTGTTACCCCATTGATTATCTATGTTCTGGATTGTTTGAGTTGGACAAGTGTGGATTATTGTTGATTTAAACCTTCCAAAATGCGAGTCATCACGGTTGAGCTTTGGTTTAGCGATAACCTTAGCGTTGTGGGGTTTGACTCATTAGAGATAGGGTAGTAATACCCTAGAATGAATTTGTTTGAGTGTATCTATATGAGAGCTCATACTTTTTAGTCATATAAAAAAATTGTATTGTGTTTGCTTATCCATTGAGTTGTTTATGAATTCTGATCGATGAGTGGGACGCCGTGTTATCGATAGAAGTTTCTAAACACTTAAACAAGATAGGTCGACGTAATTTTGTTTTAAATGAGGTTAAATGAAATACTTTTACCTAAATTATGTTATATAATATATAATAACTTTCGTAAACCTATTGATTATTAATGAATGTTGTTTGTTGAGAGACGACGTTGATATTTAATTATTATCGATTATTGGTTGAATTAAACTAAAACGAATACTTTCTGAACTCTATTTTATGAAGTGTTTTATAATTAAATTGTATTAAAATCTAATTACAATAAGAATTGTTTGCAATAATAAACATGTAAATTAGAGAAATGTTTTCATAATAAGGTAATGGAATTATATAAGTATATTTACAGTGTAGCTTAAATAGAAAGATTTAAAGCTGAGAATTTTAAAATTTAAATTCCGTTGCTTTCAAAAAAATTTCAAATCCTTGAAAATTGATAATAGTATTATTTTAAAGTATTTTGACTAAATAAATTTTTAAAAGATTTTTGAAAGAAATAAAAGTATTGAACTTGCTTTAGTCACTGGAAAATAATTATGGGGATGATTGCAGCATCGCCAATATTCATTTTCGAGTTTCTGTGTGAGTATTGCTACCAAAAGAAATTTATTTCCGGTTAAAAAGGTTTTAGTTGCGAAAAAATATTCCAAGTATGATTTAGTAAATGTATAAAAATAAGTTTGAACTTATAAATTCAAAATAGTATAGATAAGAAGTAAGTTTATAACTTATGAATTTGAATAAGGGAAGTAAGATCAAATTTTTAAAAACGGTTGATCATTTTGGTTAAGCAAACAAAAGAAAATTTGAATTTGAGATATAAAATAAAAGAATTAACCTAATAAAGGTTAAATAATTCGAGTAAGAAAAATGAATTAAATAAAATGAAGTTTAACTCAAGAAAGCCTAAATGAAAGTGAATTGTATTTGAAAAGAATTAGATAAAATAATGAAATGAAATTTAAGTGAATAGGTTTGTGTAACTTATAGATTTGAGAGATATTAAGCTAAAAACAAAATTTAAATTTGTTAAATGTGAATGGTAAGAGATTTTTTTTAAACTTAAATGAAGTTAAATAAACTAAGTAATGGATTAAATGAAATTAAAGTTTAACTTAATAAAGATTAAATGAATTGAATTGGATTTGAATGAAACTAGATGAATTAGTAAAGTAAGTTAATTCCACTTAAGCTATAAAATGAATTAATAAAATGAATACAAACTTGAATTGTAAAATGAAATGCAATTTGAGTTGTGAAAGGAATTGAATGTGAATAAATGAGTGTAAGTAAAATCAGTATGAGTAATTGAATTTGATTTAAATTGGATATAAATAAATTGAATGCAAATGGAATGAGTTTTAATAAATCGAATATTAACTAACCGAATATGAAATAAATTACTGAAAAAAATTATAAAATGGAAGTTAATTTAAGAAAGTTGAATTAAAGTGATTGTGATAAAAAGAAAAATTTATTAATATGAATTTGAGTTATAAAATAAAATTTACTTAGGTAAAGTTAATGGTATGAATTAATAAAATGAACTAGTGAAGTGAATGAATGAATTAATATGAACTTAGGTTATGAAGTAATAATAAACATAAGCTGCGTTTTATAAAATGTTTATAATAAACTTAAATGGTTTATGAAAGGGTTTATAAATGATATGAGTATTGAAGAGAATATACTAAATGATAATGAAATAAATTTTAGCTTATATAAGGTCAAATGAAATGATTTATAAAATGGCCTAGAAATGAATTTATATGAAATGTGTTAAATAAAAAAAATGAAATAATTGATATTTGAATAAATTGAATGTAAATGAATATTAATTGTTGGATGGTTTCTTTAATTATAAATCATTATTATAACTGTTTTGATTACATATGATTGTTGTGTTGTGTGTTAGTGCTTATGCTATAATTTGGATTCAGAATTCATGTTATATAGTCTATTAAACTTATACATACTTTCTATATCCTTTTATATGCAACTAACTAAATTGAGTTGAGATAGGTACATATGAAGTCGATTGGACATATACGCGATTTGATTTGCTTTTGCTTGCTTAATATGAGTGAACTCGCACGTATAAATAATAATAAGATATATATCTCGGATTACATGCCGTACTTTTATGTATTTCCCTACGGGATGCCTCATCGTTGAGATGAGATGTATATTTGGTATATTTATGATATATATTCGTATTGTAAATTTTTTTACGATCGAGCCATGCAAAGGAGATGCTACCAAAATTTTCCATAAATCCGGATTTTAGAAAAAAAATTATGGTCCTAAAAGAAAATTGTAACTTGTTTTTATAAATAATTTGTAATTTTTGTGAAGCCAATATCATAATGGCATAGTGCAAGCATGGTAAAGGTTTTCAAATAAGATTTTGGTGTTTTAGAAGTTGATTATTGTTTGTGTCAAAATTGGGCACAACACTCGTCGGAAGTTTTTGAAGAGATAATAAATGAAGAAAGTAAATTAAAACGTGGATTATCTAACAAAAACTCCAAATAGCAGGAAGTAAATTGCACAAGAGACAACGATTTAGAGTGGTTCGGCGTTTTGCCTACGTCCACTATGAAGTTTTGTTACTTTATTGCTTGATATTCGGAGAATACAACTTTTTGATGTCAAAGTACAGCAAGTAGCAAGCCAAAATTAAAAATCAAAGGCAGTGGTGGTGCTCTGAAGCAATTCTGGCAGCGTCTAGTCGTGCTTTATCTTCACAATTCTCCGATCCCCTTTCTGAATGACCAGGGGCTCTATTTATAGGTGCTGGAGGCTGATATTTCTCCTAAAATTCGGGAAGACCACTTCTGGCACGTGTGGGGGGCCCACATAGCCGAATTCTGGAGATCCGGGCCCACTTTTGAATCGATTCGACCCTTGGTTCGAATCGATCAAAAAAGTGTCCAATCGTGATGAAACTTGGCATGGACATTCTTCTATGCATGTGCAAGCTTCTGTGAAAATTTCATAGCATTTGGACTTGTAGATCTCAAGTTATGATCGATTCAAGATTGCATTTTTAGTTGATATGCGTGCTTCGAATCCATGTTCTTCGAATCAATAGGGTCGAGTTCTTGGTTTCAGCTGCTACAACTTGATGGATTCGATGTGTTGGATTCGAGGGTTATCTTCTTTCGAATCGATGATGTTGGCACTTGTTCGGATTAATCGTTGTTAGCTACTGCAGATCGATTCGAAGTTGCTTCAGTATGTTGGATTTGAAGAACTCTCGCTGGATGGATTCGAGGACAGGAGCACTCGGATGGATTCGAAGACAGGAACACTCTGATGGATTCGAAACAAGGCGTGCCCTCGATGGATTCGAACCTACATTCTTTGGATGGAGTCGAACTGAGACATACATAGATGGATTCGAACGTAGATATGTGAGATGGGTTCGAGGCAAGGGCTCGCTCCTGGGTTCGAAGCTATGCGTGCCTTGATGGATTCGAACTCTGATCGATTCGAGCCTGGGTATCTCGTATGGATTCGAAATAAGGCCTACCCTCCTTATTTTCTTTTTGCGACATCTTAAGTATACGAACTCGGATTTCCCCGAAATTTGGAACGTTGGTTTCTACAGCTTTGCTTGACGTGTCTTATCAATTGTAGCCTGATCCGGACTCGGATAAAATTCGTCGATATTTGTAGTTGCCCAACAGTCATTCAAAGCTAAAGATGTATGATCCTGTTTCTTTCTAGTTAGTTCCTTGGTATCTCGGCCTTGCCAAAAGGCGGGATAACATTTGCCCCCCAAAGTACGTCATGTGTAAACATGACATGCTTTGAAAAGCTAAAATCTAACGCTGGACAATTTGGACATGCTCTGCTGAAAGCTGTATTCTTTATTGCTGTTATCAACTGTCGTATGATTGTGATCGGTTGTTCGTCGTTGAGACCATGACAAGATGGATATCCGATCCTTGTGAATGATAAAGATCAAATATTAGTCAAACATATGCGTATACGTGTATCACCTTGACTTTGGTTAACTTTGCGTGATTGCAAGTTGTTGCCAGTTTGGTTTGTTATTGAATTCTGCATCGGCCCTCTCCTGAGCCGATTTGGGATTAGGGTTAACGTATTGTTGTTATAGCCATCTATGATCATCCTTTTGTATCGATCTTCTCCTGAATCGGTGTAAAAGGTAGACCAGTTAATTTTTCATATCAAAGTGTTGTATTCATTCTCATCGATGGTGCTAAATGGATTCGAAGCATGCTTGTTCGAACCGATAGGGTTTCGAATCGATGGACTTGCTGGTTATGGAATAGGTTGTTCGAATCGATATGATTTTTCAGCTCAGTCCTCATTCAAGTGCTTCGAATCGATGCTATCTTGATGGATTCGAAGTCATGTATTTTCGAATCGATGGTCTTACCTTTGCTCAGTGTTTCATCGAATCGATGGTGCCTCGCATCGATTAAATTGGGATTCATTCGATTGTTTAAAAGATTGGAAGGTAATGGATTCGAAGTGGAGTATGGATTCGAAATCACGACTTTACTCTGTGATGGATTCGAGTGCAATGGGTTATTGATCGTTTGTTCGAATCGATGGGGTTTGGCTAGTGACCGGCGGTAGGAAGTAAACACAACCGGGAGTCGAAGAGCCACGCGTTTTCTGTGGAACCCATATAAATATCCAAGGCCGTCTCATTTTTAACTTCTTACTTTTCACTTTTCATTGTAGTTATATCTCCGAATCGATCCTCCAACGCCAGATACAACTGCGTTCTGCACGAATCGATCCAATTTTTCCAAGTTTTTACGTGTAATCGAATCCAATCAGGTAAGTCAAGGGATTGATCTGAGTATAGAATGATGAAAACTGAAAATTTGACATCGATTTCAATCTTTTCTTTCGAAAACCATGAGTGATAGTGAGATTTGAAAGGGGTTGACTCGATGGATCTGGGGATCGAAACCATTCAAGTCGTATTGATTCTGAGTGTTATCAGGGAGAAGTGTAGGCAATGTTGGATGTCATCTTCCTTCCTTGCTTCGCATCGATTAGGGCATAAGTAGTTCGAATCGATCAAGATTGCAAGATTTCGAACCGATGGATTCGAAGGACCGTGCCGATCAATTCGAGGTGATAATACCCTGATCGATTCGAAGGTGCTCAGTGTGGATCGATTCGAGGTTATGCATAGCTCATGGATTCGAAGTACTTCTCCACCCTAAACCTGCATCGAGTCGACCTTCTTGGATTCGAGGTGCATGGATTCGAACGTCTTCGATTCGACTCATATCGATTCGAGTCGATCGATTCGAACGTTCGAACATCTGAAACTTCTGATTCTACGATTGGCTCCAACTTCTGAGCTATGACCAATTTCAAGTTTGAACTTTTTGCCGAGCTCAATGAACTTTAGCATACTTGACCCCGACGAGCTTCGGCCTTGCATAATCGAATTTAACTTGACCTCTCCGTTGAAGCTCGTTGATGGCACCATGACTTAAACAAAATATAACGAATTTATTACTTGAATTGGCCAATAGCTTCTGGGTGGCATGAAAGTGACGGTCAGCGATGACGGTCGTTTTCATTCTCAAATTCCAAAGTTCCGTCGTTCGGACACCTCGTTTCATCTTGTAAAATCTGCTTAAATTTTTTGCCTAGCACTTGCATTGCACAACATACTCATACACTTTGCACCACGGGAATGCATGGGATTTTTACGTTTTTAACGCCGCTTTCTGGTGAGTTAGTTAATTATGGAGTCTTCGAGTTCTCACCAACAAGAAGCACAAAGCTCGCCTCTTCCAGCGCTTGAGATTTCGGACATCCCTCCTGAAGTCGTAGATCCGGCCCCGGATGAATTGCCGGAGGCCATATTTATCGAAAATCCGGTTGATTCTGTTCAATCCAATATCTCAAAGTCCCTGTTGCGCCGGATATGTTCGAAGCATAACATATCTCTTGACGATGTTTTATTACCCAGTGCTAGTGATAGACCTCACAATCCTCCTGAAGGATATACTGCCTTCTACCGTCATGCCTGTGCGGCTGGATCTCTTCCTCCTTTTAACCAATATATCAGAGAGATGTTGTCGTATTTAGGAATCGCTCCTTCACAGCTTCATCCCAACGGGCATGCACTATTAAACAGCGTCTTCGTCATATTTATGGATTGCCTTTTTCCCCCGCCAAGACCTAACGAGATCAGGCACCTTTTTAACTTTAAGAGTAGGGGTGATAGCCCGTCTTTTACTTTTCTGGAGGCGGTTAGGAACTGTCAGGTCGTGAATGGGGCCTGGACTAGGCTTAGTTATTTCAAGAACGAGTGGTTTTTCGTTCGATGCCCCTCAGGGTTTGCCAGGAGATGGTTATCCAGACGTAAGTATCATAATTCGTTCTTGAATGGTCATTTTTTGATATTTTATACCAACACCCTGCTATTCTTGCAGCTATCATTTCGAGACCTACTGGTGGGCATTATAGAGGCGTCGTCCAAAACTTGCAAAGGGTTCCTCATGACTTAAGGCACATAGATTTGCTGCTGACCGATGATAACTTAAGGACATTGGGCTTGATTGAGATGGGCCAGAGTATTGTAATGAAGGTTTGGCGAAATCGATCTAGAGGAAGAAGAAGAAAGTGTCAAAGAGAAAACCTAGCGTTGTAATAAGAGAAATGAGCGATGATGAAAGAACGCCCACAGACACTGATATAGCAGCCGACCTTTCTCGAGTAGAAGAGGGTCAGAAAGGCAAGGCTGCTGTACCTAAGTTTAAGAGATGGAAGTCTGTAGTCGTAACCCGTTCCCAACCTGGGGTTACTGTTTCCAGCGCCTCTCGTTGTCAGTCCGAAGACCTTTTCACAGGGTTGGACGATATTCCCATTCCGGACTACGTATCTCTCCACCACGGGTCCGGGTTGGAAGAGCTCCGGGGAGCGCTTGATATAAGCGAATCTTTACCCGTTAGTGTAATCGACGCTTCTGGTTGGTCGGGGGGTTTGCGCATTTATACACTTTTCACAACACTTCACGACTTCCACACGCATTGCAGTGTTTTTTCTTGGTACTTAATCGAATTGCTCCTTTTTTACAGGTGCCATGTCGAATCGTCCTTCTACACTTGATAAGCTTTGGCGAGTACACCATTCTTCATCCTACTATGAGTCTCGCCGCAGGGATTCTGACCGAGATCGTGAGCGGAGGTATTATGAGCAGGAGCATCGTGATAGGGACCATTCCCGACACTATTCTAGCCAGGAGCATTCTGATAGGGACCGAAGGTATCGTTCACCCTCTCGTTCTCCTCCGTCATCCAGGGGCCAAGCACCTGCAGTCGAAACTTCGCGGCAACAACCATCTCAACAAATTTCTAAACCTGGTCCACATCGTTCAAGGACCGATACGGCCACGACCGTAACCGTGGAGGAGGCACTTCTTGAACCGTCTGGTGAAGGGGCTATTAGAATTGCTCAGTTGAAAAAAGACTTTCCAGAAATATGCTTTGATGCCTATATCTTTCCACCCAATCTTAAAAGAATTCCCGAAGAGGCCGTGCACACCGCCCTCAGCTATACCCGGGATTTTTATGCTCAATATAAAGAATGGTACAGGGCGACTGTTAAAGCCTCGAAAGTAGCCTTCGAACGAGCCAAAGTTATTGAGAAACTGGAAGCAGACTTGGCTCAGAAGAACCGTATTGTTGACGTACTTCAATCTGAAACGGAATCTTCTCGCAAGGCTGAACTGGAGTCGCTACAGAAGGTTGACGAGACATTGGCTGAGATGGCGAAAATGCAACAAGCGCATTGTACTTTAGTTGAGGATTTAGGCCATCGGTACAAAAACGTTGAGGCCGAGCGAGATGCGGCGGTCAGGGAACTTGAGGAGTTAAAAGCTAAATTCGCCAGTTTAAACAAGGAAAAAGATGACGCTAATGCGGCCGCACAGGAAGCGTGCGAGCAAGCTGTGTCTCTCCGAGTTGAGCGAGACGCGGCGGTTGCTAAGGTTGAAGCGGTGGAAGCAGAGGTAGAAGGGAGAGTTCAAGCGGAGATATTCAGAGTAGAAGCTGAGTTTGACGATCTTCTCGACACTTATAATGCTAATGTACTCGAGCACAGGAATCTCTCATGGCTCGGGGATTATTCTACACTTCTACTCAGCGCTTGGAAAAAATTGGTGGCGAACAAATGAGCATCTCTCCCTGATGGCGCCGTAGACGAATTTGAACTTGAATCTCGCTTGTTAAGCGAAGAAGAAAAGAAACTTCTCCATGACGCGATGATCTCCGCTGAGAGAGAGAGATTTGGGTTTCATCATGTAGAGACTGGTGAAGGTTCTGGAGCCGCACATTACAGTGAGAATGTTTCAGTTGATGCCCCAACCTCGTCTGAAGTCACCACTACCGTCGGTCCACATGTTGTCCCTGCTTATAACCCGGACCGACCGGAACTGTCTCTCGATACAACTACCGTTTCAGAGCTCGTCCCATCACCGAGCCGAGGCAAAGAAGGTATTCTAAATGTTGCTTAAGTGTTTCTGGAATTTTGAACTTGTAGCCGATCATTTGACTAATCATTTTCTTTTCTGTTTAATCAGTGACTGAAAGCGATGCGTCAGCACTTCCAATACCACAAGCTTCGCAGCCAATGCTAGGAGCCGTTGTTATTGAGGCCACCATGACCACTGTTTTTACCAGCGAGATGGGAGAAGGAAGCTCGATGTCGTTTGATGTTCAGATGATTGAGGAGCTTCTCAAGCAACCTTGTGAACCTTTTCATGATCCTTCCTTTACAATGGGTGGAGTTGCCTCATCTTTTAGCTCGTTTATGCCGACCACCAGTGTTTCCAGGGCCGCTCGATCTGCCCGAGAAGAAGAAATTCTTGCTGAGATAAGCGCCGAAATGGCTACGGTGACGGCAGTTGGTGGTTCTGGAGGCGATGTTGCTCCACCAAGCTTAACTCCTTCAATCGTTACTTCCCTCACCGGCACAACTGTAACTTCTAGCGTCGAAGCTTTGCCACCTGTTACGGCTTCCCTGCCTCCGGTTCGTCCTCACAAAAGGATCTCTATCCCTTCCGGCTCTGAGGAAGACGTGGATATCATGCCAGATCCTGAGGATGCTCCAAAGAAAGACAAGAAATCCCACAAGAAGCCGGGCAGTGGATCCAGTGGCTCAACTCCGAAGAAGAAACACCGGAAGAAGAAAGAATGAACTTCTTGTTTTACCATGTAGTTGCAAAAGGGCAATTCTCTCTCCTTTTTTTTTGTAGGCCGTGTATAAGTGTGGATTCGGCACCCACTTATGAATTGTTTCTAGTTTTATCATGTAATCGAACTTCTCTTTTTGTTTGTTGATAACATGGAAAACAACTCTTTTTTTTTTGTTCAAGTGTTGCATTAATTAGCTTATGCTCACATATGCTATAAGCCTTGTATACATGTCCACACTTCGGGGACTTAACATAATTTGTAGTTAACAGTTTGGTGTACTTGTGGTGTTTTCACCGTCAAGTAGAGTTCGTTTTTATTTGCCAAGTCTACGAATCTTGGTCGCAAATCGTAATCGATGAATAATCGGACTTCGGATATTGTATCACTTTGATCTGCGATTAACACTTAGCTTTTTTGCTCCCCGGTCTCGGGGAATAACATTTGTGTTTTGGTGGTTGAGTGCATTTTTGTAAACTCTGAGTACATGTTCATATTCTGGGGACTTAGAATAATTTGTAATCGATAACTTGGTTCGCACCACGGGAGTTTGGGAGTTATCAATGTTTGTAGTATGGTTTGCGCTCCGGGAACCTGGAATTGATGTTTATACTACAATTCATGCTTTGGGGACTCGGAGTTAGCCGATAGATGGTCATTCACACCTATTTGGGCTTTTTAGGAATTTGTTTACACTCTAGGGACGATGGATTTGATGTTTATACTCCAATTAACACTCTGGGAAGCTGGAGTCCGTTCACGCTCTGGGAACGAATTGTTGAATATTTATACTCCGATTCACACTCTGGGAAGTTGGAGTCCGTTCACGCTCTGGGAACGAATTGTTGAATGTTTATACTCCAATTCACACTCTGGGAAGTTGGAGTTCATTCTGGGAACGATGGATTTATACTCCGGTTCACACTCCGGGAACCGAAAGTTAAAGTTTATACCCCAATTCACACTCTGGGAATTTGGGGTAGGAGGAGGGATCGTCGTGTATCAATCCCTGTGAATGTTGATGTAGTGTTCTGCCCCCGAGCTCGGGTTTCACTTAGCAAGTGGCCGGTCGTATCACAATCACTCCCTATTTGAATAAATCCCACCGCGTGATGGGACTTTGCTCTCCGTGCATTGTGATATTGTATGTCATATTCAGTAAATCACAGCTTTGGCTCGAAGAGATGGCATTTTATTGCTGAAACGAGAAAATATGGAAAAGTCAGTTGCCTTATTACAAATTTAAATCTCGAAATGTTAGAATAAAATGCAAAGGAATAAATTGACAGAAAATAAATAAGTAAAGTTTTTTATATGTAGTAGCGACGAAGACTTTCGCTATTCCAAGCTCTCGGCAAAGTAAGACCATCGACTGTCGATAATTTGAACGTGCCATCTCCGAGCTTTTGTGAAATTACATACGGCCCTTCCCAATTTGGCTTCATGTGTGAAGGGACCGGGTAAACCCTTTTAAGTACGAGATCGCCGAGTTCGAAGGTTCGCGGACGGACCTTGGCATTGTACAGACGGGCGACTCGATTTCGATATGCGGCTGCCCTCAAATCAGCCTCTTCGCGCTTCTCATCGAGTAAATCCAAAGATTCAACAAGTAGTATGGCATTTGTTTTCGGATCATAATACGTTACACGATGAGAATGTACTTCCATTTCGATCGGAATAACGACTTCAGAACCATAAGATAGAGAAAACGGGGTATGACCGGTTGCAGTTTTATGAGTCGTTCGATAGGCCCATAGTGCCATAGGAAGCTCGTCGACCCATTTGCCCCCGGCTTTTTCCAGTCGTTTCTTTAGAATGGACTTGATAACTTTATTAACAGCTTCAACCTGACCATTTTCTTGAGGGTGCGCTACTGCAGAGAATTTCTTATGGATGCGGAATCGTTGACAGAAATTTTTGAATTCAGCACTGTCGAATTGAGTTCCGTTATCGGTGATGATAGTATGTGGGAGACCAAAACGGCAGATGACGTTACGTACTACAAAGTTGATTACTTTCTTTGTTGTAATTGTTGCAAGGGGTTCAGCTTCAGCCCATTTGGTGAAATAATCAACTGCGACGATGGCGTACTTCGCGCCACCTTTGGCCAGAGGCAATGTGCCGATGATGTCTATTCCCCATATCGCGAATGGCCAAGGACTGACCATTTGGGTTATTTCAGTAGGAGGAGCTCTAGGAATCCGAGCGTGTTTCTGACATTTGTCACACTTCCTAGCATAGTCTGCAGCATCACGATTAACAGTAGGCCAATAATACCCATATCGAAGTATTTTCTTTGCGAGCGCTTGCCCCCCAGTGTGATCGCCACATTCTCCTTCGTGTACATCGTGTAACACTCGTTCGACTTCCTCGTGCGCGATACATCGGAGGAGAGGGATAGAGTATCCTCTCCGGTACATGATTCCATTTTGAATAACAAATCGTGAGGCCTTTCGTAGAACTTGTCTTTTTTCGCTTCGACGCTCAGGCAATACACCATGTTCGATATAATCTCGATAAGGGGTCATCCATGACTCCTTACTGGAGGTAGCTTCAAACGTGAAATCAGTCTCCCTTTGATCAATGATTGGAGAGGATAGGGTTTCGATCGGAACGGCCCCCAACTGTTGAGCCTCTCCCGTACTTGCTAACTTTGCCAATGAACCAGCCTTTTTATTGTGCTCTCGGGGTATGTAAAAAATGGCATAGTAATCGAATTGGTTAAGAATCTCCATAACCCGAGTCAGATAAGCAGCTAATCTTCGGTCTTTGGCCTGATATTCTCCTCGAACTTGGTATACTACCAACTGGGAATCACAGTAGATCTCTACAGCAATGATTTTCAGATCACGGGCAAGCTTTAGCCCGGTAAGTAGGGCTTCGTATTCAGCTTCGTTGTTGGTTGCACGGAACTCGAACTTTAAAGCATAACATATGGATCGTCCTTCGGGGGTTTCAAGCACTACCCCAGCTCCTGAGCACCGATCGTTTGACGCACCATGGGTGTACAACTTCCAGAGGTATTTGGGAGGTTCGCTGGTCTCGGGCAAGTCTTCAGGGATAGTGAATTCGGCTATAAAATCTGCTAGGACTTGACCGTGAATGGCTCTCCTTGGAGTATAAGTGATGTCGAATTGACTCAGTTCGATGTTCCATTTCAGCAACCTACCAGACGTCTCAGGCCGCGTAAGGACCTATCGTAACGGCTGGTCGGTGTACACAGTAATAGGATGAGCCTGAAAATATGGACAGAGCTTCCTCGAGGCAATGACTAGGCAATATGCCAACTTTTCAAGCTTTGGATAATTTCTCTCGGCTCCGGTTAATCGCTTACTCACGTAGTAGACTAGCTTTTGCACTTGGTCTTCCTCCCGAATTAATGCGGCACTGATTGCATTCTCTGATACTACCAGGTAAAGATATAACTGTTCATGATCTACAGGCTTTGAGAGGATTGGTGGTACAGAAAGATGCTGGATAAGCGATTGGAATGCACCCTCACATTCTGCGGTCCATTCGAAGTTTCGTTTCCCCTTTCGAATTAAACGAAAAATGGAATGCATTTGTCGGTTGATTTTGAGATAAACCTGCTCAGTGCTGCGACTTTTCCATTAAGACTCTGAACTTGTTTTACGGTTTTTGGAGTTTGGAGATTTCTGATAGCCCAGATCTTTTCGGGGTTGGCCTCTATTCCTCGGGCATTGACAATGAACCCAAGGAATTTTCCGGATGCAACTCCGAAATGACACTTTAGTGGATTAAGCTTCATTCCGTATTTTCGGAGAATGTCGAACATTGACTCCAAGTCCTTGACATGATCACCAGAGTACCGTGACTTCACCAACATGTCATCTATATAGACCTCCATAGTCTTTCCAATCTGATTGGCAAACATTCGGTTGACTAAGCGTTGATAGGTCGCGCCAGCATTCTTTAATCCAAAAGGCATGACTTTGTAGCAGTACAACCCCAAGTCGGTTACGAAGCTTGTGTGTTCTTGATCCGGTACATGCATGGGTATCTGGTTGTAACCTGAGTAAGCATCCATGAAGGATAACAATTCATGTCCGGCGGTTGAATCTACCAGTTGATCGATCCAGGGGAGTGGAAAGCTGTCTTTCGGGCAGGCTTTATTCAGGTCAGAGTAATCGATACATGTTCTCCATTTTCCATTTGGTTTCCGGACAAGTACGGGATTGGACACCCATTCTGGGTATAAAGCGTCTCTAATGAACCCATTTGATTTCAACTTATCGACCTCTTCTTTCAGGGCAGCAGATCTCTCTGGATCCATACTACGCCTTTTCTGCTTGACCGGGATATACCGCGGGTCAATGTTCAAGGTGTGGCTCGCGATGTCAGGGAGATTCCGCACATATCAGAGTGTGTCCATGCGAACACGTCAAGATTCGCCCGGAGAAAATCAACCAATTCCTGTTGTGTCTTTTGGTCAAGTTGAGACCCAATCTTCAATATTCTCAAGTCATCGTGATCATCATCAATCGGGACATCAATGGTTAGCTCGGCCGGAGAAGCCTGACTTTCCGTAGATTCTTCTTTATTATCATTATCCCTAGGATCAAGATCCTTTTGGAATTGGTTGTGGTGCCCGGGCCGAGGCCCAGGCGCTAATTGTCAATCGTCAGTAAAACGGACGCAGAGAGATTCCTCTTCGCCCTTTCCTTTCTCTTTTTGTTGCGCCTCCCGCAGCTCAGCAACGTAACAGGCTCTTCCCGCAGCCTGATCTCCTTGTACAACTCCTATCCCGTGGTCAGTAGGGAACTTCAGAGTTAAGCACCATGGGGCAATAGCAGCCCTAAATTCAGCAAGGGCTGGTCGGCCCAAAAAAGCATTGTATGGGGAAGGAATATCTAAGACAACAAATTGCAACATCCGAACTCTTCGGCATTCTCCTGCCCCCAACTCTACTGGCAATTCAACTATCCCGGTTGGTATCGTTGCACTCCCGTTGAAGCCGTGGACTCGTGATTGACAAGGCTTTAAGTCCTTAGCTTCCATTTTCATTAAATCGTATGCTCTTTTAAACAATATATTTACGGAACTTCCGCTATCTACTAAGATCCTCTTCATCCAAGCAGGACCAACTTGAGCGGATATGACCAACGGATCAATTGTGGGAGCTTCGACTCTATCGGCATCTCGATTTCTGAACACGATTTCATCAGCCATCGTCCTTTGTTGTTTAGTCGGTGTTTCGTCTTCCGAGTTACTGTAGCATTCAAAGTTCACATGCCTGATTGAGCTAGCATATGACTCCATTTCTCTCCAACTTCTGTCTGCCGGATGAGGACCACCACTTATTGTATTGATAACCAACCTTCCGCCCGTGCGAGCAGGTTCACCTTGTCTTTCCTGATTCTGCGTTCGATTTTGATT
The DNA here is from genome assembly GCA_030765085.1 of Allium cepa. Classification (NCBI taxonomy): domain Eukaryota; kingdom Viridiplantae; phylum Streptophyta; class Magnoliopsida; order Asparagales; family Amaryllidaceae; genus Allium; species Allium cepa. The sequence continues at coordinate 105,685,653 of CM060935.1, forward strand.
AGATGGGCTTGCTCCACCAGACTGCAGCGCCCGAACAAACTGGTCCAACTTTCTTTCTCTAATCAACTTTTCAATGAGGTCTTGCAAATGTCTACACTCATTGGTATTATACCCATAACTTTCATGAAACCTACAGAACTTTCCTGTTTGAATTTGCTTCTCCGATGAAGGCTTCGGAGCAGGCTTCTTGTATTGCATGGTATTACAAGTCTGTAAGTATACGTTTTCCAGTGACGTGTTAAGCGGTGTATAACTGTCAAACATTGCGGCCCTACGTCTCGGACCACGATTCTGATCTTGCTTCTTGCTTTGGTTATCACCGTTTCTTGATCGCTGGGCCTGTTTATCTTGGATATTCAATTCGACTTTTCCCGAATTTTCTCCGGATTGTTTAACCGCAACATTACTCTGAATCCCTTCACTGCTGGGCCTTGCATCATCCTACTTCCTAGACTGTTTCGCATCCTCTCGCCTCAAGAATTGAGCAGCTTTGGAATAGAAACGGTCCAACGATGCGGGAGGTTTTCCGGCTAACCAATTTCCGAACTCGGAATCAGGGTCGATTCCTTTGGTCAAAGCCATTAGAATGGAATTATCATTGGGGTTGGTGATCTCTGCGCATGCAGCATTGAATCTCTCCAAATATCGTCTAAGTGTTTCGCTGGGAGCTTGAGTGACACTTGATAGGGTATTAACATCTTTAGGTCGGGTAATATGCATGCGAAATTGTTCAACAAATTTAGTAGCTAACTGGTCAAACGAAGAAATAGATCGTGGCGGTAATCGGGTGAACCACATTGTCGCAATTCCCCCTAAGGAAATAGGAAAACTGCGGCACTTTACTGCGTCATCAGCTCTTGCAGTAGTCATTGACCATTCATATTTCAGAACATGTTGATTTGGGTCGGAATTTCCTTCATACATGGGAAGGGTTGGCATTCTGAATCGCCGAGGAGGTTCAACATACAATATGTCATCAGTAAATGGGGTATGACTCCGGGAGATCCCCCAATCGTCATTTGTTAGGCCTTGACTCTCGCGAATCATTCTTCGTACCATGGCTGAGAAATCTGGTATTGGAAAATTCTGTGGGTGGTGAGCCAAGGTATGGTCGGGTTCCATAGTGCGAGGTGGGATCGGGCGCTGTCGACGATCCTCATCTCGCCTCCTTGGCTCGATGTCTTCTGGGACGTAAGGCTCCGGAGCCTGTCCCTGCTGATGATAATTTTGATTGGAGTGATCTCGAGCATCAACTCCTATGTCGACTGCAGCGGCTGTAGCAGCTCGATCATCTGCAGTGTATTGTGGAATAGTGTCTCCTCGGGAGGAGGGTCCAGTATGGAAGCTGGTAGATGGGCCAACCCTTATTTGCCCAACGGTTACTGCCTGTTGACAGTCAGCGGCTTGCGTATGATTTCCGTCTAGCCTGGGACGGATAGATCTGGTATTGTAATCAGAGGAAGCGGAGCTTTCGGTGGAAGAACGAGGAGCTTGATCCCTTCTGGATCTTCTTCGCTTTTGGCGATTTAGTTGATTGGTCAACTCAGCATTAGCGCGCAATTGCTCAGTTAGCTGTTGTCTGCTTTGGGTTAATTCTTAGAGTAGCGCTTGGAACTTTTGCCTTGTGACCGGACCTGACTGATCCGTATGCCCAACGACATCTTGGTTAGTGGATTGTAGCTGTGTGAGATTTTGCCTATCCCGACCTTCCTGATCACCAATGTTAGAAGTGGTTCTTGTACTCACCATTTTGAAACGTTGAATTCTTTCCTAGACTTTTAACAAATCTGAGTAGAATGGAAGGAATTTGAATATGAGGTCTGGATCTCTCTCTTAGATTTATGCAATCCGGTATCGAAGATAGATCCAAGGAGCAGGAGAAAAAACTGGGTTTTTTCTCGGTGAAAGCACCAAAGTGTTTGTGTCAAAATTGGGCACAACACTCGTCGGAAGTTTTTGAAGAGATAATAAATGAAGAAAGTAAATTAAAATGTGGATTATCTAACAAAAACTTCAAATAGCAGGAAGTAAATTGCACAAGAGACAATGATTTAGAGTGGTTCGGCGTTTTGCCTACGTCCACTATGAAGTTTTGTTACTTTATTGCTTGATATTCGGAGAATACAACTTTTTGATGTCAAAGTACAGCAAGTAGCAAGTCAAAATTAAAAATCAAAGGCAGTGGTGGTGCTCTGAAGCAATTCTGACAGCGTCTAGTCGTGCTTTATCTTCACAATTCTCCGATCCCCTTTCTGAATGACCAGGGGCTCTATTTATAGGTGCTGGAGGCTGATATTTCTCCTAAAATTCGGGAAGACCACTTCTGGCACGTGTGGGGGGCCCATATGGCCGAATTTTGGAGATCCGGGCCCACTTTTGGATCGATTCGACCCTTGGTTTGAATCGATCAAAAAAGTGTCCAATCATGATGAAACTTGGCATGGACATTCTTCTATGTACGTGCAAGCTTCTGTGAAAATTTCATAGCATTTGGACTTGTAGATCTCAAGTTATGATCGATTCAGGATTGCATTTTTAGTTGATATGCGTGCTTCGAATCCATGTTCTTCGAATCGATAGGGTCGAGTTCTTGGTTTCAGCTGCTACAACTTGATGGATTCGATGTGTTGGATTCGAGGGTTATCTTCTTTCGAATCGATGATGTTGGCACTTGTTCGGATCGATCGTTGTTAGCTACTGCAGATCGATTCGAAGTTGCTTCAGTATGTTGGATTCGAAGAACTCTCGCTGGATGGATTCGAGGACAGGAGCACTCGGATGGATTCGAAGACAGGAACACTCTGATGGATTCGAAACAAGGCGTGCCCTCGATGGATTCGAATCTACATTCTTTGGATGGAGTCGAACTGAGACATACATAGATGGATTCGAACGTAGATATGTGAGATGGGTTCGAGGCAAGGGCTCGCTCCTGGGTTCGAAGCTATGCGTGCCTTGATGGATTCGAACTCTGATCGATTCGAGCCTGGGTATCTCGTATGGATTCGAAATAAGGCCTACCCTCCTTATTTTCTTTTTGCGACATCTTGAGTATACGAACTCGGATTTCCTCGAAATTTGGAACGTTGGTTTCTACAGCTTTGCTTGACGTGTCTTATCAATTGTAAACCGATCCGGACTCGGATAAAATTCGTCGATATTTGTAGTTGCCCAACAGTCATTCAAAGCTAAAGATGTATGATCATGTTTCTTTCTAGTTAGTTCCTTGGTATCTCGGCCTTGCCAAAAGGCGGGATAACAATTATTTTGAGTAAAATATATCAAATGTTAAGTTGTAATTGGGTTTATGTATTTTAAAAATCTCAAAATATGAAATTTTGCTCTTGGATTTAGGAATTCTGTTCAAAACATAACAAACAGTTGACAAAATTTCTCCCTACCAGTGTGATGTTGCACTTGAATTTAATAAAATAGCTACAACTAATTCGATAAGAGTCCTATTTTTATTTCAACTTTATCATTTATTTCAAGTGAATAAGGTGCAGTTTTCTCATCAATTATGCCATGTTGGTTATAAAATTCAATGAATAGGTTAGACTCATGTTTGGTTCCTTTATCACTTTGAAATATCTTAATATTCATATTAAAATGGTTTTCAATTTCAGTGACAAACAACTTAGACATATCTAGCTCATCACTTTAATTTTTCATGAGATAAATGTAAGTGAAATCAGAGAAATCATTAATAAAAGTAATAACGTATCATTTTTCATCACTAGATAGAGTGCCATCATGTTCACATATATCAGAATGTATTAAATCTAAAGGTTCTAACTCTCTTAAAACATATTCATGTGGGGTCTTTGTAATTTTAGCTTGGATACAATATTCACATTTTTCTATATCACTAATGGAGACTTTAGAGATCAAGCCTAAGTTACCGATCTTATGAATTAGTCGCTTATTAACATGACTAAGTCTAGCATGCTAAATATTAAAATCAAACAATATATAAACAGAATCATTAACTTTATTCAAATCAATATTTAACCTAAACATCCCATCAATAGCATATCCTTTACCAATAAAAACACCATTTTTATTGATGTGTGCAAGTCAGATCCAATAGTTTGAGTAAAACTAGCTTTATTTAACAAGAACCAGATACTAAATTTTTCCTCACTTTGGAGTGTGCATCACATCTTTTAGCAACAAGTTCTTTCCAGAGTTAAACTTTAACTCCACAGTCCCAATTCCTGCAACAGTAGTGGTGTGAAAATCTCCCAGCATCATTTTCATGTTATTAGCAACATTATATATTATAAACATTTAACGATCATAGCAGGCATGGCGAGAAGCACTAGTGTCTACCTACCACCCTTCTGATCTACCAACTAAGTTGATCTCAGTAAGCATAGCCACAAGGGCTTCTTCATTCAGGTTAGCCTACGGTGTAGGATCTGATCTGTTCCGACACTTTTGTGCATTATGGCCTGGTTTGCCAAAGTTGTAACATAAGAAAAACTATCCAGTACCATTCTTTAAAGGGGAATTTTGTTGTTTGTTCTGAGGCTAATGGTTGCGGTTCAGATTTGGTTTTTAATTTGGTTTAAAACCCTTGTTTGTGGATTTCTTATTATTGTTGCTAGATACAATAAGCACCTCCTTTTTCTAGTTTTATTATTTGGCCTCTTCTTGGATACGAAGACGAGTAAAAAAATTGTCTAAGAAAAACTCCTTAGCCTTGTGCTAGAGATATTTTTAAAGTCTTTCTAGTTAGAAGGTAATTTATCAATTAGTACAACAACTTGAAACTATTCATCTAAAGCCATACCTTCAGAGGCGATCTCATGTGCAATTTTTCGAAACTCGTGTGACTGCGCTTCCACGGATTTGTCATCCGTCATATGAAACTTCATATAGCGACCGACCACATACTTATTCGCTCTAGCTTCCTTGGTATTGTATTTCTTTTTCAGTGCATCCTAAATCTCCTTTGCTGACTTGTATGAGTTGTAGTAATCATACAAATCATCACTCAAGCCATTAAGAACATAATTTTTACATAGGTAATGATGGTCCAAACAGTCCTGCAAAGCCTTTTTCTAATCGTCTGTTGCTTCTTCGAGCGGCATTGGTTTTTCTATTGTCAGCACATGTACCATCTTCCACGTAATCAAAACGAACTCCATCTTCTGGCTCCATTATTTAAAATGTAGGCCCTCTATAATAACCCGAAATTTAAGGAGAAATTAATAAATAGTTATAAGTGAAAAGAAATAGTGTTTATAATTATAATTCATTGAAATTAGTATTGAAATTAATTAGTAGTAGTTTTATTGAAATGTTTCAATTAGAAAGGGAAAGAGGAATTAAATTGTAATGATTAAGTTTAATATATGAACTTGCATTTGGGTCAAAATGGAATGAACATTTTAAATAAAAATAAATGCATGCTTTGAGATAAATGAAATAAACTTTTCATTTTCGAATATTTGTATGATTTTATAAACAGGGAGTTTGTTTTGTTAATAAATAAATAATAATAATAATAGTAATATATATAACAGTATATTTAGAAAGAAGGCATCTACTTTTATAAATTTTAAAAGTGAAGATGACGATGTTCAAATGAGGTGGGTCATTGTAAATGAGAGAAAATGTAACCATATATTTATAAAAAAAATAAGGCATTTAATAAAATAAACGTTACATTTTGAAAGAAAAGGCAAGCGTGTATTATAGAAAAATTGCATTTCTTACCGAAAATATAAGGTATGTTATTTCTTTATTAGTAAGGAATAAGGGTCTGTTTGGTTTCTGAACATAAACAATTTATACCAATTAATTAATGTAATTGATTGCTCAATTTAAAGGTAAAGAATAAGGTTTCTAATTAATAGACAACGTATATACACGTTTGTGGACATATGTTATTTATTTAATTACAACAGATGTGAATATAGAAAAAAATGTAGATATAATAATTCATACGTTAATTTATTTAATTCAGATGTAAATGTGGAAAGATATTGATATTTTGTTTGTTTATTTATTTTAAACGTAAACATGTAAACTAAATGGGATGTTGAAAACTGAAATGAAACATGCGAATAAAGAGTGACGCATGGAAATTTAACCTGAAATAAAATGCACAAATTAGAAATTAATTTAGGCGAAAAAAATGTTATTTATAGTTTGTATATTATTGAGAGAGTAATTAATTGAATTAAATATAAGATAAGGCGCTGATAAGGCGCATTGTAAGATTTGACACAACAATGAGTCAGCAGAAGTTCATACATGTCGTTTTGCATTCTTTTATTCCATCTCGTCCTTTTGTGCTTTCATCTGATGGCTCCTATTCAGCCTATGACGTGCTCGCATCCTATTCAATCCCTAAGTCCAATGGTTTGAGATCCACTTCTACACCTATAAATAAGACCCTAGGTTTAACACTTTTTCTTATTCAAGATTTTCTCCACTTGGGTTAACCTTTTCAGGAAGGACCCTAAAAGGAAAAACTTTTCAAGGAGAGAATCTTTTTAACAAAAATATTTTAACAACCCCAAGTGGATCCGTGGGGTCTAAAGGGAAGAGCTAAGGACCAGAGGTGAGAGATTGTAATTATTTTAAGATTTCTTTAAGTAATTTAAAATAACAGGGTTTCCAATAGTTGTAGTTTTACTACAATTTTTGGAATAGCCTTTTTAGTAGTTTATTTACAGTTTTTAGAATTATTTTCTATCTATTTCCTTTCACCTATTCTTTTCAGTAATTTTAATTTATTTCTGTTAGCTATAGATTTTCCAATAACTTACAGTTCATCTAATGTATTTTAGTTATTTATTGTTATTTATAAGTTATTTACATCTTCTTTATACATTTTGGATTTTCTTCTATTTTCAGTTTTCTTTTATTCCTCCTTCTTCTTCGCGTACGGATTAAAATAAGATTACCACAAATATGGATTAAATTGTAAGAAAATTGAAATAACGGAATATAAGATGTAAATTGTAAAGACTGTAATAAAATGGAATTAAGACAAATTATGATATTAACTGGACTGAATTAAAGAGATTGACCTATTTATTATTATGAGATGTAAATTATAAAGACTGTAATATATATGGAAATGGAATGAAATTATGCCTAATTATGATTAGAATTGGATTAATTAATTATCTTAGTTATAACGTAGAATTATAACTAAAAAGAGTAAAAGATGAAAGAACTTATTTTCACACTTAGACCTAAGTAATAAGCATGGTTATAATTTAGGTTGTAATAAAATGAATAGAATGGGACTTATTTTAAGACTTGGAATAAATTAATAAGCGTAGAAAGTAAAAATGATAATAAAGGCTTGTTTAAATAATTTATCTTATTTATTAAGCAAAGAAAAAAGTAGGAGATGTACCAAATAGCATTCCTTATTGGACAAAACGGTGTCTCAAATTAGTCTGAAGTGAGATGAGGGCATGCTTAGGCTAAGAATGGTAGTACTTGGTCAAATAGGAGTCCAAATCATGCGGAATTTGGATAAGGGGTGCAACTAGATATTGTTTGGATGAAGGGCAAGTACCAACAGCATTTCCCATATAGTTTCTATGGACACACGGTGATCTCACATTACCTTGAAGTGAGATAAGGGGCACGCTATGCTGGATATTGGAGGTAATAAGAAGACCCGATTGGCGGAGCAAAAGGTAGCATGAGCATGGTGGTAGTTATGCGTGTGACTTCCATTTGCTGGTGCTCAGTAACGGCTATGAGTTTCAAGCTCTTAGTACGGGAGCCTTTAGTAGACAACATTGCCTTCTGTGCATGGAGCTATATATGCCGTCTTGGCCACGGTAGCATTTTGTATAGAGAGTTATATAGTGGATGGTCCATAGAAAGGTATTATAGAGTAGTAAGCCAATAAAAAAGGGTAGAATTAGGGTTACATCATAATTATAGGATTAGAAATTCAGCCTAATCAAAGCGGAAATTAGGAACAAGTGCAAACAATCAAAGTTAACCTATCATATAAATTTAGCAATATTTAATCATACGTATTTTCAGTTTATCTCTTTCCCGTTTTCTTTTCTTATCCTTCTTTATGCTAGAACTGTTGTAGGGTCTATTACTTTATCTATGTAACAGCCCGTTATTTTCAACCATTCACGTCCGCACATGTCGGAGTTGAATTGCTCAAAATACCGCGTTGTAAATAAAATTTGGCAAATCTCAGAATATACAGTAAATAAATAAACACAGATCACAGACATAGAGTAAATAATAATGTAGCGGAATTAAAGAGATAGTAGTTCATGAAGCTACTATATAAAAAAAAAGATACATCAGAGTTAAACAAGATACAACAGAAGAGTATAAGATACATCAGGTACAAATCAAAATACGTCACTGAAACCACTGGATACAGAAAGCAAAATAGATGGCTGGATCTTCAAGCAAGCTCCAACACCGAGTCTTGAATGCTGAATCACTCAGTCTGACTTGAGCGTGAAGCAAAACATAAAACACTCGAGTCAGGACATAAATACTTATGAACTGTATATCAACTCAAGTGAACAGTAACAAAATGCACCAGTAACTTAAAGGATGCTTGGGATCGCCCATCCTATAAGGATCTGTTAAACTATTTACTATATAGTAATATTGTGCTATTATGTAATGTCTACAGTAAAATAAACTTACTTTAAAATAGCATTTCAGGCTTACATGTATCACCCTTCACACATAATAGTCTCAGTGGTCCATCCAATAACATGATATCTCCAGATCGGGAGACTATCAGAGGATACCACACGGGCTACGGGACAAAAACAAACTCGTAGTAAAGGCTCGGTATGGTAGGTGACATGGCACACAAGGCAATGCCAGGGTAGATAAACCAATTATGCAAACGGGTTAGTGGTAACGCAGCAGCCACATACGCCTACCTCGGAACACACTTCCATATCAAAATCGAAGGATGGCCATCAAATCAACCACAAGCAAGAGTACAGTATCGAAGGAATGTGTCCGACCAGAGGAGCTACCCCTTTTGGCCTAAGATCGCTCCTGTTTTAGCCACCTTAAGCCAACTCACGGGAGTCAGGTCCACGTAATATACCTCAAGAACGTCGCCACCAACCTACTTCATTCTGGAATCTCCACCGCGTACACAGTTGTTAAAGTGGTTTTCGGAGTTCGCAGAGAGTATGACAACTTCCGATCCTGGTCTCTTTAACAACCAAACGTTATTATAATGCCATGGTCATTTCAAAATAGTTTATACTTCAAAAATTAAATCATTTCATTTCAAAACTATATTCCTTTCAAGATAGTTTATACTTCGAAACCAAAACCATTTTTACTTCAAAACTATATTCAAATCAAAATAGTTTGTACTCCAAAACCAAAACCATTTTTACTTCAAAACTATATTCAAATCAAAATAGTTCGTACTTCAAAACCAAAACCATTTTTACTTCAAAACTATATTCAAATCAAAATAGTTTATACTTCGAAACCAAAACCATTTTTATTCCAAAACTATCTTCAAATCAAAATAGTTTATACTTCGAAACCAAAACCATTTTTATTCCAAAACTATATCCAAGTCAATACGATATCATTTCCATTTCAAACATATTTTCACCTTTCAAAAATCATAATACTTCAAAGTTATAACTCTTTCGAAACCAAAATACTTGAAATCATTACACTTCGAAAATCATAACATTTCGAAATCATACATTTGAAAATTACAAATTTATTCAACAAAACTCAATTTTCAAATTTCCAATTTAATTCAATTCAAACCATCAGTTTCAATTCAATTCAGTTTTCTAACAAAACTTTTCAAATCTTATAAACTTCAAATATAGATTTGATCTACAAAATAAACCATTCAATTTTAATATATCTCCAAACTTTAATATCCCACATTTCAAATCTAAACTTTATAATTTCGTAAATTCATATCTCAAATCTAATATCATTATTATTTAGTTTTGAAATATTCATTTCATAAATCCAATGCTGTTTAAATAAACTTAAATTAGAATTAAACCAAATATCTTTTCATACAAATATGAACTTCAAATATTCATTTATCAAAATCAAATATCATTTCAAATTCACATTCTTTATCAAAATAAAGATTATATCATTAAAAACCATTTCGAAATCATTAAAATATCATATCCTTCAAAACCTCATTATCAAATAAATATTTAAATTCAATTTCAAACATTCAAATTTAAATATCATTTAAACATCAAATATGTCATTCATTTATTTTTTCAAATATCGTTACAAAAATAAATTTCAAAATTCCATTCAAAAATTCATTTATCTCATTTGGTTTCATTCAATTTAACACATAAACAAGTAAACCTTATTTAAATTCAAATTCAATGTAAATTCCTTAAAATTCAAATTTAAATATTAAATTATATTCAAAACTCCTTATATTTCACAAATAATCAATTCCAATAGTTAAATCATTTAACACTTTAAAATATAACACAAACAGTGTTAAGATCTATAACATTTCAAAACATTGACAGAATATATTAACAACCACATTTATAAAGTGCTACCGTAGCTTATAGTTTCCAAAATAGTTAGTTCAAGAATAACAACATTTATAAAATGTCGTAATAGATATTTAGTTATTTTAAATATAGTTATGTTCAAAACAACAGCATTTAAAATGCTGTCATAAGACTACAACATTTTTAGGAAATGTTGTTAATAAAATTTCAAATTTTATTTTAACTTTTCAAAAAAATAAAAATTCAATTCTTGTTATTTAAATTTATAAATCATTTTTATAGACTTCAAAATTAAATATTTAAATCATTTTAACATATGATTTATCATAATAAAATTTTAAAATCAAATGTTCAATTTTTAAAACTCAATTCATTTATTAAGTCAAAATTTCACTGTTTATTAACTTATAAATTAAATAAAACTTAGAATTTTACATTAAATTCCATTTCAAACATTAAATTTAATTTCCATTATTTACTTACATTTTTAAAATAAAATTTAAAGTCGAAAATCACATTTAGTTCAAATTTACATACTTAAATTCACAAATTAAAAACTTAATATTTAACTTTCACAAAACCATAAAATATATATTTTTTAATCAAAATTTCATACTTTTAAAAATACATGTCTTAATAAAATCATTTAAAAATATACCACGAGGTCTGTATATAATTTTCTAACCTAGGTCAGGTGATACGGATATATATTATTTCAATCCGCGGTTTAAAAAGAAAACTCGGGTTCTATCATTTCGAACCCGCAATCCCAAGTAAATAAAAATAAATAAAAATCGCTCAGGCCTATCATTTCAGCCCATAACGATTTTTCTCTATTCTAAAGTCCGTTCGAGTATGTATCATTTCAACCCATAGTGATTTTATTCTAACAGGGAACTTGAAGTGTGATCATATGCATAAACAATATAAATAATGTTAATGTCACAATATAATGCGATATATCAGATGTCAAGTGATAACTAATAGTTTTAACATGGTAATAACATGGCATAGCATATCATATGATCATCATTAACTTGCATAAACATTTTATATTACTATACACTTGTTATTGATTCACCATTTCATAAGTAAATATGTCAGAGTGAGAAAGACTCACCTTTTCAAGCTGAAGACCATTAAGACACACAAAATGATTCCAAAGGCACGACAAGCATGATACAGCATGATTATGATTCAAGTGAGTGGAGAGTGCCAAGCTATGATCTTGTAAACAACCCAAAACAAGACAATATATACATAAATATATAAACAATATCGAAATGAATTGAAATAAAAAGCAACGAAGGACAAAATAGTTAGACCTTGCTTTAGCCACTCAAAAGCTTGACCAAGGGGACATTATACTCAGCCATGATCATGCTTTTGCTCAGGTTTTGCACCACAAATGCATGGCCATGCAAGTGGTTGAAGAGGTAGGAGTGGTAACATAAAGCAATCAAAGGAACAATGCTAAATGGTGAAGGGTTTGGTCACATTTAGGTTCAGCTATGACATCATATGGCTCGGCCCAAGCTAGCTTCAGATCTGGATAGGTATGAATAGTAGTGAAAGGGCAGCCAGAGGTGAAGTATATGATGGTGGTGGTGGCTAAGGGGTGGCCAAAGGCAAGCTATGAAGATGTGTGGTGAAATCAATGCTTGGCTTGCATTGTTTTGGTGAAGTTTACATTGTTTTTGTGATGTTTTCATCTTTAGGATGCCACAGCCCGACATGGACAGAGGAGAGGTTGATGTTGCAGCTGGAGATGGAGGAGGTGATGGTGGAGAAGCTAGGCCTAGCAAAACACAAGAAGAATCAATGCAAAATCAGTAGAAAATAAGGAAAAATGAGAAAGAAAGAAGCTATAAAAACTTACAAATTTTTCTCAAGATGAAATGCCATGAATTTTGAGATATGAGAATTTTTTTTTTACGTCATTTAGAAAAGAAAAATGCATGGCAACAAGGAAGAAGTGGATGGTCAAAGCAATGAGGTGGAAAGGCAAGGAAAATGAAAAGACAAAACAATGAAAAGTCACTAGGAAATGAAAAGGTTTGTCTCTTCAAATATCTTATTTCTTTTAATCACTATTCAAATTAAAAAAATAAAAGTAAAAACTGAACAAAAATAAAGTGAAAAGAATATAATAATTATTTAAGGAAAAATAGGAAATAAATGAGAAAATAGTTAAATAATTGAAACTAGACTTTGAAAATTGAACACAATATACAATAAGCATTAGAAAATTATAACAACGCTTATAAAATGTTTTAAAAATAAAAATATATACATAACATGTCATATATACATATTAGAACATGATTTGACAAAAAAATATTATTTATAAAAATTAAAATAAACAATTTAGCTAAATAAAACAATTTACACACAATATTGTAAAAAGCATAACTTTCACAATATAAATCAGATTTCAATGAAACGAAAAGCAATATTCTTAAAATTTTATTTATTTTCATAATAAAAGATAAAATTAAAATTTTCAAATATTTAAATTTTAAATTAAAAGTCAAAGTTTGACCATTTTGACCAAAATTCACTTTTTTGCAAAATATTCAATATATTCAGGTTTGAAATTATAATTCACATACAAACCAAAATTAATATTTAAAATAACAAAACTATTCATTTCAGTAAATAAAATAAAGTTTTATCCATAAATAAAATAAGGTTTTTAAATCAGGAATTTCAATTAAAATAATCAAAATATACAATTAAAATAATCACAAAATATAGGGTTGTTACACTCTCCCCGACTCAAAACTTTTCGTCCCCAAAAAGGAATGAGGTACGAGAAAGCACAGAAATAGATAGAATGAAATAATATTAAGGCAAGATGACAAAAAGATTAAAATTATGCCTGATAACTATTGTTATAGGTAAGTTTAACAAGATGGAGATGATCATAAACACGAAGAAGATATTCGAGAAATCTGATTCACTCTTTCCATTTGACCGACGGTCTGTGTATGGAAAGCAGTGTCCAGATTCAAAATGAGTACCAAAGATTATTAAAGATTATAGAAAGGTTTCCAAACAGACTGGCATAAGCAACATCCTTTCCATTCTGTAGCAAGATAAGGAAAATAAGGACAACCAAAAGATAGTTTGAGAACAAAATAAGATAATAAATTTGAAATTATGAAAATTTCAACTTAAACTGAGAATTAATTTTACATAAGTTAAATAAATCTTAAGCATCTCTAATTTAATTTTCTTATCATCCAATTATCTTAAATTAACAATTTCAAAAATCATGGATTTGAAAAAAACATTTATTATACTCAAAATGTACACAATAATATTTTATTCTTCTTTATTCCTAATAAAAATTAAATTTGTTCCTCTTAATATATTTTATCACCTATGTTAAATATATTTACACTTATTATAGCTGTCTTAAATTTATTCTTAGTTCCTTAATATCATTTATATTATAAATTATTCCATTACCCTTTTCTTTATTTACCTCTGTTAATCTTTTTATAACTAAAATTTAAGTGTATAGTATTTATGATAACCACTCAAATTTTATTTAAAAAAATCCTTTTTATATTTTCCAATTACATATTCAACTTCTGAAAGTTAAGGTAAGTTATATTGGAATGAAATTGTGTATTATACAAATAAAACCTCTAATTCAATCATTTCAAGCTTGAATATTCATCCAAATCTGGAAATTGTACTTGAAATTATCTTTCAAGATAAAATTTAGGAATTAAATTTCCGATAAATTCCAAACTATTTATAGATAAATAAATGCACATATACTATATATCTGTCCAAATTTATTTCATATATCAGCATAAGTTATAAATCCAATCTTATTTTAGAAACTCAAATCAATTAAATTTCCCAAAACAATATAAATTAGTCCTATTTTAGAAATCCAAACCAATTAAATTCCTCAAAACAAAACTGTAGCAAGACTATAGAACGGTCTCTTCACTTCGAAACTCAAAAATGAATATTAATGATGCTGCAGTCTTCACCGAAGTTATTTTCCAGCGACAAAGAGAAGAGCACTAATTTTAAACTTTAAAATTCTTTGGAAACAAATTTCTATTAGAAAACACTATAAATAATATATCCTTAAAACTTTAAACACAAAGTTTGAAATCCATCAGAAACTAAATTCTCAAATTCTTGTTTTAAATTCATTTTAAATTTCCAAATAAATTTATAACCATCTTTATAGTTCCATTATTTATATATGAAACAAGAGATAATGATACATAAGATCAAATATTATTTCTTAACAACCAATTCAATAAAAATCAAAAAAAAAATATAGTATAGTTACAAAATTTATTTCATTACTAAATTTGAAAAACATATTGTGTTAATTTGCTCTGTTCAAGTGCTTTGGAAATCTTATCGATAGCGTTGATCAGACGATTCGATCAGAAACCCAAATCAACATCAACAACTCAAACAACACAATGTGTAAAACAATTTAAATGTTAGTTTACAAATACACTTCAAGAATGATTGAAGATAAGTTGGAAACAAAAATAAGATGATTAAACAACAGAATAGGAAGATGGATGAGCTTGTATAAATCGCGGGCAACCTTAACTGGGTCAACCGTGACTTAAAGAATAAGATCGATGTGGATTTTCTAGGGAAAAATCAACATTAGGTCTCAGGAGATAGAGTTTGATAATAAGAGATACTAGCATCTAAACCGAGGATATAAAATCCTTAGTGAATCGATGCTATTGTAAAGGAGTTTCACCCCTTTACAAATAATTTGAGATTGGTGAGACCACTGGCTCATTATAAAGATCTTTCGAGGTGGAGTTATGGGATACTCCAGAATCAAAAGAATATAAATAGTGAGGGACACGAATGGATTTTGGAACCGCGGGGAACGTTCCAAAATTTAAAGGGATCGAGTCAAAAAGGAAGAGATTTAACTCGAATGAAAGTGATTCTGTAAATACATTTACCCTATATACTGAGTTTTTCCTAGAGCTACCAAAGCTCTGATACCAAATGTAACAGCCCGTTATTTTCAACCATTCACATCCGCACACGTCGGAGTTGAATTGCCTAAAATACTGCTTTGTAAATAAAATTTGGCAAATCTCAAAATATACAATAAATAAATAAACACAGATCACAAATACAGAGTAAATAATAATGCAACGGAATTAAAGAGATAGTAGTTCATGAAGCTACTATATAAAAAAAATAAGATACATCAGAGTTAAACACGATACAACAGAAGAGTATAAGATACATCAGGTACAAATCAGAATACGTCACTGAAACCACTAGATATAGAAAGCAAAATAGATGGCTGGATCTTCAAGCAAGCTCCAACACCGAGTTTTGAATGCTGAATCACTCAGTCTGACTCGAGCGTGAAGCAAAATACAAAACACTCGAGTCAGGACACAAATACTTATGAACTGTAAATCAAATCAAGTGAACAGTAACAAAATGCACCAGTAACTTAAAGGATGCTTGGGACCGCCCATCCTCTAAGGATCCATTAAACTATTTACTATATAGTAATATTACGCTATTATAATAGTGGCTATAGTAAAATAAACTTACTTTAAAATAGCGTTCCAGGCTTACCCATATCACCATTCACACATAATAGTCCCAGTAGTCCATCCAATAACATGATATATCCAGATTGAGAGACCATCAGAGGATACCACATGGGCTACGGGAGAAAAACAAACTCGTAGTAAAGGCTCGGTATGGTAGGTGACACGACACACAAGGCAATGCCAGGGTAGATATACCAATTACGCACACGGGCTGGTGGCGCAGCAGCCACACACGCCCACCTCGGAACACACTCCCATATCAAAATCAGAGGATGGCCATCAAATCAACCACAAGTAAGAGTATAGTATCGGAGAAATGTCCGACCAGAGGAGCTGCCCCTTTTGGCCCGAGATCGCTCATGTTTTAGCCACCTTAAGCCAACTCATAGGAGTCATGTCCACATATTATACCTCAAGAACGTCGCCACCAACCTACTTCATTCTAGAACCTCCACCGCGTACATAGTTTTTAAAGGGGTTTTCGGAGTTGGCAGAGTGTATGATAACTTCCAATCCCGGTCTCTTTAATAACCAAACGTTATTATAACGTCGTGGTCATTTCAAAATAGTTTATACTTCAAAAATCAAATCATTTCGTTTCAAAACTATATTCCTTTCAAGATAGTTTAAACTTCGTAACCCTAACCATTTTTACTTCAAAACTATATTCAAATGAAAATAGTTCGTACTTCGAAACCGAAACCATTTTTACTTCAAAACTGTAACGACCCGGTTTTTCGACTTTCGAAAGTCGACATTAATACGTCCACTATATCAATTGCCGAACCATCGAACGCCGAAAAACCGAACCATTAGGGTTTAAGAAGAAGAAGGTAGAAGAAGAAGATAAAAACAATAACAGAATCTTACATATCGCAGCGGAACAAATATAATAGATAAATAAATATCTTTAGACAGAATCACTATATCCGTTATTACATTACATCACATTACATTATCAGAGTGTACAGCAACAAACAGCGAAAAGAAATATTACATATACTAGTGATACGCTTCGCCATCCAGCTTTCTCCAGATCTCCACAGCAACTCCTAAATTTCTAGAATGACCTGATAACCTGACTCTAGACCGCCCGTGTGGAAATTGGTGGGCAACCAGAGTTTAGAAAGAGAACAATAAACTCTAGGTCAGTCGTGGGACTGGTGTGAGATCTCAAAAATAATTATTTTCACAAAGAAAATAAAAGGAAACCCGCTATGCTTTTGGAAAATGGAACTGTCATAAGACCTCCCGCCACACACACAATGCAAACGCACACTTGGGGGAGATTTCTCCTTATGATAGTCAAACATGCTTAATACACAAAATTCTTTGGATATTATTTTTAGTGCATAGTGCAGAAAACATTTCGAAAGTATAATATTAATCTTAGCCATCATACAACATTTCATCGTATGCCTACTATAGCTACCATGTTCAATAGCAGGTTACCGCCATATTCCATGGCAGGTTATACAACTAAAACCGTACAGGGCGCGTATTGTTTCTCTGGATTTCCAACAAATGGTCAGGCAAAGGAACTTCCTACACTGAAATGGATACGCCTCTGGAAGGACGCCCCCGAGAACCTAACCGGATCTCTGCTGACACAAGGCCGAGTTACCACACGCTTATGGGTGCAATGAAGCTGTAACTTGATAACTCCATACACAAAAAAGTATGCCATCCCTAGTCGTTTCAGACCTTTATCCGTGGATCCTCAACCACAAAGCAACAACTACAAATTATAATAATTTGCAGCATCAACATAGGGAAAATATCTGGGCTCCATACCATGATATCACCTCTTATCCAGAAGAAAATGGGCACAACCTAGGGGCGCGACCCCTAAAAAAACCTTGCCGCAACATTCCTGTTTCGACCATTTCCGGGTTGTGAGGCTCGACGAAGTCTCGTCCATAAAGCTACGCTTTTCACAAAAGCCATGCTTCGATCAACAAATGATCGGCAGCACTTCGATCCCACATTACCAAATTGGGAATGTATCACTAGTAACCATCAACTACATAACCTCTGAGCTCGTATGTCTCAGAGAAGGGTGTTAAGCTAAGAGAATAAATTCTTTGCCACCAACAGAAATGTATTTGATAGAAACCAGCTTTACATCTCAATTTGTAACCTCAGATACACATCCATACAAGTCTGTTTCGGGTTCGAACAGAACCGAAGGCGCTTCCGAAGAAGCCCTTGCAATCCGGGTATTCACAATCCCGGTCGGACTTTCCATCACTTAGGGAATCTCTATACCGTAGCTGCTCAGTGCAGAGACAATCGATAGGTCATCCTATCATTCTCACAAATATCTAGTCTTCACCATCGGTCTTCAGATGCAATCCCATCTATCGTATCATTATTCGGAATGGGTTATATGACACAAAGGTCCTCTCCCGGCTAATCCAAATAATGAGCGCTTATTTTTAAAAATAAATGTTCATTCAGATTTCAAACAAGTCACAACAATTTCCACTTTGATCTTTTAAATAAAAGATTCATCACAATCACAAAGGTTCGATGTGGTTTTCGGATATCCACTTGGAATCCGACCCCCGATCGCATCGAAATTCAAACGCCATTTAAAGGCAAATATTGATAGTCGATTATTTAACTATCAATCAACATTCACAACAATTACCAGATTTAAATAAATTTCCCAAATTATTTATTTTCAAAATATCTTCGCAGGATATATTTTTAACACTTCATCACTTTGAAAATCAAATTTCAAATCGATTTCCCATCCTTTGAAACAAGTTTCAAATCTTTTCCACAGTTTAAAAATAAACCAATGTTTACTTTAAAACCAATTTCCCTTTCCCTTATAAATTTCCATTGTGAATTTACATTTCTAAATATCAACTGATATGCGATTTTAAATCGATTTTCCAACATTCACTTTCAAACACCAAATCAAATTTCAAATTGATTTATAAATTTATTTTCAAAACACGAAATCAATTTCCCTTCGAACACCAAATCAATTTTCATATTGATTTCCAAAATTTATTTCAATTACCAAATCAATTCCAATTTGATTTCCAAAATTGCTTCAAACATCAAATTAATTACAAATTGGTGTCCCAAGGATTTATTTTCAAATACCAAGTCAATTTTCCAAATCGATTTCAAAATTTATTTTAACTCCAAATTAAATCCATAATTTAATTTCTAAATTTATTTCCTTTTTGAAATAAATTCCTTTATCTCTTTCAAATATTTAAAATCTGTATTTTAAATAAATTCTTCAACCTTTGAATAATATTACCCGAAATACATTTATTAAGCCTTTTCCTCATATTTTGGAATTTTATTCAATAGGATTAAAAATAAAACTTTATCCTTTTAAAATTCCTTCTTTTAAATTTATCCAATTCACAAAATAAAGTTTACTATAAACTTTCAACTTGAATTTTCAAAAATCCAATTTTTATTTATTTCCGGTATCCAACGATACCAAAAATATATTCGGTTAAATTATAGTCTATAACGACTTTAACCACAAATAAAATCACACAGGGATTATAAATAATCAACACACAACATATGAAACAAATTCAAATATATAAGGAATCCAGTAGAATCCCTCCAACCTATTTCCCTGCATCCACAGACGTTAGCACAACAATTAAAAACTAATTCCACTTCGAGATGGAATATCACGGTATATGGGATTTATAAAATATTATCCGCTATTATGCGGCGCAATAGGGTCTTATCCGCTATATAATGCGGGAAACCAATCACTCCAAATATAGATATATAGATATTCTACTATATCTAATATCACATCAAACAGTCAATCAATAACTGAATTTTCAATTGAATTTTGAGTGAGAAGACCTCACCTTTGCCCACGCATGCAGTTGCATTTTTCCATTCCAATTCATTTCCTTCATGTTTTTCAGACCTTGTATAAAAAATTATATAAATTTATTAATATTCGAACAAATTGAATAATTTATTATCGTTTAATAGTTTAATTAAACTATAAACCAATTTCCTTTTTAAATCTTTTAAAACTAAATTTTCTTTAATAAATAGTTTTAGTAATCTAAAATAATAAAAGAATAGTTAAACCAATTGATCATTCTAATACAACGGGTTTTGAAATAAATTAGTGGATAAATTTTTTTAGATATGTATATTTACTGTTTTCAGAACATATATATATATATATATATATATATATATATATATATTGAAAACTGAATTTACAGTTTTCCTAATGCTGTTAAAATAAAACAAAGTAAGATTTCATTTACTGTACATAAACATATATATATATATATATATATATATATATTGAAACGACCCGACCTTCTTACCACAGAAAATCACATAATTTTTAAGAAAGAAAGGGATAGAAAGAAAAAATAAATAAGAGAAGAAAGAAACAACATCAGAATCTAAACAGCGGAACGAATAAATTATATTAATAACATAAACATTACAAAGTTTACAACCACTATTAGAGTTACACAGATATACATCACATACTAGACAGTTATAAACACATGTCTAGTTATACAACTCAATACAGTACACAAGAACAATTCAGAGAAATCTACACAGCGGAATACTATATATCGACTCGTAGAAGCCTCCTGCTCCATTTGCTCCTCCACAATTCGTCAAAGCTAACTTGAATCCCTTGGCTACTCGTAAAAATTTGAGTACCCAAGAGTTTAAGAAAATAGAATAAACTCCGGGTCAGAAATGGGTCTGGTGTGAGTAACAGGTTAAGGTTGCTTAACTTTCAAAATCCTTTTGAAAAGAAAGGTATCACGTAAGACTTCCCACACATAAACATGGAAAAGTTTTTACCTTACACTAACCAAAACATTTGATAGGAAATTCAGTGATATTATAATAGGTCTAGGGTTTTCAAATAAATATGAAATAGCCGAAATTGTTACATTATTAAATTCCAGCTACTAGCCACAAAAGTGGGTAATACAATCAAAACCGTTGGCACTTATTGGATTTTGGATTCCATACAATGGCAGGGCTACTGGGGTACCGCTCGTCACAGTACGTGGCCTAGATCAACGTACCGAGGAGTACGCCCGCTCCCCTGCAACACAAGGTCGGAACCATTCCTTACTCAACAGTTCCGAACAAGACAACCCCGCTGTTGTAGCTAGCAACCGCCCACACAGCCGAATATAAAGGAACCTCTAGAAAGGGGTAAATCTCATTCTCAAGTGGGGGCTACCCCCGAAGCCTTGATGCACCTCCCCTGTTTTAGCCATTCCCAGTTGATGAGGCTTGAGGCTATGATTACCTTTAGTGAACACATCACTTAGAATGCTCATCGTCTACCTGACGATGTTCTGAAAGCATTCAATCCATACAAGTTAATTCCGGGTTCAAACAAAACCGAAGGCATTATCTTGTTACACTCATTTTGGAATCACCCTCAGAGTTAACGACGATAACCCTTGCATTCTGAACCACCATCTCGAGCCTGTAAGTACTATTTCCATCAAAATCATCACGGAATCACCCCCAAAGTTATACTGACGAATAGTTCTTACACCTCGAGTCTTCACAAAGCTCCACTTTGATTCACGACCAAACGTTTAATTGGAACCGATGTGGTTTTCAGATATCCAAATAACGAAACCCGATCCCAGTCTCATCGAAATCCAAAGCGTGTCTTTTAGATCCAAGTAGTTTTAAAGTTTAAAACGGTTCAATACAGTATCTATATACAGAGAGATAACACACTGATCGCAATTGATAATCCACATTATCGAATAACAGGTAATCCACATTATCAATATCAAAATAGATAATCGATATATCACCATCAAAATAGATAATCTATGTTATTATCACAATGCAACCAAGCATTCATACCACACAACATTACTTATTTCATTTCTAAGATCTCAAAGCATCCAAGACAATCAATGTCATCCACTCATATATAAGCAATGATTTACTCATCATAATATAATTAATTTGAAATGAATTAAATTAACTATCTCTATCTCTAATTAATTTAAAATGAACTAAATTAATTACTTCATCTTTAATTAATTTAAAATAAATTAAATTAATTACTTCATCAATATATATCTTGCTTACTCAACTATTTAATTGATTACAATCAATTAATCATTCATTATTAATCACCTTAATTAATCACCCTTGATTAATTACCCTTAGTTACATTCATGTAATTATCCTTAATTAATTTCACAAATTAATTATTCTCAACCAAACAGTAATTAACCTTTAACTACTTTAATTAATTAATTAACTATAATTAATTACCTTAATCCTTAATTAATTACATCAATTAATTACCTTTAATTACTTATCATTGATTAATTAACCATAATTAATCAATCTTTAATTACATCATTAATTATAATAATTAATTATCCTTAATTATATTTAATAGATTATTTTCCTAAATTGTCATAATTATTAATCTCCCAGATTAATTACATTTAGTAATTACCTAACTTCATAACTTAGTTAAACCAAATTAATTATCCCTTAATTAATTTCTTAATTAATCCCTTGATTAATTACTAAGTAATTACATTCCAAATTACTTCATTCTTAAACATCTTCAATTAATTACAACCTGTAATCATCAATCAATTACTTAACTAAGTAATTTCCAATCCATTAATTACATTAAGTAATTATCTTTTAAAACCTCAAGTGTTTAAAAGTAATTAAACTTAATTAATTAAAATAAAAATCACATTTAACACAATTAATTACCTTAAGTAATTAATTTCTTAATTACTTCATCAAGTAATTATACTCAAAAATCCACAAATGATTATTATTAAATCAATTAATCTAATTAATTATTAAAAATTAACTATATTAATTAATTATTAAATAATCCTGGTTAATGACCTTCATAAACCATTCTTTAATTATTTTTCATTAAGTAATTAACTTAGATTAATCACAAATTAAATCATCTTTAATTATCCCTTAGTTAAAGTTTAATTATTTAATAAATTAACCTTGATTAAATCTTAATTACTTAGTTAATAATTCTTAATCATTAATTAAATAATCTAATTAATGATCTCAATTATAAATTGATTAATCATTAATCACTATTCATTAATTTCCAAATCATTAATTAATTAAATTAATTAACCATTCCTTAATTACTCCATTAATTAAATTAATTTCAAAACATTAATCTTAATTAATTTAAGATAAAACATTTCTAAATTACGTAAAAAAAACAAGTTTATTTGAAAAAAGAAATTCTTTTGAACTTACTTTTAAATTTCATTTTAAATACATGATTTAAAATGAATATATTTTAAACTAAATCAAAGTTTAAACAATTTAAAACCTTTTAAAAATTCCAAGACAAACAAGAGTTTGTCTTAAGATTGAAATTCGCAAAAATTTTGAAGTTAAATTCATTTCAAAATTTCAATAACTTCAATTTAAATTTAGTTTAAAACTTTCAAATTTAAACCTTCTTTAATTTCAAAAAATGAAATTCATTTTTAAATTTTTAGATTTAAAATTGAATTTTCAAATCTTGCTCATATTTTTTAAAAACTTCATTTTCTAAAAAAAAATTCAACTACTTTACAAAATAAAGTAGTAACTTAAGTTCAATTTTTATTAAAACTTCATTTTATTTTAAAATGAGATTTTGAATTAAACTTGAATTTAAATTTGATTTAAACTTTCCTTAACAATAAAACTTCAGATTTTAAAAAATTTCAAACAGAAACTACAGGTTTCTGTAAACCAGAAAAATACAAAGCAAACCCGAGAACGCCTAAAATCACTTCGAGTTTACTACCTAACTTCTTCGAGCTAACAACCTGATTTCTCCGAGTCAACAACCCACCTACTTCGAGCAAACACAAAATCTCCCTCGTAAGCATACTAAATCCAAACACTTCACTGGACATCTCATCGCTGTGCATATGCACGGCGACCACCGCCTCCACTAATCATCAGAGATGATCGCACTTCAACCAGAAACACTCCAATGCCCAAACGACATCATCCGATTGAACCATTAATCAACAAATCAAACTCGAACTCCACTACAAAACTGGAACAGAAAAATCAGGTTTCTGCCAAAACCTGTCAACGGCGATCTCTCACCACCCCGACCACCAGATGACTAGCCCCTTCGGCCTCGAACTCATCCACGACCACTCTAACACTTCCTAAAACCTCATAGCACTCGGTCACTTCTTTATTCCATAATGACTGATCTTCATTCCCATTTCAAAACTAGGGTTAAAAAAAAGAATTCAAAACTGCATCCTCTCTGACCAATTTTAATCACATCTCTGATTTTTCTGAGCATCACTTAACACCTATCTACTAACCCGAAGAACCCTAAGCTTCCTCAGTCCAAAGATCGCCAGTATTTGATTAAAATCCATTTTTAGTTAAATATCTAACTGCAACCTTAACTAAACTCTAAAATTCCTATTTCTTGATTTAAAAATCAAGTTATAGT
Organism: Allium cepa; assembly: GCA_030765085.1. Taxonomy (NCBI): domain Eukaryota; kingdom Viridiplantae; phylum Streptophyta; class Magnoliopsida; order Asparagales; family Amaryllidaceae; genus Allium; species Allium cepa. The sequence continues at coordinate 105,710,252 of CM060935.1, forward strand.
TAATGCTTTATATTTATGAAACTGCATTACAAGATTAACATATTTAATTTTGGTTCAAAATTATCAGATACTGATGTTCTGTGTTTTCCAGAGACTACCACTTATATTTTTACTTACTTAAATTTTAAGTATTGACTTAAGAAAATCAAAAATCATTGCTTTATACACTTCCTTATATCAGGACTAAATTAAAAGTGTTCAAATGAAATTTTGTGCTAGGCAAATCAATAAAGCAGAACATGCAATTAAGTAACACATGCACACTTAACATCTTCACATCAGATTTTCAAAAATTCACAAACAATAATTTTTTTATATCAAACATTTAACATGCAACCTATTTAAAGTTTAAGATTTTAAGTTACTCACCTTTATTTAAATGCAGAGCTTTTAAATCTTGACGAATAAAACTAGAACTTGCAAAATGCTTGAACTTGAAGCTTTTAAAAAACAGAAATGCTTTATTCCTTTGAATTGCTTTCAACAAATATGCAACTGGTTGCTTTTGAACATGCTTAAATCAAGCTTCAATTTGAGGTTGTGCAGAAAGAAGATGCAAGCAGATTTGCTCTATTTCTAAATGCATGCAAATTTGTTCATTTCCAGATTTATAAACAGAATGCAGGCCTTTTTATTTTTAGGAAGTTGAATATGCAGATTTTCTTGATAAAGGATTTGTGAAATGGTAATGATCATGCTTTGTTCACAGATTTAATTTTGATGAGGATTTTTGATATGGAGATGCTTTAAAGTTTCCTGATTTTAGACTTTGTACAGGAATTGAGTATGCGGGGTTTGATTATTAATATGAAGATGAGTTTTGATTTTGAAGAGGTGTTACTGATTTTAGAATTTTGAATTTTTATTTTTGATTAAGGAAATGAAAAAGCAAGTATGAATGAAATGCAAGTTTTATATAGATGTATTTTCAGATTTAATTAAATAAAAGAAAAATTAAAACAAAATTTACACTTGTACATAATCTAACATTTGTCACATTGTTATGTTAATTTTAGAACACTTGTTTAACTAATGCTTAAAAATGCAACACTTGTCTCTTTTGAAGTGATTAGTATTAAATTTACAAGTTAATATATGTGTTAATGTATGTATTAAGCCAAACTAAATTTGTTAGTTAATATTAAATATGAATATAAATTTATAAAAATAAATAAAAACAAATCATGTTTATAAATAAAACTTATACATATAAAAATTAAATTTTATAAATCAAATCCAAAATCAATTATTTTCAAATCAAGTAATGTATATAAATTTAATTTGAAATAACGATTGAAAATTTTATTCAAAATCTATTTATAAAGGCAATACACTATTAATATTGTTTTTAGAAATGACTCATTATTAAAATAAGATCATTTTAAAAGAAATTATATTTTTATTAATAAATTATCTATTTTATTAAGCCATAAATTTTTTTGTTAATTCATTCTAAATTTAAAACTCAAGACAAATTATTTTAACATTTAATATTTTTCTTATCAAATTTTGAAATCATATATTTATTTATTAAATAGTTTTAAAAACTCAATACTAATTTAAATCAAAATTTCCAAATTAAAATGTATATATTAGAATTTTTAAAACATGATTCACTTATTAAGTTTAAACCAAGATTTATTTATTTAATTTTGGAAAGCTTAAATATTAAATAAAAACAAATTTTCAAATTGCTACAAATATTAAAATTAGAAAAATATGCTTTATTTATTAAAATTAAAACAATGCTAATCTATTTAAAATATAAACCATATATTTATATTATAAATAGAAACCAATTTATTATTTTTAAAAGATAAAATAACCAATTAAATAATTATTGAAGAAGATTATTAAATCAATTTGAATTATTATTAACAAAATATCAATATCAATTTAATTTTTAATACAGATTATTAAATTGATATTGTTAAAAATTCCGGGATATTACAATCCTCCCCCCTTAAAAGAATTTCATCCCCGAAATTTAAAACATAGATAATTTAATAATCTTATTAAAGATTTAATTTTAAAATACAAGCATATATCAAACATATGCTAATGACCAAAACAACCAATTCATCCAATCAAACAAATCTAATTATCCAGACAAAATTCTGGATAAAATTTCATCGAGTTTCCCCAGATGTATATATATATCGGGATACTTGCTCTAGAGAATTCAAACAATCGATACTATGAAGCTACAAAGCTCCTATTCAACTACACCTATACACTAGACAAGATATCAAACTACAGACGAGTCTGACTCAACAACCAAAACTCCAGAACTGCTGGTTCCAAAACCAGAGATAGATCATACACATACTCCCTCAGAGATACTTGAAACTCGTCGAATCCCAGTTATCCAAACTGGCAATCCAATCCTGTAGATCAATCACTTATTCTCACAAGAATTCAGAAAAGATCCAAAACACTTCAAAGCTAGCTTCTCAGCCTTACCCAATCTTATAGCTCACTTTTGATTGGAGAAAACTTATCCAAAATCAAATCTCTGACTTCAGAATCCAAATTCCTTTGTCCCAAATCCACAAAAATCTCCAGACGATCCTGAGTTGCCTACAGCCTTACTGATCAGCTCAACCTTGTTGATGCTTCTAGAAACAAACAAAACCAATCAACACAACAAATGATCTCCTCAAGATCAACCCTACTCTTCATAATCAGAAGACAACAACTTCTTCTGTCCAGAAAAGAAAAGCAGATGCACTTCCAAACTGCTTTCGCTGCTCAACTCTGATCCGAAATAGAAGAGAATGCTGAAGAAGAACACGAGCACAACTCAACAACACACCCCAGAGATATGGTTCAACAAATCCATAAGAAAAATTCAGAAGTTCCTCCAAAACTCTGAGCTGCTACACCAAATCAATCTCTAGGAACCATCCTACTATTAAGCTGAATCGCCGGTACCACTCCTGGAATCCTAGACGATAAGAAAACTCAATCTCCAGATGCAGACAAAATTCTGTCTTCTTTGAAGACATTCAGAAAAACTCAGATAACCCAAGAGAACACTCAAACAATCACAAGTCACTTTTGCGATACACCCAAACCAAATCCAAGGCAATCTGCTATCCCTTTACCAAACAGAACAACTTACACTTAACTAGCCAACCCATCGAAGAAACGGGTCCACTTAACTGCTTTTGAACTCCACTCCAAAAAAACCGCTAAGCCAGAAGATCTCTTGCCAACACCGAGAACACTCCAAGCTGCATTGCTGCCACAGATGCTAAATAATTCCAAATAAAAGCTCTTAGAGAAACTCGAACCTCAAAGCAAACAGAAACAACGGCTGAACATAGCCACAATACTGAAGCAGAGTCACTTCCTTAACTTATTCCAAAGAAAACATCTTCGGGAACATCCATAGTCACTGCATCTCATCACGCAGCTACTACTTCCTGAGGTATCAAAATACCGTCACTCGCTTCTGCCTAGCCAACAGATTCAAACAGTACTCATCTAACTTCAAAGATGAACTCCGAACCTTAACAGGTTACCTTCAGAGATCAATGAAGTCCTTACCAAACTGCAAAGATTACTCGAGATGGTATTAGGTCTACAGTCTCGACAAATGCACTTCCAACCTTAAAACATTCAAATTCCAACCAACGGTAGTCGTGTTACACACATCACTACCCCATCTACCTTTATAACTTATATTGGAAAACCTGAACAGGTAACCCAACAGATAGGTAGAAATAAATACATTTATATTAAAAATTACAAATACGCTCTCTCAAGATAGACACCACTACAGAGCCTAGGTATTCGCTTAACCTAATGCTCTGATACCAAGTGAAATGACCCGACCTTCTTACCATAGAAAATCACATCATTTTTAAGAAAGAAAGGGATAGAAAGAGAAAAGAAATAAGAGAAGAAAGAAACAACATCAGAATCTAAACAGAGGAATGAATAAATTAAATTAATAACATAAACATTACAAAGTTTACAACCACTATCAGAGTTACACAGATATACATCACATACTAGACAGTTATAAACACCTGTCTAGTTATACAACTCAATACAGTACACAAAACAATTCAGAGAAATCTACACAGCGGAATACTATATATCTACTCCTAGAAGCCTCCGCTCCATTTGCTCCTCCACAATTCGTCAAAGCTAACCTGAATCCCTTGGCTACTCGTAAAAATTTGAGTACCCAAGAATTTAAGAAAACTGAATAAACTCTGGGTCAGACATGGGTCTAGTGTAAGTAACAGGTTAAGGTTGCTTAACTTTCAAAAACCTTTTGAAAAGAAAGGTATCACGTAAGACTTCCCACACATAAACATGGAAAAGTTTTTACCTTATGCTAACCAAAACATTTGATAGGAAATTCAGTGATATTATAATAGGTCTAGGGTTTTCAAATAAATATGAAATAGCCAAAATTGTTACATTATTAAATTCCAGCTATTAGCCACAAAAGTGGGTAATACAATCAAAACTGTTGGCACTTATTGGATTTTGGATTCCATACAATGGCTGGGCTACTAGGGCACCGCCCGTCACAGTACGTGGCCTAGATCAACGTACCGAGGAGTACGCCCGCTCCCTTGCAACACAAGGCCGGAACCATTCCTTACTGAACAGTTCCGAACAAGCCAACCCCGCGGTTGTAGCTAGCAACCGCCCACACAGCCAAATATAAAGGAACCTCTAGACAGGGGTAAGTCTCATTCTCAAGTGGGGGCTACCCACGAAGCCTTGCTGCACCTCCCCTGTTTTATCCATTCCCGGTTGATGAGGCTACGATTACCTTTAGTGAACACATCACTTAGAATGCCCATCGTCCACCCGACGATGTTCTGAAAGCATTCAATCCATACAAGTTCGTTCCGGGTTCGAACGAAACCGAAGGCATTATCTCGTTACACTCATTTTGGAATCACCCTCAGAGTTAACGACGATAACCCTTGCACTCTGAACCACCATCTCGAGCCTGTAAGTACTATTTCCGTCAAACTCATCACAGAATCACCCCCAGAGTTATAATGACGAATAGTTCTTACACCTCGATTCTTCACAAGCTCCACTTTGATTCACGACCTAACGTTTAATTGGAACCGATGTGGTTTTCGGATATCCAAATATGGAAACCCGATCCCGGTCTCATCGAAATCCAAAGCGTGTCTTTTAGGTCCTAGTTGTTTTAAAGTTTAAAACAATTCAATACAGTATCTATATACAGATAGATAACACACAGATCACAATTGATAATCCACATTATCGAAATAACAGGTAATCCACATTATCAATATCAAAATAGATAATCCATATATCACCATCAAAATAGATAATCTATGTTATTATCACAATGCAACCAAGCATTCATACCACACAACATTACTTATCTCATTTCTGAGATCTCAAAGCATCCAAGACAATCAATGTCATCCATTCATACATAAGCAATGACTTACTCATCACAATATAATTAATTTAAAATAAATTAAATTAACTATCTCTATCTCTAATTAATTTAAAATGAATTAAATTAATTACTTCATCTCTAATTAATTTAAAATAAATTAAATCAATTACTTCATCAATATATATCTTGCTTACTCAACCATTTAATTGATTACAATCAATTAATCATTCATTATTAATCACCTTAATTAACCACCCTTGATTAATTACCCTTAATTACATTCATGTAATTATCCTTAATTAATTTCACAAATTAATTATTCTCAACCAAACAGTAATTAACCTTTAATTACTTCAATTAATTAATTAACTACAATTAATTACCTTAATCCTTAATTAATTACATTAATTAATTACCTATAATTACTTATCATTGATTAATTGATCATAATTAATCAATCTTCAGTTACATCATTAATTATAATAATTAATGATCCTTAATTATATTTAATAAATTATTTTCCTAAATTATCATAATTATTAATCTCCCAGATTAATTACATTCAGTAATTAACTAACTTCATTACTTTGTTAAACCAAATTAATTATCCCTTAATTAATTTCTTAATTAATCCCTTGATTAATTACTAAGTAATTACATTCCAAATTACTTCATTCTTAAACATCTTCAATTAATTACAACCTGTAATCATCAATCAATTACTTAATTAAGTAATTTCCAATCCATTAATTACATTAAGTAATTATCTTTTAAAACCTCAAGTGTTAAAAATTAATTAAACTTAATTAATTAAAATAAACAATCACATTTAACATAATTAATTACCTTAAGTAATTAATTTCTTAACTACTTCATCAAGTAATTATACTAAAAAATCCACAAATGATTATTATTAAATTAATTAATCTAATTAATTATTAAAAATTAACCATATTAATTAATTATTAAATAATCCTGCTTAATGACCTTCATAAACCATTCTTTAATTATTTTTCATTAAGTAATTAACTTAGATTAATCACAAATTAAATCATCTTTAATTATCCCTTAATTAAAGTCTAATAATTTGATAAATTAACCTTGATTAAAGCTTAATTACTTAATTAATAATTCTCAATCATTAATTAAATAATCTAATTAATGATCTTAATTACAAATTGATTAATCATTAATCAATATTAATTAATTTCCAAATCATTAATTAATTAAATTAATTAACCATTCCTTAATTACTCCATTAATTAAATTAATTTCAAAATATTAATCTTAATTAATTTAAGATAAAACATTTCTAAATTATGTAAAAAACAAATTTATTTGAAAACAAATTTTCTTTTGAACTTACTTTTAAATTTCATTTTAAATACATGATTTAAAATGAATATATTTTAAACTAAATCAAAGTTTAAACAATTTAAAACCTTTTAAAAATTTCAAGACAAACAAGAGTTTGTCTTAAAAATGAAATTCATAGAAAGTTTGAAGTTAAATTCATTTCAAAATTTCAAAAACTTCAATTTGCATTTAGTTTAAAACTTTCAATTTTAAACTTTCTTTAGTTTCAAAAACTGAAATTCATTTTTAAATTTTCAGATTTTAAATTGAATTTTCTAATCTTGCTCATATTTTTTAAAAACTTCATTTTCTAAAAAAAATTCAACTTCTTTACAAAATAAAGTAGTAACTTAAGTTCAATTTTTATTAAAACTTCATTTTATTAAAACTGAGATTTTGAATTAAACTTGAATTTCTAAAATTCAAACTTGAATTTAAATTTGATTTAAACTTTCCTTAACAATAAAATTTCAGATTTTAAAAATTTTCAAACAGAAACTACAGGTTTCTGTAAACCTGAAAAATACAGAGCAAACCCGAGAACCCCTAAAATCACTTCGAGTTTACTACCTAACTTCTTTGAGTTAACAACCTGATTTCTCCGAGTCAACAACCCGCTTACTTCGAGCAAACACAAAATCTCCCATGTAAACATACTAAACCCAAACACTTTACCATACATCTCATCGTCGTGCATATGCAAGGCGACCACCACCTCCACTGATCACCAGAGATGATCGCACTTCAACCAAAAACACTCCAATGCCTAAACGACATCATCAGATTGAACCATTAATCAACAAATCAAATTCGAACTCCACTACAAAACCTGGAACAGAAAATTAGGTTTCTGCCAAAACCTGTCAACGGCGATCTCTCACCGCCTCGACCACCAGATAACTAGCCCCTCCGGCCTCGAACTCATCCACGACTACTCTAACACTTCACAAAACCTCACAGCACTCGGTCACTTCTTTGTTCCATAATGACTGATCTTCATCCCCATTTCAAAACTAGGGTTAAAAAAAGGAATTCAAAACTGCATCCTCTCTGACCAATTTTAGTCACATCTCTGATTTTTCTAAGCATCACTTAACACCTATCTACTTACCAGAAGAACCCTAAGCTTGCTCAGTCCAAAGATCACCAGGATTTGATTAAAATCCATTTTTAGTTAAATATCTAACTGCAACCTTAACTAAACTCTAAAAATCCTATTTCTTTATTTAAAAATCAAGTTATAGTCAATGCTTTATGTTTATGAAACTGCATTACAAGATTAACATATTTAATTTTGGTTCAAAATTATCAGATACTGATGTTCTGTGTTTTCCAGAGACTACCATTTATATTTTTACTTACTTAAATTTTAAGTATTGACTTAAGAAAATCAAACATCATTGCTTTATACACTTCCTTATATCATGAACTAAATTAAAAGTTAAGTGTTCAAATGAAATTTTGTGCTAGGCAAATCAATAAAACAAAACAGGCAATTAAGTAGCACATGCACACTTAACATCTTCACATCAGATTTTCAAAAATACACAAACAATAAAAAAAATTTTATATCAAACATTTAACATGCAACCTATTAAAGTTTAAGATTTTAAGTTACTCACCTTTATTTAAATGCAGAGCTTTTAAATCTTGACGAATAAAACTGGAACTTGCAAAAAGCTTGAACTTGAAGCTTTTAGAAAATAGAAATACTTTATTCCTTTGAACCGCTTTCAACAAATATGCATCTGGTTGCTTTTGAACAGGCTTAAATCAAGCTTCAATTTGAGGTTGTGCAGAGAGAAGATGCAAGCAGATTTGCTCTATTTCCAAATGCATGCAAATTTGTTCATTTCCAGATTTATAAACAGAATGCTGGCCTTTTGATTTTTAGGAAGTTGAATATGCAGATTTTCTTGATAAAGGATTTGTGAAATGGTAATGATCATGCTTTGTTCACAGATTTGATTTTGATGAGGAGTTTTGATATGGAGATGCTTTGAAGTTTACTGATTTTAGACTTTGTACAGGAATTGAATATGCAGGGTTTAATTATTAATATGAAGATGAGTTTTGATTTTCAAGAGGTGTTACTGATTTTAGAATTTTGAAGTTTTCCTTTTGATTAAGGAAATGAAAAAGCAAGTATGAATTAAATGCAAGTTTATATATAGATGTATTTTCAGATTTAATTAAATAAAAGAAAAATTGAAACAAAATTTACACTTGTACATAATCTAACATTTGTCACATTATTATGTTAATTTTAGAACACTTGTTTAAATAATGCTTAAGAATGCAACACTTGTCTCTTTTAAAGTGATTAGTATTAAATTTACAAGTTAAAATATGTGTTAATGTATGTATTAAGCCAAATTAAATTTGTTAGTTAATATTAAATATGAATATAAATTTATAAAAATAAATAAAAACAAATTATGTTTATAAATAAAACTTATACATATAAAAATTAAAAAAATTAAAATTTATACTTTGGAATTTTAAATTCAAATCAAATCCAAAATCAATTATTTTCAAATCAAGTTATGTATATAAATTTAATTTGAAATAACAATTGCAAATTTTATTCAAAATCTATTTATAAAGGCAATACACTATTAATATTATTTTTAGAAATGACTCATTGTTAAAATAAGATCATTTTAAAAGAAATTATATTTTTATTAATAAATTATCTATTTTATTAAGCCATAAATTTTTTTGTTAATTCATTCTAAATTTATATCTCAAGCCAAATTATTTTAAACATTTAATATTTTTCTTATCAAATTTTAAAATCATATATTTATTTATTGAATAGTTTTAAAACTCAATACTAATTTAAATCAAAATTTCCAAATTAAAATGTATATATTAGAATTTTTAAAACATGATTCACTTATTAAGTTTAAACCAAGATTTATTTATTTAATTTTGGAAAGCTTAAATATTAAATAAAACCAAATTTTCAAATTACTACAAATATTAAAATTAGAAAAATATGCTTTATTCATTAAAATTAAAACAATGCTAATCTATTTAAAATATAAACCATATATTTATATTATAAATAGAAACCAATTTATTATTTTTAAAAGATAAAATAACCAATTAAATAATTATTGAAGAAGATTATTAAATCAATTTGAATTATTATTAACAAAATATCAATATCAATTAAATTTTTAATACAGATTATTAAATTGATATTGTTAAAAATTCCGGGATATTACATATATAAATCTTTAAATTACCGTTTTATAAAACTTACTGTAAAAGTTTCCCTCCCAACAGTTTATAACTTGATTATAATTTTTATTTACGAAATAAAATTATTTAACAAACCAATTAAACAAGTTAACCATCTTAATATATTATTTAAAAATTTTGCAGTAAGTTAATTTTATAAACATTTATACTCACTACAAATCTATATACATATTATTGAATCGGAAACAAATTCGAACACCACATCTTGCTAACCTTGAATCGCTCACGAGCTCTCTCTCAATCACCGATGTTCTAGGTGGCTCGCCCCAACGCGAATCGATACCGACCCAGAAATTTGCACGCCACTGCTCGCACGCGACCCAATAGCGCCTCCAAATCGAACTTCCAACCTTCCTCATGTCGCGCCTACGACTTTGACTGCACGCGAACTACGAAACCCCCTTTCGACCTTGAAGCCGCGGCTTCTAATCGAAGTCGATGACGACCAGTTTACCGAGCTCCCTACCCTTATTCGCGCGTGCATGCACCTGCTTCCACTCACGAAGCTCATCGAGATGGCCCCCTTTCTTTGGATTTGATTTTTGAAAATGTAATGAAAGGTTTCAGTTTTGATTTATACTTCGGCTTTCAGTTTTCTTTTTCTTTTTTACTTTGGAAATGAGGAGAAGAGGGAGGCACAGTTATAATTTCTCCCTGCAGATAGAAGGGGCAACTCACGATTTAAAAGACTAAAAAAAATGAAGGTAGCGTGTACCAGGAGGAAGACAAGAAGCGATGTTGGCATGTTTGAAGAGTTTTGCTACAGGGATTCGAAAAAGTTCAGATGTGATGGAATTTCAGTTGAAGCTGATTAGTATATATAAACATATAGATATATATATACTTAATTAAATTCAATTTCAAATTGAAATTGACTTGACAAATGGCACTCGAAATCTTAACCTCCTATTGAGGCATGCCGCTAGGCGTTTATAAGGTCTTATCCGCATTCCGAACACAATGAAACGTGTGTCGGAGGCCAATTCGATCATATACGCAAGTTACGGAAGTAAACGATCAATTTTAAATTAAATCGATCAAAACAGTTTCTATGCATTTTGAGCTGCCAGGGTCAAAAGACAACTCTGATCGCTACGATAATTGGAATCCGATAATAATACAATATTACAGATCCAATGGAACTAGTTTCGTCGAAATCCGAGACTGTGCCTCGGAAGGCAATTTCTAAATATTGATTTAAACGATATGTTTTCAAAACTGAACAAATCAGTTTCAAATTCAACTCTGAAGCTTCTATTATCTTCAGTATTATCAATATAAATTTTCTAAGCCTTGAAAATATTTTAAATCAGCTTAAAACTGAAGATTCAAATTTTTATCCAACTTCAATAAATTATATTCAATAATTTAATTGCCAAATCCATAGCAATATTCGAAATTCAAGTTAAACTAACTTCCAAATATTTAAAATCAATTAAATATTTCATTTCAAATGTTAAATATTTTTGGGTCATTACAAAACTATATTCAAATCAAAGTAGTTTGTACTTCAAAACAAAAACCATTTTTACCTCAAAACTATATTCAAATCAAAATAGTTTATACTTCGAAACCAAAACCATTTTTATTCCAAAACTATGTTCAAATCAAAATAATTTATACTTCGAAACCAAAACCATTTTTATTCCAAAACTATGTCCAAGTCAATACGATATCATTTCCATTTCAAACATATATTCACCTTTCAAAAATCATAATACTCCAAAGTTATAACTCTTTCGAAACCAAAATACTTAAAATCATTACACTTTGAAAATCATAACATTTCGAAATCATACATTTGAAATTTTCAAATTTATTCAATTAAACTAAATTTTCAAATTTCCAATTTAATTCAATTCAAACCATCGGTTTCAATTCAATTCAGTATTCCATCAAAACTTTTCAAATCTTATAAACTTCAAATATGGATTTGATCTACAAAATAAACCATCCGATTTTGATATATTTCCAAACTTTAATATCCCACATTTCAAAACTAAACTTTATAATTTCGTAAATTCATATCTCAAATCTAATTTCATTATTATTTAGTTTGGAAATATTCATTTCATAAATCCGATATTGTTTAAATAAAGTTAAATTACAATTAAACCAAATATCTTTTCATACAAATATAAACTTCAAATATTCATTTATCAAAATCAAATATAATTCCAAATTCACATTCTTTATCAAAATAAAGATTATATCATTAAAAACCATTTCGAAATCATTAAAATATCATATCCTTCAAAACCTCATTATCAGATCATTATTTGAATTCAATTTCAAACATTCAAATTTAAATATCATTTAAATATCAAATATGTCATTCATTTATTATTTCAAATATCATTACAAAGATACATTTCAAAATTCCATTCAAAAATTCATTTATCTCATTTGATTTCATTCAACTTAACACATAACCAAGTAAATCTTATTTAAATTCAAATTCAATGTAAATTCCTAAAATTCAAATTTAAATATTAAATTATATTCAAAACTCCTTATATTTCACAAATAATCAATTCCAATAGTTAAATCATTTAACACTTTAAAATATAACACAAACAGTGTTAAAATCTATAACATTTCAAAACATTGACAAAATATAGTAACGACAGCATTTATAAAGTGCTATCGTAGCCTATAGTTTCTAAAATAGTTAGTTCAAGAATAACGACATTTATAAAATGACATAATAGATATTTAGTTATTTCAAACATAGTTACGTTCAAAACAACAGCATTTAAAATGCTGTCACAAGACTACAACATTTTTAGGAAATGTTGTTAATAAAATTTCAGATTTTATTTTAACTATTCAAAAACAATAAAACTTCAATTCTTGTTATTTAAATTTATAAATCATATTTCTAGACTTCAAAATTTCATATTTAAATCATTTTAACATATGATTTATCATAATAAAATTTTAAAATCAAATGTTCAATTTTTAAAACTCAATTCATTTATTAAGTCAAAATTTCACTGTTTATTAACTTATAAATTAAATAAAACTTAGCATTTTACTTTAAATATCATTTCATTCCATTATATACTTACATTTTTAAAATAAAATTTGAAGTCGAAATCACATTTATTTCAAATTTAAATACTTAAATTCACAAATTAAAAACTTAATATTTAACTTTCACAAAACCATAAAACATATATTTTTTAATCAAAATTTCATACTTTTAAAAATACATATCTTAATAAAATCATTTAAAAATATACCACGGGGTCTGTATATAATTTTCTAACCTAGGTCAAGTGATACGGATATATATCACTTCAATCCGCGGTTTAAAAAGAAAACACGAGTTCTATCATTTCAAACCCGCAATCCCAAGTAAATAAAAATAAATAAAATCACTCAGGCCTATCATTTCAGCCCATAATGATTTTTCTCTATTCCAAAGTCCGTTCGGGTATGTATCATTTCAACCCATAGTGATTCTATTCTAACAGGGAACTTGCAGTGCGATCATATGCATAAACAATATAAACAATGTCATTGTCACAATATAATGTCATATATCAGATGTCAAGTGATAATTAATAGTTTTAACATGGTAATAACATGGCATAGCATATCATATGATCATCATTAGCTTGCATAAACATTTTATATTACTATACACTTGTTATCGATTCACCATTTCATAAGTAAATATGTCAGAGTGAGAAAGACTCACCCTTTCAAGCTGAAGACCACTACAACATACAAAACGATTCCAAAGGCACGACAAGCACGATACAGCATGACTATGATTCAAGTGAGTGGAGAGTGCCAAGATATGATCTTGTAAACAACCCAAAACAAGACAATATATACATAAATATATAACACAAAACAATATCAAAATGAATTGAAATAAAAAGCAACGAAGGACAAAATAGTTAGACCTTGCTTTAGCCACTCAAAAGCTTGACCAAGGGGACATTATACTCAGCTACGATCATGCTTTTGCTCAGGTTTTGCACTACAAATGCATGGCCATGCAAGTGGTTGAAGAGGTAGGAGTGATAACATAAAGCAATCAAAGGAAGAAGGCTAAATGGTGAAGGGTTTGGTCACATTTAGGTTCAGCTATGACATCATATGGCTCGGCCCAGGCTAGCTTCAGATCTGGACAGGTCTAGATAGTAGTGAAAGGGCAGTCAGAGGTGAAGTAGATGATGGTGGTGGTGGCTAAGGGGTGGCCAAAGGCAAGCTATGAAGGTGTGTGGTGAAATCAAGGCTTGGCTTGCATTGTTTTGGTGAAGTTTACATTGTTTTTGTGATGTTTTCATCTTTGGGATGCCACGGCCTGACACGGACAGAGGAGAGGCTGATATTGCAGCTGGAGATGGAGGAGGTTATGGTGGAGTTGATGGTGGAGAAGCTAGGCCTAGCAAAACACAAGAAGAATCAATGCAAAAACAATAGAAAATAAGGAAAAATGAGAAAGAAAGAAGCCATAAAAACTTACAAATTTTTATCAAGATGAAATGCCATGAATTTTGGGATATGAGAAAGTTTTTTTACATGATTTAGAATTGAAAAATGCATGGCAACAAGGAAGAAGTGGACGGTCAATGCAATGAGGTGAAAAGGCAAGGAAAATGAAAAGACAAAACAATGAAAAGTCACTAGGAAATGAAAAGATTTGTCTCTTTAAATTTCTTATTTCTTTTAATCACTATTCAAATTCAGAAAATAAAAGTAAAAACTAAACAAAAATAAAGTGAAAAGAATATAAATAATTATTTAAGGAAAAATAGGAAATAAATGAGAAAATAGTTAAATAATTGAAACTAGACTTTGAAAATTGAACACAATATACAATAAGCATTAGAAAATTATAACAACACTTATAAAATGCTTTAAAAATAAAAATATATACATAACATGTCATATATACATATTAGAACATGATTTGACAAACAAAATATTATTTATAAAAATTAAAATAAACAATTTAGCTAAATAAAACAATTTACACATAATATTGTAGAAAGCATAACTTTCACAATATAAATCAGATTTCAATAAAACAAAAAGCAATATTCTTGAAATTTTATTTATTTTCATAATAAATGATAAAATTCAAATTTTAAAATATTTAAAATTTAAATTTAAAAGTCAAAGTTTGACCATTTGGCCAAAATTCATTTTTCTGTAAAATATTCAATATATTCAGGTTTGAAATTATAATTCACATACAAATCAAAATTAATATTTAAAATTACAAAATTATTCATTTTAACAAATAAAATAGTGTTTTATCCATAAATAAAATAAAGTTTTTAAATCAGGAATTTCAATTAAAATAATCAAAATATAAAATTAAAATAATCACAAAATACAGGGTTGTTACAATCTATATTAAAGACTATAGTAATTACTGTCATTCATCAGACTTTTAGTCTGACCCACTCCTCTATTTTCCCCTTGCCCCCCATAGGCAATCAAGGAAGAAGTCCGTAGATTGCAGTTGCTTGGAGATTTCTTGGAGGAGTTTGCTACCATGTATTTCTTTTCTTTCAACTTTTGTTCTTTCTATGTACTAGCTTATTATGAGGGATATTGTGTACTCTGATTTTGAGACTATGAACTTTTTTAAGACATGATGGTTTTTGAGATATGCATGTTGTATTTGGTATTTGACTTATTTATGAAGTATTTATTTTAAATAAGTTATTATTCTAGTTTCCACTGTTTTTACCTATTTTTATCTTGTGAATTTTAGTCTCTGTTAGTTTTTTATACCTACAATGCACCAAGCCTTTTAATGTGTCATTTTAGGTACATTAAGGATGTGGGGTGTAACATATGGTATCAGAGCCTATGGTTATAGGATTCCTAAAAATTAATTTTAAAAGTAAAGTATTTCTCCAAAAATAACTTGTTTTAAAAGTATTTTCCAAGGAACTCTTAGAAATAGTTTTCAAGTACAAAAGAGTTTTTCTAAAATCCCCGCAAAGTCCAGCTCAACCTTCTTTCGATTATTTCAAGCATAAGTTTTCTTTTCATTGCATAGTATGACTGACTGGTTCCGTAAAGTTATGGCACCAAAGGTGCAACGACAATGCTCAATACAATACCGGTAGGTGGAAATCCCTTTAGTCTACCTACACCAGCCAATTTTTATAAGTTATGCAAGGGCTTTGCTAGTATAAGAGGCAGAACATTTTTTAGCACAGAGCATTTCGAGGAGACACGAGTTAAGTTGGAAGATATGGAGCAAAAGTATAGGCTGTTAGGCTTGGAAGACCAATAGAGAGTTCAGCATGTACCTTCGCAACCGAAGGGAGAGCTTAAGGAGGTTCCTACAAGTTATAAGAAGCAATGGTGGAAGGATAAGAAAGATAAGGACAAGAGGAAAGAGGAAGGCCCTCAGATTCGAATCAAGAAGGGAGCGAAGCATCATAGTTGTGGGATTATTTGTCATTACGCAAGAAACTACAAGATATAAAAGATGAAGGGAAAGTGTTATACTTGCAGACAATCTTGTCATCTTAGTAAGTTTTTTCCTCAGAAGATGGGGTAGGGAGCGAGTGCACCTGTAGCGTAGATTCAAGCTTTGGATGCTATACCTTCCACCAGCGGTCCGTATCGAGGTAGGCAAAGTTGGTTTCTATTTCTGATCTTCCCATCCGGACTCTTTTCGATCCTAGGGAATCACACTCTTCCATGTCTAGTTCTTTGGTAGATTGTTTGCACTTAGGCATTTCTTTTGCAGTAGAACCCATTGTTGTTTCAAACCCCATAGGAGGATCGACGCTCTTATCTATGGTTTGTAGGGGTTTGAAAACTTTTATCCTAGTAGTAGAGTTTGACTGCGAGGCCTACTTATTGGGATTTTTAGGGTATGGGATGATTTTGTGAATGGATTGGGTATCCACTTATGGAACGATATTAGAATGTGAAAGGAGAGTCGTTAGACAAGAGACATGCAGTAGTAGGACTCTCGAGGTTTCCTGCGACCCATAGGAGTCAGTCATGTTGAGCTTCTTTTATCCCTTCGATTCATCATCGGCACAGTTAAATTCAGTTTCAATCTTTAGAAATTTCCCAGACGTCTTTGAAGAGGTGCTTTTCTTGGGGCATAGAGAAGGTCTACACGTGGTATGAGTTTGAGAAATGGTTTTGTTTTTTTAGGTTCGGATTATGGAAATCCAAAGAGAGGTAGGAAAAGGTGGAGATGTACAATAGATTTAGTTGATAAAAAGAGAAGAAAGCCCATATGTAGATAATTGCGGAAATTATAATTATTTCGTATAAATTGATTTAATGGTAGTGCCTTAAAGTAAAAATATAAGCATCAGAGAGGAATTGGAGTAAAAGACTTTGGTAAGGAAATGGGATTACCAAAATTTAGGAAGGATAATCCTAATGTAATGAGAAGAAAACCCACTTTATATCTAGCTCAATAAAATTGTTAGAGTTAGAAAAGTCGAAAAGTATAAATGTCAATGTTTCTAAAGTAAATATTAGGTCAGTACGAAAAATGGAATGAAATTTAAAATTGGTTTTTTTAGATGATATAAATTTTGTTGAAAAGGTGAAATTCTTTTTGAAGAATTATAGAGTGTATATAGCTCACTAACTTCTTTGTAAGTGAACATGGATTTTAAATATAAAAACATAAAATATATTAAGTATTGAAAACATAGGTTACAACATTCATTGTTGTAATAGATGTTTTCATGAAAAATAAAAGGAGCATAGACTATAACACTATTGTTATAGTAGATGACTTCCAAGAGGAATGGTTTTACATAATATGTGAGTTTATTAGTATTTATTTTTAATTAAATTCATACACTAGTATTTTTGGGTTGTAGTAATGGTGTTTTATGCAACATCCATTTTAACCCAAATAAAGACGTATTTTAAAGAGGTAATTTCTAAGAATAGAAATAAAGTAATTTGTGAATACACCTATTATTTAAATAAGTATAAGAAAAGTTTATCATAGGAAAGTATAAATTAAACATGCTTTAATCTATTGGAATGAAAAGTATAATGGTATAATTTTCTATGAAACCGATAAAAATGTTTTGTGCAAGTCACAAGGAATATATGAAAGAGATGTATAAGGTATGGGAAGCATCTTATTTTGTATAGTCTATTTCAAAAATATATAATAAATTCCTTGTGACTCTACATAAACATGAAGTCCTCTTTTAAAAGGTTCGTAGAAGATTTTAGCATTAAAATTTCTCATTAGAGAAAGTAGTTCCAGTACCTTAAGGTATGAGGCTATTAGGTATAATAAGAAGACGATTTGAAAAAAAACGTTTTAAAGATAATATAAAAGAAAAATGGTTTGATGAAAAAGTAATTAATTTTTTGAAAGCAAAGAGCTTAGTAATGGTTGAATTTAAAAATCCCAATTTTTATAAAAAAATTTAAAGGTCTTTAAAAGAAAATGAGGAATAAGTTTTGGATTTAAAAAGTTTCCCCTTTAGGTTTGGAATTAATATAAATTCAAAAGGCTATAAGGAAGCAAGTTCAAAAAAAATAAAATATTAAGTAGTCAAGTATTTTTGAATTTAATAGAAACTGAAAAGATAACACTTTTACTGGCAAAGATTTTGGGAGTTGATGTTGTAAAATTTTTAAAAACCTTATTTTTTTGAAACAAGGTGATAAATACCAAACCAAACTCTTAAATGTGGAGTAGGTAAGAATCATTTCCTAGGAGCGATGGAAAAGGTGTAAGGAGACAGCAATAATTACTTTTAGAAGTAATAATGAAGTTTTGATAAAGTGTATAGGACACTAGTAAGTACCTAGGAGTGTTGATTCATGAAGAACAATAAAATAAAATTAGTGGAATTCATATGGTAGTAGTTTTCAAGCTAGCATTGGAGTACCACCTCTCGAACCTCTTTATGGAAGACCACGCAAGTCGTCTTCATGTTGGATAGAGTCTATAGAGGGATTGCCTTTATTCCGACATAGTTAAGGAGACTTCGGAGAAAATTGGTTTGATTAGGAGAAAATTCATATCTCATATCCAAATTTCTTTGATACTAAGTTTTAGAATTTCCTATTTCCATCTTTAGTTTTAAACAGGTTCTTTCCTTTATTATCCTCAACCTATAGATGGTAGGATTTTACGTAAACATGTTAATAGAACATGTTATGAATGATGTATGCTAGTGGTTGCAAGTGTTTGCTTGAGGATGCTAATGGACGCATATACTTACACTAGGCACTATTATCCTTTAGGGATCAGCCTAACTAGGACACTAGAGCATATGCATATGGATGTGTGCAAATTTGCATTTTTATTTTATTTTCATGGTTGCTATAAATGGATGATTATCACATGATTGTTGCATTTAGATGATAGTTTTAGCATGCATATATAACTATCAATTATCATTAGGGAATTTGCATTCATTTGGACACATGGCACAGACGTGATTGCATAAAAGGGGGTCGACTGAATCAGTGTACTGCATAATCTTTTGCATTAGCTATGGACATTGACACTACACTATTTGCATAAGTATCATAAATCGCATTAGAAAAACTCAAGGACAATGGATGTAATGGGTGATGATTGAGTGATTGATTTTAGAACTTGGATGAAAACATTTATTTCATTCTCCTATCCTTAGAAACTTCAAGGACGAAATCCCTTAAGGATGGAAGAATGTAACAACCCAAAATTTAAGGAGAAATTAATAAATAATTATAAGTGAAAAGAAATAGTCTTTATAATTAGAATTCATTGAAATTAGTATTGAAATTAATTGGCAATAAATTTATTCAAATGTTTCGATTAGAAAGGGAAAGAGGAATTAAATTGTAATGATTAAGTTTAATATAAGAACTTGCATTTGTGTCAAAATGGAATGAACATTTTAAATAGAAATAAATGCATGCTTTGAGATAAATGAAATAAACTTTTCATTTTTGAATATATATATATATATATATGATTTTAATATAGGGAGTTTGTTTTGTTAAAATAATAATAACAATATATATTACAGTAAATTCAAAAAGAAGGCATCTACTTTTATAAATTTGAAAATTGAAGATGACGATGTTCAAATGAGTTGGGTTATTGTAAATGAGAGAAAATGTAACCATATATTTATAAAAAAGGAAGGCATTTAATAAAATAAACGTTATATTTTGAAAAGAAAGGGCAAGAGTGTATTATGGAAGGATTGCATTTCTTCTAGAAAATGTAAGGTATGTTATTTCTTTGTTAGTAAGGAATAAGGGTCCATTTGGTTTTTGAACATAAAAATTTATACCAATTAATTAATGTAATTGATTGCTCAATTTGGAAGGTAAAGGATAAGGTTCCTAATCAATACACAATATATATGCGCGTTTGTGGACTTATGTTATTTATCTAATTACAATAGATGTGAATATGGAAATAAATGTAGATATAACGATTCACATATTAACTTATTTAATTCAGATGTAAATGTGGAAAGATATTGATATGTTGTTTAATTATTTATTTTAAACGTAAGCATATAAATTAAATGGGATGTTGAAAACTGAAATGAAACATGTGAATAATGAGAGACGCATGAAAATTTAACCTGAAATAATGTGCACAAATTAGAAATTAATTGAGGGGAAAAATTATATTTATACTTTGTATATTATGAGGGTGTAATTAATTGAATTAAATATAAGATAAGGCACTGATAAGGCACAATGTAAGATATGACACAACAATGAGTTAGCAGAAGTTCATACACGTCGTTTTTCATTCTTTTATTCCATCTGGTCCTTCTGTGCTTCCATCTGATAGCTCTTATTCAGCTGATGACATGGTCGCATCTTATTCAATCCCAAAATCCAATGGTCTAAAATCAACTTCTACACCTATAAATAAGACCCTAGGCTTAACACTTTTTCTCATTCTAGATTTTCTCCACTTGGGTTCACCTTTTCAGATCGGTCCCTAAAAGGAATAATTTTTCAAGTAGAGAATCTTTCTAATAAAAATATCTTAATAACCTCAAGTGGATCCATGAAGGCCTAAAGGAAAGAGCTAAGACCAGAGGTGAGTGATTGTAATTATTTTAAAATTTCTTTGAGTAATTTAAAATAATAGGGTTTCCAATAGTTGTAGTTTTACTACTAGTTTTGGAATAGCCTTTTCAGTAGTTTATTTACAGTTTTTAGAATTATTTTCAATCTACTTTCTTTCAGCTATTCTTCTCAGTAATTTTAATTTATTTCTGTTAATTATAGTTTTTCCAAGTATTTACGGTTTACTTATAGTATTTTAGTTATTTACTATTATTATAAGTTATTTACATCTTCTTTATACGCTTTGGATTTTCTTCTATTTTTAGTTTTCTTTTATTCCTCTTTCTTCTTCACGTACTGATTAGAATAAGATTAACGCAAATATGGATTAAATTGCAAGAAAACTGAAATTATGGAATATAAGATGTAAATCATAAAGGCTATAATAAAGTGGAATTAAGACTAATTATGATATTAGTTGAACTGAATTAAAGAGATTGGCCTATTTATAATTATGAGATGTAAATTATAAAGACTGTAATATAAGTGGAATTGGACTGAAATTATGCCTAATTATGATTAGAATTGGATTAATTAATTGGCTTAGTTATAACATAGAATTATAACTAAAAAGAGTAAAAGATGCAAGGGCTTATTTTCACACTTAGATCTTGGGTTAAGTAATAAGCATGATTATAACGTAGGTTATAATAAAAAGAATAGAATGGGGCTTATTTTAAGAGCTGGAATAAATTAATAAGCATAGAAAGTAAAAATGATAATAAAGGCTTATTTAAATAATTTATCTAATTTAATAAGAAAAAATGAAAGTAGGACCTATATCAAATAGCATTCCCTATTAGACAAAATGGTGTCTCACATTAGTCTGAAGTGAGATGAGGGCGTGCTTATGCTAAGAATGGTAGTAATTAGTCAAATAGAAGTCCAAATTACGAGGGATTTGGATAAGGGTGCAACTATATATTGTTTGGATGAAGGGCCAGTAACAACAACATTTTCCCTATAGTTTCTGTGAGCACACGCTAATCTCACATTAGCCTGAAGTGTGATGAAGGGCACGCTATGCTGGACGTTGGAGGTAATAAGAAGACCCGATAGGTGGAGCAAAAGGTAGCATGAGCATGGTGGCAGCTACACGTGCGACTTCCATTTGCGGGTGCTCAGTAACGGCTATGAGTTCCAAGTGCTTAGTACGGGTGTCTTTAGTAGACACCATTGCCTTTTTTGTAGGGAGCTATATATGTCATCTTGGCTACGGTAACATTTTGTGTAGAGAGTTATATAGCAATTGGTCCACAGAAAGCATTATAGAGTAGCAGGCCGATCAAAAAGCGTAGAATTAGGGTTACATCATAATTATAGGATTAAGAGTTCAGCCTAATCAAAGCAGAAATCAGGAATAAGTGTAAAAAAATCAAAGTTAACCTATCGTATAAATTAAGCAATATTTAATCGTACTTATTTTCAGTTTACTCTTTCCTATTTCCTTTTATTATCCTTCTTTATGCAAGAACTATTATAGGGTCTATTACTTTTATACTGCTTAAAGACTCTAGTAATTACTATCATTCACCAGACTTTTAGTCTGACCCTCTCCTCTATTTTCCCCTTCCCCCGCCATAGGCAATCAAGGGAGAAGTCGGTAGATTGCATTTGCTTGGAGATTTCTTGGAGGAGTTTGCAACCATGTATTTCTTTTCTTTTAGCTTTTTATCTTTCTATGTACTGGCTTATTATGAGGGATATTATGTACTCTGATTTTATGACTATGAAATTTTTTAAGACATGATGGTTTTTGAGATATGGATGTTGTATTTGGTATTTGACTTATTTACGAAGCAATTATGAAAATTTTATTTTAAATAAGTTTTTATTCCAGTTTCCGTTGTTTTTACCTATTTTTGTCTTGTGAATCTTATTCCCTGTTAGGTTTCCTTTTAATGTGTCCTTTTGGGTATATTAAGGGGTTTGGGGTGTTAATCTGAACGGTGCAGCAGACACAATCGAAACCTGAAATATTAGCATTAGGGAAGTAGAGTCATCAATGATTGAAGCCATAACATCTTAAAATTGTTGTATCACAATCTATATCTGTAGCAATATTGTAAAAAATTGCTAGTCAGAATCTAGGTGGTAGGCATGGATTAGGGAATAATCATTCATGCGAGGATTAATCGACGTTAGGCGTTTCCGATACTGTTCATAAAAGTGTATATACTATGCATATAATTAATGATTATAAATATGTTTTTTCCATGAATGAAGGAAGAGGCGCATGTAGGTTAAATTGAAGTTATATGTCATTTAACATACTTTCTTCTACAGTTGTAAATCATATGTATTTTATATTGTATAACTACTTGTAAAGTGTATGAAATGTTTAATAATATTTAACCATGGTCGTGGATGCTACTCGATGCTCGTCATCCTTCATTCGTCAGTGCTCTTCAGTCTTTCATATAGCTAAACAATCAGGTTGAAATGAAAGAGGGAGAATTAGGGTTTCAATAATTTTGTTCGTGCATTTTGATTTTTAGCCGTTTGGGTTAAGAGGATCGGTCTTTCCTATAGATACATGGATATGGGATTTTTAATTTTTTTTGTTGGGCTGAGAAAATGTTAATGGAAAAATAAAATAACATTTTTTAACAAAACTAAGTATATTCTTTTTTAATTGGCAATAGGCGGCATTGAGTGGTTCCAGGCGTCAATTAGGCGATTTGCATAGATTACCGCCTAGGCAACCTCCTAGACAGATTTACAACACTGATCAATAGTGTCTCTATGGATGAATCGCGGACTAGATCACTCTCTTTAAGATATTCTACCGCTGTGCCAAAATTGTGCAAGGCAGTCTCTGATGCAACGCTACCTAAAAGAGTCCTAAATCAATATCAATAGCCTCTTGCATGAAGACTGGTGAGTCAATAGCACCATAAAAATATTTCATGAATCTAAGGAATTTTAAGGTAGAAGAAGAAGAGAACTCAATTTTTAAACTGATAAAAAATTCTGTCAAGTAGTTTTGTTTATATAGGAAAAAACCTAAGTACAAAATAGGGCTGAGTCATAAGAAAATACCGAATCGGAGTTTACTGGGTCTCATTACCAAGTAAAAGTCAGTTTAAAAATATACTGCCAAAAAATAAGGAGCTCTACATCACAGTAGAAAATAGGGATGAGTCGAGTCGAGTCGTTCTGTCGGCGCGCGCATGATAACCAGCATGCTCTTCCTCCTGAACACAAGAGATACGTTGGGTGCTTAAAGGGCAGATCCTATCTTTGTGAATCCTATATTTAAATAGGACCACTCTATAGTTCCCTATAATATGAGACTATTCAATAAGAGGGTATTCTATTCTCCTTTCAATATTTTTAACAATTCATTTTAAGATTAATTTTTCCAACGTAAAATAATAATTTGTGTGTAGTCCTTAATTAATGTATTAATGATCTTTTAACGGTATAGCTAATGATCTATTTATATATATAATGGTGATTCGATATCCCTAAATTCTTTAGATTGTATATTAGGGTTATTTGCAGTGATTAGTGATTTAATGAATTATGTATGATGGACTGATAAAAATATGTTAGTAGGACTGATCTCACATTTGTAATAGAAGTCCACCCATCTATACAAGTCACAAATTTCTTGATGGAAGTATGCCCACTAGTCTAGTTACTCTACTAGAATTACAGTGCATTACCAACGATAAAATATCATCGGTATGTCATCAATAAATAGTTTTCTAATGACATACGAAGGACATTTTGGTCATCAGTAAAACCTACATTGCAAAATCATTATCGATGAATTGTCGACAACATTCGTGAGAGATATACAGATGACTTGGCGGCAATATTTTTTTCGACGACATATTAACGACGTCGTGGTCAACGATTTGCTGATGACTTGTAAACGGCGTAATAAAATGCAATTTGAGGATGTTTCGATGACTTGATGATGACATTATTTTCAACGGCAAGCTAACGACATCGTGGCCGATGACTTATAGATGACGTAATAAAATGCAATTTATGGATTTTTCCGATGACTTGACGCCCTACTTGTGACTTACCTGAACTGATTTTGTAGCATTTATGCTGGTTTTCTTTCCCTCAAACCACTTACCTGAACTAATTCTGCAGCATTTCTGTTGCTTTTCTTCCTCTCAAACCACAATACAAAATAAGCCATTCCGACTCTTCCATACACGCAAATATAACACCATACTGACACAATATCATATCAAAATGTGTGTAAAACCAAAAAAATAGCAAAAATTATAGGAAAAAGGTTAAACAACTCCTTAAATATTTTATACAACACAAAACCAGATGCATGTTTCAACTATCTCATATGCACAATCCATACAACATATGTCTCTATAATAAGCAACATCAAAGATACATACACCATACATGATCATGTCCATACAAAAATAAACTCATGATTATAGTGGCGGTGGCGCATTTCTTCCAAAATATTGGCCGAACATTTGGTACAAAGCATCGACTTGCTTCCTCTACATGGCAATCTCTTCCTCACGCTTCCTTGTCGTCTCCCTTTGTGCTACTATCTCCTCCTCATGCTTCCTAAGCAATTTTTCATGCATTCTTAACTCTCCTCCAACTAAGCCTGGGTCTGTGTTTTACTCTATGTAGCACTGTAGAGGGAGCCACTTTCACTTCATTAACGCTGTAAATCAATCATATCACAAAATTACCATCATATTCAAAAGAAAACCGCGATCTAACTATTTACCCAGATGCCCACTCACTCGACTTGAATTTGTTGTCCAAACATACACCTCCCAAGAGGTTGTGCCTCTTCGTTACCTTATAGACTAAATAAAAAAAGAAAAATAAGCGTATACGATGACTTGTTAATTTGATTTAAAAATTAATTTAAACATACCAAATCCTACTAATAGTCCACAAAAGATCTCGAGCCACGCAGTGTAATCTTTAATTATGCGCTCTATTTGCTGTATTTATTTTTTCACATACCACCACATCTTCCCGCTCCCAATTTAACTCGAACTGATCATAAATGTCTATCGCAAGCGCATTAACCTACTTTCTGCTTTTCTTCATCCCATAATCATCACACTATATTTTATGCTTCTTTCTTCTCCCAAAATTATCTTATATTCGCTGAGAACTATTGGATTTTCATTAATCTTCACACTGCATTTATATTAAATATATGTTATAAATTTATGTATGAAAAATCAAGTATGCATTAAATTTATTTTACCACAAAATCGTCTCATAGGACTACTTTGATATTGGGGGGGGGGGGATCCAAGAATCTAGAGTAGAATTGATTCAAACTACCAAGAACCAATTCACAAATGCTATCGCTCATGATTCCACTGCTAAAGTTGCTCTACACATACATAAATTGTCTAATAAATGTCAATCTATTTGGGACGATAACCTAACGATATAAAAATAAATATAAATTCAATTTTATTACTTACCCTCCTTTGGCAATAATGAAATAAATAATTCACATCATCATTTAATAAAGCAAAATATCCAAATGTGCATGTGCTTCAAATTACGATCCAAGTAAACTTGAAAAAAGCAATAGTAAAATAAACTATTCATGAGGAAGAATGGTGAAGATTAGTGAAATAAATAATTCAATATGAAGAATAGTTGTATATTCGTGCTAGTAAATTTCAAAGGAAAAATACATTTTGACAAAATTAACTAAACTAAAATTTATAACCATGATAGCATCAAAATATATATACTATCATAAGTTCATTAAAATCTTCACAATCAAATGTACACACTATGAGTCGAATTTTCATCATCAGTGTCATTATTTGTATTATTCTCTTCATCTTCAAAGTCATCTTATTTACCTTCGACTACAACCTCCGAGTCAGCATCATCTTTATTTCCTTGATTATTGTAACGACCCACCTTTTTCGACAGTTTAAATCGATAATAAACCTCACATGTCAAGCTCAAACCATTCAAAAGGGAGGATTGTAATGGGGTACATAAGAAAAAGCAAGGAGTGAAAGAAAAACAAATAGAGAATCTCACAGCAGAATGACAAAGAATAATAATCAAATAAACAGTTCATGGTGCTTTTTACAAATAACATTTGGTTATATTTTTACAATACTAATCAGAGTTACATACAATAGGAATAAATAAATAAATGCAGCGGAATAAAATGATGTAGTGGGATAAATGTAATAAACAATAATAATAATATTAAATCTTCACCTTCGTCCTCCAGAAAGCATTCTTCGATACACTGAAAAGCTCAGACTGACCCGAGTGAATTGAAAATACAAAACACTCGAGGCAGAACTAAAAAATCTTATGTAAGTTAAATCAATAGTAAATAAATATAAGTGTAACAGTGTCAGAGATTTTTACAGGTTTTGGCATCTCATATCCGGTGTCTAACGTGAGTGCAATAACTTAAGAGACGTTCGGGATTACATCTCCTAAGGATCCGTTAAACTATCTATCTACCTCTTACAATACGCTATTATAATAGTTTCTACATTAAAGTATTAAAATAGCATTAAGGCATTACCACATCCCCCTTAATACATTTTATATAATGCCTTAGTCTATACGATACTGTAAACTCCACCCTTGGGTAGGCGATCAGGAAGCACTCCATAGGTACGAGCCAAAACAAACTCATATAAGGCGGGATATGGCATGTAAACACGGCCTCGAGGCAATGCTAGGGTAGGATTCTACCAATTGCACTCCCGAACTGGTAGTAACACATAGCAGCTATTACCACACACCTCACAACACACTTTTATAATCAAATCAAGGGGTGGCCACCAAATCAATCACAAAGTCAAAATATAGTATCGAAGAAATGTGCCCAATAGGAGGAATGACCTCACTTGGCCCAGTATAGCTCCTGTTTTAGTCACATCCAAGCCAACTCACGGGAGTCAGGGTCATGTAAATACCTCATACAAAATCGCTCACCAGGCCGTCCTACTTCATTTTTGGAATCTTCACCACGTACGTATTTGTTAAAGTGGTTTTCGGTATTGGCAGAGTATGACAATATCTGATCCTGGTCTCTTTAACAACCAAATGCTTATTTCACACTGGATGATTCCTTTACATTTCAAAAGTCAATTCATAATTAATATCGAAATATCATATTCGATTTCAAACCATATCACTTTCAGATCATATCTATAAGATAGGTTAATTAAATCCTTATTCCAAAATCATCATATTTACTCAAATATATCATTTCACTAGAATATATCTTTTCAAATCACAACTTTAGTTATAATGTCATTTAACCATATTCACTTTAAAAATCAAGGATTCAAATATAAGCATTTCCACTTTACATAGTCTAAAATTTAGAAATATAGTTTAAATAGTTATAAATAGTTTAGTGTAGTTTAAAATAAATTTAAATGGTTTGAAATACTTTAAAATAATTTAAAAAAAGTGGATTAAAATAGTTTATATAGATTTAAGTTATTTTAGTAGAGTTAAAATAGATTAAATAGATTAATTATTTTTAAAATAGATTAAATAGATTAATTAGTTTAAAATAGGATAAAATAGATTAAATTGGATTAAATAGATTAAAATTGATTAAAATAAATTAAAATAGTTTAAATTGATTAAATAGTTTAAAATATTTTAAAATATATTAACTTAGTTTAATAGTTTGAAAATCTACTAATCAAAATTTAAAATAACATTTTTGACAGTTTATATTAAATACTAAATTTGAAATTAACATCAAATTTAACTATTTCTTCCTTTTCAACAATCTGAACCGTATCCAGATTTCCAATCAAAACCAATTTTAAAATCTTCAAATATCAATTTTTAGCTATTCCAGTTGCAATAGATTTCAAAGTTAAAAATTTCAAACATTTCAATGACTCAACTACGATAAGTTTTGTATATACTTCAAATTCAACTTAATACAATTCCAAAATTCCAAATTTAATCCTTTAAACAATTCATTTAAGCAATTCAGTTTATATAAATCAAATTCTATTTCAAAATATCATTTAGCTCAAAAATCAAAATTTAAAGATTTAAAATCATTTAATTTAACCAATCCAGTGTCCGTATATAATTTTCTACTCTATGGTCAAGTGATACGAATATTTGTCATTTCAATTCGCAATTATTTAAATTTACGAGTATATATTCTTTCAACCTACAATCCTAAAATTTATTTTAATGAAAATCGCTTGGATTTATCATTTCAACCCATAACTATTTTCACCTATTCTATATGATTGTTCAGGTATGTATCATTTCAACCGATAGGGAACTTGCAGTGTTATAATAGTATAAAATATACATCTAGTCGTCCAATATCAAAGATCAAACATCCATCACAATCATCATTTAAATCAACCAATAAACATCAATAGACAACTGATTATCATTAACATGTATTAAATCGATAAATAAATTCAATATTAAATTCAACGATGATTAAATACAATAAAGTCAAATTTAACTAGAATGACAATTTAAATATACCAAACATAAACCAATCAATTTCTAATCACATCATAAATTTAGTTTAACTAACATTAGACAATTTAGTAGTTGTGAGTGGGTTAAAACACTCACTTTTGATTTCAAATCGATTTGAAATCCAAAATAAGGCCTAAAATTGAACGGTCTCAGAATTTGTTGAAATGAGTTCCCTAATGTTCGAAATTTCGATACAATCCCATCGGAATGAGCCACACGTGAATTCGAGCTCATACAAAAAAGTTATTAGTTAGAGATTATACGATTCAAATATAAAATATAACAATAATAACATGTTACCTTAGAAAATTGGAAAAGCGTGCCATGTCATCGTCTCCAATACGATAGAAACCCTAACCTTCAATTCTCGTTCGACCTCAAAACAACACACACGATCGACTTCCTTGACCTCGAACTGCATGCGTGCCTGCCTGCCTCTGACATCGCCTACCTCCTCCGATGCTCCATCGACCACAGCCCGCTTCCAAGGGTCACGTGACCCTTCAGGTCGAACAAAAGCCAACCGCCACCCCCTAAAAATCGAAATCCTAATGAATTTTTTGGCCACATCCGACCACCCAATCGCCAAACGAACCATGTCGATGCAATCCCCTCGCCACTCTCCATAGCCCCATATCCACAAATCGATGATCTGTCGAAGTTTATCACGACATAATGAACGGCCGAGAATCAATCACCCAATTCTGGCCATACAGAAACCCAAATCCAAAAAAACTGCAGATTTGACTTGCGCTCGTCGAGTGCTTCGAATCGGTATATAATATGACATTGTTTTGAGGAGTTTGATTTTGAAATTGATTTGGAAATTGAATTGAGGGTTTGCAAAATTTGATTTTGTTTTTGTCATTGAGAAGAAGCAGACGTATGGAATTTCACATATAGGAATCAGACATAGAAAGACTTCTAGGGTTAGAATAGAACAATTTTATATGAACAAGGCCCGATAAGAAAATAAACACAACCGGATTGGCACGAAGGACAATTGCGACCCAAAAAGTTCGTTCTACCTCCAAAACAAAGGTGAGTTATCCCATATATCAAAATAGATGTTTTCGATATTTTTAAACTAAATGGAATAGGTTTCAAGTCCTAATTCCATCGTATGAAGAAGTTAGCTTCTAAAATCAACTTATTTCAATCGAATTCAATTAAATTGATTTCTGTGCGTTTCGAGCCCGTACGATCAAATGACAAATTTGATCACTACGAAACTTGTTACAATAATTCACCGTTATGGATCCTATGAAACTAGTTTTGTGGATTCCGAGGCAGTGACCAAAATGGCTATTTTCACGTTAATTAATTAAATCATTATTAAATTGACTAAATCACTGCTTAATTTCAAAGTTAAAACTAACAATTTTCATTTCTGATTCCGTAGACCTTTACAATAATTTAAAACAAATTTACATATCAATTCAGTGTTAAATATTACACTAATTACAGTGTTCCACTTCAAGTATAATTAAATCCAATTAATTATATTTTTAATTCCAATAAATTGATTTAGTTTTAATTTCAATCTTTTATTCGATTAATCATTACTCTATGGGCATAGTTAACATTGGTTTGTATCTTATTACATTAATATTCTCCAATTATCACCTTTTACCATATTGATTGGAACATTCCAATTATATTGAATTTTGTCAAATTTCACATTAATCAAACTTTTAAAGTCCAATAAATTCATTTATCTTAGTTCCACGCTTATCATTAAATCAATTATTGCTCTGTGAATATAATTAACATTTCTATACATTTTATTGCATTCACATTTTGCAGTTATCATCTTGACTCATTAACGTACTATTTAATTACATTTAGTTGTAATTGATTTCCAATTTAACACACATATTAGATAAATTGGTAACATCTAATAACTATCACCTTTGCTAAATTTAATCACATTTATGAGTTATTATCTACACAAATGTTATAATTATTTACACAACACAGATTTTATTCAGTTATAATTTATTACATACTATTTCATTAATTAATAAAACATTTAAATTATCAGTTATTATTTTAATCCAATTATCAGTTAATACACTTATTACTACAATTAATTCACAATCTATAACCAACTATAACCTTTTGGTCATTTCAATTAATTGGAATTATATTAAATTAGTTATCAATTGCTTTGAATTTATACTATTAAATTTCATTTAAGTAATAATTATCATTATTAAATCTTAAATTTTTTAGTTTTGCACAATATCAGACACCTAACTTATTTAATTTAACAAATTTAATTATCAAAAATTACGGGTCGTTACAATCATCAACTCGTTCACCTACATCAACATCATTATCTAATTAAACTCCACCAAATACTTCATTGTTAAGTGGTTCTATATCGTATGCGCCTTTTGTGATTTGCATTAATTCGTTTAGATTAGGATCATGTTAATACAAATGATTGTCATCTATGACCATGTCCATGTTAACCACCTTGGGTTTGTTTTGAAAATGGCCCTCCAGTCCGCTTTGCTATTGTTCATGCTAAGATAAGGTGTGTAGTAGAATTGTGTTGCTTGTGTCACAAATACAAAAGGATCGTAACTGCGATATCTTCTTTTGTGATTTACTTCAAGTGGGTAATCTTAGTATGCACACGGAATTCCTATATCCTTCCTACTATCAAACCAGTCGCATTTGAACAAAAAAAAAATTTAAGCTTCGGTGCTATCAGGTAAATTCGATTATTTTATGTAAAATTTAATAATAATCTTCTAAATCATCACTTTCATTAGCGCTTGTGATAGGGACTCCCACTATTATAAGTTGTTTTGTTTGCCCCAAACTCAAATATTTGAAATTTACTACCATTTATGCATAAAATTGGACACTTTATGTATCTAACCATTGGTCCAAATGCGAGTATTCGATAAAAAAATATTGGTAACTCCATTATCGGCAATTATATTTTTAATTTTTAAGTTATATATTACAATTTATTATGATAAAAAAGATATATATTGAGTCATACTAACATATTTCTTGAATTGGTCCTCAAATCTTTTATTGGAGGCAACGGTTGGATTTGTTCCTATTGAATTGACTATTGAATAATAAATAATGTCAAAGTAAAATGTATAACACGAAGAAAACAATGCATTCCATACCAACTTAGATCGATTAATTCTTCACGATTATGGAGCATCGTTGATTTTCCAAATCGAAATCCTTTATTTAGTCGAAACCTCCATTCTTCCATTTACTAGAGAGACGTCCCGATTGTTGAAAAATTGATTGAAAATATAAGATTAATCAACCATCTCATCATCACTACCACCATCAAAATTAAACTTAACGTGGTCTTTGAATTAATGACTAAAAAATATTGATGCTTCTTCTACAATGTATGCTTGATAAATAAAACCATCAATGCGTGCGTTTTGTTTTTCCATCATTCTAAGGTGACCCAAATACCTATATATGAAGATTTACAATATTATGAAGATTAGTTAAAAAAATTGAATTTAGTTTATATTATAGATACTTTTCAAATGGATGCATCCAACGGTATCATGTTAGTCCTCGTAGTAAAGCTTCAGTTGATAAATGTACAGGTAGAAGTTCCATGCAACTGAAAACTTCTTAAGGAAATATTTTTTCCAACTTATGAAACATTTTTTATGTATTTTTTATAGTCTTGAAATGAATTTTGTTGGGCGTAATCGAGCATATAGCTTTGAAGAATAAACTAAACTCGGTTATTGACATCCAAAAAATTTGTGGCAATAACTCTATACCACCCCCTGAACTAAAAGATAATTAATTAAGTAGTTAATTATGAAGTTAAGAAGGTGAGATAATGCAAAACTTAGGAAATATGTGTGGAACTTTTTATTTATTTATTATGTTTGGATAAATCAAGTGGTACTAGAAAAAATCATAGTTGAAAATCTAAATTAGTGAGAAATAAACGAAGTCGTTGGGCTAACAAATTTACTAGAAAATGTGATATTGGGCCGACGAAACAAACTACCTTTTCGAAGTAAAGATAGCCACCTTTCTCATTCCATTTCATTTACATTCAAAACATAAAATAAAAGATAGAGTTTCTATCTTTAATGGTGTTTGCAACTTAATAATAATAAGAAGAAGAAGAAGAAGAAGGAGGAGGAGGAGGAAATGGTTAAAGCTAGGTGAACTCGAGAATTCATCTACTAAAAGTATAATTGAGTAATGTATTATCCAATCTTTTCTTTCCTATTTTCCTCATAACCATATAATAATTTGGTTATTTCTCTATTTCTTCTTGATTAATTGTATGAGGTGTTAAATAGGACGATAAAAATATCATATTATAAAACGGTTTTGACTAATGAAATTTATCCTTGAGTAGATAAATTTGCTATATATTAATTAAGATCTATATATGGAGAAAATTTATTAGTTATATGGAATACTATACATGATTAATCTACTAAAAACTGATTAGAAACAAGTTAGATAGTTTCTAAAGGAAATTAAGTATAATAGAATGGTTATAATAGGGAACCAAAAGGCAAATAAATGAGGTAATTATGTGATGACTAAATGGTTATTCAATTAAAGAGTTTAATTAATTATTGAATTGCATACCAAATCCACATTTTATGTTGAACGTGTTAGTAAAGTACTTAAAACAGTAATAAAAGACTAAGTCAAACAAATTTGAAGTCAACACATGTAAACCTAGTAATAGTCGTGCAGTGGGCAGTTCCCAACGTGTATAGATGGATAATGCCGAAGGAGTTATAGTTGAACCAAAGGATAAATTAAATTAAATTCTAAGTGCAAAAGACTTATGTATGAAAGTTAAGGTTAGATAAACAAAGGATGCTAGCCACGGCCCGAGGGAGATCGATTGTTGACTAGGTATTATAGGAAAAGGAAGGGATTTTAGAAATTATACTATGTTAACTCCTTTTGGAGGTGAAGCCCACCCTATTACTTTCGAAGTTGATCTATAACGGCGATAATGACCCCGTGTTTCTCTTTAAAGCATTGATGTCGCCAATCATCAATGTCGTCGTTCCCATGTTTTTAAGCTCTACAACTTTAGGCAATGCAAATCTATGAAGCTCGATACTACGGTAGATGATATAGATTTATATCGACCCCATGGACTTATGCTTTATTAAATCAAGTTCTTTACCATAGTTTTTGATAATTAAAAAGAGTGCGAAGACCCATGTCGGCGATAATCGTGCCATACTCTATCAATTTAAGAGTTTTATTATTTTGGCTTAGTAGCCTATAGCTTTGAGGGGAGACTACCTTAAAGTTATATTCAATATCAAAAATATTATTTTATAAAATAATATATCATGGCAAAATATTTTGGATAAAGTAAAGAGCTATATTTTCCATATTTTAAAGTATGATTTCAAGCATTAAATCATTTAAGAAGAATTATGTTTTCAAGAAAATGAAAAGGGTACTTACCCTAGAATTTTACTAAAGAGATTACTGTTCTTATTGACTTTAGATAAATTATGATAGGATAAATTGACCTAGAAATTAGAATACCAAATGGACTATGTAGGGTAGCTCCATATACTTCAGATATTTGCCCCTAGCTGATATTAGTCCACCATTCCAATGCATAAGGCTTTGTTACTGGTAAGACTAAAAGTGGGTTTAGCACAGAAAAGATTACACAAAGTTAAGGTATGTTATTTGTTAGTCAGTAAAACAATTATAATCAGTGTAACCCTAGGAATAGTAAGTCTCGGATGGACCATCCAATTAACTTCTAATTGTATATCGAAGAATTTGATATATCTGGTAGGCCGAGTCAAGCATAGGTTTGTGGTTAACCTAAGAAAACTATGAAATTGGGATAGATGGTCCATTGATTTAGATAGGTTGGTCATGATTACCCATGTCACATGCATGCATACCATTGTGTATATTGTCTATTTGACCATTGTGGTTGTAGGAGTTGATTTGCAAAAGATATATTTTAAATGGGATAATAGTGAGGGGAAACCCGTTCCACTAAATAGCGTGGTCCCACTAATTGTCCATAAACCGGGATGGAATATTATTATTCACTCCAAACTTTTGTCTGGCTTGAGGTTTACGTTTTTCCTTTTAGAATCTCAGATGCTCAAAATTTGGTTTGCGTAGGTTAAGAGTAGGGGTTATAGACTATTTAGGTTGGACGAATAAAGCTTCTGTAGATATGAATGATGCAAATTTAACTATGTAGGAACTCATATATATATATATATATACACACACACATACACACACACACATAAACACACACATACACACACATATCCGCTGCATTGGAATTTCATTCTATTGGAATATATATAATGGTAGATGTTACAAATGCCTATTAGTAAATTCTGATCAACCAAGGGCATCTACATGTGTCGCTCTTAAAATAATTTATAATAATTATATTTTAACTAAATGTGGGCAGCGTATGGAATTATGTAATGAATATGAAATATTATATTTGAAATGAAATGTGAAAGTGTATTTGAAATTATGTTTAATAATATTTCATATTCTTGTGCTTTGATATTATTGATACAATTAACATTTCTGCATTTTGTTATCAGAAATCAATATTATAGATGACTGCAACATCTATAGCAGTTAGTTTTGGGCCTAAAAAATGAGGGATGTTATAATTTAGTATCAGAGCATGGGTTGGGTTTGTGTAAAATAAAGAATTGTTTGCTTTAGAAGTGTTTTTGAAAACATAATCCAAATGAATCAACGAATAAGATTGGGGTATGGGATAACGTTTTAGTAACATATTTGTATTTTCTATTTATAAGTATACACCTTATCTTTATTCTCCCTCTCATAGACCTTTCTTCTTTGTCTCAATAAGGTTCGAATGCAGATAGATACGGAGGTAGAAAACGGAAAAGTGAATCTCGGTGGAGGAACCACCGCTACCAATGGAAATGCCAAATCCAATACTAAAAGGAATTCAGATCGACAAACGGCTGCTAACGTAGGTCCTGGAACACCACCCGTGGATATAGGAGCTATGTACCAGTTCTTCATTAAATTGATGAAAGCAGGAGTTACAACTGGATTAGTGGTTGAAAATGATGGAGGAGCAAATCATGAAGCCTTAGTTGTCAACAACTATGTTGTTTTTAGTCGGTACTACGTAAGACTTGGAGATACCATTTATTGGAATGGTGGATGCTATTAAGGTGGAAAACTATCTACTTTATTGTAAAAGGATCTTTGTTGACTTGGGGCTGAATGGCGAACAAAAAAGGAGATTGGTGTCCAAGAAATTGCGAGGAGCTACATTACACTAGTGGAATAGTGTAACTATTGGGGTGCCATAAGATAACTTGACTTGGGGAAGAGTTCAAAAGGAGATTCGAGGAGAGATTCAAATATGAGATTGCCAACTTAACCTTGCTAAGGAGGTTTATTGAGTTAGTACAAGGAGATATGACTGTGTTGGAATATGCTTCAAGATTCGAGGAGTAATCTAGATATGGGTATGAATGGTTGATACAATGATTAAGGGAAACAAAAATCTCATCTATGGACTTAGACCAGAGCTTATGAAGGCAACCTTGCCGCGTCCAAGGGATTCATGTGACATGTTAGTGGAGATGGCCTTAAGGAATAAGGAGATGCTTGCATTGTTTAGTAATAACAAGCCAACTGAAGCTCAGAGTAGGCAAAATCAGAAGAGGAAGTTCATTCATAAAAAGAAAGGCGGAGCTGCTAGTAAGGGAAAAGCGGAAGTGTGTACTACATGTGCGAAAAGAAAGGGCATTTTGCGAACAAATTTTGTTCAAGAGGTGGCAAGATAGTCATTAGGAGGAAGAGCATCAAGTGCTTCAATTGTGACTGGATTGAACATTACAAAAGTCAGTGCAAGGGACCAACTAAGGTTGAAAAAGGAAAGGTGTTTTTGTCTTAGAATCGACTACCTTGAGACCTATAGCAGAGGAGAAAGGAAAGGATGTGATGTGAGGTACATTTTAGATTCATAGCTTACCTATTAGAATACCGTTTGATACCGGTGCATCACACTCTTTTATATCTCGTTGTTTGGTAGACAAGCTTAACCTAGACCCTCATATCTAGTTACTTCCTTAAGGGTTTGGAATCTGATAGGAAGATATTCAACTTTAGAGATGAGATGTAACTACTTAGAGTTTGCATTATCAGGTCATACATTTGCCTGCAGTTTGCATATATTTGATTTCATGTGCTTTTAGATAATATTGGGTATGGATTGGTTAATGATGTTATGATATTTTTCCAAGATAGGAAGATATTTCTAAGACATCTTAATAGTATTGATGGTATTATATACTCAGTAGAGGATTCAAGTTTTGATGTTTTCTCTTTTTTAGTTGCAATGGAGGGAGATGAGTTGAATCAGACTTTCATAGTAAAAGAATTTGCAGATGTCTTTGAGCCTGTTACACGACTATCGCCGAAACAAGCTATTGAGTTTTAAATAGATCTTATGCCTGGACCTAAATCCATAAGTATACCGCCTAAGAAATGACCCCTACCGACATGAAGGATTTAAAGGTTCGGCTGGTGGAATTAGAAGGGAAAAGTTTTACTAGATCAAGCAATTCACCATAGGGAGCAGCCGCGGTGTTCGTGAAGAAGTCAAAGGGGTCGATAAGGATGTGTATCGATTATCATAAGTTGAATGAGAAGACGATAAAGAATCAGAATCCTTTACCAAACATATAGAATGTGAGGAGTCAAAGAGTTCCAAAAATAGCAGTATCCATAACTAAACTAACAAGGAAGGATGTAATATATGTTTGGAACGATAAATGTGAGGAGGCATTCGAAACATTTATCGACTAATGCACCCCGTGTTAGTTGTTCTAAATGGAAATCCAGATTTGGTGGTATACACAGATGCATGTGGAATCAGTTTAGTAGCTATGTTAATGTAGAGGGGACAAGTGATTTATTATGCTTCTCAATAGCTCAGACTGCATGGAATCAGATATCGAATCCATAACTTAGAATTAGCCACATTAATTTTTGCTTTGAAGGTGTGGAGACATTATCTTTTGGATTCAAGTAGTATACTGATCACAAGTCTTTAAGATACTTATTCTCTCTAAAGGACTTGAATATGAGACGGCGGAGATGGTTAGAAGTTTTAGCAACTTATGATTTTGGGATTGAATACACACCAGGGAAAGGAAATAAGGTGGTAGATGCACTAATTAGAAAATATCAGAATACGGTGTTTGCAATACTATCGGTGTGAAAAGATTTGAAAGCATTGACTACTTGCAGTGCGCAACTAAGATCTACTGATAGCTCTAGTCAGAGTACTTCAATGTTATCTTGTATTGAAGTTTGACCAGTATTAATTGAAAGGATTGCTTCTAAATAAAGGATGATACATTATTAGTTGAACGAATTAGAAGCTTGGAAAGTGGATGAGATTGATGATTTAAAATATTTTTATCTTGACCAAAATGGTCGGTCGAGAAAGAGGGGACGGTTATAAGTTTTAAATATGGGAGCCTAAGGAAAGAAGTTCTTAGGGAATGCCATCTTCGAATTTTACAATTCATCCTAGAGAAACTAAGATGTATCAGGATATGAAAGGAGTTTCTTCTAGGAAAGAGTGAAAAGGGATGCAGGCTTATAGGTAAAACAGTGTTTGAATTACCAGTAAGTAAAAGCTGAGCATCTGAAGCCAAGGGGATTGCTTTAGCCTCTGGATATACCAATATGGAAGTGGGATTCCATATCTACGGTTTTATAAGTGGGTTGCTAAGGTCGAATAGAGGTAATGAAAGTATTTGAGCTATAGTGGATAGACTAACAAAGAAAGAAAATTTCATTCCTGTTAAATTAACAAAGGCGATGCCTATTTCAGCTAAGTTATTTATGAAGAATATAGTTAGACTACAAAGTTCCTGGTAGCGTAGTCATTAACAAAGATTATTTATTTTGCTTGCAAATTCTGGTAGAGTCTGTAAGAGGTTTTAGGTGCCAAGCTCAAAATAAGTACTGCTTACCATACACAGATCGATGGGCAAATGGAAAGAGTTGACAAAGTCTTATACGATTTGTTAAGAGCTTGTGTACTAAAGTTTGGAGGATCGTGGGTAGACCATCTACACTTGGTCAAATTCTCGTATAATAATAGTTATCAAACTAGTACAAGGATGACACCTTTTGAAAATTTGTATAAAAGGTCGTGCAAATCAACCGTATGTTGGTTGGAGACCAAAGATAGATTATGTCTTAGTTTGGATATAATAAGAGAATCCATAGAAAAGATTAAGTTAATCCGAACTAGGATAAATGAAGTTTAATCTAGGTAGAAATGTTATGCATATAAAAGACGGAAAGACCTAAAGTTCTCAATTGGAGATCATGTTTTTGTCAAAGTGTCACCAATGAAGGGTATGGTAAGATTTGGAAAATCTAGGAAATTTGCACCTAGATTCGTTGGACCATTTCCTATTATAAAAAGGATTGGGAAACTCACTCATAGAATAGAGTTACAAAGCAATTTGGAAGCACTCCGCAACATTTTTTATGTTTCTTATTTTAGGAAGTGTGTTCATGATCTAGAGACTACTATCGCTCTGACAGCATTTGAAGACTTAGTAGTGGAACCGGACATGACTATTATTAGGCAACTAGTCTGTATTATGGATATGGATGAGAAGTGGTTAAAGAACAAGATAGTCAGACTAGTAAAAGTCCGGTGGAGTGATAATGAGAGAGACTGTACTTGGAAAACAGAGGATATAATTGGAGAAACTTATCCTGATTAGTTTTGATGGGATGTTTTATCTTTTTGTTATATGTTTTTTATGTAACTTATCGTAATCTAGAGGATGAAATTCTTTAAGGAGGGGATCTGTAGTAACCCTAAGTTTGATTAATATTATTTTGGACATTTAATTATATAAATGACATGAAATAATGAATGATGATAAAGGGAATGAGATTTGGGTATTAGTACATGTCATGCCTTAACAAATGAGCTAATAGGAATGGTTTAAAACTTAGATAAGAAGGAGGAACATATGCTAAGGTTAAAATGTAAATAGGTCTCATTTCTCAACTAAAACCCTTCCACCCTCGCCAACACATTACCACTTCATTTATAAAAACAAAAATAGTAAACAAGGCCGGCCATTGCTAAAGAATCCAAGAAGAAATAAAACTAGGAAATCAAAGGGAAAGCTTAGGGGAAATCAACTCTAAATTCAAATCTCATTAACAAATCAAGTTGAATAATAGTTATGCATCTCAAGCTTAATTTACTATTTCCAGTTTTAATTTTGAACTCGAACCTTTTGCTTGTAATATGCTATTTTTAAATTTTTTGGATGAGTATATGCCTTAATGATTAATTTGATGAATTTTATTGGATTTATAATAGAATTATTTATTAGGTTTTAAATGCGAAAACCTAGTTTTGATACCCAATCGATTTGAGATTTTTATACGATGTTAGAAGCGTTAATTTAGAAGTGGGTTTTTAATTTCATAATTTTTCCATCAAGTATGAATTTATTCTGAATTTCTTAAGAAAACAGTTTATTTCGAGTTTTAATTATCAAAAATAATTAATCATTGTTTTTGGCCTTGAAATTTTTATGTAGTAAAGAATATATAAATTATGGTTTTTTGGGATTTTTCCTAGGTGTTTGTGATTTATTATGAATTATATAGGAAAAAAAATCTAAATAATCATATTAAAATATAAATATAAATTAGTAGGTTTGCAAATGATTTGGGAATGAAACTTCTGGTCTGTGACAGATTTCTTAAATGGTTTTGACAAAGAAATTTTTTTATCCAATAAGATTTTGATAAACAATAGGAGTTGGTGAAAAGAAATTACTTTTATTAGCAAGAAAATAGTTTTCATAGTAATTATGGCTTTCCCACGTAGAGGTTTACGATGCCGCAATCCATTATGTCGCGTTTATGGTCTTCAATGTCAATCATGGGCTATACATAGGATATAAACTTCGGTTGATATGAAATGGATCGGCCTTGGTTGAAGTATGAAAGATAATAACAAAGTCGACATCAATAACCTTGACATGAGTAATGCTGCATGGTTTCAATGTCGATGCCGAACCTATAAGGCGGTGATGCCATTATTTTTACTATGTTAACTCCTTTCGATAGTGATGTTGACCCTATTACTTTCGAAGTTGGTCTATAAAGGCGATAATGATGCCGCATTTTTCTTTAAAGCATTGATGCCGCTAGTCATCAGTATCGTCATTCCCATGTTTTTAATCTTTATAACTTTATACGATGCAAACCTATGAAACTGATACTATGATAGGCGACATAGATTTATATCGACCCTATGTTCTTATGCTATATTAAACCAAGTTCTTTACCAAAGTTTTCAATAATTAAAAAGAGTACATAGACCCATGTCGGTGATAATCATGCCGCACTTTATCAATTTAAGAGTTTATTATTTTGGCTTAGTAGCCTGTAGTTTTGAGAAGCGGCTACCTTAAAATGATATCGAATATCATCAATATTATTTTATAAAAGCATATATCATGTCATAAGTATTTTGGACAAAGTAAAGTGCGATATTTTCCTTGTTTTAAAGTATGATTTCAAGGGTTAAATCATTAATGAAGAGTTATGTTTTCAAGCAAATAAAATGGGTACTTAGCCTAGAATTTTACTAAAGAGATTGATGTTCTTATCACCTTTAGGTAAATTATGGTAGGATAAACTGACTTAGAAATTAGAAAACCAGATGGGATTGGTGTATAGTAGTGACCTAAACTTCAACTATTAGCACCTAGCTCATATTAGTCCATCATTCCAGTGCATAGGGTTTTATCATGGGTACAACTAAAAGTCGGTTTATGCACAGAAAGAAATACACAGAGTTGAGATAGGTTATTGGTTATTCACAAAACCATTTTGTTTAGTGTGACCCCAGGAATTGTAAGTTTTGGACAGACCTTCTAGTTTCCTTCTAACAGTATGTTAGAGAATTCGATATATCTTTTTGGCCCAATTAGCCACAAGTTTTTAGTTGCCCTGAGAAAACTATAACGTCGGGACAGATAGTCCGTTGATTTAGAAAGATTAGTCATGTTACTCATGTTGCCTGCATGCATACTATTGTGTGTCTTGTTTATTTTACAATTATGGTTGTAGGAGGTGATATGCAAACGATATACTTTATCATGGATATTAGTGAGGGGAAAGCCCATTCTGCTCGGCGGTATGGTCTTACTAAATATGCATAAATCATGATGGCATATAATTATTCACACCAGGCTTTTTGTCTGACTCAAAGTTTATGTTATTCCCTTTAAAATCTCAGATGCTCAAAATTTGATTTGAGTAGGTCTGGAGTAAGGGTTTACAGGTTATTTAGGTTGGACGAATAAGGCTTTTGGAGATGTATAGAGGCAGACTTAGCTATGTAGGAACTCATGTATATATCAAATCCCCTACATTGGAATTCCGTTATGTTGGAATGTATGTAACGATGGATATTACAATTGTTTAGTAGTAAACTCTTACCAACCAAATGGGCATCTTCATATGTTTCTCTTGAAGTATTTTGTAATAATTATATTTTAACTGAACCTGGGAAACATTTGGGATTATGTAATGAATATGAAATATTGTATTTGAAATGAAATGTGAAAGTTTTTTTGAAATTGTGTTTTGGAGAATTTCATATTCTTGTGCTATGATGTTATTGATATAATTAATATATCCGCACATTGGAAATTAATACTATAGATGACTGTAGCATCTGTAGCGGTTAGTTTTGGGCCTA
This sequence comes from Allium cepa, assembly GCA_030765085.1. Taxonomy (NCBI): domain Eukaryota; kingdom Viridiplantae; phylum Streptophyta; class Magnoliopsida; order Asparagales; family Amaryllidaceae; genus Allium; species Allium cepa. The sequence continues at coordinate 105,753,676 of CM060935.1, forward strand.
AGGAATGAGGAATGTTACAACTTATCGTCTTTTTCTTGCACTTGAACTAACCATTGCTTTTTGTTATTTCAATGGCCGATAAACGCAATTTTGACACCTTCGACTTCACTTCCCAGACTACAGTGGTTCCTGTGCCCAAAGCACCCATGATAGGCCTGAAGATCACAAAGCTACCTCCCAGCCCTAAGCGGGCGAACCAGCATTTTTCCAATAGCGGGAAAAGTTGGATGATTAAGGGAGTCGTACATTGATGCCTGCACTCACTTTGACACGTAGGTGCCTATTTTTGATGTGGAGGGGCTGACCCGAAGGGAGGAGGTAGTGCTGATAGGGCAAATGTCATTGGAGATTCATTCGGCTTTGGACCATGAAAACTAGGCCGCCTTCAATGGTCATTCTAGCTAATGTCCATAGAGATTCTATCATCCAATCTCCAGGCCCAAATCCGCCTGGTAACGACACTCAAGCGAGTCCATAATAAATGCACATACCTAGGACACCCATCTCATAAGCTTCAAAACTCGAATTTTTTTCTCGATGGAAATTTTAGAACACTGGTTTTTCAACCCGTCCACCACTCCGTCCATGTCTGGTATGACTTCTTAAAAATTGAGGAGGAGGTTGAAAATGGAGTTAGCCCAAATGGCAGTCAAGGATGCCTTGGCAAAAGCCATGGTAGCGGTAGCAAAAACTGAGATGGAGGTAAAGGAGGTGGCTGAGTAGAGGTAAAGGTGGAGAAGGACATTGAGGACCTAGGGAGAGCTTGAAAAAGGCTAAGAAAGAGGTTGAAGCTCTTTGGAATAACCTGAACTAACATTAAATTGGATGTCGGGATCTACATATATGGATGATGCCCAGGTGGCGTGATGGATAAATGGAAAAACTAGCATAAGAATATCGTAAAGGACATGTTCAGGGAAAACTACTACCTGCTGATTTCCATAAAAAAACTTAAGCACTAAGTACCTCGTCTCGACTCGGGTTGAGTGGCTTCAAAGATGGAGGAACCTGGGTTGGCCTTCTCGGCCGTCTTAACACATGAGCAGATTGACTCCTTAACCCAAACGATGAATGAGTCAGCCTCCAGGGTGAGTTTGGCGCCCTGCATTTTTGGTATGAATGAAAGATATAATTTTGTCTTATGAAATTGGTCTAAGTGCTTGATTGTTTATCTTTTTTTTCTTTTTTATGCGTGATTTGTAAGGTAGCATACTTTTAGTTGTTGGCATAGTCCATGTGTCATCTTCACTCTGGATGACAAGTCAAAACGGTATACAAACACATACAAGCATTGGCTGTGAAGTTTGATCGTAGCCGAACATAGAGGCTAGCAAGGGCTAATGAACCTATTTGTGTTGCTAATTATTTTAGGTGATCCTAACATGAATCAGAGCGCCGAGAGGCTAAAGGGGTTTTCTCTATAACACACTGGAAGAATGAGCGATGGGCGGTCATGATACGAACCGAAGCACCGAGTCGATAAGTGCACAGTTGTAATAGTGCCCAGCTTATTTCTATGCGGGTGCACTACGGATGCCAAATCACGGTATCACTTGGGGTAACAAAACTGGTCTCGCAACAGTGCCCCATCTAGTAGGAGGAACGAGCAGATCATGGGCAATGGAATTAGGACCATTGCGGTCGAGCTTCTAATCATTGATGCACCATATCATGAAGGGGAGATATGTCTCACCCAAACTCAATGGAGGCAATTTGGCAGTCCTCAAACAAGGAAGTGAATGCACAGTACTTCACCCTCATTGGATAGCCTGCCGGAATGGAGGGGAGCATGGCTTGCATGATCAAGAACAGTAGAGGTTGTTGGTCTCCAAACAAGGAAGTAAACACGTTATAAATTAGCTTCACTAGATAGCTTATAATGGAAGTCCCCAAACAAGGAAGTAAATGTGTAGTAATTCACCCCCGTCGGATAGCTAACAGGTAAGGAGGAGAGCATTGAATGGCCTGTGTTGTCCTTGGCGATAGAGGTCAGTAGCCCCTAAGAAATGAAGTGAGCACATAATAACTCACCCTCATTGGATAACCTATAGTGATGGCACTCCCCGGCATAGAAGATTGATGTAGTGCATCTCAATCAGACAACCTTGGTTATGTTAGACAAAATTAGCTCTGTATTCTTTGTTATACTCTTCGCAAAAGATTTTTTGCAATAGCTGTATACTTATGACTCATATATGATAGGCCCGGAGGTGCTATATGTTCTAAATGTATGATATGTGTCTTGCATCAGAGCAAAAGAGGCTGTAAGTGACATTTAACAAGACGACGCTGATGGAACATATCCCCCTCTAATTCAGGATGAGCACTCCTTCACCCAGATTCTTGGTGCTTTCGAACACCCAATGTATTACTAGATAGCCGACAATGTATTGTCGGAGCTTAACTCTTGAGTTGTAGTGCTCGGATATCTTACTTTTGTAGGCTTTGGTATGGAGTTCACCTTTATCTCTTTGCTTTTTAATGGTGTAAATCCCAAACATGAGTAACTTGTTATTTTGTTTGGGCTTGTATATGATGCCACGGTGAGGGGATAACTACTTCAATAGGTAGCATGGCTTCGTATCGATCAAAAAGTAGTAAGGGAGTATGGATGGTTAAAGTGCGATTGGAGGTGCGATGGGACTGGAGGCCTCTACTTGCTCATCTGCTTAGGAGTGAGCCATGGAAGAAAAATGCTTCTTGATCCATTTCTTGAATAGAAGTCCTACAACATGCTACTCTTAAACTGAGAGTCGTTGTCAATGATAATCTTCTTTTACAGGCCAAACTGGCAAATGATGTTCTTTATGGTGAAGTTTAATATCTTTGAGGCTATGATCCCAATGAGGGGCTCAGCCTCGATCCATTTGGCGAAATAGTCGATGGCGACTATGGCATATTTGTACCCTCCTTTAGCATTTGGCAACTTTTCAATCAATTCTATTCCCTAAGCATCGAACGACCAAGTATAACTCATTAGGGTGAGAAGAGTGAGGGGGCTCTAGGGGCCTTGGGTAACCATTGACATCAGTTGCGCTTCTTAATGAATTCATTGAATCTTTGATCATAATGCATTGGAAATATCTTGTCTGATGGCTTTTGTTGCTAAGCTCTGCCCTTCCAATGTGATCCCTACATAATCCTTTATGTAGCTCTTTCGGTATCTGGTCGGCATTATCTTCTAACACGCACCACTGGTTGAGTACCCTCGCCTATAGAGCTCCTTGTCCATGATTGTGTAATAAGGAGCCCAATAGAGGAATTTCACGAGATCCTTGCGATTCGTAGGAAATTATTCATTTACCAAATACTTTAACAGGGGAACCATCTGTTAACGCTAAAATGTACGCTAACACCCCAGTGAGAGTTGTGATATAGAGAAAGCACCACCCGTTGGTACGGGAACTAAAAGCAAGCAGAAAATAACAGAAAATAGTAAAGATACAATAATTTTTATAGTGGTTCGGCTCAAAGTCAAGCCTACGTCCACTTAATCTCTTCTATTATCGACTTGATTACAAGTTTCACAATAATTCTTCAATTACAACACCATTAAAGCAAATCGTTAGAACTTTGATGTAGAAAAGCTCCTTGAATTCATGTTGAATGAACTTGATCTTTTCCAAGGGTCCTTGAAGTGTCTTTGGTGTTTGAAGTGTTGTAGAAGTTGTGAAAACAGCAGAGTCTTGGCGTTCCAAAAAGGTTCCAAAGTCCTACCCAAAGTGGAGTAGGTGGAGTATTTATAGGGGAGTTTTGGAGTTAGGTCGTGTGAGGTCGTAGGTCGTGAGCGACCTAGGGAGCTGCGACCTAAGAGTGATCGCGAGGTAGCATAAGTCGTTAGTGACTTAATGGAGCCATCTTGGACGAGATATATGTTGTAAGCGACTTAGTATGTGTGGCACAGGAGTTATCTCGGCTTGCTTAGGTCATGAGCGACCTAATGGAAAAGGCAGTGTGCATGCGGCTTTACTCTAAAACTTGCTAGGCCGTTAGGTCGCTCCTTACTTAACTCGTTAGGTCGCTCTTTCCTTAACTCGTTAGGTCGTAGGAGCCTTTAGGTCGCTGGAGCTCCTTAAGTCGTTGAGTCCTGCCATGTTGAGTTGCTTTATGTTTTAGGCCGCTAGGTCGTGCCATGTTGAGCCACTTTGTGCTTTAGGTCGTTAGGTCGTTTATGCCTTTAGGTAGTTAAGTCGCTTATTCCCTTAGGTCGTTGAGTCATGAATAAAAGAGGTGTTAACACCATCCAATTGTCCATAGAGGTGTGTCAACTTCCATTGTTGTTTCCCCTATCCTACAGCAATGGGCATCTCATACCTCTCGTCATAGGGGTAGTTCTTTTAGGGTTTCTTACTTTCTTAGTCAATAATCAACCTTGGCATTCTGCTCTTTGGGTATCCACTCTAGCTTGAACTCCGTGATGGTGCTAAATATCTTTTTGCCTTCTGCTACATATAAGGCCAATGTTTTTCCATTCACTTGGTAACGATTGCCAATTTAATTAACTAGCAAAGATTCATTGAATATGCAGATGGGATCCATACATAACTCCTTTTCCATTTAGAGACCGGCCAAGATATCCTCATACTTGGCTTCATTATTGGTCGCGTTGAAAGTAATAAGGATTGAAAAACAAAGTTCTAGCTGGAAATCCATAAAGGTGATAAGGACCATGCCAACCCATACCCATTTCTCATTTGATGCCCTATCAACACTCATGTGCCAAGTTTAATGATTAGTGATGGTCTCTTCTTCACAGTTTCCCTAGCTTGATCACTCGGTAATAAAATCTACAATGGCTTGGCCCTTGTTATAAGCATAAGGCTAGAAGAGATATGGTGTTTTCCAAGCTTGAAGGATCACTTCAGTAGTCCTCCTAGTGTGTTGGCTCAGTTGAGAATTTGCTTCAATGGTTGGTTGATCAGGACTTTGATGGGATGAGCTTAGGAGAATAATTGGAGTTTCCCCATTTCCATGAGTAGGCAGAAAGATAGCTTTTCCAACCATATGTATCTGGGATTTAGGCATGATAACCTCTTGTTGATATAGTAGATCTGTCATTTGACCTTCTCATCTTCTCCGATCAATGCATTATTAATCATGTGGTTGGACATTATAAGGTAAAGATATAAATCCTCCTCGTCGATAGGCCTGTACATTACTAAAGGAGCAGTAAAGTGATACTTCAACTATTCAAATTCCTTAGTGCATTCATCATTTTAAGTAAATGGCTTCTCCTTCTTGATGAGGTTGAAGATGAGAAGACACTGATTGAGTCGCTCTTTCCTTAACTCGTTAGGTCGCTCTTTCCTTAACTCGTTAGGTCGTAAGAGCCTTTAGGTTGCTGGCGCTCCTTAAGTCGTTGAGTCGTGCCATGTTGAGTTGCTTCAAGCTTTAGGCTGCTAGGTCGTGCCATGTTGAACCGCTGTGCCCTTTAGGTCGTTAGGTCGTTTATGCCTTTAGGTAGTTAAGTCGCTTATCCCCTTAGGTCGTTGAGTCGTGAATAAAAGAGGTGTTAACACTTGCCCCTTGAAGTATACGCCTAGGGGCTAGGTCGTGTGCTTCGATACCCCTTAATTCGCACCATCCTGAGTCGCTAAGTCGTGAGCGACTTATGAGAAAGCTAGGTCGTTTGTGCCGATTTGTGTTCCATTGCCCTTGTATATAAGTCGCTTTGGCCACTCCTTCTCCTCTTCACCTGCTCTAACACTTTAATCCGCCATTAAAGAATCTCCAAGCTCTCGAAGACGAATTCAAGCTAACCAGTCGTTGATCATCTTCACCATCACCTTACATAAGTGAATCCGATCATTATCCAACCACGATCATCATCGAATCATGAATCCCCCATTTCCCGACCCTAATCCGATATCATATGTCGCGTTTCACCACAAGTCACGTTACGACCGATCTTTGATTGTCATTGGACATGTTGTTGTTGTAATTCATGAGAACGCAGCAGTGTATCGGATCTATGATGGATCTGAGGCGATTTGAATCGGTGTTAGATGATTTGGCGGTGTGGAAAGATGATGGATTTCATTGTGGAGATGCTAATGGGTTAGCGAGTTAGGCAAGTTGTTGATTGAAGAGGAGTTAGCGGGTTAAGGAGAGTTAGGAAGTGCCAGGCTTAGGAGCTTCGAACGACCTAGGGTTTAGCAGTTTGGACTTGAATCACACGACTTAACTCAATGAACGACTTAACGACTTAACATTCAAACCCTGAACGACATAAGGACTGCGACCCAAATGACTTGCGACTTATCTTGCCAGAATAGCACATGACTTAAAGCAGAACGACTTAAAGAATCAACACGACCTAATTTAACTCGCAGCATAGCCTTAACTCGTAGGAATATGACTAATGAATTGCTAGAAATTGGCAAAACTTGATTGAATTTCCAACTTGAACTTCCAAAATGAACTGATTGAACTTGTTGCACTCTTTTACAAATTGTATTAACTTTTAAGCTAACAACCTGTTAAATACAACATTTGTAGAAAACTAGGGCGAATATACTGCCATTGACTGCCCACATCGAATGACAAATTAGTCGATAAAGAATAATCAACTTAAGGGAATTTGTGTGAACGAAATGCTATGAATTAACAAGTTCAAGTGAAGTATTAAAGCAAAGCTAAATTAATCAACTAAAGCTAATCTGTTTGCATAAACATTGTAGTTGGACTTAAAATAACAGGCCCTAAAACTTTATAATCGACAAACGCCAACTAGTTTAATTCCAGTTATATTTGCTTGTCATTTTATTAGTTTTGCACAACACTTCACACTTTTAGGAAACGTGCACCTTCATATTTGAATATCCAGTTCCTTGTGTAGAATGGCTTCTCAACAAATGCAAGAAGAGACAGTAGAGCGGGCCGAAGAGGTCTTCCCAATAGCTGACCATTTAGAGAATCCTCCGGAAAGAGTTTCAACTACATTGAACCAATGGGCTTTCAGCCAGTTATGTATTCAATTCGGCATTGCTGAAGCGGATGCTCTGCTTCCCGGGGTAAATGACACTGCCGATAGACCACCTCCTGGCTTCGTTGCAGTCAATCGTCAAATTTGTTTGAATGGAGCCATTCCCCCCTTCAATGATTTTCTTAAAACACTCCTCCTTCGACTAACTATTTCTCCATTCCAGTTGCACCCTAATGGCTATGCCGTTTTGATGCGGTTGTGCGCACTATTCAGGAGGATGCTTAATCGCCTTCCAAGCTTCAAGGAGATATGTTATTTGTGTTCATTCGGGAGGAACAAAGATCAACCTTCTATTACTCTTGTAAGGAGTGCAAGAAACCGTAAGTTGATTACAGATCTTCCCGAGAGCGCTCACAGGTTTTTAAACCAGTTCTTCTTTGTCCGTTGCCCCCCGGGTTTCTACGGTATCTGGAGAGTAGGAAGTAAGACTACCTATCTCCGTTCACTTCATTTATGAACTTCTCAAAATTCGAATCGTCAAGTGCTAACTTCATTCCTTAATTTTGCAGCACTTCCTCCTCCCTCTAAAGATTCTAGTCACAAACCGACTTTCGAAAGATTGAGTGTCGTGGATGTCGATGAGAGAAGTATTAAGTTCCTGCTGAAGGATGAATTTTTGCACCAATTCGGACTCTTGCACTCTTCTCGATCCACTCAATCCCGTGATGCTCCCAGTTCTCAAGTAGAAGCGTCAGATGCCCCAGCCTCCGTAAAGGAATTCGCACCGAAGGAACCTATTGTAGAGGCTTCGTTAGTGAAATGCTCCAGTTCCGTTGGCGGTGAGGGATTTTCTAGCAAATCTAAACTTCCCCCAGTTATTGAAGGAGAGGAATTTCAACATTCTGGGAAGGCTACTGGAAGAGCTGATGAGGGAGCTGAGAAATAAAGTTCCATTACAAAGAGTGCAAAGCATGCTGAAGAGGGCACTGCTGATATGACCCATTCCGTTGGGCACGATGGTGATGATGTCTTTGGGGGACTGAGCGACCTTATGGTGACTTCCCAAGAGCTTTTTAAAGATGACACCAACACCTTTAAGCTTGTTTCTCCAACAATCGAAGCGACATCCGTTTTGCGATCAATTCCATCAACCCAGGAGGTGACTCATGTTGCAAAAGCCGACATCGCTCCTAAGCCGAAGAGTGGTTTGTAGCCTGACGCGCGTAGTTCACATGCCACACACACTTAGGATTTTTGGCAATTATGCGCACTTAGCTTCTTTATTTTAAAGATTTCCAAATTTTGTCTCTTCTTTACTTTTAGGTTCTTCCATGGGACGCAGCAGCTCATATTACGATGACTTTCAACGCTATGCGAGGCGTGATTTTTATGACCCCAGGCGCCATCTTTCTACCCCTAGGGAAACTGATGAGGAAAGATCAGCTAGGAAAGCTTGTGAAAGGCAGGCTTATGAGGAGCGTTATGGAAGAAGAGATGACCGACATGACTCTCACCAAAGGGATGATGACTTCCATAAAAGAAAGTCTCATGATGATAAGGGGAAGAGTCATGTAGCTGAAGATTCAAGCAAACGAGCCATGCTTAGCTAAAAGTCTTTATCGGAAATTTCTAAAGTGCCCGCTGCTTCTATCTTTCTAGACATCCCATCTAGCTCTTCTGCCCTTCAAAGAGCCGACATTCAAGCAATCATTGATAGGCCTCCTTATCAAGTTGAGAAACCTCCGCCTGCACTCCAAAGCCGATTTCCACATTAGTGTTTGAAGGGAGTACGCTTTGACCTGGACTTGGTTCCCATTGACAAATAGGCCATGCTGAGAAATTTCGATGCTGTCAAGTTGGATATTGAAAGAATGTCCGGCTGGAAAAAATTAGCAGATGAGCTTCAAAGAGTAAACCGTTTAAATCTCGAGGCTATGCTGACCATGGAGAGCGATAAGTCCGAGTGGCAAAAAGTTCTTGATCATCATGATGCGGAGATGAAGAGCATCACCGCCTATAATGAGAAACTTGAGGCTAAAGTCAAGAAGCTTAAAGATGATCTATCCACCTCTTCCACTTATTTTACTCAAAAGAAAAGGTTCTTCAAAAGCAAGTAAGAGATGCCCATGTTAGTCAACGAGATGCTGAGGCTAAACTTGAGGCACAACAAAAAATCATGGAAATCTACCGTAATGATGTTGCTTAGCTGCGGGAAAAGACTATCTCCCAAGATTTGGAGATTGCAATTTTAAAGGCGCAGCTTTCTAAGGTTGAAAAGGAGCGTGACGAGGTCATCGCTGGAAAAGCAGCAGCTGAACAATCACATGAGGCGACTAAGGCCAACATCAGCTCCACTCTATTCGAGTTTTATATTCAAAGTGTCTTGGAGGCATGGCTGTCTTTCATTTTTGGGCCCAAAGTATGAGATTACCCTTGCTGAAGTGTGGGAGGCAGCAGTTGAAATGCTTAGACATGCCGGTTACACTGAGGAGGATCTTGAGGCTTATTATTTGGATGATGAGGGTCGTGCCGCCCTTGCCAGAGCGAAAGAACAACTTGCCAGAGAACGAGCCGAAGCGGCGGAAGGAGAGCATTTAGGGAAAGCATCTTTGGCCGACCCAACTCGTACTTTGGCTTCGGTTGATGTCGATATTATTGGCTCCAGTTCTCTCTCTCCGCCTCCTAACAAAGCTGAAACCGAATCTACAACTGCCCATGCCGAAGGCTAGGCCCAAGAAGACACCGAAGCCCAAGATTTTGAAGTTGACGTGATAAAGCCAACCCCTCCAGGTAATTTCAACATTGATCCAGCTCAAGTGGACTACTTGTTTGCTTCACATGAGCTCGATGAACTTCTTGCCTATTACTTAAATCTCGACGTGCCACTATCTCCTCTCTTTGCGAGAAACACTGATGTTTAACTTTTCTTCTTCTGTAGTGAAAACAACAAGTGTTGTACAGACTCTGCCTCCTCCAACTGTTGCCCCTCCACCTCTTCAAGTTACTCCTTCTTCTGCTTCTCAACCGGGGTCGCAAGAAGAACAAATAGGAGCTCTTCAAGGCTTAGATGACCCGGTCGCTTCACAAGAGCAAAAAGCTGAAGAACTTGAGGAGGGTGAGGGACCTCGGAGAAATTTACTGCCGATGATACAAAGCTGGTTGATCTTATTACTCCGGGCAGCGAATCTTCTTCAAAGAAGAGGGGAAAGCGTGGAATTTCAAAGAAGAAGAAGGGCACTTCTGCTAGCAATGAGAAAGCGGAAGAGGACCCAATTGCACCTCTTTCTCCTTCTTCCCCGACTCGTTCAGGCCGACTCAAGAAGCTAACCATTAGGCCATACGAGGGATCCAAAGGCAGCGGGAAGAAGAAGTAATGAGCCTGATTTTATCCTTCTTGTTTTGCTTTTTTGCTTTTTGCTTGTATTTAAAGACTTGTATCGACCGGAGATTGTGCGGGTACCGGCCCCTGCTTTTTGAAACCTGCACATGTGTACAAATATTTTATAGTATGGAATAAAATGACTCTTTTTTACTTGTACAATCTTCTGACTGTATTTGTGAATGCATTTATTCCTTATTTTCACACAAGTTTCTTTACTTTTTTGTATGATATTGCAGTGAGCTCGTGGTATGTTGCTTGAGTGTTGCTTTTATTAATGTAGCCATATTATATTGCTCACATACCACGGCTTATTGCAATCTTCTCCATTTTGAGAAGACTTGTACTCTTACTTTGAAGAATAATTCTTCCATTTTGTGAAAATATTATTCTACTGTAGTAGAGTGTGCTTTGTATTGGAGAAGTTTTCTCTTTTTTTTTAAAAAAGTCTTTACACTTCAACTTTCGGAGATGGTCACTTTTATTTTTGAGAAGTGAATTCCTCTACGCGGGAAAGCGGGCCTCCGAAGAGGGCTTTGATTTGTTTGTGCCTCCGAAGAGGGCTTTTTGTTTGTGCCTCTGAAGAGGGCTTTTTGCTTGTGCCTCCGAAGAGGGCTTTTTTGTTTGCCTGAAAGTTACTTCTCATAGTTAAAGGGATCCATGGGGCAGACGCAAGCTATTGTTAGCAAGGGCCTGGTGCCTTCACTTCGGGAAGGTGCCCATTCGGTGGTTCCACCAACCCTTTTGTTTGGCGAAAAACATTTCATTTTTGGGCGTGCCTCGTTAGATGGCTTTATTTGGCACTTCTCCCTTGAGAGTAGAAGTGTGCCTCCGAAGAGGGCTTTTTATTTGTGCCTCCGAAGAGGGCTTTTTATTTGGCTCGCCGGGAAGGTTGCATCTCATAGTTAAACGGATCCACGGAGAAGACGCAAGCTACCTAACTGGATGTTTGTTTGCACAAACGATCATAATTAACTAGCAAGGGCCTGGAACCTTCACTTTGGGGAGGGCCCCTTTTGTGATCCCACCAACCTTTTTGTTGAGAGACAAGATTCCATTTTGGCTATTTTCTGTCTGCTTGCCCATGTCTTTTCACCATCTGCCCCTCAGCGATTCCTCGTTATCATTTCCAAGTACATATTCCTTTATTTTTCAAGTTGTTTGCTTTTCTTTTTTCCAGAGAAGTGTATTTCATTGTTAAGTGAATCCACGGGGCTGACACAAGCTACCTAAATGGATGTTTGTTTGCACAAATGATCGCAATCAGTTAGCAAGGGCCTAGAACCTCCACGTTAGGAAGGTGCCCCTTCGGTGGAATCACCAACTGTTTGTGAGAAGCACTTCTTATGTAGGAATTGAATCTGGAATTTTTGTAACTTGACATTTGTTTGTTATGTGATTTGTAAGAATCGCTTGGCCTTGTGATGTGTTGAATAGGTAAGCTTTCTTTCGATAGCCTGCAATATTAAATCAACATTTTAGCAATACATTTAAGATATTTGCACATCGAAATGAGACAGGCATTTTATAGTAGTAGAGAACACAAGATTTATAGAAGTTCGGCCAAGAACTGGGCCTACATCCACTTTATAGTTCTTATTTTTGATTCGCACTGATTTTACAATGGCTCATAATACAAGAATGATACATCCATAATCATTTTACAAATATAAGCATAGCTTCTAAGTAAAATATGGACGCAAGTGATTGCTGTTTCAGGCTCTCGGAATTGGATCTCATTCGACAGTTGTGAGCTTGAAGGTGCCATCAAGAAGTTTTTTGCCTATGACGTATGGCCCTTCCCAGTTTGGCCCAAACACTCCTGTTGCCGTCAAGACCCTTTTCAAGATTAGATCCCCAATTTCAAAGCTGCGTTGGCGAACTTTAGAATTGAAGTGCCTGGCTACCCTTTGCTGATGGGCTGCAACTCTGAGCTCAGCCTCTTTCCTTTTTTCATCAAGCAAGTCAAGTGCTTCAAGTTGCAGCTTCATTTTCAGCTTGGTTGAAATGAATTCTCCTGTGTGAGGGGACCTCTATTTCTGCTGGAATCATTGCTTCTGATCCATATGCTAATGAGAATGGAGTGTGCCCAGTCGCAGTCTTGTGGGTAGTTCTGTATGCTCAAAGTGCTAGTGGCAGCTTATCGACCCAACCACCTTTTGCTTTTTCCAGCTGTTTTTTGATGGTTGATTTGATAATTTTGTTCACTGCTTCCACTTGCCCGTTTGCCTGCGGATGAGCCACTGTTGAGAAGCTTTTTTGGATCTTGAATTGCCTGCAAAAGTCCTGGAACTCTTCGCTTTCGAATTGGGTACCATTGTCTGCGATTATCTTCTGAGGCACACCATACCTGCAAATGATGTTTTTACTCACGAAGTTTATCATATTTTTAGAGGTGATAGTAGCCAACGGTTCAGATTCAGCCCATTTAGTGAAATAATCAACAGTAACAATGACATATTTGATTCCAGACTCGGCAATTGACAAAGGACCAATGAGATCTATCCCCCAAATGGCGAATGGCCATGCACCGACCATCTGTGTTAGCTCGGTGGAAGGTGCTCTTAGGATTTTTGCAAATCCCTGGCATCTATTACACTTTCGGGAGTAGCAAGCGGCGTCTCGATTAATATCTGGCCAAAAATACCCATAGCGAAGAATTTTCTTTGCTAAAGTTTGGCCACCTGAATGATCCCCACACTCTCCTCGGTGCACCTCAGCTAAAACTGTCTTAGCCTTTTCCTTGGTTACACATCAGACTAATGGCATCGACAATCCTTGTCTGTACAACCGGCCGTCTTGAATTAGATATCTCGAGGCTTTCCTTAATAGCTTCTAGCGCTCTTTTGAGTTTTCTGGCAGGGAGCCGTTGAGAAGATATTCCTTGATCGGGGTCATCCACGACTCCTGCTCTTGAGATACAGCCATAATCTAATCAATATCCATCTCTTCAGTACTTGGAGCTGACAAGACTTCCATAGGGACCAATCCTAATAACTGGGCTTCGCCAGAGCTCGAATATTTTGCGAGAGAATCTGCCTTCATGTTCTCTTCCCGGGGTATATGTCTTATTGTATAATGATCAAAATCATCGAGAAGCTCTCAGGCCTTTGACAAGTAAGAAGGCAGATTTCCTCCTTTAGTTTGAAACTCTTCCTTGACTTGGCATACAATAAGCTGGGAATCACTGAAGATCTGCAATACTTTGATGTTCGGTTCTTTAGCAATCTTCAAGCCGGCAACAACAGCTTCATATTCTGCTTCATTATTTGTCGAAGGAAATTCTAATCTCCATGCATAGCACAATGACCGCCCTTCGGGGGTTTCAACCACAACCCCAGCTCCGGAACAATAGTCATTCCTTGCACCATCAACATATAATTTCCATCGGATCGGGATGTCATCAGTCACCTCTTCCTCACTATCACATTTATCTGTGTATTCTGCAATGATATCCGCTAAAGCTTGTCCATTGATTGCTCTTCGGGGATGGTAGGTGATATCGTAATGGCTGAGTTCAATGTTCCACTTCAGAAGACGACTCGAAGTTTCAGGGCGAAATAGGACTTGCGTTAGAGGTTGATCGGTGAGGACTTTAATAGGATGAGCTTGGAAATATGGCCTCAACTTTCTGGATGCAATCAACAGACAATAGGCGAGCTTTTCAAGCTTTGAATAATTCACCTCTGCCCCAGTGAATCTTTTGCTGATGTAATAAACCGGGAGCTGAACTTTTGCATCTTCCCGTACCAGTGCTGCACTGAAAGCATGAGATGAAACCGCTAAATATATGAAAAGATCTTCACCATTGCTAGGCTTAGAAAGTACTCGAGGCGTTTCCATGCGACGAATCAGTTCATCAAAAGCTTTCTGACATTCAGGAGTCCATTCAAAGTTTTTCTTTCCTTTCTTCAAAGCGTCAAAGAAGGGAATGCATTTATCAGTGGCCCTGGAAATAAACCGACTCAAAGCAGCGACTTTCCCGTTGAGGCTTTGCAATTCCTTCTTTGTCCTAGGGGCTTTGAATTCTCTCAAAGCAGTAATCTGAGCAGGATTAGCTTCAATGCCCCTAGCACTCACAATGAAACCCAAAAATTTTCCGGACTCTACCCCGAATGAACATTTCAGAGGATTTAGCTTCATGCCATACTTTCGGATGACTGCGAACATTTCTGCCAAATGATCCATGTGGTCTACTGCCTTCTTCGATTTTACCAACATATCATCAACATATACTTCCATAGTCTTGCCAATCTGGGGTTTGAACATGGCATTAACAAGTCTTTGATGAGTTGCCCCTGCGTTCTTTAGTCCGAAAGGCATGACTTTATAGCAGTAAAGACCAACATCAGTGATAAAGCTAGTGTCCTCCTGATCTGGCTCATGCATCATGATTTGGTTATATCCTGAGTAAGCATCCATAAAAGACAATAGTTCATGCCTGGCTGTTCCATCCACCAACTGATCAATCCTAGGTAACGGGAAACAATCCTTGGGGCATGCTTTGTTTAAGTCTGAAAAGTCGATGCATACTCTCCACTTTCCATTTGCTTTTTTAACCAAACACAGGATTAGAAACCCAATTCAGATAAGTGGATTCTCTGATGAAGCCATTTTCCATGAGTCGATCTACTTCTTCTTTTAATGCTATCAACCTTTCTGGACCTTGGGTTCTTCTTTTCTGCTTTACGGGAGTGAATTTTGGATCAATATTCAAAGCATGCACTGCGATTTTTGGAGATATTCCACGCATGTCGGCATGACTCCAAGCGAATACCTCCAGATTTGCTTTCAAGAATGATATCAACATATTCTGAACCGTCATACCGAGATGTGAACCCACATTCGGCACCTTGTTTGGATCATTCAGGTCAACAGGTATTGGCACCGTCACTTCCACCGGCACCACTCTATTCTCCTCTGCACTGGTTTTTCTGGGATCAATCTCTTTTCGTGCACCACTATGCTCACCAGTGCAGGGTCCACCCCGTAATTGCTACAAGGTGGGCTCTTTGATGCGGAGTGGAGCTGCCGCACCCTTGCCATTTCTCTCTTCTTTGCCTCCCGTAACTCTATGAGATAGCATTCTCGCCCGGCATTTTGGTCTCCCTTCACAACACCGACGCCATTATCAGTGGGGAACTTCATAGTCAGGCACTATGGGGTGAGAATGGCCTTGAATGGGGAAAGAGCCGGTTGACCCAAGAAGGCGTTGTAAGCGGAGAATTCATCAACAATAACAAAAGTTTGTTTTCGGACCACCTTCTTTTCCCCTTCTCCAAGCTCTACAAATAAGTCAATAGTTCCTATAGGCTATTTTGGTTCTCCAGTGAACCCAACAAGAGGAAGCTTGGACATCAGCCATGGGAATTTTCATCTGATCGAATGTCTTTCTGAAGAGAACATTACAAGAGGCACCGCGGTCAACAAGCACCCTTCTTACAATGGCTGGGCCGATGCCTGCAGATATCACCAAGGGATCCATGGTGGGAGCCTCCACACTAACAGAGTCTCTTGCCCAGAATATGATGTCATAGTTAAAAGTTCTTTGTTGTTTTAAAGGTGCAGCATCTTCCAAGATAAAAACACTTTCTTCCGTCGAGGCATATCTCAAAGCGTGAGCATATCTTTCCATCTCACCCCAACTTCTGCCCGTTGGGTGAGGACCCCTTGTGATAACATTAATGACAGGCCTATCAGATTCCTACACTTAAGTCCTCTCACCTGAGCTAGATTGATGAGTAGGAACTTGTTGCCCCTAAGTAGATGAGGTCGGGTCACTTCTGTTTCTCTTCACATATTGTTGTAGTTTATTCTGTCTCAACAGCTCTTCAATCAAATTCTTTAAATGGCGACATTCATTAGTGTCATGGCCAGGTTGATTGTGGAACCGACAGAATCTCCCATTACGCACAACATTTTACCCAGGCTTCATCTCAG
Organism: Allium cepa; assembly: GCA_030765085.1. NCBI lineage: Eukaryota > Viridiplantae > Streptophyta > Magnoliopsida > Asparagales > Amaryllidaceae > Allium > Allium cepa. Next base: position 105,769,920 of record CM060935.1, read on the forward strand.
GTGGTTTGGGGTATTCAACAGTATCCTTGGTTGCGAAAAGGATATTTTCTGGAGTATCAGTTAAGGGAGTAAAATCTGAAGGTTTAAAGTGGCGAGTTTTCTTCGCATTTTTCTGCTTTTTTCCACTGTCATTCTCCTTCTTCTGGCCACTAGATTCCTTTTTGTTAGAAGCAACATTATTATTCTCAACTTCAGTCATGACAACTTTTGCCGGCACAGGAAGGCTTTCTAAGCGCATAAATTCATCGGCCTTCTTGTAGAACTTCTCAAGTGAATTTGGCTCTTTCATCTTTAGCCATTTTTCGAATTCACTTGATTTGTCAATAGCTCGCATCAGGTAAGTCAGAATCATCTGAGGCTCTGCATTGTCAACTTCGGCCAAGGCTATATTAAAACTGTTTAAGAAAGATTTGATAGACTCTCCGGGGCTTTGTTCGAGGCTGGATAGCGACATTATGTCCTTGGCCTTCGAAGCATATAACCTGAACTGATCTTTGAATTTCCAAGTCAGGTCAGAGAACTGATCCACGGATCGAACTGGCAGCTTTGTGAACTAAAGCAAGGCCACTCACTTCAAGTACACAGGAAAGTATCTGCACTTGATCTCATCTGTTGCTCTGGCACCTGTCATATGCCAGTCATACTTGTATAAGAACTAGTTAGGATCGCTTGTCCCCCGATAAGCCGGAATAGTGAGAGGAACAAACTTCTTCGGAAATTCAGCCTTCAGAATCCTTTCAGTGAAAGGAGTCTTATTTAGAGCAAACCCCCAGTAACTTTCATCTTCCTCCCTTTGCATGCTCTCCTTCATAATTTGTCTAATCATTCCCGAGAGGTACTCCTCATCGTTTAGAGGCCCCACGGGACCGACGTCAGCTAATTTTTTGGAAGTTTGCCTAGACAAACGTTCAGAAAGAGTTGGCTGCGGCCTTAAATGCGGCCTTAAACCTCCAGCTTCTGGAGGTGCCCCTTCGGCGGTGCCAGATGCCCTCTGAGGAATACTTTTCCCTTGGGAATCATGAGCATCCTCAGCAAAGGTTTCTTTATTATTTTCTGGTCGCTGGTTAACTCCAAGCAAAGCATTCAACCTGTCCAACATCAAAGTGTTCTGGGCTTCGATTTGTTGATACAACCTAGACACTAAAACATCCAATTCTGCCCTTGTAATTCCAACACTAGGAGCCGCTTGATTTGACGTGGGAGAAGTGGCGGTATTGTCATAAGCATTTCCAGATCTAGTAGATCTACTTTTTCTTCCAAGAGCCATAATTTTGGATAGACTTCTGGTTCTTAGGGAGAGCCTTTCAACAAATCTTTGTGAAGCAATGATGATAGCACTCCTGAGTTTGATACCCTCAGTGAAAGCACCAAAAATGTTGACGCTAAAATGTACGCTAATGCACCAGTGAGAGTTGTGATATAGCGAAAGCACCACCCGTTGGTACGGGAACTAAAAGCAAGTAGAAAATAATAGAAAATAGTAAAGAGACAACAATTTTTATAGTGGTTCGGCTCAAAGTCAAGCCTACGTCCACTTAATCTCTTCTATATCGACTTGATTACAAGTGTCACAATAATTCTTCAATTACAACACCATTAAAGAAAATTGTTAGAACTTTGATGTAGAAAAGCTCCTTGAATTCATGTTGAATGAACTTGATCTTTTCTAAGGGTCCTTGAAGTGTCTTTGGCGTTTGAAGTGTTGTAGAAGTTGTGAAAACAGTAGAGTCTTGGCGTTCCAAAAAGGTTCCAAAGTCCTACCCAAAGTGGAGTAGGTGGAGTATTTATAGGGGAGTTTTGGAGTTAGGTCGTGTGAGGTCGTAGGTCGTGAGCGACCTAGGGAGCTGCGACCTAAGAGTGATCGCGAGGTAGCATAAGTCGTTAGTGACTTAATGGAGCCATCTTGGACGAGATATATGTTGTAAGCGACTTAGTATGTGTGGCACAGGAGTTATCTCGGCTTGCTTAGGTCATGAGCGACCTAATGGAAAAGGCAGTGTGCATGCGGCTTTACTCTAAAACTTGCTAGGCCGTTAGGTCGCTCCTTACTTAACTCGTTAGGTCGCTCTTTCCTTAACTCGTTAGGTCGTAGGAGCCTTTAGGTTGCTGGAGCTCCTTAAGTCGTTGAGTCCTACCATGTTGAGTTGCTTTATGTTTTAGGCCGCTAGGTCGTGCCATGTTGAGCCACTTTGTGCTTTAGGTCGTTAGGTCGTTTATGCCTTTAGGTAGTTAAGTCGCTTATTCCCTTAGGTCGTTGAGTCGTGAATAAAAGAGGTGTTAACACCATCCAATTGTCCATAGAGGTGTGTCAAATTCCATTGTTGTTTCCCCTATCCTACAGCAATGGGCACCTCATACCTCTCGTCATAGGGGTAGTTCTTTTAGGGTTGCTTACTTTCTTAGTCAATAATCAACCTTGGCATTCTGCTCTTTGGGTATCCACTCTAGCTTGAACTCCGTGATGGTGCTAAATATCTTTTTTCCTTCTGCTACATATAAGGCCAATGTTTTTCCATTCACTTGGTAACGATTGCCAATTTAATTAACTAGCAAAGATTCATTGAATATGCAGATGGGATCCATACATAACTCCTTTTCCATTTAGAGACCGGCCAAGATATCCTCATACTTGGCTTCATTATTGGTCGCGTTGAAAGTAATAAGGATTGAAAAACAAAGTTCTAGCTGGAAATCCATAAAGGTGATAAGGACCATGCCAACCCATACCCATTTCTCATTTGATGCCCTATCCACACTCATGTGCCAAGTTTAATGATTAGTGATGGTCTCTTCTTCACAGTTGCCCTAGCTTGATCACTCGGTAATAAAATCTACAATGGCTTTGCCCTTGTTATAAGCATAAGGCTAGAAGAGATATGGTGTTTTCCAAGCTTGAAGGATCACTTCAGTAGTCCTCCTAGTGTGTTGGCTCAGTTGAGAATTTGCTTCAATGGTTGGTTGATCAGGACTTTGATGGGATGAGCTTAGGAGAATAATTGGAGTTTCCCCATTTCCATGAGTAGGCAGAAAGATAGCTTTTCCAACCATATGTATCTGGGATTTAGGCATGATAACCTCTTGTTGATATAGTAGATCTGTCATTTGACCTTCTCATCTTCTCCGATCAATGCATTATTAATCATGTGGTTGGACATTATAAGGTAAAGATATAAATCCTCCTCGTCGATAGGCATGTACATTACTAAAGGAGCAGTAAAGTGATACTTCAACTATTCAAATTCCTTAGTGCATTCATCATTTTAAGTAAATGGCTTCTCCTTCTTGTTGAGGTTGAAGATGAGAAGACACTGATTGATTACCTTGGACATTATCGGACTCAAAGCAGTACTTATCCTATTTAGGCTTTGTGCTTGCTTTATTGATCTTAGGACTTGCATGACTTAGATGTCTTAGATTTTATCGAGGTTAGCTTCAATTCACTTAGCACTCACAACATAGCCAAGGAACTTTACTAACCAGATGGAAAATGAACTTTTCTTTGGATTCGGCTTCATAGTGTATTGACACAAGAGTTAAATGTCACGACCAGGTTTGGTGTATGCCCCCAGCCTTCTCTGACTTCACCAACATGTCATCCATGTATATCTCTATGGACGATCCAATCTGTTTTAAGAACAGGTAACTAATGACCTAGTGATACGTAGCTCTTGCATTTCATAGCCAAAATGGCATAGCACGGTAGCAATATAGGAAGGCAATGGTGACGAAGGAAGTATGCTTTTGGTCCAGGCTATGCAATGTAATTTTATTGTATCCGGAGTAAGTGTCCACGAAGGCGAGGAGCATATGTCCACTACTTGTATCTATTGGCTAATGGTTGCAAGGCAACGGAAAGTTGTCATTAGGAAAACCTTTATTAAGGTTGGAGAATTCAATGCATGCTCACCAAGACCAATTTGGATTTTTGATTAGTACTAGATTGCTACCTAAACCGTGAATTTTGTTTCCTGGAAGGAACTGTTGGATACAAACTTATCCACTTCTTCTTTTAGAGCTTGGTACCTATCTGGGTTTAGTGGACTATGCTTTCATTGAATATGGATGGCCTTCGAGTCAATATCCAACACACGGAAAATGATCTTGGGACCAATTCTAGTGTCATGGTGCCGTGCCCACCCACCCCCATAAAGGAATCCTGGCTTTGCTTCAAGAATTTTACTAGCTCATCTTTGATTTTTAGGATGTGCTTTGTGCCGAAAAGGATGAATTTGGTAGGGTTAGCATCGATTATAGATATCAGTTTGAGTGGAAAGCCTAGCTCGCCTTTAGTGTTTGAATATCTCATGCGAGGACCGAGTGGGTCATCATCCAGATCAAGGTTTATTTCTAAGTTTCATTAGTCCAACACGTAAATAATGTGCTCTATGACATCCTTGGCCAAGACAGATTTCCATATTTGAGTCAAGGGACTAAGATTGATGTTGGCTCCTATAGACGAGTCTACCAGCATTGAGATGAAAGGAGTTTCTATGTTGGACGAACCTGCTTTCTAACGAAGTGTGACTTACTCTTTTTAGGCTTTGATTAGCTCTTTCGTTCATGGGGAGTTGCTAAGAAAATGGAATCCATGCCATCCTATTCTTCATTATGGTAGGCATTCTCGGCATGAAAGAAAGTGCTGGTTGGCTCGAGGGTTCTCTCAAGTGAAAGATGGTCAATTGTAGTTTCACTACTTCGTGTAATTCTAGCACGAACTAGAAAAATGATAAGCTCGAAGTTACTCCTAGGTGACATGCCATAGAAAGTAGTTTCTTCATCGCTATGGATGGTCCTGGCATGAGTGAAAGTGCTTACCAGCTTAAATGCTCTCCTGGTTCATACATCACTGATAGTTACGGCTTCAAGAACAAGGATTGTCCCAACATGAATGTGAGCACCGACAGGCTCGAGCACTCTCCTAGATGACACATTATTGATAGCCGCAACTTCATCAAGTTAACTATTTTGAGCCCTAGCTCGGATAAGAGCATTGATGGGCAAGAGTGTTCTTATAGGGGGCTATTGATGTTGATGCCTCAACTTCAGAGTTGGGGGCGGCCTCGGCATGAACTTAAGCACTGATACACAAAAAGGTTCTCTCGAGTGACTTGTCATTGATTGTTGCAAATTGTTGTTAATGCATTAGGATACCCTTCTTTGCTTACATGAGGGAGGTCTCATAATATCCCTAGCGTTTTGTTGATTGTCTCGGATTTCTTTGACTCTACCTTAGACAGGGAATTTCACGATGAGCTTTTTATGAAATACAATTGAGTCAAGATCCATTGGGGCCAGTCATCCTATTAAGGGTTCTAAGTAGATGAACAATCAACTACTACAATGTTTACATATATCTTTGTAACAAGGTGCTCTTTGCTGAATGCGGTCATGAGAGAGGTTGTCCTCATTGGAAGAATGCCAACACCCCAAAGCAGTAGATGGGAAAGGCGTAGGGGGTGAAGATGAAGGCAGGAAGCTCGAGTGCCTCTAAGATATACTTGAACATGACATTGTCAAAGCTGCCCCTATCCAAGAAGGCTCGATATATAAATGTATTAGTCATTGCAAAGGTGATAACCATTGAATCATGATGGGGAAAAAGATGGTTTCCTTGCCCTATGTTGTAAAGGTGATGGACTGATCTACCTCTAGTCTAGGGGCTTTGGGCGCATGGTGTTGTAATGAATAAATCTGGTCAACCAACCCCACTTCTCTTTGGTACCCAGACTATGCTTCCGACTAGTGCAAGCAACATGTGGACCACAACAGATGGCCAAAATGTTAGTGTAGCTACCCTTTTGTTGTTGGGTAGTTGTGGTTGAGCGGTTTGATTATTGCTAGTCAACCTATGATTGGTCTGGTGTTGAACATATTCCATGAGCACTCCTTCTCTCATTGGCTTTTCTATTTCGTTCTTTAATATACGATATTTGTTGGTGGAGTGGCCACTAATTTGATGGAACTCAAAGTATTTGTCATTATCGTGAGGTGCCTCCCTTTTCCTAGTCCTAATGGTCGATGGTCATTAGGATGGTACCTAGTCCCTGGTTATCAGATAAATAGATTCCATACCTCGATTTAAGGTGGCATAGTAAGCATATCTAGGTTTATGCCAGGTGCCATCTTTTGCCTGCCTCATGTTGTTGTTTACTGACCATAACCTCAAAGGTTTAAAATTTTAAGAGGGTTGACTTTTTTTAAACATCAGACCCCGTCATTACTGTTTAAAAGACCGGCATTTTCCATCCTCAGGATTTCATTTGCCTATGTATAGATATCTGTTAGGGGCGTGGTCGACTGCTCACGTAATTCCTTCCACATCCAGGACTTGTACCTGATCCCCGAGCAGAGGATGACAACCAGGCTATTCTTGTCGACATCCCTAGCTTTAGTGGACTCTTTTTTGAAGTGTTACACATATAACTAAATTTTCTCAATAGACATCTGCGTGATGTTATAAAGTTTACTAACCACCACAAGATGGATCTTGAAAGTAAAGAACTCCGTCCTAAAATATGCACAAAGCTAGGCCCAAGAATGAATGTTGCTTAGTTGTAAATGTAAGAACCAATGGGAGAAGATTCTAGTAAGATTTGATGAGAAGAGTGGACACTTTAAGTGGCGGGGAAGCTGGTCGATTTGGTGATGGAGTGGAAGGCAGTGATGTGAACTGACGGATTAGCACTCTTACCGTATTTGTTAATAAGTCGTATGGCATACTTCTGGTGGATGTATATACTCAAGGTTTCGTCAAAAAATGGCTGTCTATTCTCGTCATCAAATAAAAGCTTTTCCTGTGGCATTTTGGGCATGCGTTTTGTCAAGTTGCTGGCGAATATGATTTGTTTCCTCCTAGAGTCCAGTATCAACTTGTTGGGGGAGTATTTGGCCCTCGTTCGACATTAGGCTTAACCGACATCTTTATGAAGTGGGAGACCGATGTTAATGAAATGTATGGAGAGTGATAGTGATGATGAAGATCAAAAGATAGGAACCTCCTCTCCTTATTCACAATGGGCAACCATGAATGCCTACTCACCACTCTCTTGATTTAGGACTAGTCACAGTTTATAGGATCAGGAGAGTGATTCCCCGACTCTACTGACCGAAATATCAGAGGGAGTTTACCGTCCAATAACTCGGACAATGGGCACGGAAGGTGCGATCTCTCATACACACTACTTTGGGTCAACATGGATATGTTTCAATACCTGAATACATATGAAATAATACATATCTCATCTCAACGTAAGACAATGCACATAAATTATAGACTTGAGTAATATAGTATTGGAGACATAAATGAAAATTTCTCAATTAATAGAATCGAAGTGTATAAAAACAATAAATTTTATATCATATAATAATTTAATACATCATCTCATATATACACAAATCATCACATCATATTAACCAATACAATGACAATTTAATACAGGTACAAATAAAGTAAATAATCGTCATTGTCATCGGCTTCCAACCCGTATCGTATCCCATAACGCATATACGGTTGTATCAAACCTGTAGAATAACCTCACACTTACTTGAGGTTGTCAAACAAGTAATAAACCCTGAGTCGGGCTAGAAATCTAGTTGTGAGTATAATCGTGCAAAACAATATAAATGAATATGTCGTGTCAGGTTCTATAGGGCATATAAGTTACACACAGGGTCACATCCACCAAACAATTCCCAAATCCTCATTTTCACAAATCAATTATAATACACATATATGGAACTATTCAATATAACATATGGCACTATTCAATATAACATAAACAACTGCAAATCTAATCAAATGGGATATCATACCTGATCATTTTACTTATGAGTTGCTTTGTGTTGTATAAATTCAAATCAATGTTTGAAATTAGTGATTTCATGAGTTGAACAACATTTGTAAAAATACTTGTGAAAGGCTTAAATCATCTTCTCAGCTTGTAAACCAAGGAGGATTGCATGTTGATAAATCTCATATGTGGATTTACTCTTTACATAGACTAATCTGCCCCAGCAAGTTACCCTAGTTTATTTTTACCCGTACATTTTCGATCAGTTTTGATGTTAGCTTCACACGATCCTGTAGTTGTCGTACCCTTCAGGTATTTGGAGGCGTGATAGATCTTACTATTGGTGTAGTCCACTACATCGTCTGCATCATATTTCCATCTATGGCACTACTTCTCTTAGTTTGCACAATGTCCCCGGTGATCTTCATTATCCTTGAGAGCTTTAAATGTCTTGATAACAAATCCTTTGAACAAAGTGATGATAACAAGGTCATCGCGATTCAAGTTGCGACCCTCGAATCAGTCCATTGGGATGGACACTAGCAATCTAGTAGTCAAATCCTATGCCGAACTCGATAAATGTTAAATTTATTACTTTTAAAATCATCTGGTCATCCCAAACAACATTCTTTCCCACGATGTCATTTTAAACCCATCATATACCCATTTGATTTGTCATGTTATGCAATATTTTTAACTTGTAGGTAACAACATTATTATAGCAAAAGCAATTTTAAACACGACATGCATATTAATAATCGGGATAAAATAAAGTAAATAACTTAAATGAAGAAATTTAAACTAATCAATAGGGATGATATCATTCAAACAAGTAAATAATCACAGCAGCCTATTTTATTACAATCAAAGTGGATTTTGAATTATTAAAGTAGGATTTTCTATTAATCCTAGTTTAAATTCAAAATAATACTAACTAATCAAATCTGAACTTTAAAAATACGATTTTCATTCTATAATTATATACTTTGCCAAATGGTTAAATGAATTATTAAAATGTTCTATGTGTCACAATGATCCTGATGGTACAAATCACATCCTATACAGATCTCGTATGAATAAGATATTTTCGATTCAAGTTAGAAGTGTTAATTGAAAGTTTATAATATATAACTTTATAAACTTTATAGCTTCAATACTATATATAGCTTTTCAGAGGCTTTTTAAATATTTTTCCTTTCTTTTTTTACCCAGTGAAAGATGTGCAAATTAATTTAATAGTGCATAAAACAAAACATGCACGTTGTTTTCATTTCTTGGTTTAGTTTCATGTGCATAAAAATGAAGCACTTCTTCTCTTCTCTTATTATTGTTATTATTTCTCACTTCCTCATGCGTTCACGTATAGGCAGAGAATACCAAAGTCCATCGAATTCTCTTGCGTTTTTCCACAACCTCGTGCCGCTAACCATTGCTAGACAACTATGCAAACACTAGGAGCTTCAAACACGTTTTATTTTATTATCATTATTTCCATTTTATTCATCGTCGGTTATACATCATTACTTGGTGGACTACGGCCCCTCCACCTCAGGCCACCAACAATCAAACCGAGAACATCATTATACTTAGCAACGTAACATGATCATATTACTATCTTGTCTTACAAGCGTAGCGTATCTGTTCACAATACAGATGCGGGCATGACAATGTCATATTTGATCACCATGGACTTCAAAAACAAGACGAAAGCCATTCGATTTATTCATCTCACTTCCCTCTAAAATATTTCCATTTGGTTGCATGTTTAAATTCATCTTAGATTTCGAGGTAGATTTGGTTGAAGTTTTGAAGAGAATGTGTGTTGTATCATATAGTTTGCATCGCTTTTATTATAATATTCTCTAGAAGATGAATGAAGGTAAGCATGCTTGTACTATTGTTAAAGCTCTATATGGAGTTGAGTTCATTATTAAAAGCATATGTAACACCCCTAATTTAAGCTTAACATTATTTAGGATATTCAATTAGGTAGATTAAGTATAATAATGTAAATTATTAGGGAGAATCGGATGTGAACATTCATAAGGTCGTGCCAACTAAGTAATGAGATTGTTTTGAAAATTTTAATTTTTAGGAGAATACATGAGAAGGACAAAATAGGTAGATCCATATTTTAATCCCTAAACCCTCTCCTCCCTTATTTCATTCACATTTTATCCATTCGAAAAACAATCGAAAGAAAAATACAAGGGGGCTGGCTATAACCAACGGGAAAAGAAGGATAAAATCAAAGGAACTTAAGGAAGAGATTAAGGAAAACTAAATCAATATCAAATCCCAGCTCCAACAACAAATTTAAGGTGAATAATAAGAGAAACTATCTTTATTATTTTTTTAAATTTGGCTATGAGTAGTATCTAAATTATCTTGATATTTTTTACCAAGTTATGATAATATAATAATTATTTGGGCAGAATATTGATTTATGGAATTTTTATGAAATTATTTATGTGGGATTTAAGAGTAAACACTAAGTTTTTAATCTCCAATAATTTTGATTTTTTGGTATGTTGAGAAAAACATTATTTTGGAGATGCTTTTTTAATTTTGTAATTTTCCAAGTTAAAATGAATATTTTATGAATTTCTTAAGGCGAAAATTGGGTAAATTCGGATTTTAATTATTAAAAATAATTAAATATAATTTTTGGCCTCGAAATTTTTGTATAATGAAGAGTATGATATTTTGAAATTTCTATGTACGTTTTAGATATTTCCCAAGTGACTAAGAATTATTATGAATTTAATATATTAGAAAAGCATTTAAATTATTGACTAATTAAGGCTATTGATTAATTATGTTGAAAAATATTTGGGAAAGGTAAAACTGATATGCGACAGCTTTTCTAAAAAGAAAACTTTTATAGTATTGTTTTATCCAATAGGAATTAGGAAAGAAATTGGATTTGGTTAAAATATATGCTTCTATTAGTAAGAAATCAGTTTTCATGATAATTATGATAATGCCATGCCACTTATACCATCATCAACCTAAAACACTACCGCTTTAATGAGTGTCGAAGTCTATAAGGGTGGAAGCATATGGTAACTACTTAGGTAGATATGGAATGGTTCCAACGGTGTCGAAGTCGACAAAGGCGGCAACCTATACTTGTTGGCATTGGGATATCATGATTCACCTACGTGGAAGCCACATCTCTTCACCTATGTTTTAACTTCGCACTTAGGCATTTGGCAGCATAATAGTCGAACTAACCTAAGTCTAAAAGTTTTATAGTGACGCTGATATCATTGAAGCTGCTTTGCATCAGTGTTGGCCACCTTATATGCCAAGGTTTATATTGTATATAGGGTTGGCAATGATGCAGCATAGCATTGACGTCGCTTTTCTTCCTTTTTAATGCCATCAAGCTCATTTCTACGTAAATTAAAAATGTTTTAAAAAGGCGATATAGCTTAGGTTCAAGGGGGTCGATAACCTTTTGTTTTCGGCTATTAGCCAGTTGCTTTACAATATCCTAAAGCTTAGGCTTGAATGGTGGACAATCTATATCCTATGATAGTGGATTACTTTGTTTTTGACATCGAGTTTTATACTTAAAAGGGTTTAACTTTTGTCTTTCTAACCTTGGTAGAGGATCGACGTTGTGTAATGCGACTTGTATGTCACGTACCTTCTTTATTAAAGGCGAAGAGCCTTAAGCTTCTTCTTCATCATTACTATTGGGGATACCAATGTCATTTTAATTGTAAATTTCAACACTATCATTAGGGACACCAATGTAGGTTAGCTCCGGAATACTAAATGTTTTATAAATTTTATTTTATCATTAGTGGTACCAATGCATTCAACATTATAACCTTTATATTGCATATTGGGGATACTAATGCATAAAATGTGAGATGTTATAAGTAAAAGGGTCTACAACCTAATTAGGGACACCAATAGACATAGCTTGAACAAGTGGGTTAAACATGTATTGAATTGACAAGTAATAGGTTCATAGTTAACCTTGGAAAACTACGGGATGTATAATGAATAGTCCACATCATGCCAAAGATGGATAGTCTCTATGAGGTTAATGAAGGGTTTATAGTTATCCTAGGAAAACTATGGGGTGTGTGATGGATAGTCCATATCATTTTATATTAAATGGAATATATAGGATGGGTAGTCCGGATAATTTAAACAATTGAACCATATATGATGGGTAGTCAATATGGTAGGGGATAGGTGATCCAAGTAATGATTACATGTAATGTGGATAGTCCACATAACTTTGAATATGTTTATACATGAGATGAGTAGTCCACATAATTGTAAAATGGGTAGTCGGATTAAAATAAGATGGATAGTCAGTTTAAATTGTGATGGGTAGTTGTTTAACAAATTGGGATGGGTGATCTAGTATATGTTGCATAACTATAAATGTTAATTTCTATGTCCTAACAATTGTGGTTGTAGAGTACAGTATATGGTTAATACGTTTTAGTTAAGATACTAGTGAGGGGAAAACCTATTCCGCAGCTTCCACTCAAAGGGGTGGTTTCCTAGATATCTGTTTTGGTTTGAGATGGTAGATTATTATTCACACCAGACTATTTGTACAACCCAAAGCTTTTATTTTTTTCCCTTAAACTCTCAAATTCTCATTTGAGTGGTTCGGGAGTAAGGGATCTCAAGTATCCAGTTAGACAAATCAGCTTTCATAGACGTGCATGAGGAAATCTAGCTATAGTAGGAGTATTTACTTATCCATCATGTTGGTTTAGATGTAATGGCAAAGTTGTATAATTGAAAAGTATTTCACTTTGATCAACCGAGGAGGTATCTTCATATGTCGCTCTTGGAGTTTTTGTAATAATCAAAATTTCTCTAAACGTGGGTCTACGAATAGGATTATGTAATGAATATGAAACAACATTTATGAAATGGAATGTGATATTTTTATTTATTAAATCGTGCTTAAATTTTTCATATTCATGTGTTTTTGGTATTATCAATATGATTAACATAGCCACATTTTCTCATTGAAAATTAATACTATTGATGGTTGCAGAATCTAGCTTTAGTATCGGGCCTTAAAATGAGGGATATTACAAGTTCGTATCAGAGCTTATGTTTATGACTAAAAGAATTTTAAACTTAAAGAGTTTTTGAAAACATAATCCTAATGAATTAGAGAATAAGATTAGGGTTTGGGATAGCTCTATAGTAACATACTTATATTTGCTATATATAAGTATGTATTCTCCCCTCTCCCTTAGACCATTCTTCTATATCTTACTAAGGTTCGTATGCAGATTATGAGAAAGAAAGACATAGAAGCAGGAAATAGAAGAGTGAATCTAGCTGGAAGAAGAACATAGCTAAAGGAAATGCTCGGCCTAAAGACTACGAGAAAGAGGGACATAGAAGCAGGAAACGGAAGAATGAATCTTGACGGAGGAAGCACCACAACTTATGGAAATGCTCGGCCCAACACTAGAAGGAACCAGGTTCGACGAGAAAATGCTAACCAAAATGTAAATGGAAATGTGGGTGCTGCAACCCTACTAGTAAATATTAGGACTATGTGTCGGTTCTTCGTTGACCTGATGCAAGCTAGAGCAGCTGTAGGTGTAGGTCGAGGAAATATTGCTATTGCAGGAGGAGCTAATCCCATGGCATCGGTTGGCATAACTCTGCTAAGTTGAGCCGAGATTATACCAATCTAGGTGGGAACACTTTCCTAGGGACTGAAAATGTAGAGAACTGACTGTTACATTGTGAGAGGATTTTTGCTGATTTGGGTTTAAATGATGAGCAAAAAAGCTAGTTGGCTTCAAAAAAATTGCAAGGAACTACATTGTTCTGGTGGAATGGAGTGACCATAGGAGTACCAAAAGAGGAATTGACTTAGGCAGAATTTTGAAGGAGATTCGAGAAAATATTTCTATCTGAGGTAGCAAAGTCAGCCTTGCTCGAGAAGTTCATGGAATTGGAGTAGGGGAAATGTCAACATTGGAATATTCTGCTAAGTTTGATGATCTGCCCAGGTATGGATATGCCATTGTTGACACTGTTATCAAGTGGAACGAGAAGTTTATCCAAGGGTTGAGGTCCTCAATTGCTAGGACAACTATGCTACATCACAGCGATCCATTGAATGTAGTGGTAGACATGGCTATTAGAAATAAGGAAATGCTTTCGACCATTGAGAAGAAGAATTCGATGTAGAACCAGAATTCTCGGAATAAGTAGAGGAAATTCTTTAAGAAGAAGGGACCTCAAAAGTATGTAGCTGCCAAGAAGGGGAAAGCGGATATAATTTGCTTTAATTATGACAAAAATGGGTGCTATGCTAATGATTGTCAATCTGATAATGGCAAAACGGTTGTGAGAAAGCAGAATGTGAAGTGCTTTAACTGCAAACCGATGGGGAATTATTAGTACAAATATCCAAAAGCGGCCAAGGAAGGAAAAGAAAAGTTCTTTGCTCTAGAGCCATCATCATCTAAGCCAAAAATGGAGGAAAAGGGAAAAGCTAAGATGGATGGTACACTTTTGATCCATAACGTACCAGTTAAAGTCTTATTTGGTACTGATGCATCATATTCTTTTATCTCTCGGTGTTTTGTATATAAGTTAGATTTAAGATATCATAGCTTGTTATTTCCTTAAGGGTATCTAATCCGATAGGAGGTCATCCAACTCTAAGGAAGAGATATGGCCATCTAGAGTTTGAGTTGCAAGGTTATACTTTTGCCTGTGATTTGTTTATGATTGATTTTATAGGTTTTGGGATTATTTTTGGTATGGATTGGTTGAGTAGATATGAAGATAGAATATTTTGCTAATACAGGGAAATATCATTAAGACACCCCGATAGTAATGACCTAATTATATACTCAATTGAGAATTCGAGTTCAGAAGTTTGTGCTATATTGAGTGCCACAAAAGTGGAAGACTTATTGAATCGGGTTTTAGTTGTAAGAGAACTTTCATTTTTTTGAGCTAGTGTCAGGACTACCACCGAAACAAGCTATTGAGTTTATCTTATACCTGGTGCTGAACTCATAGGTAGACCACCTATAAGATAAAGGAGTTAAAGGTGTAGCAAGTGGTCTCAGAACGAAAGCGTTATATTAGATTGAGCAATTCGCCTTGGGAGCAGCCGGGGTATTTGGAAAGAAGCCGATGGATCGTTAAGATTATGTATCGATTATTATTTGTTGAACGTAATTACGATAAAGAATAGGTATCCTTTGCCATGAACCGATGATTTATTTGATTAACTGAGTGGAGCCATGGCATTTTCCCAGTTGGATTTGGTGACAGGGTTCCACCAGCTAAGGATGGCGCGGATAGTATTCCTTTGACGGTGTTTCAAATGAGGTGTGGTTCTTATGAGTGGTCATTTATACCATTGAGTTGACTAATGCACCTGTTTTCTTTGTTGATTTGATGAACCGGGTATTCAGAGAGCACTTGGATAGGTTTATATTGGTATTCATCGATGAAATTTTGATATATTCTATGGATGAAAGAGATCATGAGGTTCATCTTAGGCTAGTGCTTGAGACATTGAGGCAGCATCAACTGAAAGTGAAGTTTTTGAAGTGTCATTTCTAGATGAAAGAAGTGAAGTTTCTTGATCATGTAGTTTTAGCGTATGGGTTGTTGGTGAATCCAGCTAAGATTGAGGCGGTGTATAATTGGAAGAGACCAGAGATGGTGACCGAGATAAGAAGTTTTCTTGGATTAGCTGGCTATTACCGAAGATTCTTCAAGGATGTCTCACAGATAGTATCACTCCTGATTAAACTAACCAGAAAGGATGTAAATTTTATTTGGTTCGATAAATAGGAAGCATTCCTTAAGTAAAAACATTTATTGACCAATGCGCCCATGTTAGTAGTTCCAGATGGGAATCAGGATTTAATGGTGTATATAGATGCATGTGGAACTGAATTAGGAGTTATGTTTAAGTAGAGGGGTAAAGTAATTGTCGATGCTTCTCGACAACTTAGACCATATGAAGTTAGATATCTGACTCCTGATTAGGAGTTCGCAGTTGTAATTTTTGCATTGAAAGTTTAGAGACACTACCTCTTAGGAGAATGATTTGATTTATATACGGATCACAAGTCTTGGTGGTATTTATTCTTTCACAAAGAGTTGCATATGAGATAGCAAAGGTGGCTGGAATTTTTGGCGGCTTATGATTTCGGTATTGTGTATACGTCAGGGAAGGGAAATAAGGTTACAGATGCCCTCAGCAGAAAACATCACTACGTTGGCAGAATGGAAGGACTTGGAGGCATTGACTACTCGTAGAATGCGATTGAGATCGACTACTGGTTCTAGTCAAAGTACAGCCATGTTATTCTAATTGGAAGTTCGACCAGTATTGATCGAACTGATTGCTTCTAATCATAGAGATGATACATTCTTATTAAAAAGGATTAGAAGATTAGAATGTGGAACCGAGATCGATGATCTAAAATATTTTAATCTTGACTAGATATGTTGGTTAAGGAAGAAGAGATGGTTGTGTGTTGTAGACGTTGGTGACCTAAGGAAGGAACTTCTTAGGGAGTGTCATTGATCGAAGTTTACAATCCATCCCGGGGGAACCAATATGTATCAAGATTTGAAGAGAAATTTCTTCGGGGAAGGAATAAAAAGGGATATAGGCTTATGGGTAAAGTAGTGTGCAAATTGCCAGCAAGTGAAAGCCGAACATTAGAAGCTAAGTGGTTTGCTTCAGCCTTTTGATGTACTAGTTTGAAAATGAGATTCGATATCTATGGATTTTATTAAAGGGTTACTAACCAAGAGTGCATATTTCATTCCGTTAAGTCAACTAGGACTGCACCTGTGGATAAGTTATTTATGAAGAATATTGTTAGATTGCATGGGATTCTTAGTAGTATAGTCAGTGACAGGGATGCTTTGTTCACTAGTGAATTTTGGAAGAGTCTACAGGAAGTGTTAGATACAAAGCTTAAGATGAGTTCCGCTTATCAACCTCTAACAGACTATTAGACAGAAAGAGTCAATAAGGTACTTGGGAATTTGTTGAGAGCTTGTTTACTGGATTTTGGTTGGTTATGCGAATACCATTTGCACTTGGTTGGGTTGTCCTCTAGTAGCAGTTATCAGACTTGTATAGGAATGGCACCTTTCAAAGCTTTGTATGGAAGGCCGTGCAAATCACTAGCATGTTAATTTGATAATGGAGATAGATTGGTCCTTAGTCCAAACATGATGAGAGAAGCAACCGAAAAGATTGACTTAATCCAGGCTAGGATGAAGGAAGCTCGGTATAGGCAGAAAAGTTACGTAGATAAGAGGCGTAAAGACTTAATGTTCTCAGTTGGAGATCATGTTTTTATTGAAGTATCACTAATGAAGCGTGTGGTATGCTTTGGAAAGTCATGGAAACTAGCATCGAGATATGTTGGACCGTTCCTTATTATAGAGAGCATCGGGAAGTTCGCGTACTGAGTTGTGTTACCAAGTAGTTTGGCAGGTGTCCATAATGTGTTTCATGATTCTCGTCCTAGGAAGTATGTACATGATCCAAAGACTACTATTGCTCCGATTACATTGGAAGATTTAGCAATAGAACCAAATATAACTTTTGTTAGGCAACCACTTCGAGTTTTAGAGAGAGATGAGAAGAGATTAAAGAACATGACAGTGAGGTTGGTGAAAATCCATTGGAGTGGCGATAAGAAAGACTATACTTGGGAGATAGAGGACATGATTAGGGATACTTAGCCTGAGTTGTTGTGATGGTATGTTCTATGTTTGTCACATATAGACTTTGTAGTTGATGGGATATACAAGCATAGTTTGAATGATTGATATGATTATTTAGAAGTCCTTAATGAATTTTGAGGACAAAAATCTTTAAGGGGAAAGCCTGTAACACCCCTAATTTAAGCTTAACATAATTCAAGATACTTAATTAGATAGATTAAATAGAATAATTTAAATGATTAAGGAGAATGAGATTTGAACATTTACAGGTACATGCCTTAATGAATTAATTGATAAGATTGTTTTGAAAATTTTAATATATAAGAGGATATATGAGTGGGGCAAAACAAGTAGATCCATATTTTATTCCTTAAACACTCCCTCCTCCCTCGTTACATTCTCATTTTATCCACTCAAAAAACAATCAAAAGAAAAACACAAGGAGTCCGGCCATAACCTAAGGGAAGAATGGGACGAATCAAAGGAACTCAAGGAAGAGATTAAGGAAAACTAAAATCAAATCTCAACTCCAACAACAAATCTAAGGTGAAAAATAAGAGTAACCATCTTTATTTTTGTTTTGAATCCGCCTATGGGTAGTATCTGAATTATCCTGATATATATTTTAACAAGTTATGATAATATAATCATTAGTTGGAAAAAAATAATGATTTATGGGACTTTTATGAAATTATTTAAGTGGGTTTTATGGGTAAAATCTAAGTTTTTAATCTCCAATCATTTTGATTTGCTAATATATTGAGCAAAGCATTTTTTGGACATGGGTTTTTAATTTCATAATTTTCCAAGTTAAAATTAGTATTTTATGAATTTCCTAAGTTGGAAATTGGGTAAATTAGGGTTTTAATTATTAAAAATAATTAAATGCAGTTTTTGACCTCGAAAGTTTTGTATGATGAAAGAATATGGTATTTTAGAATTTTTGTAATTTTTGGGGATTTTCCTCGAGTGATTAAGAATTATTATGAATTTAATATGCTAGAAAAGTATTTAAATTATTGATTAATTAAGGCTATTAATTAATTAAGTTGAAAAATATTTTGGAGAGGTAAAACTGATGTGTGGCAGTTTCTGAAAAGAAAATTGTTATAGTATTGTTTTATCCAATAGGATTTGGACAAGAAATTAAATTCGGTTAAAAGTAAATGCTTTTCTTAGTATGGAATCAGTTTTCATGATAATTATGATAATGCCATGCCACTTATACCATCGTCGAGCCTAAAACATCGTCGCTTGGATGAGTATCGAAGTCGATAAAGGTGGAAGCATAGGGTAACACTTAGGTAGATATGGAATTGTTCCAACCGTGTCGAAGTCGACAAAAGTCTTGACAAAGGCAGCAACCTATACTTAATGGAATCGCGATATCGTGATTCATTTATGTTGAAGCTGCTTTTCTTCACCTATGTTTTAACCTGTCACTTATACATTTGATGGCATAATAACCGAAGTAACCTAAATATAAAAGTTTTGTGCTGACGCCGATAGCATTGAAGCCGCTATGCATTAGTGTCGGTGACCTTATATACCAAGGTTTATTTTGTAATGGGTTGGCAACGATGCAGCGGAGCATTGACACCGCTTTTCTTCCTTTTTAATGCCGACGAAGCTCATTTCTATGTAAATTAAAAATGTTTTAAATAGGCAATATAGCCTAGGTTCAAGAGGGTCGATAACCCTATGTTTCCAGCAGTTAGCCGCTTTATAATATTTGCCTAAAGCTTAGTTTTAAAAGGTGGATAACCTATATCCTATGAAAGTCGACTACTTTGTTTTCAATATGGAGTTTTATACCTAAAAGGATTTAAGTTTTATTTTTCTAACCTTAGGTAGAGTTTCGATGTTATATCATGCGGTGTGTATATCGCCTACATTCTTTATTAAAGATGAAGAGCTTAACTCTTCTTCTTCGTTACTATTGAGGAAACCAATGTCATTTTAATTTTAAATTTCAACGCCATCATTGGGAACACCAATGTAGGTTAGCTCCAAAATGCTAAATGTTTTACAAATTTGACTTTATCATTGGGGATGCTAATGCACTCAACATTATAACCTTTATATTGCTTACTGGAGATACCAATGCATAAAATGTGAGATATTATAAGTAAAAGGGTCTACAACCTAATTGGGGACACCAATAGACATAGGTTAAACAAGTGGGTTAAACATGAATTGAATTAAAAAGTATTGGGTTCATAGTTAATCTAGGAAAGTTTTGGGATGTGTGATGGATAGTCCACATCGTGTCAGAGATGGATAGTCTCTATGAGGTTAATGAAGGGTTCATGGTTATTCTAGAAAACAATGGGGTGTTTGATGGATAATCCATATCATTTTAAATTAAATGAATATGTGGGATGGGCAGTCCATATAATTTAAACAATTGAATTATATGTGATGGGTAGTCAATATGGTAAGAGATGGGTAATCTAAGTAATAATTTCATGTGAGATGGTTAGTCCACATTACTTTTAATATGTTTATATGTGAGATAGGTAGTCCACATAATTATAAGATGGGTAGTTAGATTTAAATAAGATAGTTAGTCGGTTTAAATTATTACAGGCAGTCTATTAATATGGATAGTCTAATAAATTGGGATGGGTAATCCAGTATATGTTGTATAACTGTAAATATTATTTTCTATATTTAAACCATAGTAATTGTAGGAGCATAATATATGGTTAATATGTTTTGGTTAAGATACAAGTGAGGGGAACCCATTTTGCACAACGACATGGTCTCACTCGATATCTATTTTGGTTCGAGATTGTAGATTATTATTCACACTAGACTGTTTGTCAGACCCGAAGCTTTTATTTTTCCCTTGAACTCTCGGGTACTCATTTTCGTAGGTCGGGAGTAATGGATTTTAGGTTTCCAATTAGACGAATAAGTTTGTGGAGACATGCATGAGGTAATCTAGCTGTAGTAGGAGTATTTACTTATCCACTGTGTTGTTTTGGATGTAATGGCAAAGTTGCATAATTGTCAATTATTTGACTCTGATCAACCAAGTGGTCATCTTTACATGTCTCTCTTGGAATATTTTGTAATAATTATAATTTCCTTTAACGTGGGTCTGCGAATGGGATTATGTTAATAAGAATGAAATATCATTTGTGAAATGGAATGTGAAATTTTTGTTACTAAATTATGCTTAAAAATTTTCATATTCATATGTTTCTTATATTAATAATATGATTAACATAGCCATATTTTGTCACTAGAAATTAATACTATGGATGACTATAGCATCTGTAGCATGTAGTTTCAAGCCTCAAAATAGGAGATGTTACAGCATGTGTATAAAAATGCAAACTTGGATCAAAGTGACGGTCCATGTATTTTATTCAAATTCAAATGTACACAAGCAATATATATGCTTACTGAATTAAGGTCGGCAAATTTTTGCTATTAATAATCATATTTTTAATAATTTATTAAGATTTAGACTAAAGAAATATGCAATTAACTTATTGATCACTATGTGTTTGCTGATATATAAATGAGCTAAAAGATAATGATATGTACTGACAATATGTACAAAAAGACGGAACGAAACAATTATTAAAAGAGGATACTCACTGAGAGTGTATATATAAACTGAAGAAGGACTAAACTAACTATGCTTTTGCTGATGAAATGAAGACTTAGATCTATGAATATGAAGTAGGAGGAGTGATGCATGCGTTATTGGCCTCAAATTTTCAAGAGGAAAAAAATGAATAGGGTAGTGGTTTATATATGTTATGCTGATACTTTAGGCTTAAGTAATCAAATGGTTAAAATATAATGATGAAAGGGATAAATAGGCATATGGCGATCGAATGAAAATTTTGAACGTTTATTATTTTTCTTATTAAAAAAATTTCGCACTTGTTAAATAGTTTCATCCTTAACTGCGTCTTTTTCCTACCACTTTACTCTCTGATCAAAATTCTATTCAAAGTGTTTTACTCTAAATTTTATTTTATATCTAAAACCAATTTTCTTTTCAAAAAATTACTTTTGAATTCCAATAATTGTTTTATTTTTCAAAATGATTCCAAATTAAATTCCCAAAATAAAATTATATTATTATTGATTAAATAACGGGATGTTACAGACTCTTCTCCTTAAAGAAATTATGTCCTTGTAATTTACTAGAGAGTACTATAATCAATAGTGTTACACCCGTTTTTACCATAAACTGCAATAAAGAAAAATGGGAAAGAACATGAGATGAGGAAAGCTTCCCTCATGTTAATAAGATTGTGGGAAAGGAATGAATCAATTACGTATTGAATAGGCAACCAACTAGAATCACAACACCTAACTTGACTCGAGCCCTGTACCTAAGGGACCGCAGCAAAAGACAAATACTGCATGCATTGGGAAATAAGGGCAGGCCAAAATGGCCATATCTCAAATCAAAGAAATAAAGCAAACTGCGGCGTAGGAAGCGGTATCGGATGTCCTATGCTAACCGAATTCCTAAAACTTCCGCTTTGTCGATTCCAACAGAACAGGCCTACTCCAGCACATATCAAAGGCAACCTAAATAGTGTTGCACGGTTTAAAAGGCACTCCAAAGGGCTGTATACAGGGTCACTCGAAATATGCTTCAACGTAGAACCAAACTTATAGGCAAATGAAAACAGTGAAGTTCCTTCTCTATCATCAACAGTTAAAGCATACATGCACAGAGGGTGACTCGAATCACAAATAGCTTAAGGCGTATTCTAGGCATATGCCAAGTCAACCCTCGAAACAGAATGGAGAAATGCTACTCTATTCCGACCCAATAAGTTATCGAGTTAAGAAAAGATAGAAAAGTATCGGTATGGCAGTGCAGTCTAAACATCAGGCAATATTCACCACTGCACCTCTTCATATGCATCAATGGCATAACGCAGCTTTAAGGCGGTTCCCTACCACTCATCTTAAGACATTTTTCATTCAGAGAGAGAAGAGACCAACCCATACAGACTTAGGCTTCCCGTCTAATTTTTCAGACATCCCGCTTCAAATTTCCAAGATCTCGCCAAAGTCATGGTTTCCTGCCAAAGACCCATCATCAATCCAAAAACAAACGACTAGGCATTGTAGATGAGTGACAAGTGGCACAATTTGAGGGTAGGGATTAAAGAAAACAGATTAGAGGAAATCGCAACTACCAACAGTACACTTTTCATACTATAAAAGGAAACACTGGAGGACGAAGAAAGGGATTCTTCTCCTTCGGCCTCTTTTTCTTTCAAAAACAAGGAAAATCTAAATAAGAATACGGTATGCCTTCAAGCCATTATAATTTGTATCAAAACAACAACTATGCTATGGATTTAATAAATTATAATTTGTATCAAAACAACAACTATCTTGATACAAAATCATTTCGACATTTCAACAAATAGTTGAAGTGCAACTACAAGGCTATGTAAGCACCGAGTAGCATAGCTTCTTCTCTAAGGCAGATTTAACACAGCTTAAATCTGTTGATTCAAATCATGGAGGCAATATTCATCTAAGATTTCTTCATGATCCAGTTGAGTGTGGTGAAGACCAAAAACTTCACCAACATTTTCGGTGCTAGAAGGAGGGCTCAAACCTCCGTTTCTTTTTTCTCAATCCTTGGCGAATTCTCTAAACCTTTAATTCCAACTTCCATTTCTCTTTCACCCAGGGTTCACCACCCGTGCTTATCAAGTGCATGTTTCATGTAGCAGATAAACGGTCACGAGACTCAAAAATGATAATGGTGAGACCAGTTGGAATCTACTTGATAGACTGACTCAACCAAACGTCAACGACAGGTAAGGAATAACCATGATTGTAGCAGGATCCTGGTGCATTTAAACTTTTCATCTTCCTTAAGCGCTGCCTCTACCTCCTCTAGTCTTCTTCCATTACCAACCGATGACCAACCAGACATGCGGAGATGGTGTAGATAGCAACTCCAATAAAGGAACGGGAGGATATGGGAGAATGCTATTGCAATTAGGTCGATGGAAGTATTCACACTTCCTGCCTGAAGAATAGAAAACTCATTTGCTAGTTCTTTGACATCAACTATCATCATGCCCAAACGGTAAGCGGAGGTGATTGAGTTGCAAATCGAGTCAAAGATTTCAGATGGGAGCCACACTAAGGACACCAAAGTTCACCCAGAATGGCTCATAATACCAAAAATAATAATAATGTGTATATATTGATGTACCAAAATGGTTGTAGGGATACTAGAAGCCCGAACCAGTATAAAAATGTTCATATTATTTTAGTTTGAAAAAGTTAAATACACCTTCATAGTTCACGGCCAATATTCGTTGGTTAAGCTTTCTGTGAGGTCAGTAGTGAAAAAACGACAATCTCAGTATTAAGAACAGTGATACTATCCTGCACACTTAGACTTGCATCAATGCGAGTCTAGCTCTTCAGCTAAAATACTGCACTAGGTAGGATATTAAACTACCCTGATCTAGTATGAATATTCTTATAATAACAATCATAGAAAGACTGGTCGTAGGGATATTAGACTGTTTGAACCAAAATAAAAATCTTTATGTTAGCTAATTCAACATACCACACTGGGCGTATGGATATTTGACAATCATAAGCAGTACAAAAAACCATGCGCATGCAATAATGGGTTGTATATACATTACTTGCCTTCTTGGTCAGAAACAAACTAATTTTCACCCAAATAGCAGAGAAGATTGTGCCAAGCGCATGAACAAATTACTCTTTATTGCTCACCGAAATCATTCAGAAGGTGTAATGCCACCTGCAAGCAACAATGCCAATCTCAGAAATGAGAATTGTGATGCTAGAAAAGAATGCGGCTCAGCAAATGTATGGCATTATTCCTGCCATCCAAAATGCGGTAGGTCATACATAGCAAGTAGCTAAGGATATTACGCCCCCAAATAAGGGAGCATGTCACACCAGGAAGACGACCAAGGACATTATGCCCTAAGAAGAGGGGGCAAATCATGCCCTAAGACGACCAAGGACATTGGGCTAATGCAGGATACCGTAACTCAAACAAGCAATTGGATCGCATCGAGCATACAAAAGAAAGATTATAGCCTATAAGGTCATGACCAAATGGCAAATACTACGCCAAGAGATTATCCTAAACATGCAAGAAAGCATAATACATGGAATACACCAAAAAGCTATTAGTCAGGTACAAATCCAGACGCTGCAAAAAGCATGCCAAGTATATATCAAAAAATCGGGTTATCAATACATAGTGTTGAATCTTACACATCTACCATAAATAATGTTGTCTAATTTTACATATCCGCAAGTAATATACAAAAGGTTACGATCTGGATCATATTACAATATAACACCACTTAATGAAAAATTAAACTACGAATCTGGTTCGGACTCGTAAAACAAACTGGGCACTATCGCTCCATGTCATTACGATCTATGGGAATGCGATGCTATGAACTAAGACAAACTATCTACTAAACGAGAGGAAGAAAATCAATTTTCCAGCTCAGTAATCATGACTAATGATCGAGTACGAGTAGCCTACCTTGAGAAGAGCAGTGGTACGAAATGCGGGGATCATAATTAGTACCAGCCTAGACATTATCATAGTCTGAGGACCTGTACTCATAATAGGCCCAATTATACAAAAAGGGAAAATTATGTCCAAGCCAGAATCATCTGAAAATGTCAACTACACATTTTCGGCCAATTTCTGCTATTTGTCTCCACTTTCTCTTTATGAAGCTCTTTCAAAAGAGATGCCCTATCCATCCCACCTTAAGAAACCATTGGAATCTAACCAAGCCTCACACTCCAAATTATATATCTTGTTTTCTAAGGCATTTACTCGCCTTATAGCCACTTTCCTAATTCTCTCAGTTTAGCCCATGAGGCGCTCCCTTGTCTTTTCAACATTCCTAGAGAAGGGACAAAAGAATTCATCCTTGGTAGATCTAAATGGTGAAACCCGTGTATCTGGTATCCCTAATTCTCCCTTATAATAATTCTCTAACGTTCCGTTCTTTCTAAAGGAAGACTCTTTAAGGGCCCAATCTTTGAGTTTTGCCTCATAATAATTCTTTATATCATTCTTCCATTTAAGGATCTTGTTCGGATCAGCTGCAGACAAGGGCATGGGAATCACAGCCAACTTGAAAGAGGCGAATGCAGCCATAATCATTGGCAGATCGGAATATGTAGCCCTATACGTTCTCTATATGCGCATGCAGCCAAAGTCCATAATCCTTCTCTTTAACCTTTTGATTTCATCCTTATATACTGCCATATATATGCTCTCAGCATTCTTTAATAGGCCTTCTAGTTGTGATACCCCGAGGAGAGCGGAATCTAACTTCTTCTTGAGAGTGGCTACCTCTGAACCCTAATCGAGGGAAGATAGCCAAAAAAGGTTAAATAAGTCCACACATACTAGAAATAAATAATAATGCAAATAATAAAAATGAAACCCATATAATTTTGCAATTTCTATAAATAAAGTTAGTCAACAAACTTCTATATCATGAAGAAAAATATTGTCAGATTACAAAAAATATTTTTCTTATCCTAAGCCCCTAACGGTTAAGCACTAAAATATTACCTAAGGAGCATGAGGAAGAGGTGGAGCAATGCTAATAATAGAAGTTTGAATACGATCATAGCGTGCTCCTACTCAATGATCCATAGGTTCCCACTGACACTCCAATGTCTTCCTTGTCATTCAGGAAATTTTGGTCCAGTGTAGGGTAGAAAAAATCCAGGATGTCTCGAGACCATTATTGTAACATGTCGACCCTCTTGATTTTAACTTTCTCTTGCTCAAGCTTGTTCAAGAAAGAAGTAGTCCTATCTTGAGAAATCTACAGTGGGTCCTCAAGCTCACAAACCTTTAATATCCCCTTTCTTTCGGTATCGTTTGGGATCTCGATTATCTAGGACTTCATTTTCCTACTTTTATCTTAAAAATCACCAAATAATCTTCTAGAAATAATTTTCCATTCATCGTCACTAAGACAAGAAGACTTGGAACTCATGGAAAAAATAGGAGCTGCATCCGAATGGGGTACCATAATTATTCTCCTATATTCTATGGCCTCTTGCTCACTATGCAATCTAGCTATTTCTGCAGACATGTCTTCCACTTGTTTCTTGTATTGCGCAGTCTCTTCTCTATATACAATACAGTAGAGTTCTTTGCCTATCTTCAAGGTATATTCTATACCTTCCAGATTTGATGCAACACCCCCCGACAATGTGCGAAATCTCCTATTACAATCATACTGACTTTCAAGAAAGCTCTTGGCATTTGCAAGCTCTTCCCAATAAAACCATAGCTCTGTCTTGAGTCTCTCAATTTCGTATCTAAGTTGGGTAACTTCATCTTCAGAAACATCCTAACAACGAATACAATTAGTGTTGAATAAAGCTTGAAAAGAACAAACTTAAATCGCTAATGAAATAGAACTTAAGTACAAAATCAGAACATAACAGATTAAGTTTGAGCACAAAAAACATCCATTACTTATTACATCATCTCTACATATCTACATACATAAAATCATACGTAAATTAACAAAGACATAAAAGGTCATTCGTTAACCAAAGTTCTAAGCTTGACCTAAATCACTCTAGATGAGGGCTATCGGGTGGAAACGAACCATTCTCTAATGTATATTTCCATCGGCACAACACGAAATCACTAAGGGCCTCTTTCTCCTGAATTACTTGATCTATTTGGGATAATAATTCTTGCCTGTTATCTTAAGCTCCATGAAAGTTTTGTCTAATCCTTTTTCATGCCTGTGCATAGACGCATCGCATAATCCAAGACGATCTAAAGTTTATTTTACGAGACTAGCCTCAATCTCTCTCAATGAGCTTATGAACACATTCCCTCCATAATACTAAAAAATAATGAGAAAAACATGATCATTTGGAAGAAAAACATAATGAATACTATGTTGCATCACAAACATTGGAAAATACTTCAAAGTCTTAATACAATAATAGACAAAAGAAATTTGGGATTAATCATCTAATTATATTGGAAAATGTGAATTGACCTTGCTTGCACATGTTTTTCCCTTAACAGTGAATTGTAGGTTCCCCTGTTTTCTATCAACCTTGGCCATATCCTCCTCAGAAAGAAACTTAGAACAGTTTGGGTCAACATTTTGCTCTTCAACCTCTTCCTTATTCCACCTACCCTGGCAACACTCATACATTGAAGCAACTATGGACTGATCATCTATGAAATCAGGCTTGACCTCTATCCTAAAATTATGCTTGGCTAAAGCATAAAAAGCATAAGTTACATCGAAAGTAACTTCGTGATGTTCCTTCTTTATCGCTTTAGTTCCCTCTCAACATTGGCTAATGCCTCGTCCTTCTCCCTTAACTCATACGCTTTTGAATCCCGAGCATCCTCTGCAATCTTAGCTTTCCGTTTAACCTTCTCTTGGAGCACTCTAATCTCTTTCCCGGGTTTGACATTAGAAGAAGCCAACTGAGCCTTGTTGAAATTAGACAGGGCAAGGGCAGCTTCGTGCTTAGCTATCCAACTCGAAAGAATGACCTAGGCATTTTCCGTCTCACATGACTTTACCATCAAAGCTACAGACTATGAGAAAGCAAAGTGTAATGACCCTAATTTTGAATAACATTATTTATAATATTCAATTGGATAAATTAAATAAGATAATGTTAATAGTTAAGGGATAGAGATTTGATGAGGGGTCATGTCTTAATGAATGTATAAGTAAAAGTGAACGGAAAATAGGTAATGGTAGAATGGGAACATCCTTCATTCTAATACCCTAAAACCTTCCATTCTCCATTCCATATTCATTTTTTGACAAATTGGGCAAGTTAGGTATAAAGGAATTACTTTAAAAGCAATAAACCAATTTTGTTTCGAATTACAACTTCACCACATCCTTAACTTGCTTCTGTCACCGTGCCCAATTCTCATTTTGACCTATTAGAAACCAATATACATGATACCAAGTAATTGATATGTAGTGAATTGGAGAAAGGCAAAAGGAAATGATGGTGTCGAAGGCATGTTTCGAAGGGGTTAAAGTCATTCTAATAAGAATTTGAACCAATCAACTTACCTTTGTTCAAGAAGAGGCTTTCAAACAAGTTGCCACTTGCCTTTGTTTTTAGAAAGGAGCTTTTGAAAGAGTTGCCGCTTGCTTTTATTTTAAAAAAAAAATTCGAAAGGAAAGCCGCCTTTAAACATATTCGAAACCTAGCTGCCCCATTCATACCTTTCGAATGAGTTAGAGGCTGCTTCTATAGCCTCAAAGCGATGTATTCAAAAGGGTTGCTTTCGTCTTTTAATTTTTGAAGCCGCCTTCTCAATGCTTTCGAAAGAGTAGTTTAGCCGTTTTCAAATGGTTTCGGGGGTAATTATTTTTGAAAGGGTGGGTTTCAAAACTATCATTTCTTTTACTAGTGATTAATGCTTTCGAAGGTAATACTTTTTCCCCTGTTCTTTATGACCATTTAGTAATAACATATGTTAAACCCAACGGTTTTAAAAGGAATACCTTTAAATGTTTCGAAGCAATGTTTCCATAAACCTTTAGTTAAACCCAATGCTTTCGAAAGGTATGTTATAAGTGTTTCGAAAGAAAGGTTTACTATGCTTTCGGAAGATAAGTTTAAATTGTTTTGAAAGAGGATGTCTAAGGTTTTGAAAGAGGGGTTTTAAACTTATTTAGAAGGGACGGATAATCCTGTTGATCCTGATTTCATCAACATCATTTTGTGTAAAGCATATATCATGGCATAAGTATTTTGAGCAAAGCAAAGGGCATATTTTCCTTGTTTAAGTATGATTTAAAGGATTTAAATCATTTTGAAAGAAATGTTTTCAAGGAAAATTGAAAGTGGTAGTTAACCCTAAGTTTATGACTCAGATATTAGAAGACCAGATGGGATTGATATAGGGTCGCACCATATACTTTAGCTATTAGCCCCATGTTAAATAGGTCCAAAATTCTAGTGTGCAGAGCTTTGTCACATATAAGACTAAAATGATAATACATACATAAAGGAATATACAGAGAAAAGATTGGTTATTTGTAACATATTACATCCAGAGGCCAAAAGCTAAGCACTATAAATGCTACAATCATCCATAGTATTAACTTCTGGTGACATAATACGGTAATACTAATGGTATCCATAATATCAGAAGCACTTGAATAAGAAAAACTCATAGATTTCAAAGAAAAACATTTTGCTGATTACATTTCAAAACAAAAATCCATATCCAAGTTACAAAATCCCTAAATGTGTCCTAAGCAATAATCGAATATAATTTACAATAATACACTAAGAGCGACATATGACGGTGCTCCCTTGGTTTATCAAAGCAATATAGTCATATCTTACTTAATACATAGCGGAAATAAACAAAATAAAAAGTACCCCTCATTAGCTACCCATCAGCCACATGCCCATCTCTGAAAGCTTTATTCGTTAAAACAACAAATCCTGAAAACCTCAACCCTTAGCCAACTCAAATCAATTTTGGGCACCCGAGAGCTTAAGGGGAAACAAAAACTTCGAGTTGGACATAAAGCTTGGTGTGAATAATACTATTACATCTCGGATATTTTATGTTAAATGAGACCATGCCACTTTGCGAAATGGGTTTCCCCTCACTAACATCCTTTTAAAACATATATTTTGCAATTCTTTTCCTACAACCATAACTAGTTAAAATATCTAAAGGACTATTATGTAAATAGACATAAACCTCATGTAACAAATGGACTATCTGTTTGCATAATATAGTTTTTTTTGGCTACCTATTAACCTTTGGCTGACTCTGGCCTACCAAACAACATATCAAAATTTATCTAAATCTGTTAGACACTCCTTTTCTTCTAGACATTTTGTCCTTAACTATATATTAAATACTTCTCTTCCGGATGGTTTGTCCATAACTTGTCATTTCCCAGGTCACCTGATCCAAATGGTTTTGCGGGCTCACCAATAACCTATCTGTATACAAACATATATTCCTTTCTATGTGTATTCATAATTCTAGTCTTACTTGTGACAAAGTCCTGTACATTGGAATTTTAGACAAAATTAACTGGGACCGATAGCTAATGTATGTGGCGCGACCCTATACCAGTCCCATCTGGTATTCTAATATTTGAGTCATTTTACTTGGGGAAATCTTCCAAAAAATTTCCTTGAAAACCTTTTCTCAAATTGATTTAAAACCTTTAAACCAAACTCAATAAGGAAAATGTACATATTCTATGCTTTACTTAAAATCACCTTGCCATGTTATACATATACATACACACACACACACACACACACACACACACACACACACACACATATATATATATATATATATATATATATATATATATATTTTACACAAATCTAAGTTGGTATAAACCTTTAAATCTCTGTAAGTACCCCTTTCATAACCAAGTAAAACTCTCATAACCAAATAATACTCTTTCTTTCATCTAGGTTGAAAGGCCAAAACCTTCCTTTCGAAACCATTCTCAAAACCCTTTTGAAACCGCCGAAAAATTTTCCTTTCGAAAGCTAAAAACCTTACACATCCCCTTTGAAACCTTTTAAAAATTTTCATTTAAAACCATTGGAAAACCATTCCTTTAAACCTTTCGAAACCATTGGAAAAAAACCTTTCCCTTTAACTTTTCGAAACCATTAGGGAGCCACACCTTCGAATCCATTCATTCAAAGACTTTTCGAAACAGTTGGAATACCTCAACTTTTAAACCTTTCGAAACCATTGGTTAAACCTTATGAAACCATTGGGGAACCAACCCTTCGAAACCTTCCTTAAAAAGCCTTTTGAAATTATCAAAACTTTAAACCTTTCAAAAGCAACTGGGTTCAATTTTAAAACACGTGGAAACATCTTTCGAAACCATTTCTTTCAAACCTTTGTGTTAATCTTTAAAAATCTCTAAGGTTCATAAACAATAAGATTGAAAGCTACTCTTTAGCAAAGCTAAAAACAAAGTAAAAAAGGGATGGTGTCAAAACTATTTTTCTGAATGTATTGGAGAAGCGGCAGGATTTTATAAAATAAAACAACCCTTTTGAAACCATATGGGGTCGAAAGGTGGAAAGCAGCAGCCAAAGGTTTCGACCTAGTTGAAAGCAGTTATTTAAAACAAAAGCGCAACTCAATTGAAACTGTTTCTTTAAATCCATTTGACCTATTCGAAAACTAACCAAGTTGAAAGCTACTAAGTCGAAAGCAAGCAGGCACATTTCCATTTAAAAGCAAAGTAATACCTCAATCCCTTCGGAACCCCTGGTTTCGACTTTATATCTTTTGCATACATCCAATACACTACGTACCAGTCCCTTGATACCATGTGCATTGGTTTTGACAGTGTCGTAGGCGAAGGTAAGGAAGCAGAACTTGAAGCCGAAAGTATCGAAACAGTGAAAAACATGTTTATTTGTCCTTTTAAACTATTTCTTTGTACCTAACCTACCATGTTTGTCAAATTATGATTGGTTGCAAGTTTTTCTTTTATAAAAGTACTGCCAACTTTTCAGAATTAACAATTTAAATTTATTTACACAAAGCCCATTCTCCTTACTTTAATATATAAAACGTTTAAGTCTCATACCTTAAATAATTTTATATATTCATCAAAACACTTTGGAAAATTCTACAAAAATCCCAAAAAATCTCTTTTAATATGATTTCCAACATATAAAAATTTCAGACCCAAACTTTTTATTATTTAACCATAAATAATTTATAACCCAATTTAACATTTCCATTACTAGAAAATTCATATTAAATCCATATAAATTCAGAAAATTCTAAAATTGAAACCCATCTCGAAAATAATATTTTTGGTCTATATAAAAATTCACAAGGCATTTGGATATCATTTAATAGGGTTTTTATCTTAAAACATATCATAAAATCAATATGAACATGCTTAAATCGTCAGCACGTATATATAATCATTCCATTATTCAAAAACATGGAAAAACACTGCAAAACATTTTGGATTTCTCCTTAAAACAAAAACAAAACAAATGAGAGATGTAAACATTATTCACTAGTTTTAGGAATTAAGGATATGAGATTTGAATGAATTTGATGTTGATTAAGCTTCCCCTTTCTCTTTCTTTCCCTAGCTCTTATTAATGGTGGCTGGCCTTAGCTTTTAAAATTTGAACAAATGAAAATGAACGTGTAGGAGTATGCATGGCTAAGGGATATAGATATAGGAATGGAATCTTTCCTATTTTACCCCTCCTATATTTTATTTTAAACTCTTATCTTAATTCATTGTTTAAATGGCACGGCTATCCCTTAATTAAGTCAAATCTCAATCCCTTGATCCACATATTATTTTATTTAATTTAGCTAATTTAATATCCTAAAAAATATTAATATGGGGTGTTACAGACTCCCCTTCTTAAAGAATTTCATTGTCGAAATTACGATAAGGTACACAACAATAAAGAAGGTAAAATATACCATCAAACATATCAAGATAAGTATCTGTAATCCTGCTCTTAACCTCCCAAGTACAGTCCCTATCATCGTCACTACACTGAACCTTCACCAACCTGACTGTCTTGGTTCTAAGCCTCTACTCATCTCCTGTAATTATGTCAATTGGCTTTCTAACTATGGTCAAGTCTGGTTCTACTTCTAAATCCTTTAACACAGTCGGTGCTATAATAGTCTTCAGGTCTCTAACACATTTTCTGATATGAGAAACGTAGAAAACAATGTGGACTCGTGCTAAACTGCTCGACAACTCAACTCTATATGCAAGTTTTTTGATCCTCTCAATAATAGAAAAAGGTCCAACGAATCTCGGTGCCAACTTTCTCGATCTTCCGAATCAGATCATAACCTTCATCGGTGACACATTGACAAAAACCTGATCTTCAACTGGGAACACTAAATCTTTCCATCTTCTATTTGCATAACTCTTCTGCCTAGACTGAGCCTCCTTCATTCTAACTCAAATGATCTTCTTTTCTACGGCTTCTCTAATTAAATTTGGACTAAGAACAAACCTATCCCCATCTCTAACCAACATACGGGAGATTTGCATGTCCTTCCATACAAATCTTCAAGCGGTGCCATCCCAATACTAGTCTGATAACTGTTGTTATACAAAATCTCGACTAAATGAAGATGGTCTTCCCACGATCCCCTGAATCCTTGTACACAAGCTCTTAACAAATCCTCCAAGATCTTGTTAACTCTTTCCGTTTACCAATTTGTCTGTGGATGGTAAGTAGTACTCATCTTGAGCTTGGTTCCCAAAACTTCTTGTAGACTCTTTCAGAACTCGCTAGTGAACAAGGAATCTCTATCACTAATAATACTACTAGGAATTCCGTGCAGTCTAACTACATTCTTCATAAACAACTTGGCCAAAACATGTGCCGTCCAAGTTGACTTAACTGGAATGAAATAGGCACTTTTGGTCAATTCGTACATTATGGCCCATATTTTTTCATTTCCTCTGTTTGACCTTGGTAACCCGTCAATAAAATCCATCGAAATAGAATCCCACTTTCAAACTGGAATATCTAATGGCTGAAGTAATCTATTTGACTTCTGGTGTTCAGCCATTGCCTATTGGAAAATAAGCATTGCTATACCCATAAGCCAATATCCCGCTTCAAGCTTCCTAGAAGAAACTTCTCTTCATATCTTGATACATCTTAGTACCTCCCGGATAAATAGAGAACTTTGAACGATTTCATTTCTCCAAGACTTCTTTCCTTATGTTTCCTACACCCAGAATACATAATCTTCCTTCCTTTCTCAACCACCCATTTTGGTCAAGACTGAAATCTTTCAAATCATCGCTCTTTGTTCCTTTCCTAAACTTCTTGATCCATTCAGCTAACATTGGATCCTCCTCATGTTTAGAAGCAATCATTTCGATCATCACTGGTCGAACTTTCAAACAAGATAACATAACATTCACTCCACTAGACCCAACCTCACATCTCCATTGCATCTTGCAATCTGCTAATGCCTTCAAATCTTTCCACTCAGTAATTATCACCAATATTGGATTCTAATGTTTCTTTCTAAACGCATCAGTAATCTTGTTGCCTTTCCCCGGTGTGTACTCAATCCCAAAATCATAAGTAGCTATAAATTCTAACCACCCATGTTGCCTCATGTTCAGCTCCTTCAGAAAGAACAAATACTTCAGCGACTTATGACCTGTATATAACTCGAACCTCTTTCCCAATAGGTGATGTCTCCACACCTTCAATGCAAAATCACTGCAGCCAGTCCTAAATCATGCATCGAATAACTGACCTTATGTGGTCTAAACTATCTAGAAGCATAGGTAATCACTTTACCTCTCTGCATCAGCACAACTTCTAATCTTGTTCAGCAAGCATCGGTATAAATTACCAAAATCTTGATTACCTTCCAGAACAACCAACACAGGTGCATGGGTCAATAAGTGTTTCAAACTTTGGAACACTTCCTCACACTTATTCGTTCACACAAACTTCACATTCTTTCTTGTTATCTTTGTCATCGGTGTTGTTATCCATGAAAAATCCTTAATGAATCTCCGATAGTAACCAGCTAATTCAAGTAAACTCCTTATCTCGGTCACTGTCTCGGGTCTCTTCCAACTGTTCACCGCTTCAATCTTATTCGGATCTACTGACAACCTTTTCTCTGAGACTACATAGCTAAGAAACTTCACTTCCTTCTTTCAGAAATGACACTTCGAAAACTTTGCCTTTAGCTGATGCTGGCTCAGCGTCTCAAGAACCACTTTAAAATGAACTTCATGCTCTCTTATCCTTAGAGTATATTAGTATATCATCTATGAAAACCAACATGAACCTATCTAAGTGCTCTTGGAAAAACTGGTTCATCAAATCCACAAAGAATGCTGGCGCATTAGTCAGTCCGAACAGCATAACTAACCATTCGTACGATCCAAATCTGGTCCTAAATGCCGTCAAAGGTATTCCTCTGCTACTCTGAGCTGATGGAAACCTGTTGCCAAATCTAACCGAGAAAATACCTTGGCTCCACTCAACTGGTCGAAAAAATGGTCAATTCTGGGCAATGGATATCGATTCCTTATGTTTCCTACACTCGAAACACATAATCTTCTTTTCTTTCTCAACCACCTATTTTGGTCAAGACTGAAATCTTTAAAGTCATCGCTCTTTGTTCCTTTCCATAACTTCCTGATTCGTTCAGCTAACATTGGATCCTCCTTCTATTTAGAAGCAATCATTTCGATCATTACTGGTCGAACTTTCAAACAAGATAACATAACAGTCTCTCCACTAGACCCAGCCTCGGATCTCCACTGCACCCTGCAATCTGCTAATGCCTTCAAATCTGTCCAATCACTAATCATTGCCAATATTGCATTTTGATGTTTCCAGCTAAGCGTTTCTGCAACCTTGTTGCCTTTCTCCAATGTGTACTCAATCCCAAAATCATAAGCGGCTATAGACTCTAACCAGCTATGTTGTCTCATATTTAGCTCCTTTTGAAAGAACAAATACTTTAACGACTTATGATCTGTATATAACTCATCATCTCTCCCAATAGATAATGTCTCCACACCTTCAATGCAAAAATCACCGCAGGCAGTTCTAAATCATGCATCGAATACCTGACCTTATGTGGCCTAAGCTGTCTAGAAGCATAGGAAATCACTTTACCTTTCTACATCAGCACAACTCCTAATCCTGTTCCATAAGCATCAGTATAAACTACAAATCTTGATTTCCTTCAGGTTAGTGTTTCAAACTTTGGAACACTTCCTCACACTTATCAGTCCGTACAAACTTCATATTCTCTCTCGTTATCTTAGTCATCGGTGCTTTCATCCATGAAAAATCCTTAATGAATCTTCGATAATAACCAACTAATCCAAGGAAACTCTATATCTCAGTCACTGTCTCGGGTCTCTTCCAACTATTCACCACTTCAATCTTAGTCGAATCTACAGACAACCTTTTCTATGATACTACATAACCAAGAAACTTCACTTCCTTCTTCCAGAAATGACACTTCGAAAACTTTGCCTTTGCTGATGCTACATCAGCGTCTCAAGCACCAATCTAAGATGAATTTCATGCTCTCTTAACCTTAGAGTATTTCAAAATATCGTCTATGAAAACCAACATGAACCTATCCAAGTGCTCTCAGAAAAACTGGTTCATCAAATCCACAAAGAATGCTGGCGCATTAGTCAGTCCAAACAGCATAACTAACCATTCGTACGATCCATATCTGGTCCTAAACGCCGTCAAAGGTATACTATCCTTTGCTACTCTGAGCTGATGGAAACTTGTTACCAAATCTAACTGAGAAAATACTTTGGCTTCACTCAACTGGTCGAACAAATCATCAATTCTGGGCAATGGATATCTATCGCCCTCTCATTCAACTTACAATAATCGATACATAGCCTCAACGATCCATCCGACTTCTAGGCAAATACTATTGCTGCTCCTCAAGGTTAACTATTCGACCTGATAAAACTTTTGCCTTCTAAATCCACCAGTTGCATCTTCAATTCCCTCATCTCTATAGGGGTCATTTTGCTTGATGGCCTACTCACTTATTCTGCTCCCGGAACCAAATCTATCTGAAACTCGATAGCCCATTTCGGTGGTAATTCCACTACAGGCTCAAAAGCATCTACAAATCCTGCAACCACAAAAACTTGACTCGGATCATCTTCTAAATCCATAACACCCAATAAGGCATTCACCTCACCAATAGAACATTCTATAGTATAAAATATTTGATCGCTAAAATCACAGTATCTAGGAGATATTTTCCTATCATGGAAAAATATCCTAGCATCGTACTCACTTAACCAATCCATATCCAAAATGATCCTGAATCCTACAAAATCAAATACATGCAAACTGCAAACAAAAGTATGAGCTAACAAGTCAAACTCTAACTGGTAACAACTCAACCCTAAAGTTGCATACCCCCTATTGGATTCGCAACCCGTAAGGAAGTAATTAAATATGTGTGTTCTAGGTTAATCTTATCTATCAATCATCTAGATATAAAAGAATGTGATGCACCAATATCAAATAGAAAGCTAACAGACATACCACAGATCTGAAGTGTACCTCCTAAAACTGCCTTTCCTTACTTCTGAGATGTTGGCTTTGAAGTAGCAGGCTCCAATGCATATACTTTTCCTTTTCCATCCTTAGCGAGCTCCTTGCATTGATTCTTATAGTGGCCTATCTGATCGCAATTGAAACACACGATGTTCTTCTTTCCAGTCGCCTCTTTTGCTTTCCTAATACGATACTCATTGGCAAAAAGCCCCTTCTTGTTGCACTTAAAACAGACCACTTTAGATTCCCCTTCTTGGATGCTCCACTCTTCTAAGCACCTTCTTGTGGAAGAACTCCTCTTCTGGCCTTGCCCAACTTGGACCTCCTTCACCTTATTATTCTTCTGACTAGCAAGCATCTCCTAGTGCCTCAAAGCCATCTCCTCAACCACATCACAGGGATCTCTAATATGCAATAAAGTAGCCCAGGCCAACTCAGGCTTCAATCCCCTAATAAACTTCTCATTCCTCTTCATCACTATATAGACAGCCGCAAAACCATATCAGACTAACTCTTCAAACCTACTAACATACTCTAGAAAAGTCATATCTCCATGTTCTAGCTCAGCGAACATCCGGATCAAAAAAGATGTGCCATCGCAGACATGAACCTCTCGTGGAACCTCCTCTTAAACTCTGCTCAAGTCATAATCTCCTCATCCACTGCCATAGTCAAACTATTCCTCTAAAACAAAATAGCTTCCTGAAGCTGTCTTGATGCCAATCTCCTCTTCTGCTCATCATTGAGCCCCAATTCTGCAAAAGTCCTTTCGTACTGCAACAACCATTTTCCACCTCAATAGCATCCTCTGTTCCAATAAATAGCTTCCCTCTGAGCTTAGTGTAGTCTCTACTCAACTTAGCATATTTGTTGATAACTAGAGCTCCTGGAACTCCTCCTCCCGCTACTTCAGCAGCAACACCCGCTTACACCATGTTCACGAAGAACTGATACATAGCTTGCATTCCAACTTGTAGGATTCCAGCACTCAAATTCTCTGCTTGTGCCTGACCTTGACTTCTCCTCGCATTAGGCCTGTCATTCCCATCTATGCCCTCCCCCCCCCCCCCCCCCGAGTTAACCCTTCCTCTTCTACCTTCCATATTTATATTCAAAGCTCATAAGATATAGAAAATAACCTAAAAAGGATAAAAGACTAGAGATAAAGCGTTTATATATATATATATATATAGCAAATACAAGTATGTCGCTATAGCATTATCCCATACCCCAATCTTACTCTACTTCTTTAGGATTAAGTTTTCAGAAAACATTTTTAGTTAACATTTTTCATAAATCTATACTCTGATACCAAGTTGTAACATCCCATAGCATGAGGCCAAAAGCTAAGCGCTACAGATGATGCAGTCATCCATATATCAACATCTGGTGACAAAATACGGAAATGCTAACGGTATCCATAATATTTGAAGCACTTGAATATGAAAAAAAAATCTCATATTTCAAAAGATGATATTTTTCTGATTACATTTCAAAAGAAAAATTCATATCCAAGTTAGAAAATCCCAAAATGTTTCCCAGGCAATGATCAAATATAATTTACAATAATACACCAAGAACGACATATGACGATGCCCCTTGGTTGATTAAAGCAATATAGCCATATCTGATTAATACACAGCAGAAATAAACAAAATAATCTGTACTTCCAATTAGCTATTCATCAGCCACCTGCTCGTCTCCAGAAGCTTTATTCGTCAAAACAACAAAACCTAAAAAACTCAACCCTCAGCCTACTCAAATCAGATTTGAGCACCCAAGAGTTTAAAGGGAAACAAAAACTTCGAGTCAGACATAAATCCTGGTGTGAATAATTCTGTTACATCTCGAATATTTAATGCAAAGTGAGAACATGCCACTTTGCGAAACGGGTTTCCCTACACTAACATCCTTTTAAAACATATCTTTTGTAATTCTTTTCTAGCAACCAATCTAGTTAAAATCTATAAAGCATTATTATATAAACATACATAAACCTCGGGTAACAAATGGACTATCTGTCCAAACAATATAGTTTTGTTTGGCTAACTACTAAACTTTGGCTGACTCAGGCCTACCAGACAACATATCAAAATTTATCTAACATATGTTAGGCACTCCTCTTCTTTTGGATGTTTTATCCATAACTATCTGTTAAATACTTCTTGTATGGATGGTTTTCCTTAACTTATCATCTTCCAGGTTCACCTGGTCCTAATGGTTTTGCAGGCTCACCAATAAGCTATTTGTATACAAGCATATGTTCCTTTCTATGTGTATTCATAATTTTAGTCTTACATGTGACAAAGCCCCACACACTGAAATTTTGGACAATATTAGCTGGGGCTAATAGTTACTGTTTAGGGTGCGACCCTATACAGGACATATTTGGTATTCTAATATCTGAGTCATTTTACTTAAGGAAATCTTACCAAAATTTTCCTTAAAAAGCTTTTCTCAAATTTATTTAAAACCTTTAAACCAAACTCAATAAGGAAAATATAATTATTTTACGCTTTACTTAAAATCACCACGTCTGTTATATATATAATTTAATCAAATCTTAGTTGATGAAAATATTTCAATCTCTGAAAGTACCCCTTTCGATCCCGTTGAAAGGACCCTTTTTGCAACCAAGTAAAACCTTTTTTATCTAAACCGAAAGGCCAAAACTTCCTTTCGAAACCATTCTCAAAACCCATTTGAAACCACTGAAATACCTTCCTTTTGAAAGCTACCTTAGACATCCCCTTTAAAACCTTTTGCACATTGCCTTTCGAAACCATTGGAAAACCATTCCTTGAAACCTTTGGAAACCATTGGGGAACCACCCCTTTGAAACCATTCATTCAAAGAACTTCCAAAACAGTTGGAAAACCTCTCCTTTTAAACCTTTTGAAACCATTAGTTAAACATTTCGAAATGAACCACCCATTCAAAAACTTTCTTAAAAAGAACCTTTTGAAAGTATCAAAACTTTAAACCTTTCAAAAGAAACTGGGTTTAATTTTAAAACATGTGGAAACGCCTTTTGAAACCATTCAAAACCATACCCTTTAAAACCATTAGGTTAATCTTTAAAAATCTCCAAGGTCATAAACAACAGGGCTGAAAGCTGCTCTTTCGAAAGATAAAAATTGAACAAAGTAAAGACGGTGTCGAAACCGACCTTTTGGAAGCATTGGAGAAGCGACAGGGTTTTATAGAACAAAACAACCATTTAGAAACAATCTGGGTCAAAAGGTAGAAAGCGGTAGCAAAAGATTTCGACCTAGTCGAAAGCAGTTATTTAAAACAAAAGCGCAACCCAATCGAAACCATTTCTTTAAATCCATTTGACCTAGTCGAAAGCTAATCAATTCGAAAGAAAACAGGTGCATTTCCATTTAAAAGCAAATTAATGCCTCAACCCCTTTGGAACCCCTAGTTTTGAATCTATACATTCGCCTACATCCAATTCACTACATACCAGTTTCCTGATAGCATGTGCAATTGTTTCCATAGTGTCGGAGGCGACAGTAAGGAGGCGGAACCTGGTGCCAAAAGTATCGAAATAGTGAAAAACATGTTAATTTGTTCTTTTAAACCATTTCTTTGTACCAAACATGCCTTGTTTGTCAAATTGTAATTGCTTACAAGTTTGTCTTATTAAAAGTGCTGCCGACTTTCCAGAATTAACAATTTAAATTTATTTACACAAAACCCTTTCTCCTTACATTAATGCACAAAACATTTAAGTCCCATACCTTAAATAATTTTATATGTTCATCAAAACACTTTGGAAAATTCTATAAATATTCTAGAAAATCTCTTTTAATATAATTTGCAACATATAAAAATTTCAGACCCAAACCTTTTATTATTTAACCGTAAATAATTTGTAACCCATTTTAACATTTTCTTTACTAGAAAATCCATACTAAATCGACATAAATTTAGAAAATTGAAACACATCTCCAAAATAATATTTCTAGTCTATATAAAAATTTGCAAGACATTTGGTTGTAATTTAAGTGGGTTTTTACCTTAAAACATATCATAAAATCAATATGAACATGCATAAATCATCAATAAGTATATATAATCATTCCATGATTCAAAACATAGAAAAAAATTCCGGATTTCTCCTTAAAATCAAAAACAAAATAAATGAGAGATGTAAATATTATTCACCTTAGCTTTATGGATTAAGGATATGAGATTTGAATGAATTTGATGTTGATAAAGCTTCCCTTTCTCTTTCTTTCTCTAGCTCTTGTTAAAATTGGTCATCCTTAGCTTTTGAAATTTTGAACAAATGAAAATGAACATGTAGGAGTATACACAGCTAAGGGATACAGATATAGAAATGGTCTCTTTCCTATTTTACCCCTCGTGCATTTCATTTTAACCTCTTATCTTAATTCATTATCTAAATGGCACAGTCACCCCTTAATTAAATCAAATCTCAATCTCTTAGTCAACATATTATTTTATTTAGTTAATTAAATATTCTGAATAATGTTATCAAAAATATGGGGTGTTACGTATTGGAGAGCCTACAAAACCATTAGAATCAGTTGACCCTAGGAGAAGTAAGTTAAGGACAGAATATCCGGTATTGTGTCTAACATTAGTTAGATTATTTATTTTATCTAGTAGGCCCAATTCAGCCAATGGTTAATAGTTATCCCGATAAAACTATAGTGTGGACAAATAGTCCATTGATTACTTGATTTATATATGTGTGTGTGCATGTGTATGTGTATGTATGTTACAAATATTGCTACTATAATCAGTTTGATTATAGAATTTTAATTTGCAAAATATATGCTCTTAAAATGATATTAGTGAGGGAAGCTAAGCGGCAATGTCTCACTAATATCAATGTATTAGAATTATTTACATCAGCCTTTATGTCTAATTCAAAATTTATGTTTTCTTCTAAAACTTTCGGGTGCTCAAAATTTAATTTGAGTATACTGAGAGTTAAGGTTTTTCAGGTTTAATAAGTTGGAAGAATAAGCTTCCAAATATGTGTAATAGGCAAAGCTAGCTATGTAGGAGTGTTTAAGTATTATTTTCCGCTGTGATGTAACTATGATTGATATGTCTATCTATTTAGTACTTTGATCATCCAAAGGGCATCTTCACATGTCTGACGTAATTTGTAACAGTTATATTTGATCAAAACTTGGGAATCATTTTGGGGTTATGTAATTTAGTATAAAAAATCAAATTGAAATGTAATCTGAAATTTTGTTTTATAAATTTGTGATTTTATTTCTTGTTCATGTGCTTCTGATATTATTGGATACAATTAACATTACTGTATTTTGTCATCGAAAGTAAAATGCTATATATGACTGTGGTATCTATAGCACTTAGCTTTAGGTCTCAAGATAGGGGGTGTTACGACTTGGTATCTGAGCATATGTCTATGAAAACTTAAAATAAATTTTAAACATAAAATGCTTTTGAAAAAACATACTCCTAAGGAATTAGATAAAAGACTAAGGTATGGGATAACGTTATAGTAACGACTTGTATTTGTTATATATAAGTATATGCTTTATCTCTATTGTCCCATCTTTATTGGACTATTCCTATGTATCTTACAAAGACTCAAATATAGATTTTAAGGAAGTAAGATATGGGTGCCAAAAATGGAAGAGTTAACCTTGGTGGAGGAAGTACCACAACTAATGGGGATGCCAGACCAAACATTAGAAGGAATCCAAATCGGGCACAGGCTGCTAATGTGGGTGCTAAGTGTCGCATGTTGATATGGGATCTATGTATTAGTTCTTTATTAACATAATGCATGCTGAAGTTTGTTTATTCGAAGGAAATGTTGAAGGAGAACGCTAAGCTTAGAGGGAAACCATTTAGCGGAACTGAGGACGCAATTGAAGAAGAGAATTAATTGCTTCATTATGAAAAGATCTTTGTTGATTTCGAGGTTAATGATATGCAGAAGAGAAGGCTTGCTTCTA
The DNA here is from genome assembly GCA_030765085.1 of Allium cepa. Taxonomy (NCBI): domain Eukaryota; kingdom Viridiplantae; phylum Streptophyta; class Magnoliopsida; order Asparagales; family Amaryllidaceae; genus Allium; species Allium cepa. Next base: position 105,813,580 of record CM060935.1, read on the forward strand.
GACAGTTACAAAGAGCAGCATTGTACTGGTGGAACAGTGTTACAGTTGGGGTAAATGAGGAGACAATGACTTAGGTGGAATTCAAAAGGAGATTCGAGGAAAGATTCAGGTCGAAGATCGCCAATTCAACTTTGCTTAGGAAGTTTGCTGAGTTAGTATAGGGTGACATGACTGTGCTTGAATATGCTACCAGATTTGAGGATTTATCGAGGTATGGGGATGCTATGATTGATATGGTTATCATAAGAAATGAGAAGTTCATCTGTGGATTAAAACCCGAGCTTGCTAAAGCAACTTTGCCACATAGTAGGGATCTATGTGATATAGTTATTGTGATGGCTTTGAGGTAGGAGGAGATGCTCACTTTCCTTGGTAGTAACAAAGTAAAGGAAACTCAAAGTGGGCGGAACTGGTAGAGAAAGTTATTCTATAAGAAAGACACTTAGAAAGGAGGCGCAGCTAAGAAAGGTAAGGCCGATGTAGTTTGTTATAAGTACGACAAGAAGGGACATTTTGCTCACGAGTGCTGGACAGAAAAAGGGAAGAAAGTTGTTGACAAGAAAGAAGTGAGATTCTTCAACTGTGATAAGACTGGACATTACAACAACCAGTGCAAGGAATCAGCCAGGGATTGAAAAGGCAAAATGTTTGTATAGGAACCAGCTACCTACATCAAGATCAACAGCAAGGAGAAAGGAAAAGCTATGTTAGGAGGTACAATTTTGATTCGTGGTGTATCAGTTAGAGTTCTATTTGATACTGGTGCATCGCATTCTTTTATATCTCATTGTTTGGTAGATAAGCTTAACCTAGAACCATCATACCTAGTTAAATCCTTAAGGGTTGCGAATTCGATAGGAGGGTATTCGACACTTGGGATGAGATGTGACCAGTTAGAGTTTGAATTGTTTGGTCATATGTTTGCTTGCAGTTTGCATGTATTTGATTTCGATGTGTTCGGAATTATTTTGGGTATATATTGGTTAAGTAAGTATGGTGCTAGGATATTTGCCATGATAGGAAAATACCACATAGAAATCCTAGTTGTGGTGGTCGGATTATGTACTTCGTAAAAAACCCTAGTTTTGAGGTTAATGATTTATTGGGTGTTATAGAGGCAGAAGACAAGTTGAATCGAGTTTTTGTTGTTAGAGAATTCGCAAATGTCTTTGAGCTTGTAGTTGGACTACTACCAAAATGTTCTATTGAGTTTTGAATAGATTTAGTATTATGAGCTGAGCCTATAAGTAGACCGCCAGGTAGAATGGCACCTACCAAGATGAAGGAGTTAGAGGTGCAGTTGATGGATTTAGAAAGTAAGAACTTTATCGGACAAGAAGTTCGCCTTGGGAAGAAGGTGTAGTATTTGCAAGGAAACTAGATGGATAGTTAAGGTTATGTATCGATTATCGTAAGTTGAATGAGAAGACGATAAAGAATCAATATCCATTACCTAGAATTGACGATTTGTTCGACTAGTTGAGTAGGGCCAAAGTATTCTTTCAGAGTGATTGGCAACAGGGTTCCATCAGCTTAGAGTAGCGGTGGATAGTATTCCTTTGATGGCATTAAGGACAAGATATGGATCGTATAAATGGTTAGTGATGTCGTTCGAACTAACTAATATGCCATCATATTTCATGGACTTGATGAATAGAATCTTCCTAGAACATCTAGACAGATTTGTACTAATGTTCATAGATGACATATTAATATATTCCATGGATGAAAGGGATCATGAAGTTCATCATAGAATAGTGCGTGAAACGCTGAGAAAGCATCAGTTGAAGGGAAAAATTTCAAAATGTCACTTTTGGAAGAAGGAAGTAAAGTTTTATGGTCATGTAGTCTAAAAGAAGGGTTCGTCAGTTAATCTGACTAACATCTAGGCAGTGAATAATTGGAAGAGACCTGAGACAGAGACTGAGGCAAAAAGTTTTCTTAGGTTAGCTGGCTATTACTAGAGATTCATTAAGGATTTCTTACGGGTAGCAGCACCGATGTCTAAGTTTACTCCGAAAGATGTGAAGTTTGTTTGGACTGATAAGTGTGAGAAGTCATTTTAGAAACTGAAATACTTATTGACTAATGCACCTATGTTAGTTATTCTAGAGGGGAACTTGGAATTGGTGGTGTATACGGATGCATGCACAACAAGATTTGGAGTTGTGTTGATGCAAAGAGATAAAATGATTGCCTATGCTTCTTGATAGCTTAGATCGTATGAGGTTAGATATCCAACTCTTGATTTGGAATTGGCTGCGGTAATTTTCACATTGAAGTTGTGGAGATACTACCTTTTAGGAGAAAGATTTGAGTGTATACGCATTATAAGTCACTAAGGTATTTATTCTCTCCAAACAAGTTGAATATGAGATAGGAGAGGTGGTTGGAGTTTTTAGCCGCTTATGATTTTGGTATAGAATACACAGCGGGAAGAGACAATAAGGTTGCAGATGCATTTTGCAGAAAACATCAGAATGTAGTATTGGAAATGATAGTTGAGCTGAAAGATTTAGAAGCATTGACTACATGCGAAATACAATGGAGATCCGAAAGTAGTTCTAGTCGAGGAACCGTCATGATGTCATGTTTGGAAGTTTGACCGACGATAATCGAAATGATTGCTTCTAAGTGAGGAGAGGATCCATTATTAGCCGAGTAAATCGAAAAGCTAAGGGAGGGAACAGAGAACGATTACTTGAAAGGTTTTAATCTTGACCAGAATGGGTGGTTGAGGATGAAAGGGCGATTATGTGTTACGAATGTGGGAAACGTTAGGAAAGAAATCCTTAGAGAATGACATCGTTTGAAGTTCACTATTCATCTAGGAGGAACCAATATGCATAGGATATGAAAAGGAGTTTCTTCTAGGAAGGTATGAAGAGAAATGTAGGCTTATGGGTGAGGCGGAGTTTGAACTGTCAATAGGTAAAAGTTGAACAAGTATGTTACTTCAGCCTTTAGATATTCCATTCTGGAAATAAGATTCTATCTCAATGGATTTCATAAATGGGTTACCAAGGTCAAATCGAGGAAATGATAGTATCTAGGTTAGAGTGGATGGATTGTCTAAGAGTACACACTTTATACCTATTCAATCGACTAGGACAGCACCAGATTTAGCTAAGTTATTCTTGAAGAAAATAGTTAGACTGCATGGAATTCCTAGTAGTATAGTAAGTAATAAAGATTCCTTATTCACTAATGAGTTTGGAAAGAGTCCACAAGGAACTTTAGGTACCAAGCTCAAGATGAGTACCACTTACCATCAGTAGATAGATGGAAAAACAGAAAAGTTAACAAAGCCTTTGATGATTTGTTAAGAGCTTGTGTGCTAGATTACGGAGGATCATGGGAAGACCATCTATACCTAGTCGAGTTTTCATATAACAACAATTACCAGACTAGTATATGGATGACACTGTTTGAAGCTTTGTATGAAAGGCCATGCAAATCTCTCGTTTGTTGGTTAGAGACCGTGGGTAGGTTGATTCTTGGTCCGGAATTGGTCAAAGAAGCTGCAGAAAAGATTGAGTTAATTCAAGCTAGAATAAAAGAAGCCCAGTCTAGGCAGAAGAGTTATGCTGATAAGAAATGGAAAGACTTAGAGTTCTCAGTTAGAGATCAGGTTTTCGTCAAGGTATCACCGATTAAATATGTAATCAGATTTGGAAAATTAGTAAAATTAGCACCAAGATCCATTTGACCATTTAGAAAGGATCGGGAAACTTGCGTATAGAGTAGAATTACCAAATATTTTGGCAGGAGTCCATAACGTTTTTCATATTTCTGATCTAAGGAAGTATATTCGAGAACCAGAAACTATTATCACACCGACTTTGTTAAAGGATCTAGTAGTGGAACCGTATATGACTATAGTTAGAAAACCAATTCGTATAGTCGCAAGAGATTGGAAGAGGTCAAGAAACAAGATAATCAAATTAGTCAAAGTCCAATGGAGTGACGATGATAGAGATTATACTTAGGAGACTGAAAGCAGGATTAGAGATACTCATCTTGATTTGTTTGACGGTGTGTTTTAAATTAATGTTTGATTGTTATGAGCATCTTATCGTAATTTCAAGGACGAAATACTTTAAGGAGGAGAGTCTGTAATGACCCTAATTTTGAATAACATTATTTACAACATTTAATTGGATAAATTAAATAAATTAATGTTAATAGTTAAGGGATTGAGATTTGTTAATTAACAAGAGGCCGCGTCTTAATGAATGTGTAAGTAAAAGAGAATTGAAAATAGGTAAGTAGGGGGGATATGGTAAGGGTAAAATGGGAACATCCTTCATCCTAATACCCTAAACCCTTCCATTCTCCATTCCTTATTCATTTTTAACATCCACAAACAAAACTAAAATCTTAAGGGCGCTCGGCTGCCATTAAGAGATTCAAGAAGAAGAAAAGCTAAGATTCAAGCAGAAAGCTTAAGCAAATCAATCAAAGGACAAATACAACCTTCTTAACATAAAGCCAATGTGAATAATCAATTTACTTTTCACTTTCGATGTGATTTCTGTTTCATGATTATGTCTGAATTATTTTGCAAGTAACATGTCATGTTATGGTTATATATATATATATATATATATATATATGCTTGTTGATGATTTATATGATTTCATACGAACTTTATGATATGTTTAGATTATAAAACCTATTAAATGACATCCAAACGAGTTGTGTTTTTGATATATGATCAAAAACATTATTTTAGAAGAGGGTTTCAAGTTTAATAATTTTCTATATAATTGTGGATTTATTATGAGTTTTCTACGGGAGGAAATAGTTGATATTAGGCTTTAATTATTTAAGACAATTGTTTTTTAAAGATTTTGGGTCTAAAATTTATATATGTTAAAAACATATTAAAAGTGAATTATTAATATTTTTGGAGAATTTTCCTATGTATTTTACTATGGTTATAAAATTATTTAATTTGACGGACTTAAATGTTTTGCATGTTTTGTTAAGGAGAATGGCTTATTTGTTAAAATGTTTTAAATTGTAAATTTTGAATTCGACGGCCTTTTTAGAAAATAATTTTTAATAAAGAGTGGGCAACTAATCATATTTTGACAAATTAGGTAAGTTAGGTATAAAGGAATTACTTTAAAAGGCAATAAACCGGTTGTTTCGAGTTACAACTTCGTCACTTCCTTAACTTGCTTCCATCACCATGCTCAGTTAGCCTTTCGACCTATTCGAAACCGATATACATGATATTAAGTAATTGGTATATAGTGTATTGGAGAAAGGCAGAAGGAAATGATGGTGTCGAAGGCATGTTTCGAAGGGGTTGAAGTCATTCTAATAAGCTTTCCAACCAATCAACTGCATTTGTTTAAAAATAGGCTTTCCAACAAATTGTCAATTGTCTTTGTTTTTAGAAAGGAGCTTTCGAAAGAGTTGCCACTTTCTTTTGTTTTAAAAGAAGCTTTTAAAAGAATAGCTACCTTCAAATCTATTCGAAACCTAACTACTGCATTCATATTTTTCAAATGAGTTAGAGGCCGCTTCTATAGCCTCAAAGCAATGTATTCGAAAGTGTGGTTACTTCTTTTAATTTTTAAAGCCCCTTCTCAATGCTTTCGAAAGGGTAGTTTAGCCGTTTCAAATGGTTTCGAAGGCAATGGTTTCGAAAGGGTGGTTTTCGAAACTATCCTCTTTCTTTTACTTGGGATTAATGCTTTCGAAAGTAATACTTTCGCCCATATTCTTTATGTCCCTTTAGTGATACCAAATGTTAAACCTAATGGTTTCGAAAGAAACGCTTTTAAATGGTTTCAAAGTAATGTTTCCACAAACGTTTACTTGAACCCCATGCTTTTGAAAGGTATGTTATAAGTGTTTTGAAAGGAAGGTTTCCAATGCTTTTGAAAAATAAGTTTAAATGGTTTTGAAAAAAGATGTCCAAGGTTTTAAGTAATGCTTTCCAAAGGATTGTTTTCATTGATTTCAAAAAGTATTGTTTAAGGTTTAAAAAAAAGGGTTTTGAAGGTATAGCTTTGGTTTTATGGCCTAAAGTTTTCTAAGTTAAAGAGGGGTTTTTAACTTATTTAGAAGGGATAGATAATCCCATTGATTTGGATTTCATCAACATCGTTTTGTGTAAAGCATATATCATGGCATAAGTATATTGAGTAAAGCAAAGGGTATATTTTTCTTGTTTAAGTATGATTTAAAAGGTTTAAATCATTTTGAAAGAAATGTTTTCAAGCAAAATTGAATGGGGTAGTTACCCCTAAGTTTATGACTCGGTATTAGAAGACCAGATGGGACTAGTATAGAGTCGCGCCCGATACTTCAACTACTAGCCCTAGCTAAAGAAGTCCAAAAGTCTAGTTTGTAGGGATTTTTCATAGGTAAGACTAAAATGATGTTACATACAGAAATGAATATACAGAGAAAAGATAGGTTATTGGTGAGCCTACAATACCATTAGGATCAGTTGACCCAAGGAGAAGAAAGTTAAGGATAGATCGTCCAGTATTGTGTCTAACAGTAGTTGGATTATTTATTTTGTCTAGTAGACCTAAGTCAGCCAATGGTTAATAGTTAACCAGAAAAAACTATGGTGTGAACAGATAGTCCATTGATTGCTTGATTTATATACATATATGGTATTGTTCTTGCTATTATAATCAGTTTGTTTATAGGATTTTAGTTTTCAAAAGATATGCTCTTAAAATGATATTAGTGAGGGGAAACTCGTTCCGCTAAGCGACATTGTCTCACTAATATTAGTAAATCGGGATGTAATAGAATTATTCACACTAGGCTTTACATCTGACACAAAGTTTACATTTTCCCCATAAACTCTCGGGTGCTCAAAATTTAATTTGAGTAGATTGAGAGTTAAGGCCTTTTCAAGGTTAGTAGGTTAGATGAATAAGCTTTTGAAGATGTGCATGAGGAAGCTAGCTATGTAGGAGTGTTCAAGTAATATTTTCCACTATGATGTAACTAAGACTGATATATCTATCGATTTAGTACCTCGATCATCCAAGGGTGCATCTGCACATGTTACTCTTGGTGTAATTTATAATAGTTATATTTAATCAGAACCTAGAAATCATATCAAGGTTATGTAATTGAATATGAAATATCGAATTAAAATGTAATCTGAAAAGTTGTTTAGGAAAATTTTGATTTTATTTCAAGTACATGTGCTTCTGATATTATGCATATCATTAACATTACTCTATTTTATCATCGAAAGTAAAATACTACAGATGACTGCAGCATCTGTAGCACATAGCTTTAGGCTTCAAGATAGGGGGTGTTGCATGAAGTTTGAACAATGTAAGTAAAAACTGGCAACTAGAAGAAGAAAAAGGGGAAGAAAACTAATATCGATCACTTATTACTAGTGCTACTCAAATTCACATAGAACTACATAAAGAGACGTATCAGAAGCCAGCGTGAAAGGAAGGAGTTACTTATGCAGTTTTTCCTACTTTCTCTATTAAAGTGGAGATGGCAACTTCGGATATGGTCAATCTTCCCGTATCGGGGGCAAGATCGCCATGAAAGTAAGAAACAGTGTGTAACATCCTGCCTTTTTGCACACTTTAAACCGACACACGTGCCAATTCAAAGCATACGCAAGGGCGGATTGTTATGGGGTAAATAAGAAAAACAGAGAAGAAATAAAAACAAAACAGAATCTCACAGCGGAAGGATAAAATATAATAATAAATATACAGTTCAAAACAGTTTACAAACACTTGATTTGCTTTATACAATAAATATCAGAGTTACACATACCAATACAATCAATGCAGCGGAACAGTATGAGTGTGGTGCAATACTATAGATAATAATAATACGACTCCTTCGTCTTCGTCCTTCAAAGCTAAAGTCTTCGATCCTGAAACGCTCGGACTGACCCGAGCGAATTTGAAAAGACAAAAACACTCGAGTCAGAACTAAAAGATCTTATGTGAGTTAAATTAACAGAAATAAATATGAGTACAGTAACTCAAGAGATGTTCGGGATTTACATCTCCTAAGGATCCGTTAAACTATTTACTATGTAGTATATTGCGCTATTATAATAGTGTCTATTTATAAAATAAACTTACTTTTTAATAGCGTTAAGGGGTTACCCATATAGCCCTTAACACAAATAATGCCAATAGTCTATACAGTACCATAATACCTCCTGATCGGGAAGCTACCAGAGGATACTCCACAGGTACGACACAAATAGAAACTCGTAGTAAATGCTCGGTATGGTAGGTGACACGGCACAACTAGGCAATGCCAGGGTAGATATACCAATTGCTACCCAGGCTGGTGGAAACGCGTAGCCGCAGTTACTGCCCACCTCGGACTAACTCCCCAAAATCAAAATATAGAAGTGGCCACTGAATCAATCCAAGTCAAAGTATAATATCGAAGAGGAGGGTCCGATCAGAGGAATGACCTCATTGGCCTGAGAATCGCTCCTGTTTTAGCCACCTTATGTCAACTCACGGGAGTCGGGTCCACGTATTTACCTTACAGGAAACGTCGCCACCACCTACTTCATTCTGGAATCTCCACCGCGTACACGGTTAGTCAAAGTGGTTTTCGGTATCGACAGAGAGTATGTCCATATCCGATCCCGGTCTCTTTGCCAACCCATCGTTATTATAACATCGCGGTCATTTAAAATAGCTCATACTTTAAAACCAGAATAAACATTTCCATTTTAAAATTATGAATACGATATCATTTTAAAACCCAAAACAATATGATATCCTTTATCCCAAATATAAACCTTTTCAAAAATCCAAATGCTTTAAAATTTATAACGTCTGAAAGCCAAATATCCTTTCAAAGCATAATATTTCGAAATTCATAATTTAAAACCATAACTTTTAAAACTTGAATGGTTTGGATATTCAACGGTATATGAATTAAATGGTTTAACTTAAATGTTGCGTTGTAAAGAAAATAGTTCTCATGGCTTTACAAATACATTTCTTTATTAAAGTCTAAACCAAAATTTATATTATCTCTCTCAAGTTCCAAAACCACTTCAATTTATTTATATATACGTATATCCATTTTGAGTATCAATATTTCAAACTAAAGTTGGATTTTATTCTTTCAACAAATCAATTGTTCTATTAATTAGTCTTGAATATTCACAAAAAAATCCATAAATAATAAGACTTCAATTTCTAGTAATAAAATATATATAGTTTCCCAATTCAAATTATACTAGAATATTCATTTCAATTTATTTTGGGAAAAATCCAATTATAAATATCATATCTTAAAATTTCCAAACTTAACATTTAAACATATGATATAAATTATTAAACTCCATTTTCTTAATTTTCTTCCATTTTTAATAAAGATTTTTATACACCTTTTAATTTCAAAATTTTCAACTTCATAAGTATATATATATGGAAGAAAAAAATTTATACAATATAAAATTTAAGATTATTATAAACCGTATTCCATCCAAACCATAGAAATCACATTTAAATAGTTATATATATACCGCGGTGCCTGTATATAATTTTCTATCCTATGGTCAAGTGATACGGATATTTATCATTTCAATCCGCAATTTAAAAGATATAAAATTTTGCGGTTATATATCATTTCAAACCACAATCCCGAATGAAATGAAATATGCATGATAATTTGCAATTTAATGATATACAATAAACATCCATCAACATCACCAATCATCCAATCACAATCATCAAGCAATATCAATCAATAACAATTTATATTCGATAATATATAACAGGTAATAACTGGCAATTTTATTCAGATTAAATTTAACAACTATTAATCTAACAGTTTATATTCAGTAATAATCTATATAACTGTTAACTAGCAGTTTATAGGCAAACAAATAAATTCTAACTATCAATTAATACGCAATAAATAAATTAAATTAACAGTTAAATTTAATAAATGCAATTCAACAAATATGAGTGAAATAAACATGCCAAATACTCATAAATAAATTTCTATTCATTTCTAAAATTAATTTAACAAACATAAAAGCTTCTAGTAGTTGTGAGTGGGTTTAAACACTTACCTTTGGAATTTAAATCGAATTTAAATTCGATTTAAACCCAAAAATTCGCCCGTCTCGGAATTCGTCCAAACCAGCGTCATCAGATCTGGAATTTAATTTCGATCCTAACAAAAGAAATTTCGTTTGAATCCGAGGTCGTATGAGAAAGTTATGGCGAAAAATGGTGATTGAATTCAAAATTAAAAATAAACAAAATGACACATATTTCACCTAATATTTATATGCCACGTCATCTTCCTTTCACAATGCTACAGGCGCATCACCTTCCAGGTTCGAACACGAGCACGCAACAGTCATCACCCAGAACGCACGAACTATCCCTCTCCAGGCCGAAGACCCTAACGCACGCACACAGCTCCGTCGCCGTACCACCACGGCCTCCTGGCACTCCGCTCCTCACCCCCAAGTCGCGACAGAGGTCGAACCTCCCCCCCTCATCAGCGTGAAACAGAGGCAGCCGCCTAAAGGCACAAACCCAAATCAAATTAAATCGACACATCCGACCGTTGATTCTCGAAACAAAACACATAGATGCGCTCCCCATCGTCCTCTCTTCAATACCCAGAAACCATTCGACGATCAGACGAAGTTTGTTACGGCGATGATGAACGGTTGGGACAGTTTTGAATTTATTCTGGTCAAACGAATGTCCAAAATAGAAAACGAATTGCACCAGTAGATTACGTGTCTTGAGAACTATGACATATATTTTTGTGGAATTTTTCTGGAGAGTTTGAATTTTCACTGAAATTTGGATTGGAGTAGATCTAGTTTTGCATCCATTTGAGGAGGAGAAGGAGATGAAGAAAAATGTACGTACAGCCAATGGCAATAGGATGGAGCTAGGGTTTATAACTGTATATTTATAGGTAGGGTTGAGTTAGAGTAGATAGACTAGATAGATGAACGTACGGAACAAACTAAGGCCCAAAAAGCCCGCTATGCCTCCGGAACTGAATTTATTAAATCTATATATCCAAATAGGTATTTTAAGATATTCTGAACGCGATGGAAAAAGTTTCACGTCCAAATTTGATCGTATGAAGAAGTTATGCTGAAAACAAAATTTCCAAATTGATTTCAAATTGATTTTATTAAAATTGATTTCAAGGCGTTTCACGCCCGTACGATCAAACGACAAGTCCGATCGATACGAAACTTGAAACCCTATAATAATTCACCGATACGGATCCGATGAAACTGGTTTCGTCGAAATCCGAGTCCGTGGCCAAAATGGCTATTTTTAATATTCATTAAATAAATTAAATAAATTATAAAAATCCAAATTTTTATATTATATTCTAAAATTGTCCAAATTTTATTACTTATATAATTTAATCAATTTCAAATGATTTAACAAGCTTGGATGTGAATTAAAATTATAAGTATATCAATTTGCAGTGTAAATTTCTGCACTTTCCTATATTTAAGAATTATAAAATTAAATGCTCAAAACCCCATATATTAGATTTTAACTTTTATATACTCATTCTTTATCCAAATAGGGATGCCACATACTTTGGTTCATGATTCAAAATATTATTCTTAAAGTCCATTTTAAATTTCAGTAACGTAGTATTCAACGTTAAATTTAATAAATCCTGTTATTTAATAATTATTGCTTAGAACCTGATTTTAATCTTCCCATTATCTATTTAATTCCTTCTAGAATCATAGCTAATATTTGTCATCCCTTCATTACCCAAATGTTCTTATCCCATCAAATTTTTAAGTTATCAAAAAATTAAATGTCAATTTCTTTAATTGCACTAAATTTATCTATTAAAGGTTTCACTTAACCCAAATACATAAAACTTGCCCAATTTCTCCTTAAATCAATAACCTTCATATACAAATATGTTTATCATAAATTTTATCTACTCTTCCTTTTTAGGTAATGTCCTATATATTAGATTTCCATGTAATTTGCAATAAATCATACTCATAGTTATATCACATTAAATGAATAAATAAGTGTTGACTCTATTCTTTTGATTCAACATTGGTTTACGTTATATTTCATTAATATCTCTACATACATCAGGATTTTTAAAAATGGTTGTAACGTGAAATCTCGTCTACTTCCCATTTTATATTTAAGGCTTCTAAAACCGATTCATATCATTTCTCTAGTCCAAATTTTATTAATATAACCTTAAATTTAATTTATTCCTATCGATGTAATGGTTAAACACAAATTTCACTTATTTGCAATAAATCCACAAATTGGATTTCAAATTTTCAAATAAATAAATAAATTTTAGTTTATCACTTCTTAAATACCCAAACGTCAATGCCTTAATTTAAACTGCATTTATTACATTTTATAAAAATCCTCCATCTTAAGTGACAAATCAAAACTACCCTAACTACACAATTTATGGTAATTAATTCCAATTGCTTTTCCATTAAACTACATAAATTGTCCAATTGCAACCTACGTATAATGTTTATTTATTTACAATCCTACTGTTTAAATGAATTGATCCTTTACGGTATAATTCACATTTGACTTGATTTCTCATTTATTTTGCAAAACAGTAAACTTCAATTGCTACCAACATTATATTTAATATTAGATTTCCAATTAATTCTATTGGAATCAATATATCTTTATATATATATACTTTACGTATAAATATCTAAATTACCAAATCAAGTACATTTATTAGAGACAATATTCAATAAAATTACTTATCACACTTATTGCATTTATTTATTCCAACGGGCACTTTTATTTAGTCACTATTTATTATCACAACCAAATGTACAATCTCCACTATTTATTTTATATTAAATGAATCCCATTCTAGTAAATATTTTTATTAATATTCACTGATTCACATTTATATTGGTTTCTTATATTTAACTTATAAAAAGGTGTGCAAATTTACATAGTTCAAATCTATTTCCATGTAACTATTAAATTGTTACATTAAATTCCAATTACTATAACAAATTACTACATTTTCTCAAATAAAATCTTAAGACCTTTATTTTATTCTAAATTAGATTAGAAACATATTAATTTAATTCATTTAACATTATCAAATTCAACGGGTCGTTACACAGTCGGTCCAGTAGATGCAAAAATAGGAGGGGGAAGATTCAATATGTTAAAAAGGGGTGGAATATCTAAGGAAGAAAGAGAAATATTTGATTTTTTTCAAAGCATTAAGAGAATCATCAGATCCTTCAAGATTTGTCTTCAACCCTTTTCGCTTCTTATTCTCCTTTAAAGAATCGCAAATCTTAGCAACATCCTCGGCATTCATTGTAACTACACAAGAAGAAAGATGAGAAAATTAAGGTCACGTGTATGATAAGTTCTAAAATATATTGCCGGCAACTTAAACTAAAAGATTCAGTTGAGAAGGAAACTGGTTTAAATGTGCTACGAGCGAATGTATCATGAGGACGCAGTAAATGATGCCCAATTAGTTTCGGCCTACTAAAACTTATTTATCTTCCTATCCTTTTCCTTCAATCCCAAAATTCGCTGGCTATGGGAATCATATAATTTTATGTTCTCCGTAGAAGAAACGGCATGAATAGAATAGTATGGGAAAGAAGGAAAATTATCAAAATTTGAAATAAAGAAATAGAATTAGGCCCATTTTTTAGTTCTACTTGGATCAAGAAAAACCAATTCCTTAGCCTGGTTGTGAAAGATGCCACCACCTCCATTCACAAGATTTTTTCTAATTTCAAAAAGAAACCAAAGTTCCTCACTAGTGAGATTGATGCCATTCTGCACATAAAGAATGAAGGTAGCCAACAAAATGGTATATGAATGAGGGGAAAGTTGAACTGGAGCAACATCTAGGGTAGAAAGATATTGACGGATAATCGAATGCATAGAAAGATACAACCTACATTGGATATGTTCAGGAATGATAGCGATATGTCCCTCTGATCGTGTATTAATGCATAGATTCGAGAACCATAACTTCATAGCCATAATGCCAATTTTCCAAAGGACGCCAATAGCATCTTCCGGGCAAGTGATCTTAAAAGGAGGAAAGGTAGAGGAAGACGAAGTAGAATCAATTTCAAAGTTCTAAAGATTACTTCTAAGAAGGGACGAACAAGGATCGAAATAATTTCTCTTATGGTCAATATATCAAAATACCCTCAATTTTGGAAATTAACTTAACAATTCTTTTCAAATAAAAGGACAAAGGAAAGTTTGAGGAAGATGAAGAAAGAATATACGTTCCTCAATTTGAATAATGGCTGCACAATTAAAGTAATTAAAGATTTTTGAGAAGCGTAGATTTTGATGCTGAAATAATAGGTGCAAAAATATATAAAAATCCACCTAAAATGAAAAGCTAGAGTGAACAACTGTTTGAGATGGCCCGATAAGGGAATGACACGTGTACAATAGAATTAAATGTGAGTATAGCTGAAAAGACTTTTCCCCGGTGCTTAAATGATAGGCTAGACAGAACTGACTAGACATATTGACCAGGTGTTTAAGATGGAAAGTCTACCCCAACCTACAGTCACTGCAGACTTGGACGGCAAGCGTTACACACGTTCTTACCACGAACTTCAATAAAGGAAAATGAGGCAGAACATGAGATTAGAAAGCTACCCTCATGTCAATAAGATTGGGGGAAAAGAAAATGAAAATGGATCGATTAAGTTCGTACTAAATAGGAACCAACTTGAAGTCATAACACCTTACCTGATTCGAGCCTAATAACCAAGGAATCGTGGCAAGACACAAATACCACATGTATCAGGAAATAGGGGCAGGCCATAGTGGTCATATCCAAGGTTAAAGACATAAATTGAACCGAGGCATAAGAAGCAGTGCCAGGGGTTCTTAGTTAACCAAACTTGTAAAGCTCACGCTTTGTCTATGCCTACATGATAGGCCTTCTCTAGCACATACCAAGGGCAACCTAGACAGTGCCGTGTGGAGCCAAAAACACTCCAAAGGGGTTGTATTCATGGCCACTTGGAATACGCTTCAATGCATAACCAAACTTATAGGAAAATGACGACTGTGAAACTCTTTCTCTCTCATCGACAGTCAAAGCATACTTACACAAAGGGAGACTAAAATCACAAATAGCCTCAAAAACATTCTAGGTATATGCCAAGTCAACTCTCAGAATAAAATGGGGAAATGCTACTCTATTCCGACCTGACATGCTATCAAGTTCAACAAAGATAGCAAAAGTATCAACAAGGCAGTGTGGCCTGAACATGAGGCGGTATTCACCACTATATCTCTTCATATGCATCCACAACATAGCGAAGCTTCAAGGTGGTCTCCAACCACTCCGCTTAAGAAATTTGCCATTCCGAGAGAGAAGAGACAGACCCATACAGGCTTGGGCTTCCTGCCCAGTTTTTCGGACATCCCACTTCGAATTTATAAGATCCCACCAAAATCATTGTTTCCTGCCAAAAACCCATCATTAATCCAAGCATAATGAATAGGCATTGTAGATGAGTGACAAGTGGAAAAATGTAAGGGAAGGGAATAAAGAGAAAAGATCAAAGACAATTGCAACAACCAGTAATGCACTTCTCATACTATAAAAGGAAACACTAAAGGACGAAGAAAGGGAATCTTCTCCTTCAGCCTCTTCTTCTTTCAGAAATAAGGAAAATCTAAATGAGAACACTGGATGCCTCTAGGCCATTATAATTTTTATCAAAACACAAATATCTAGTGGATTATCCTATGGACATAGGATTAACAATATTCCAAACCACATAATAATTTCTGTGTCCTTTACTTTTTTTATTCGGCTCTTTGATTTTGATTGCCAGATATTTACAAAATCGTTCTAACATTCAACAAATATTTGAAGTGTGACAAGGCTATGCAAGCATCCAACGACATAGTCGCTTCTTCAAGGCAGATTTAACACAGCTTCAATCTGTTGAATCAAATCATGGAAGAAATCGTCATCTAAGATTTCTTCACGATCCATTTGAGTATGGTGAAGACCAAAAACTTCACCTATAAATATAATCAACAAATTTTAATAACAAATATAATTACTCTTAGCTGCACTTTCATTGTGCTACTCTAATCAAATCTCGTATAAATTCAATTTATTTTAAAGAATAATTTAAAATTTTAAAATTTTATCATAAGTATGCGTATATATACTTAACATATGTATTCTACCACAATGATCAACCATTTCGATCATTCGACAACTCGCACATCACATATAAGAGTCGGATAAAAATGGGTAAACATACTAAGTCTCAATCCTCTGAGGTCAAAGTATGTCTGTATCTCTATGTTATTTCAACTTAAGCTCTGATACCACATTATGACACATCACTCTAGTAACCGAAATATTAGTAGGAGTTAACCATCAAATAACTTGGATCAATGGGCACGGAAGGAATGATCTCTCGTATACACTACTTTGGGTCAAGATGGATACATTTCAATATCTGAATACATCTAAAATATTATATATCTCGTCTTGACGTAAGACAAATCACATGAGTTATAGACTTGAATAATACAATATTAGAGATAAAAATAAAAATCTCCCAATTAACAGAACCAGAGAGAATAAAAATAATAAATTTTATATCATATTAAAATTTAATACATCATCTCATTTATATAAACTCATCACATCATATTGACCAATGCAATGACAGTTTAATACAAGTATAAACTAAGTAAATAATCACCATCTTCATCGTTTCCAACTCCATATCGCATATGTTCATATCAAACCTGTAGAAAACCTTAGATTGACCCGAGGTTTTCAAACAAATAACAAACCCCAAGTCAGGCTAGAAATCTAGCTATGAGTATAATCATGCAAAAAATATAAACAAATATGTCTTGTTAGGTTCTATGGGGCATATAAATTACACACAAGGTCATACCCACCAAACAAATTCCCAAATCTTCATTTTCACAAATTAGTTATAACATCCATATCACATCACTATTTAATATAACATACATAGCTACAACCTTAAACAATTGTGATATCATATCCTCTCATTTTACTTATGAGTTTCCCTATGTTGTATAAATTCAAATCAACATTTGAAAATAGTCATGTTACGGGTTGAACGACGTTTCTAATAATACTAATGAGAAGGCTTAAATCATCTTCTCGTCTTGTGAATCCCAAAGGAATTGCGCATTGATAAATCTCAGCTATGAGTTTACCCTCCACATACACCAATCTGCATCAGCAAGTCGTTTTGGTCTATTTTACCCATACACTTCTAGTCAGTTGTGACGTGCACTTCACATGATCCCTTGGTGATCCCTTAGTTTCATATCCCTTAGATATTTTGAAGCATGATAAATTTTACTAGTGTTGTATTCAGTACATCGTATGCATCATATTCCATCGATGGCGCTACTTCTCTTTTCTTGTACCATGTCTTCGATGCTCTTCATTACCCTTGATAGATTTAAATGTCCCGGAAACATATTTTTTGGATAGAGTGACGAAGGACAAGTTTGTCATGATTTGGGCGACCCTCGAATAAGTCCGCTAGGATGGATACTAGCATTCTAATAGTCAATCCATTGCCGAACTCGAAAAATTCTAAATTTATTACTCTTAAAATCATATGGTCGTCCCAAACAACATTCATTCCTACAATGTCGTTTTCAACCCATCATGTAGCCCATTTCATTTGTCGTGTTCATGCAATATTTTCAACTTGCAGGTAATAGCATTATTTATAGCAAAAGCAATTTTGAACACGATAGACGTATTAATAATCGGACTAAAATAAAGTAAATAATTTAAATGATGGAATATAAACTAATCAACAAGGATGATATCATCCAAACAAGTAAATAATCACACCAATTAATTTCATTATAATCAAAGTGGATTTTGAATTATTAACTAGAATTTATTCTTTTTATCCTAGTTTAAATTCAAAATAATATTAACCAAGTCAAATATAAACTTTAACAATATAATTTTCATTTCATAATTATATACTTCTCTAAATGGTTAAGTAAATTATATTAAATATTCTATGTGTCACAACAATCTTGGTGTCGCGAATCACATCCTAAATGGACCTCATATGAATATGATGTATTCAATTCAAATTAAAGGATTTAATTGAAAGTTTACAATATATAACTTTATAAACTAGCTTCAATATTATATATAACTTTTCAAATTCTTTTTAAATTTTATCACTTCTTTTTTTATGCATGGAAAGATGTGCAAGTAAAGTTATTAGTGCATGAAATAAAACAAGCACGTTCTTTTCATTTCTTGGTTTAGTTTCATATGTAGATAATTGAAGCACCTCTTCTCTTTTGTTATTTTTTTTCTTTCTCACTTCTACATGTGCTCATATATAAGTAAAGAACGCCCAAAACGAAACCAAACCCATCTACTTCTCTTTCCTTTTGTTACCGCCTCGGACCACTAACCACCACCAGATGACTATGCCAACACCAGGAACCCGAACATGTTTTATTTTATTATTATTAAATTTCCATTTTCTTCATCGTTGACTATTCATTATCAACTGTTCGACTATGGCCCTGCCACCTTAGATCTCCAATGATCGAACCGAGAACATCGTTGTACT
Organism: Allium cepa; assembly: GCA_030765085.1. Lineage (NCBI taxonomy): Eukaryota > Viridiplantae > Streptophyta > Magnoliopsida > Asparagales > Amaryllidaceae > Allium > Allium cepa. The sequence goes on from CM060935.1 coordinate 105,832,232, forward strand.
CAATTACGCAACACAGTCATATCGTATCTTGTCTACCAACTGTAGCACACCCATTCATAATACGGACATAGACTTGGCAGTGTTATTTTTTTATCACCATGGACTTTGAAAAGAAGATGAAAGCCAATCGATTTATTCATCTCGCTTTCCTTTGCGTATTACCCTTTGGTTACATGTTGAAATTCATCTTAGATTTCGAGGTAGAGCTGATTGAAGTTTTGAAGAGAATATGTGCCGTATCATATAGTTTGCATGGCTTTTATTATAGTGTTCTCTAAAAGAAGAATGAAAGTAACCTTGCTTGTGTTGTTGCTTAAGCGTTACATGAAGTAGAGTTCGTTATTAAAAGAAGGTGTACAAAAATGCAAACTTGGATCAAAGTCATGGTCCATGTATTTTATTCAAATTCAAAGGTACACAGGTAATATGTATACTTACTAAATCAAGGTTGGTAGATTTTTGATATTAATAATCATAGCATTAATAAGTATTAAGATCTAGACATAGGAATGATGCCAAAAATTTATTGATTACTGATTGTAATATATAAGTGAGTTAAAAATGATGATATGTATGACTATATATACAAAAGATGGAATTAAACAATTATTAAAGGTGGATACTCACTGACTTTAGTGCATATATAAGCCGAAGAATGATTAAAATCATTATGCATTTGCCGAGGAAATAAAGACTTAGCTCTATGAAGATGAAATAGAAGGAATGATGCGTACGTTATTAGATTTTGATTTTTAGGGGGAAGAAAAATGAATAGGGTAGTGGTTTATATAGGTTATATTATGATACTTTAGGCTTATGTAATCAAATAGGTTAAAGTATAATGATGAAAGGGATAATCATGCATATGGTGAGTGATCGAATGAAAATTTTGAACGTTTATTTTTTTTCTTAATAATATTTTTTCGCACCCATTAAATAATTTCATCCTTATTTTCCTACTACGATTCGTTCTTCAATTAAAATTTCATTTGAGGTGTTTTACTTTAAATTTTATTTTTTATCTGTAGCAATTTTTCTTTTTGAAAAAAATTAGTTTTGAGTTTCGGTAATTGTTTATTTTTAAAAGCAAATCCAAATTAAATTTACAAAATAAAATTTCATTATCATTAATTATATAGTAGGATGTTATGGGGAGTTTATCAAGTGGGCTATTTTTTCTCTTCTGAAGGCATGGGCACTACCACTAAGACACTCGAACCTCAAGTCTCGAGCTCAGTTTGCCACCCAAAGTCTCTCAAAAGCAAACGGTCATTCTATTGAAGAGTAATATTAATGTCTTGTTCCTAATGCACGACCAATTGTAGGTCTGTCTTAATAACGTGACTTGGTGTGAGCAGCATACTCTCTTGTGGTGAAAGGAGCTATCTTTTTTAGAGTTTCAAGCACTGCACTCTTTGGGTGGTATTGAAAAGATTCTAAGCATTGGAAAGGGCTGGCTGGATAAGAGTAAGATCAACCACTAAAGGCGGTGGAGGATCGAGGTTCACGGTCGTTTGAGCATTCAACCTTATCCTCGAATCATTTACCTCGTGGACTAGAGTTGTCACATTGGTTAAGCCTTGAAGCACATTTGCTACATGTTGTTGCTAAGCCTAGGGATGGGGCTAACGATGCCGATGGCAATGTTATCATTTGACTCATGGTCTTTAGAGTTGATTCCTTTGTTCTCACCTGGATATGACATGGGAAAAAACATGAAAAGTGTGTATAGAGAAGAAAAGTGAAGAAATGTGAGATATTTTTAAGGAAGGCCTTTTTCTAGTGCCAAGACGTTGACTAAAAATTTAGCCAACCTCGAAATTAGACTAATGCGTTAGGTTACTTACTAATACTAACCTTAAAAATTGAAAATGACAATTACATGAGAAATTAAAGTACATAATATAAGGCACAGAGTGGTTAGGCATAAGATTCCCTATGTTGCAACAACCGACATCTTAATGGGCCCGAATTTTGACTAAATTAAAACCTAAGTCCATTAGGGCATGGATAATTGGTTTTGGTAACCTGCAATAAACATAAGTGTATCAAAGAGCGATCAATATAACCACATAATGGAATAGAAAAATATAGTAGAACATGCACACTGACTAAGGCTACTACCTTGGAATCAATATTATTCCTTGAGTATCTATTTGTCTTTCTAGTGCTGGGCATGAAAGAGAAGACTTCACCATCTACCACTCCTGCCTTACACTAGAAGCACGTCCCTCTAAATCTATCATGTGGATTGTAAAAAGGAGTATTTCAGAACAACATTTTAGTGACTGAAAAATTACATACTTTATCCATAATACTAATTTATGTCGATTGATTTCTAGTTTAGTGATATGTCTATTATTTACGGCTAATCTATACAATCCTATTTGTGCGTATGATATGCCTAACCTTCTCCGAAGTATAACTCTATATATATACACGCCTATATACATATAGATCTAAATGTATACTACTCAAAAAAACCTAGCCACTTAATACTTTTTAAATAGAAAGGAGGTAGACCCAATGGCCATTTAATGCCTCAACCCTTGAAGCAGGCCCTTCGCATCATAAACGCTAGTCAATAGGTCTTAATATACAGACAAATGACTCATATATACGACTTTATAATTTATAATTTAATTGGGACTTTATAAATTGTCATACTACTAACAAATCTCAAAAAATCATCTAAGGGTCAACTATCCTACCTTCGATAAACAAACAACTAACCAACTAACTTTTAGGTTTGTACATGTCCCATGTGGATTCTACACTAGTAAAAGCGAAATCTGACAGGGCATAATCAAAGTCTTTGCTACCAACTGCTTGGGACCGTTGGCGGTCATAGTCTATATCCCAACCCTACCGGTCCAACAAAAATACCGACATTGCCCGCTGACCTTCCACAACTAACATCCTATTTAGAATAACCTAATATAAGTTAAGGAAAATGCTCCTTGATGTGCACGTAAAAGTGCACATTTTTACTTTCATATTTAATATAATTTTATTTAAATAAATGAGCATATTACGGTATTTTACATGATTAAACCAAGATCTTAAGTGTTTTAAAATCATCATTCATTCATCTTCATATAGGAGCAAAATGGTCATTTTGTATGTATTAATATTTGGAAAAAAATCATTAGCACATTTTAATTTGTTTTGTAGGAATTTGGATTCAACTTGGAAGGGGCTTTAGGGAAATACACATACACAAGAGTTGGAAGTCGAAGAAATAAAGAAATAAATGAATTTGTAAGCATGGAGGACCCCACCTACCCACTAACTAATGAACCACAATTAAGAGCAAAAGCATATGTTAATAGGGATTAAAAGCACATGCGCATTTAATGGAAGAATAATTTCATGCTAATGATAACTTGGAGGCCACATTACCTCAAGGGCATTTTAAGGAGTTCCCTAAAAATTGAATTAGGCTTTTATTCATGTATAAATATCCATCTTATGTTCATGTAATTTTATATATAATATATCATCATATTATGCAAGTTGTAGCCACAAAATTAATCAGAAATAAAATGGCTTCCTAAGCCTCTTCTTCTTTGTTCTTTACACGCTTTTATTTACATGCTCTCTTTCCTTTTATGTTAGTAGATTATAAATCCATTTATGCACTAAGTTTAGTTTTATTTTTATGCAAGTAGTTGGTTCTTTTTATTTTAATTAGCTTACACTTTCCTTTTTTGTTCTATTTTGTAATCTACATATGTTGAAATGATAACAAAAATGAGAAGTTAAACCCTTCAATTCAGGGGTAATGAATGTAACAACCCGAAATTTAAGCTTTAATAATTAACTAATGAATTAATTAAATAATAAAATAACTTTGTGAAATTATCAGATTTGAGCCACGTGAGTTGCATCATTATGTCCGTGGTAATATTTTTGCCAGTTTCCATTTATGGATTGTCAAAATTCGAGAAAGAACAAAGAAGTTACAAAATAAACAAGAAACGAGAAAAGGAATTTTTTTTATAAAGGGTTAGGTTTACCCTAGGGTCGAGCTTCCCCATAGAAGGGTCGACCTGTAGGTCGAACGTCCCCACACAAAGGTCGACCCACGTGTATACTTTGACGAGCAATCATTCATGTTCGAGCATGACGTGTTTTGTTGATTTTATCTCATCTGGTATGTCCATGCTTTCATCCAACAGTTCCTATTGAGCCAATGACATAATTGTGCTAGATTTAATCTTCAAATCCAATGGTCTAAGATCCACAAGTGACACTATAAATAAAACCCTAGTCCTAGCTATTTTTCTCATTTAGATTTTCTCCATCTAGGTTCATTGTCTTAGGCTAGACCCTAAAAGGAATATTTTTTCGAGGAGAAGATCTCTGTAACTAAAATATTTAATACACTATAAGTGGATCCTGAAAGGCCAAGGAAAGAGCTAAGGACCACGGGTGAGTGTTTAAGTAATTATTTTAGATTTAGAAGTAATTTGAAATAGTAGGGTTTTCAACAGTTGTAGTTTTTCTACAATTTGAAGACCTCTTTTATACAAGTTGTTTACAGTTAATTTTTAATGTTCTTTTCAACCTATTTTATTTAGCTATTTTATTCATTTATTCACAGTTATTTATCATCATTTATAGTTATTTGTATTTTATTTACATCCGTTTTGCGTTAGATTTCAGCTTGTAAATTTTAATTCCTTTTATTCCTTTTGCGTGAATAAATTGATAAAAAGTAGATAATTCGCTAATATGGACTAAATTTTAAGAACCCTAAAATTACAAAAAAATTAGACGTAAATAAGTAGAACTGTAATAAAAGAATATAGACTGAAATAGGCAAATTTGACATTTGCAAGAAAATTATAACTAGTAGATTATAACTAGAAAGACAAGATAAAAAGGGAAATTATAACATAGGTTATAATTAAATAGAAAGCACAGAAAGAGGCTTATTTTAAAGATTTACACTAAGTTAATAAGCAAATATAGAATAGATAATATAAGAGGCTTATTTAAAAGACTTAGAATAAGTTAATAAGCAAATAGAGCAGAATGAACAAAGGAAGCTTATTTAAAAGACTTATGATAAGAAAAGATAGAAATAGGGCCCATAATAAATAGCATTCCCTTTCAGACTAGGACTGATGGTTTCATAATAGGTGAGGCTAGGTACGACCCTTTTAGAGTAGGTTGAAGCTGGGCATAACCCTTTAGACTAGGACCGATGGTCTCATAGTAGGTTAGGTGAGGCTAGGACACGTTTATGCTAACTAAAGTAACTAAGGGGCCAATAGATAGAAGTTCAAATCAGGGGATTTGGGAAAAGGATGCAATTAGATTTTGTTTGGTAGGACCCGAATTGGTAGCTTTCCCTTTTAGACTAGGACTGATGGTCTCACAATACACTGAGGTGAGGCTGTGCAGGACCCTTTCAGACTAGAACTGATGGTCTCACAACGGAGGAGATGAGGCTGGGCACGCTTATGCTGTTTAGGGTAAGAGGGAGCAACAGATAGTGCGAGCCTAACGGTAGTCGTGCGTGTGGCCTCTGTGCGGGGAGATAAGTCGCTATTGAGTTCCAAAGCACTAGCAAGTGTCTTTTTGATGTGGGACCCACATTAGGGACTAGCTCACAGTGGAACAATAGAGATAGAAGGCCGATCAAAGAGTAGAATTAAGAATTCAGCCTAATTAAAGTAGGATTAGAAATTCAGCCTAATCAAAGCAGTAACCTAAGACAAGTACAAACAATTGAAATAATAAAAGCAAGTAGCATTTCATTCCAGCTTTACCTTTTCCTTTATTTCTGTTTCATACTAGAAATATTGATGATTATATTATATTTATCTCGCTTAAAAATACTAGTAGTTACTTCCATTCACCAGACATCTAGTCTGACCCACTCATCTATTTTTCCCTTTCCCCCTATGGGCCAGTAGAGGCAAGGACGGTAGATTTCGAACTCTTAGAGATTTCAGCTGTGGAGATTTTTCTTCATGTATTCTACTTCTTTTTCAATTTTTATTTCATTTTGATGTAACAATACTTTTCTTTGAGAGGGATAGTTATTTTATGTACTCTGACGTCATGACTGAGATAATGTTTTTCACTAGACATGGATATTTGGTATTTTGAGACATATTTGGTTTTATAAATTATTTATGAAGTTTGAATTTTAAATAAGTTAATGTTTTAAATGTTTCCACTGTTTTATTTATTTTTTCTTGTGAATCTAAGTCTCCGTAGCGTTTTTAGTTGTGCCTATAACGCATTATATCATTTAGTGTGTCCTCTTGGGTATATTAAGGGGTGTGGGTTATTTCACTTGGTATCAGAGCCTAAGATTACAAGATTCCTAAAACATATTTTAAAAATAAAATGTTTTTCCAAAAGTGAAGAATTTTTCAAAATGACTTGTTTTAAAAAGTATTTTTTAAAAAGAAGCTCTCGGAAATAGTTTTCAAGTATAAAAGAGTTTTTATAAAAATCCCCTCAAAGTCCAGTTCAATCTTCCTTCGATTCTTTCAAGCCTAAGTTCTCATTTTCTTTGCATAGAATGGTGGATTCCCCTAATCTTCCAGAGGGTATCCCAGTCCCAGGCTGATTTCATAGATATCTTCAAGCTACGGCACTAGATGTGTAAGGGCCTACCCCCAATCCAGCATCAGCGGGTGGAGATCCCATTAATTCACCCGTAGCAGCCAACTATTCTAAGCTATGCAAGACTTCGCTAATCTAGGAGGCAAGACATTTTTCTGTACGGAGGATTTTGCGGAGGCACGAGCTTGGTTGAGGAGTACGGAGTGGATATTTAGGCTGTTATGATTGGAGGATCGGCAGAAAGTTTAGCTTGCATCTTGGCAGCTGAAAGGCGAAGCTTCTTATTAATGGGAGGTTGTTGAGTTGGAAGGTAAAAATGTTGGTTGGAATGGATTTCAAGAGAGGTTTGAGAGGAAGTTTTTTCACAAGAAGAAGAAAATAGCAGCTGGAGAAGTTCATTAGTTTGAAGAAAGGGAGTCTTTCGGTAAAGGAGTACATCAATTAATTTAACGAGTTGTCGTGGTTTGGGATGGAGCTTGTCAATACACCACACAAGAGGTCCATAAAGTTTGCTAAGTGACTGAATCAGCCCCCCCAAGGGTTGTTACTGACTCACGTACCGATGGGAGCTAAATATGAGTCACTGGTGGAGATGGCACTTATGTCAGATGCAGTTAAGGAAGGAGAAGTTAAGGAAGTTCCTAAGTCAAAGAATTCTAAGAAGCCTTGGTGGAAGAACAAGAAGGATAAGAAGAAATGAGGAGGACCTCAAAATAGATTAAGAAAACAAGAAATGCAATAACTATGGTTGGGTTGGTCACTACACAAGAGACTACAAGAAGGAGATAATGAAGGGAAAGTGTTACGCTTATGGGCAGCCATGTCATCTTATTAGATTTTGTCCCTAGAGGACGGGGCAGGGAGCGAGCGCACCTATAGCACAGATTCAGGCTTTGGATGCAACACCTTCCAGCAGTGGACCAGATACAGGTAGGAAAGTCAGCGTTGAAGTTTTGATTTCTATTTCTGATTTTCTGATTCAGACTCTTTTCGATTCCAGAGCATCACACTCTTTCATTTCAAGTTCTTTGGTTGATTGTTTGCACTTAGATATCTCCATAGTAGACCTTATTTTTATTTCAAACCCTATAGGAGGATCGCCACATTTATCTATGATTTGTAGGGTTTAGAAAATTTTCATATTAGGTGTAGAGTTTGATTATGACGCATATGTTTTAGGATTTCAGGGTATGGGATGATTTTGGAGATGGATTTGGCTATCCACAAATGGAGCTATATTAGACTGTAAGAGAAGAGTCGTTAGACTAGAGACAGGCAACGATAGGACTCTAAAGGTTTCTTGCAACCTATAGGGGTCAGTCATGTTGTGCTTTCTTTATTCCCTTGGTTTACCATCTGTAGAGTTAAATTCAGTTCTGGTCGTCAGATATTTTCCAAACATCTTTAAGGAGGTTAGGGAGTACCTACTAAGAGAGAAATCAACTTCAGAATCTATTTGAACGACAATGCTAAGCCACTAACATTGCCCGTGAGGCACATGGCACCTAGGGAGAGGAAGGAGTTGAGCAAGTAGATTCGTGGGCTATTGGAGAAAGGCTTCATCAGAAGGATCATATCTGAGCGGGGAGCACCAGTCATCTTTGCTTCAAAGGCAGATGGTTTCCTTCGACTTTGCGTAGATTATAGGGAGTTGAATAAGCTCACTAAGAAGAACCATTATCCACTTCCTAGTATAGATGACCTTTTCGATTAGTTGGATGGCTCTTCAGTATTTTCTCAGCTTGATTTAATGACTGGATTTCATCAGCTTAGGGCTGTTTACGGTAGCATCAATAAGACGGCTTTTGGGCACCCAACAGATTCTTTGAGCGGTTGGTTATGTCATTTGGGCGAACCAATGCTCCAGTCTATTTTGTAGATTTGATGAGCCACATTTTCAAGGTGTCCTAGATAAATTCGTGGTAATATTTGTGGACGACATTTTGGTGTTTTCCAAGAGTATGGAGTAGCATGCTATTCACCTAGAGGAGGTTCTTTGTATGCTTCATGTTCATCAGTTGAGAGCAGAGTTCTCGAAATGTCACTTTCAGCAAAAGGAGGTTCGTTTCTTGGGGCACGTAGTCCCGAGGGAGGGTTTAGCTATTGATACCGCTAAAGTTGTAGCAGTGCAAGATTGGAAGGCCCCTAAGAATGCTACTGAAGTTAGAAGCTTCCTAGGTTTGGCTGGCTATTACAGGAAGTTTATTAGAGACTTTGCTAAGATTTTAGCACTGCTTACTCACCTTACTAAGAAAAATGGGGCATTTGTGTAGGACATAGATTGTGAGGATTCCTTCACGAGGCTGAAGAAGGCCTTTACTAGTGCACCAGTATTAGTTTTACCCAATGGAGCTAAGCCTTTTACAGGATACGCTGATACATGTAAGGCGGGTCTAGGAGCAGCGTTGATGCAAGAAGGGAGGGTAGTATGTTATGGAAGTAGATAGTTGAGGACGCATGAGAAGAACTACCCTACCCATAATTTGGAGTTAGCTGCTATAGTTTTCGCACATAAGTCTTGGAGGCATTACTTGCTATGAGATAGGTTCGAGTTCTTCACTGACCACAAATCATTGAAGTGCCTATTCTTACAAAAGGATTTAAACTTGAGGCAGCAGCGTAGGATGAAGTTTTTGGCATCATATAACTTTGAGATAGCTTATACCCCTGGCAAGGGAAACTTGGTTGCGGATGCATTGAGTAGGAAGAGAGCAACACTTAGTCCAATGTTTGTAGAATGGAAAAGCCTAGAGTTTATTTCCACTTTTGATTTTAAGCCCTCTACGGACATTGCCTCGGGATTGTTAGCAGAACTTGAGGTTAAGCCTACCCTCATAGATAAGATTGGCTCAAGGTAGCAAGAGGATTCAGAGCTTATGGAGATTCTAGAGAGCATTAGTACTGGAGAGGTCTCTAGACATCTCCAACGCTATTCCATCGATAGAAAAGGGTGGCTAAGGAGCGATGGAAGACTTTGTGTCCCCCGCACTAGTGATTTGTTGAGAGTAGTTCTAGAGGAAGCACACCATTCTCGAATGACTATTCATTTGGATGGTGATAAGATTTATAGGGACATGAAGAGGGCATTTTATTGGAGTGGCATAAAGAAGGATGTGGCAGAGTTTGTAGCTAGGTGTCTTGTGTGCCAAAGGGTTAAGGCAGAGCAGTAGAAGCCTAGAGGATTACTTCAGCCATTGGATGTTCCCGAATGGAAGTGGGATGGTGTTTCAATGGATTTCATAGATGGATTCCCCCAATCTAGGAAGAGAGATACTAGTATTAGGTGATTGTAGATCGCTTAACTAAGAGCATCCACTTTATTTCGGTCAAGAGTAAGAGGACGACACCGTATTTGGCATCTTTATAGGTTCATGAGATAGTCCGACTTCTTGGAGTTCCCTCTAGCATTATGAGCGATAGAGACCCTATTTTTACTAGCAAGTTTTGTAGAAGCTTGCATGAGGCTTTAGGGACACAGCTTAGATTGAGTATAGCCTATCATCCTTAGATGGATAGCCAAATGGAGAGAGTAAATAGAGTGCTTAAAGATTTGCTGAGGATGTGCATTCTTGATTTTGGAGGAAATTGGGAGGATCATCTTCCATTGGTAGAGTTTTCTTATAATAATAGTTTCTAGACTAGCATCTGGATAGCACCTTTTGAAGCTCTTTATGGAAGACCGTGTAAGTCACCTTCATTTTGTTCCTGACATGGTTATGGAGACTTCAGAGTAGATAGATTTGATTAGGAGGAGGTTGAAGACAGGTTAGAATAAGCAGAAATCTTATGCGGACAAGCGAAGGAGGGATATTGAGTTTGAGGTTGGAGACTTGGTTTTCATTAAGGTATCCCCACTAAGGAAGGTGGTGTGGTTTAGATTGAATGGGAAACTAGCCTCCAGATTCGTAGGACCGTTATCCATTGTAAAGAAAGTAGGCAAGATGGCGTATCAAATGAAGCTACTAGAGAGGCTCGCAGGGGTGCATGATGTTTTTCATGTTTTGCACTTGAGAAAGTGCCTACGTGATTCGACAGAGGTTGTAGAGCCTAGTTAACTTGAGGAGGTTGAAGTAGAGAGAGAAGCATCGGTTCGTCGTATTCCTACAAGATCATTGGACGTGATATCAAGAAGCTTAGGAATAAAGAAGTACCGTTAGTAAAGGTGCAGTGGGGAGATGGTGTTGAAGACGCTAAGTGGGAAGCTGAAGAGAAGATTCGTACCTCTTATCCACATCCCTTTTGTAGTAAGTTTTAGAATTTTCTATTTCCGTCTTTAGTTTTGAATAGGTTCTTTCCTTTATTATCCTTTGGGAGGGTAGATCTTAGGACTTAACCTATGGATGGTAGGATTTGATGTAAACATGTTATTAGAACATGTTATGTACGATGAATGCTAGTGGTTGAAAGTGTTTGGTGATGGATGCTAGTGGTTGCAAGTGTTTGCTAGTGGATGCTAATGGAAAAATATACTTACACTAGCCATTATTATCTCTTAGGGATCGGCCTCAATAGGACACCAGAGCATATGCATATAGATGTGCGCGCATTTGCATATTTCATTTCTTTTTATTCCATGGTTGCTATAAATGCATGATTATCATATGATTGTTGTATTTGGATAATGATTGTAGCATGCATATAGAACTATCAGTTATCATTAGGAATTTTGCATTCATTTAAATACATGGCACATACATGATTGCATAAAAGGAGGCCAACTGAATCAGTAGACCGCCTAATCTTTTGCATTAATTAGGGATAGTGACACTACACTATTTGCATATATATCATAAATTGCATTAGAAAACCTAAGGATAATGGATGTAATGGATGATGGTTGAGTAATTTGTTGTAGAACTTGGATGAAAATATTTATTTCATTCTTCTATCCTTGGAGATTTCGGGGGCAAAATCCTTTAAGGAGGGGAGAATGTATCAACGCGAAATTTAAGCTATAGTAATTAATTAAATAATAAAATAACTTTGTGAAATTATCAGATTTGAGCCATGGGAGTTGTACCATTGTGTCCATGGTAATTTTCTGCCAATTTATATATATATATATTGTCAAAAATCTGAGCTAGAACGAAGAAATTACAAAATAAACAAGAAAACGAGAAAAGGAAAAAAAATATAAAGGGTCGGGTCGACCCAAGTGTCGACCTTCCCTTTAGAAGGGTCGACCTATAGGTCGATCCTCACCACACAAAGGTCGACATAGCGGTCGACCCACATGGATACTTGGATGAGCAATCGTCCAGGTTCAAGCATGACGTGTTTTGTTGATTTTATCTCATCTGGTGCGTCCGTGCTTCCATCCGACGGTTTCCATCAAGCCAATGACATGGTTGCGCTAGATTTAATGTTTAAATCCAATGGTCTAAGATCCACAATTGACCCTATAAATAAGGACCTAGGCTTATATATTTTTCTCATTCAAATTTTCTACATCTGGGTTCATTGCCTTAGGTGGACCCTAAAAGGAATATTTTTCCGAGGAGGAGATCTTTTATTTAAAATATTTTATATGCTATATGTGGATCCGGGAAGGTCGAGGAAAGAGCTAAGGACCACGGGTGAGTGTTTAAGTAATTATTCTTAGATTTTTAAGTAATTTAAAATAATAGGGTTTTCAACGGTTGTAGTTTTTCTACAATTTTGAGACCACTTTTATACAAGTTGTTTACAGTTAATTTTTAATGTTCTTTTCAGTCTATTTTATTTAGCTATTTTATTCATTTATTCAAAGTTATCTATTGTCATTTACAGTTATTTGTATTTTATTTACATCCATTTTGCGTTAAATTTCAGCCTGTAAATTTTAGTTCTTTTTATTCCTTTTACGCGAATAAATTAATAAAAAGTGGATAATTCGCTAATATGGACTAAATTTTAAGAACATCAAAACTACATAAAATTGGACGTAAATAAGTAGAACTATAATAAAAGAATATAGACGGAAATAGGCAAATTTGACATTTGCAAGCAAGTTATAACTAGTAGATTATAACTAAAAAGTCAAGTTAAAAAGAAATTATAACATAGGTTATAATTAAATAGAAAGCGCAAAAGAAGGCATACTTTAAAGATTTACACTAAGCTAATAAGAAAATATAGCAAAGATAATAGAAGAGACTTATTTAAAAGACTTAGTATAAGTTAATAAGCAAACAGAGTAGAATGAACAAAAGAGGCTTATTTAAAAGACTTATAATCAGCAAAGATAGAAGTAGGGCCCATAACTAATGGCATTCCCTTTCATACTAGGACTGATGGTTTTGCAATAGGTGAGGCTGGGCATAACCTTTTCAGAGTAGGACTGATGGTCTCACAATAGGTGAGGCTGGGAATAACCCTTTTAGACTAGGACTGATGGTCTCACAATAGGTAAGGTAAGGCTGGGACACGCTCATGCTAACTAAAGCAACTAAGGGGCCAATAGATAGAAGTTCAAATCAGGGAATTTGGGCAAGGGGCGCAACTGTAGGACCCGAATTGGCAGCATTCCCTTTCAAATTAGGACTGATGGTCTCACTAGACACTTAGGTGAGGTTGGGCAGGACCCTTTCAGACTAAGATTGATGGTCTCACAATGGAGGAGATGAGGCTGGGCACGCTTATGTTGTTTAGGGTAAGAGGGAGAAAAGGATAGTGTGAGCCTAAAGGTGGTCATGCATGAGGCCTCGGTGCAGGGAGATAAGTCACTACTGAGTTCCAGAGCACTAGTAGGAGTCTTTTTGCTGTGGGACCCATGTTGAGGATTAGCTCTTAGTGGCAAAACAGAGATAGAATGCCGATCAAAGGGTAGAATTAGAAATTCAGCCTAATTAAAGTAGGATTATGAATTCATCCTAATCAAAGCAATAATCTAAGACAAGTACAAACATCTGAAATAATCAAAGCAAGTAGCATTTTATTACAGCTTTATCTTTTTCTTTATTTCCTTTTTATACTAGAACTGTTGATGAGTCTATTATCTTTATCTCGCTTAAAAATACTAGTAGTCACTTCCACTCACCAGACTTTTTGGCCCACTCCTCTATTTTCTCTTTTTCCCCCTATAGGCTAGCAGAGGCATGGACAGTAGATTTCGGACTCTTGCAGATTTCGATTGTGGAGATTTTTCTTCATGTATTCTACTTCTTTTTCAATTTTTATTTCATTTTGATGTACTGGTATTTTCTTTGAGAGGGATAGTTATTTTATGTACTCTGATGTTATGACTGAGATAATGTTTTCCACTAGACATGGATTTTTGTAGTTTGAAAAATATTTGGTTTTATGAAGTATTTATGAAGTTTGACTTTTAAATAAGTTAATTTTTTAAATGTTTCCACTGTTTTATTTATTTTTTCTTGTGAATCTTAGTCTCTGTAAAGCTTTTAGCTATACCTATAACACACCATATCCTTTGGCGTGTCCTTTTGGGTATATAATGGAGTGCGGGGTGTTTCAATGAAGCTCTCTTACATCACGTAGATTCAACATATTTGCTAATTTATGATCTCTTTTTATGCTTTATGGATAGTTAGATGTTGATACAAGTTTATTTGTGAATCTGATAGCCTATGTTGTTTACCACAAATAGGCTATTCTTAATCAAATATAAACACAATTTACATTAACATCTAACTAAGTGATTTTGATCATGGAATTAAAATAAAATCAAAATTTTATGATCTATGTTACTAATCAAAAATAGTAAATAAATCATGCTTAAAAAAGATTTTGTTTTAGATTCATATTCATTTTCATGACATTTAACAAAGTGGTTTTAGTGTTATTAAGTTTTATGATTTAAGTTATGTTAGTTAATAACACAAATAGATCATACTTATGATAAATACATCACTGATACTACTAGATTAAAATGAGAGTTCATTGGTTAAATTTTGTGTTGATTTATGTGAGAGTATGAGAGTGGATTGCCTCTAAATTGTGTCTTAATCTCATATTTTAACTCACTTTTATTTTTAGTTATTTTTTGCATTTATTTTTAGTTAAAACAATCTCAAGCATTGGTTTAATTTGATTGAGTAGAATTTAAAATTAATTCATTTCCTTGTAGATCGACCTGTACTCGCATGCGTACTACAATTGTACGCCGCATGCTTGGGTATTTTAGCGATTATATTTTAAAAGCAATTTTCTAACTGATAGACAATTCGACATTATCAACAAGTTTTTAACACCGTTGCCGGGAATTTGCAATTTAATTTTAGTTTTACTCTTCGGGTTATTTTTGTTGTTTAAATTTGTTTTGTGTTTTGTTTTTCTTTGAAAAAAGAAGAAAAGATATTGTTAAGCATTTGTTTTGTTCAATTTAATTTGCTTTGTTTTCATTTGTTTGGACTTATATGTATTTGTTTTTGTTTTTGTTTTTTTTATTAGTGCAATTTAAAAAGAAAAAACAACATACACGATTTCATTTCAAAACAAATGTTGTTCACTTCAATTATATTTACATTTTCAAAACAACATACACAATTACATTTTTATTTACATTTGTATTTCCTCACAAGTTCTCTATGCATTTCTCATTTTCCATTTTGTGCACTTCTCTGTTTTCAGTTTACAGTTGTATTTCCTGAAAACCATCACAGTAGAGATCCACAACCTCACAGCAATTCCCATTATTCCAATTTTCACTGCACCATCCATCGAGGTTTTAAATCTCGCTCATCTCGGCAGAGATCTCGGCCGAGATCTCGTTTTGAAGCCCGGGCAATTCGAAATAGGCTATTTTGTTTGAATCTCGTCTGACCCAAATCTCGGACAATATTTCAGTATCTCATCCGGTATCTCAGACGAGATTTAACAGCGAGATATCGGGCTAGTTGTTGAATTTTGGAAAAAAATCAACTCTTTTTCCATATTGGGTTGGCTCATCCTTTACCTTAATTTAAGCCTTCTTAATTATACTTTTTTAACCCTTATTTCTTATATAAATCTCATTTAATCTTCGTCTCTTATTTTACGACAGTGACGAGTGTAAGAAGATGATAGTATCTACATCGATTATGGTAAGTATTTCACTTTATGATTTTTTTAGGTTTCCGATCCAAATTAATTTACATCCGATTTCATTTTTCTTTTTTCAACACTTTCTTGAGTTTTTTTCCTAACCCTATTTTTTTGCGGCAATAAATTTTGGGTTTGATTTATTTAACTTTATATTCCAAATGGATTCCCAATTTGATTTTATTTAGTCTTTGCTGCTATAATTTTTTTCCTCAAGGCTTATTATTAAGCAATAAAGGAATTCTCTTTCATCTATTAAATTCATTTGATCATTACATGTTCATTCGTACATCATTTTTTTGCTTTTCTTATAATATTACTAAATGTTTGAAAATTGTTTGTACTATGTATGCTATTTTCAAAAAAAATTGAAATATATATGCTATTAGTTGCTTAATGAGATTTTGTTTGATAATAATTAATTACTATAATCAGATCTGGAATATCTTAATTCTACTTGTAGACTTTTGTATTTGAAGTTATAATATTAAGATTTCCCTTGTAGCACTATAAATCATAAAAGATAGAAATGAGACATTATATTGTGTAGGAAAGTTTGGTGAATGATCAAAAAAAGTAAAGATGCATATGTTATGGTTTGTTTGTTGTCTACTTTATCTCATATGATATTATATTGAACATTATTCATGAAATCTAGTTATTTGTTTATTTTACATGATACAAGTAATATTTTTCCATACTAAATTACTAATGATAAGCATGTGATATATTCAAGGTAAGTGCAAAGTGTTTTCCTTATGGTAGTGACTAGTATTATAAATTTAGGTGTATGAAAACTAATTTTCGACATGACATATACTCTAAGATAACTTCGAACGAATTTTAGAAACCGAGACGTAAATTTGAGATGGACGATCGAGATGCACTCATTTTGTTCGAGACCTCGCCCGATACGAGATAAGCTCTCTAAATTCTTCGACACGAAACGTGACCGAAATCCGAGATTTAAAACCTTGCCATCCACTCCCTATGGGAAACAACCACCTACCTTCAACAACCTTTCTTTGCCATCAACTATGCTGCCACTACCATACAACCTTACTTCGAAACATCCCTACTATTATGCATATTTGTGCATTTCCGTGCACATCAAATACTTTGCAACTTCCTTTGCACACTACTAAAAAATTCCACTTCCATCTCACTGCACATTACACCAAAACTTCCTTCTACCTGAAACCATCACCCTGACCACAACCAAACTGCAGCATTCCTTTTTCCCGTCCTCTGCCTACAACAGTTCCACATTGCTCCTGATCATCCAGATGCAACGAAACTAAATAATCACCTGTTGCATCACATCAATACTTGCCTCTCCATCACCAGAACCATCTTCAACACTTCTGCCTGCACATACCCTCACTACCATAGCACTACCACAAACGCTAAACACCATCAATCATCCATCAACAACCACATAGTATCAACATTAACTATCCTCCACCTTCCTCACTTACAAAACTCCCTAGTACCATATTCTATCAAAAACCATTACTTCCATCAACCAAACCACCTAACTTCCCCATCTCACATTCACTTCCTCCAACTTGCCGTCCTGAAGGAGTCAACTAATTTCTCTGGCTACCACCACCCCAAACCAAGTTTTTTTAAACAAAATTCCTCCACCTACCTCTTGCACACAACACCCTACAACCTCATCTTGAACTCCGGCGACCATCCATAACCCTTCCTTAAACCCGAATAACCTTAATTTGCACCAACTCCTCATACCGACAATCCACACAACCCATCTCCAACTCCAATAACCACCCACAATCAAACCGCAACCTCCATCAGCAACCTGCTACCAACCATAGTCCAACCACACATCGACATCACCAGCATCAAATACCTCTCCCCTACCATACAAACTTATGCCATTCCCAAACCATCCTCTGCCTCCGTTACAAACCAATCAACGCGAACCTCATCATAAAATCGCCCAATTCACTACAAACCCAAAATGAAACCACCATCGAGCAACCCTCAACCACTTCTATCATCGCGACCTTAACCAATCACCACTCATGACTTCCAATCGTGACATTCTAGCACCCTGACTCACAAGCCAGTTATTATGATTTTATTGTTTTTTTCGATTTCATGTTTAAGTTTTATTTCTTTATCTTTCTTGTGAAAAAGTGCGTGGGTATTTGTGTGTGGATTTCTATTATTGGTTGTGGGTTGACTTTATTTCCCGTATTTATTTATTTGTTGCAAATTTTGTTTTAGTGTGAATCTTTTGTTCTTTTATTTCTTAATAAAAAATATAATAAAAAATACAAAAAAAAACATATATATATATATATTGTTAAACTCTTTTTCAGGTTGCAAAAGCATAAAATCAAAATGAGGAGATTAGCTTGCTAAAATACTACTCTACATAGCTTATTTATAAAAAAATTGCTGCTTTGAAAAAAAAAATTGCTAGTTCTGCACGATCTGGTATCATGCCCTTATCTCTTGTTTTTATTTTCTTTGCGTTGTTGGCTGCTTGCATTTTAAAAAAATTCAAAAACAAATCTCATTCGCAGCTGCAATGTTAATACACGTTTAACTTCAGATTTGTATTCATTTCATCTTATTTGATTTTCTGAGGGCAACATCCAAATCCACATAAGGTGGGGGATTTCATCACCCCTTCCTTGGCCTACAAATTGCATACAATCGTAGAATTTAGACTAATAATTACGATTAGACTTTGGACTTAAGGGAATCACGAGCTCACCTAGGGCTTAATTATATCTAGACAAGTTGTCTTCTTTAGACAAGTTATTTTCTTGGTGTCTAGGCTACGATAGAGTAATAATGTGATGACCCGGAATTTTTGGATATTTGAAATTAAAATATTTAATTGATTTTAAATATTTGAAAGTTAGTTTAACCTAAATTTAAAATATCACTATTTATTTGGCAATTAAATTATTGAATTTAATAATAAGAAATTGGTTAAAATAGTGAATCTTGGTTTTTAAGTTGATTAAAAATATTTCAAAGGCATGGAAAATCTATATTAATAATACTAAAGATAATAGAAGTGTTAAAATTTAATTTGGAAGTGTTTTGTTAAGTTTTAAAATTATATCGTTTAAATCGATATTTAAAAATAACTTTCCGGGACACGGTCTCAGAATTCGACGAAACTAGTTCCATTAAATCCGTAATAGTGTATTATTATCGGATTTCATATTTAAAAAAGTTTGGAATTGTCATATGGTCGTACGGTATATAAACGCGCTGAAATTATATCGAAATTCATTTTAATAACTGGGTCCAAAAAGCTATCTTCTCCATGCGATCGAGTTGGGACTCGAAACCATTTCCATTACGTTCGGAATAGGGGTTTAACATTATAAATGCCTAGCGGCACGCCTCTATAGGAGGTCGAGATTTTAGGCTTCATTTTCTCAACGATTTAAATTTAGATTTAAATTTTAAATATAATATGTATGTATTTATTATAATAATGTTTTCATAAGACAAGTTATACATGTTTCTTCCTTTCACACACATGGCATCCTTTTCCCTTTCTCTTGACATGCGTATACTTTAAAAAAAATCAATGCCGAACAAATCGAAGTCACAAATTGAATTAATAACTTCGTCGGCCATATTATTTTTTGAACCGCGCCTCTCTCTTTCCAATTTTAATGGCGCTCAAAAAAAAATAGTGAAGGGAACGAAGTGTAGTCGCTCGCAATTGAAGGGGACAGGCAGTGGACTGGGGGTGGATCGAGACGAGTGCGTAGGGTTTGGGATTTGGGACCATGGCTCGCGAATGGAGATCGTGGCAATTTTCTGGAAGGTGGATCTTGCGATCAGCTCGCGAGTGATGGCAAATGTTTTGTGCTCGGGTCTGATTTGGGGGTGCAGTTGATGTTCGAGTGGTGGCACTCGTAGGTGGGACGAGGCCGAGGCAAGGAGGAGGCGTAGGTGACTTCGGCATGTGGTGATGGAGGTTCGTTTGATGGCAAAGTGTGTTCCGGAGGCTTGTTCGATGTGGGTTCGAAGTTGCGGTGTGTTCTAGTGGGCAATTTGATTAGGCCATGGTATGTAGGGTCGGCGGCTAGGATTCATTCGAGTTTGGTCGGTAAGGTATTAACCAGTTTTAATTTTAGTTATATACTTATAGGTTAGAGAAGAAAAAAGAAAAATATAATAATACATTAGGTTGTAAAAAAAATTATTCTCATAAATTTATAGATTTATCTATGCATGTATATATAAAGAAGGGTAGAACTGTTGTTGTTATTTACAAAAACAGAAAACAATTTTTTTAAGCAAATATATATATATATATATATATAATTCACACACATACTTTATTATGTATGGGAAAACAGTAAATAAGTATATATGTAAGATTTTGGAAATATAGAATTTTAAAATGTGAAATTTCATATAAAATTAGATTTTTGAAATCCATAAATTATTTATTTTTATGCATGTAGTTCAAAGAAGAATAGACATACATATATACCTAATTTCATTTACTAGTTTATTTTTAAATAATATATGATAGAGATAGATTTGTTAAATAATACTTATTTAATTATTTTAGTTGCTAAAAATATTTTATTAAAAAGGAAATTAGTTTAAAATTAAATTATTAGTCTAATACAAAATTTTATCAAATGAGAATTTAATTGTTCGATTTATTCGAATATTAATAAAAATCATCTAATGTTTATATAAGGTCTAAAATCGTTAGGGAAATAGCAGGTGTGGATCGGATTGCAAATTTATGGTCAATGGTGAGTTAATCTCACTCATTTGGATTTCCATTTAAATTTAATGGTCAAATTTAAATTATTGGTTGTTTGATTGCATTGATAATTATTATCGGTCTGGATATGATAGTATATATAGTAGTATATATAGTATATATTGCAGTGATTGATTTCCCACATTATATAGCAGATGAGACCCTATGTGCCCCGCATAATAGTGGATGACCCTTTATACCGCGATATCCCGCTTTGAAGCGGGATTGGTATTTTAAATTGTTGTGCTAACATCTGTGGATGTAGGAAAACAAGTTGGATGGATCCAGCTAGATTCCTCAAAGCAGTGGAATTTATTTTTATAGTCTATTGTTTATTTGATAATATATGACAGATTATATTGAGGATATCAGTTTTGAAATATTGAATGCTATGGTTTGACTGTACATAATTTGGGTATATTGAGATATCAAAACATAAAGGTTGATTTAAAAATTCTAATAGATAAATCCTGAGTATGGGAAAAGAGATTTTTAAATAATTAGAAATAAATAAATTTTGAGGGCTTAAGTGGTATTGTTTTTTTAAATATAATAAATTAATTAAAGAATTTATTTTTAAATTCAGGATTTAAATGGTTTGGGAAGAAATAAAAGAATAATTATGAAATTAAGTATGAAATTGGTATTTTCAGTTTAAATAAGATTTTAAATCATAATAAAGGAGTAAATCTGAAATTAATGGGTTTTGAAATAAATTGAGTAAGTAAGGAGTTTATTTTTCAATGGAGTAAATTTTGGAAATCAATTTGGAAATTGATTTAGTGTTTGAAATTGAGTTCTAAAAGGAAATGAGACTATGGAATTTATAAACTGGTTTATAAAGTGAAACAAGATAACAGTGGATATTTGGAATTATAAATTCAATGTGGGAATGTATAAAGGAATGGTAAATTGTTTTAAAAATAAATAGGGATTTATTTTTAAAGATGGAATGGAAATTTACGGGATTGAGACGTAAATTAAAATGGGAAATAAACGAAGAAGGATTTATAAATGATTAGATGGTTAAACTGAAATGGGAAGTGAAATTTCTTGAAAAGCCAAGTGTATTTTCAAAGAAAGATTTTTAAGTATAAATTAGAAGTTTTAAAGGTTTAAAGAATAATGTTTTCTTTTGAGAAGTTTATTATTTAAATTGTTTTAAGATTTTAAAGTAAATATTTATTGATTTAGTTATAGTAATAATTATTTTAAGGGTTTATCTAGTATTATGATTTAAAGATAATTATTTAATATTTATACCTCATAGAATAACTTTTATTTTAAAAATTAGTTTTAGCTTCAGTTTACTTGAGAAATTATTCTAAAATTTCACAACTAGTATTTTAAGAAAGTGTTTTAAGCAGTTTTTTGTTTAAATGTATTAAAGTATATATTTTTAGATAAAGTGATTTAAATTATTTAAAAAAAACCTAAAGTATTAGGACTTGGCGATTTTCAGTAGGAAGAAAGCAATTGGGTGGAATTCATTCCGCGAGAGAAAAAGTGTTTTGGAAACTATTTCAAAGGGTTGAAGTGTAGAAAATATCTTGCGAAGATATTTTGAAATAAATAATTTGGAAATTATTAAGGCTGAATGTTATTTGATAGTTAAATAACCGACTATCAATATTAGCCAATACGCTGATCGTTTCGAAGAGACCGAGATCGGGATTAATTTCCCAAAAACCACTTCGATATGGTTTAAACGTTTTCATGATGAAGATAAGAGCTTGGAGTCGAAGATGGAGCAATGAAGTGCAAGGGCTTATCGCTACTAATCCTGAGGGTGATTTCAAAATGGATGTAGTAGGAATAGTGCCTTCGGTTCCATTCGGACCCGGAATGGACTTGTATAGATGTATGCTATCAGAACATCGTCCAGAGAACGATGAGCATTCTAAGTGAATGTGTGCTAAAAAGGTAACGCATAGCCTCGAGCGTCATCAACCGAGAATGGCTAAAATAGGGGAGGTGCACGTAAGGCTAAGGCCTAGCAACCAATTAGGGTAAGGTCACCCCTGTCTAGATGCCCCTTTATTCGGCTGTGTGGGCGGTTGTTGATCCCAATCGTGGTGTGATCTTATTCAGACAATCCAGTAAGGGGTAGCTCCGGTCTTGTGTTGTAGGGGATCAGGGTGGATCCTCGGTATGGTGATCAAGACCACATACTGTGACGGACGGTACCCCAGTACCTTTGCCATTGATGGAAACCCAATCTCCAATAAGTGCCTTCGGACTTGTTTGTATACCTATTATGCTGGAATTTAATGAATGTTACAATTTCGGCTATTTGAATAAGTATTTATAATAGGCAAGACTATAATATCAGAGGATTTGATAAGAAAATGTTTTGGTTATGGTAAGGTAAAAACCTGGCATGTTTATTTGTGGCATGGTCTTACAAGATACCTTTGATTTCAATGGATTTTGAAAACTTTAATAATCCTATTGAGTGTAATTTCTCACGCTGGTTTTCCAGACTGACTCGAGTATTATTTTATTACAATGTTAGGGTCAGACCGAGTATTATAGAGTACAGATTCTGGATGAACTGCTGTGGAGCTCAAGAGACGAGCTGGATGGCGAGACGTATCCCAAGTACTTGGAGTATATTCCGTTGTGCAGTATAAGCTATATAGTCAGCTTTTGTGAGGACAAATTAATATAACTGTCCAGTAATTGTTTTGATTTTGATATACTCAGATGATGTAATGTATAGAACAGATATGGTTCTTTTTATTTAAAGATTAGCCATTTATCTATTATATATTGTTCCGTTTGTGAGATTCTGATGTTGTTTTCTATTTCTTCTTCTACCTCCTTCTTCTTAACCCTAACGGTCCTTTTTTTCGGCATTCGATTGCTCGGCATTGAATATATTGGACGTATTGATGTCGATTTTTGGAGGTCGAAAAATCGGATCGTTACAAATAATCATATATAAATATTACGGTGATTTGTAAATATAATAGTGATTGTTTCTTTGAAGGTACATAAACCTTCGGCTAGATTGCTATGGTGATTCGTGGTGCACTGATAACTCATGCCCATTACATAGCTAGAACTATTTTGTTTAATTAAGACAAACTAGATTATACAATTTTAGGGAAAGAGCTATTTAGGACAGAAATTTTTTATTTAAGTCCTTGCATTCATTTAGTTGCATTAGTTCATGCATATTTAAAAAAAATGTAAAAAAAATTCTTTTTAAATTTTTTCCTTCGAAAAAAAAGAAACAAAAATTTCAATCAAAATCAAAAATCCAAAAAAAATCATTAAAAAAACTAAAAAATGCAAAAACATTTAAAAAAAAGTAGAAAAAATTGAAAATGCAAATAAAAACAAAACAAAAATCAATATCCCTTTTGAGAAATAAATCTTTTTTGGTAAATATTTTTCCTTTTCCAAAAACATCTAAAAAACAAATTTTCACTTCATTTTCTAAACCTTGCTTCTTTCTCTTAAAATCAATTCTCATTTCTTTCTTTTCTCGATATTTTCGTGTACATGAGTACTTAGACTCATGACACAACAACAAATCGTTTTTAACTCGAGCAAACAACCTTTTAATGATAGTGAACGAGAATGCCCCTCGAACTTTCATGGATAGAATCTTTCCTGATAGAGTTTATATTCCTTCTTGCATCACGCTACCCGCCCCGACGGGTAACCATTTCGAAATTCATTACAATCATATTTCCATGCTCCTAAAATTTGGCAATTTTGAACACGATGACCTTTACATCTTCTTAACAAAATTCTAACAAATTTGCGCAACAAATTAAACTTCAACAACTTTGTGAAGATGGAGTTGAACTTTGGTTAATTCCATTTGCACTTACTGTGCCAAAAAATGGTTGTATAGCTTACCATCTAACTCAATCAAAATTTGGGAAGAATTTGTTAAAGTTTTCTTGAAGGTTCCATGCTTGGGAGAGAGTCATGCCGTCAACAGTCGCTAGCTTGAAGGTTCCTTCTCCAAGCTTACGTTCGATGACGTATGGATCTTCCCATGTGGGGTTCATATGTGACGGGACTAAAAAAACCCGCTTCAAAACAAGGTCGCCTACATCGAAAGTTGTTGGTTGAACTTTTTCATTATAATATCTGGCTATTCGTTGTCGATATGAAACCGCCCTTAAATTAGTTTCTTCACATTTCTCATCGATAAAGTCCAATGATTCTAGTAAAAGATCCCGATTCATTCTAGGATCATAATGGGTCACTCGGTGAGAGGGAACTCAAATTCCACGGGTATAACAGCTTCAGCGTCGTATGCCAAGGTGAATGGAGTGTGGCCATTCGTGGATTTATGGGTGGTTCTATAAGCCTAGAGTGCTGTCGGAAACTCATCCACCCACTTGCCTCTGGCCTTCTCTAAACGTTTTTTCAATATGGACTTGATTATTTTATTACGGCTTCAACTTGTCTATTAGCTTTAGGGCGAGCGACTGTCGCAAACCTTTTCTCAATACAATATTTTTGGCAGAATTTCTTGAACTCCCTACTCTCAAATTAAGTTCCATTATCCACAATGATTGTTCGTGGGAGGCCAAAACAGCATGTAATGTTTCGCACAACAAAATTAATGACTTTTTTAAGGTGATCGTTGCTAAAGGCTCTGCATCTGCCTACTTGGTTAAATAATCGACCGCGACAATTGCATATTTCGCACCACCTTTAGAGATTGGCAAGGAGCCGATTATATGGATCCTAAATATTGAAAATGGCCATGGACTAACCATTTGCGTGAGTTCCATCGGCGGTGCTCTCAGGATCTTTGCATACTTTTGACATTTGTCGCATTTCCTTACATAAACTGCGGCATCCCAATTCACGGTCGGCCAATGGTATCCATAGTGGAGGATCTTTTTGGCTAGCGTTTGCCCTCCAGTATGGTCACTGCATTCTCCTTCGTGGACTTCTTTTAAGACCCGCTTTATCTCATCGTGGGCGATGCACCTAAGTAAGGGAACTGAGAATCCTTTTCAATACATTATTCCATCCTGCATTATATACCGTGAGGCCTTGCAAACGACTTGTCGTCTCTCGTTCTTTCTATTGGGCAAGGTTCCATGTAGTAGGTATTCTTTGAACAGGGTCATCCATGACTCCCTTTCACTTTCAGCCCCTAACACAAAATCTATTTCCATTTCATTTACACTAGGGGCATGTAAGGTTTCCACGGGAACCAAGCCCATCTTTTGTGCATCACCAGTACTTGCGAATTTCGCCAATGAGTCGGCTTCCCCATTTTTTTCACGTGGGATATGCGAAATATTGTAATATTCAAGGTCCGCCAACAATTCTTGAACCCAAGAGAGGTGTGGGGCAAGTCTTTTCTCCTTTGCTTGATAGTCTCCCCGTACTTGGTACACCACCAATTGTGAGTCATAAAAGATTTCAACCGATTTTAGTCCACATTCCTTGGTAAGTTTCAAGCCGACAATTAGTGCTTCATACTCAGCTTTATTATTGGTAGCTGGAAAATCGAGTTTCAAAGCATAATAAACTGAACATTTTTTAGGAGTTACAAGAATAACACTAGCCCTAGAACAACGGTCGTTGGATGCCCATCGGTGTATAGCTTCCATCGAACAGTGGGATCACATCACTATTGCTTGACTCGTTTGATATGGTGAATTCTAAAGGAAGTCTGCTAATGCTTGCTTTTGGATAGCCCTCCGTGGCATGTAAGTGATATCGAACTGACTCAGCTCAATGTTCCATTTAAGTAGCCTTCTAGAGGATTTTGGTCGTTGGAGCACCTGCCGCAGAGGTTGATCGGTATAAACACTGACCGGTTGTGCCTGAAAATACGGATGCAGCTTGCGTGATACGATCACCAAGCAGTAGGCTAACTTCTCAATTTTAGTATAATTCCTCTCTGCCCCCATTAAATGCTTACTAACATAGTACACTGGCTTTTGGATTCGGTTCTCCTCCCGAATCAAAGCTGCACTAATGGCTTGCTGAGATACGACTAAGTAAACATACAACTCCTCATGGTCCATGAGCTTTGAAAGAACCGGGGGCCTCTCCAAGTTGTCTCACCAAAGCTCGGAATGCATCCTCACAGTCCGACATCCATTCAAAATTTCTCTTTCCTTTTTTTTATCACATCAATGAAAGGAATACACTTGCCGATCGCTCTGGATATAAATCGACTCAACGCGGCGAATTTTCCATTTAGGCTTTGTACTTGCTTTACAGTCCTGGGTGCTTGTATGTCTCGATTAGCCTGAATATTTTCTAGGTTGGCTTCAATTCCCCATACATTGATAGTAAAACCCAAAAAAAATTCCTGATGCAACACCGAAGGAACATTTTAGTGGATTGATTTTCATGCTGTAATACCTGAGTATATCAAACATTTCCATTAAGTCTCGAATGTGGTCGTTTAACTGTCGTAACTTCACGAGCATATCATCCATATAGACTTCCATCATTCTACCAATCTGGTCTTTAAACATCCGATTCACCAAATGTTTATAAGTTGCCCTTGCATTGCTCAATCTGAATGGCATCATCACATAACAGTATAGTCCAATGTCCGTGACAAAACTGGCATGCTCCTGATCTGGAATGGGCATCGAGATCTGACTATATCCCGAATACGCATCCATAAGTGACAATAATTCATGTCCCCTGTCGAGTCGACCAGCTGATCAATTCTGGGCAAAGGAAAACAATCCTTAGGGTACGCCTTGCTAAGGTCTGAGTAATCAACACACGTCCTCCACTTCCCATTCACCTTCCTCACCATATGGGATTAGATACCTATTTAGGATAGAGGGCATCATGGACGAACCCATTGATCTTGAGTTTTCCACCTCCTCTCTGAGAGCAACGGACCTCTCCGGTCCATGCCTCTCCTTTTTTGCTTCACTGGCACATATTTTGGGTCAATTTTCAACATATGACTTGCGACGACGGGAGAAATCCCGCACATATCGAAATGGGTCCAAGCGAAAGCATCTAGATTCACACGGAGGAAATCAGTAAGATCCTCTATCATCGAGGGGTTGAGCTGTGGTCCAATCTTAAGCATCCATAATGGGTCATTAAGGCTAACCGGAATGTCAATCGTCAGTTCAGCCGATACTGTCTTAGCCTCCTTCGGTTCTTCATCGTCATCTCTTGGATCTATGCCTCTATAAATCTGACCCTATGGCTCGAGCCAAGGCTTGGGAAATAGTTGTCAATTCTCTGCAACACGGATGTGAACGTAGTTGTCCGTACCCTTGCCCTTCTCTCTTTACTGGCCTCTCTTAGCTCAGCCACATAACATGCACAACCAGTCGCTTGATCGCCAGGCACTACACCAACTCCTCTGTCCACTGGGAATTTCAGGGTCAAGCACCACGAGAACAAAGCTGCCCTAAACTTCGCCAGGACCGACCAGCCCAGAAAAACATTATACGAGGAATCAACATCCAAAACAATGAACAGTAGGATCCGTACCCTCCTGTGTTCACCTTCTCCTAGTTCAACTAGTAATTCAACAAAGCCCACTGCATTACAGCCGCACCATTAAAGCCGTGAATGCGGGCTTTAGATGGTTTTAGATCCTCATCTTCATCTTCATTTGGTCATATGCCATTTTGAAGATAATATTACCAAAACTACCGCAATCATCAATATTCTTCTCACAAGTGTTGTCCCAGTTGTGGCTGAAATAACCATCGGGTAAATGGTAGGTGCCTCAACCTGATCAGCATCCCTGCTGCTGAATGTTATATCATCCGTCATCATTCGCCATTGTTTCGTGGGAGTCTCGTCCTCTGTGTTCGAGCAGCACTCGAAATCCACATGCTTTAGGGAACCAGCATAATGTTCCATTTCTTGCCAACTCTTATCCGCCGGATGAGGTCCACCAATTATCATGTTTATGACCAGCCTTCCTTTGGTCTGAGTGGGCTCGTCGGGTCGATGTAAAGCCTGCCCACGATTGGGGTCGGATGTCCCATGTCCACCTTCTTGTGGCTTCTTAATAAACTGCTATAATTTCTTTTGGCGAATCAGCTTTTCTATAGCATCATGGAAGTGTCTACATTCTTCGGTATTGTGCCCGTAAGTCTTATGGAAGCGATAATACTTCCCAGTCTACTTTTGTTCCATGGTGGATTCCTTTGGGCGTAAATTTCGGTATTGGAATGTATTACAAGTTGATAAATAAATATTCTCCGGAGATGTGTTCAGAGGAGCGTATTCATTGTAGGTTGGTATCCTTGTTTTCCACTTTCCTGCTTCCCTCTTTCATCCAGAATTTCCTCCTCCCGATCCTTTAGACTGCTCCAGATTGTTTTGAACATTGACCTAGACCTTGCCAGAGTTATCCCAGATTGCTTTACTACAATGTTGCTTTGCACCACTTCCTTACTGGGCCCTGATGTAATGCTTCGCCTGGTCCACCTGGCCTCTTCCCTTCTTATGAATTGGTTCGCCTTTGAATAAAAATGTTCCAGGATAGTCGGCGGTTTTCCTGCCAGCCAATCACCAAAATCTGAGTCTGGATCTACTCCTCGTATCACAGCCATAAGAATAGCATGGTCATTCGGATTGCTAACATCGATCGCAGCAACGTGAAATCTTTGCAAATAATCCTTTAATGACTCCTTTGGAGCCTGGATCACATTGGATAAAGGCATCACGTCCTTCGGGCGAGTGGCTTGGATCCTAAACTATTCCACAAATTTCGTCGCTAACTCATCAAATCTGGTGATCGATCGTGGGGGAAGTGTGGTGAACAACATGATATTGATTCCGGATAAGGTTATAGGGAAACATCTGCATTTAGTTGCATCATTTGCCCTAGCTGAGTCCATCATCCACTCATATCTCATTACATGCTATCGAGGATCAGTCTTCCCTTCATAGGCTGGAATAGTAAGCATACTGAACTTCCAAGGGTACTCAGCTATAGAATGGTATCTGTGAATGGGGTATGGCTCCTAGGTACGCCCCAATCATCGTTGGATAAGCCATGATTTTCCCTTATTAGTTGTCTGACTATAGCTGATAAGTCCAGGGTCAAGATGGGAGGTGGCAAGTTGGAATCTGTCCTGCGTGATCGCTCCGGCTAGTGCCTTCTTGGTAGGTGATCTCCCAAATGCATATCCTGGGGATCCGCTTCGCTACGACCCTGGCGAGTCAGTGTAACAGCTTCCGCTCATGCTCCGGATCCTAAGTTTCCTACTCCAACTTGGGTGCGATTTCTCAGGTTCAGGTGAGGGGCCATAGTCCTAGGTAGGGAACCTGGACCCTTTCTGTTGGATTGCTTAATTGAACCTGTTTGTGCTATTTCAATCCTACGACGTCTACGCTTGTGATGCTCATCTGACGAAGTGAAGCTGTCAGATAACGAGTAGAAAGTGGGGCTTCCTCCAGCATTCTAATGTTATTGCTGAGTAATCTGGGTCATGAGATTGGTGTTAGTTTGAATTTGCTTGTTACGTTTTCTCCTGCTTTCCATGAATTCTCTCATCAGCTCATTGAACTCGGCCTTGGTGACAACTTCTGATTGGTTTAGGACGGTGGCGGTCCCTGTGCCTGAATTAACCTGTTAGTTGATGGGTCCTACTTGCTGGACGCTGGCAGTCTCATTGATATCCACATTGTGGGAGGCTGATCTAGTACGTGGTCTTCCCATCTTAGAGTCATCGGTCGAAACTCTGAATAGAATCTATGAACTCTTAGGAATGAACTCGGATCTCCTTCGGGGGATTTCTTTAATCCAGGAGCGACAAAGCAGATCCCAATAGCCTGAGAATGCACATTCTAAGTGAAAGAACCAAAATGTTAGCACCAAAATTTGTCACTAACACCCTTGAGTAGAGTTACGTAGAGAGATTAATAAAGAGAGTAAATTAAAACAGAGGAATAATGCAATTGAGTGCAGAAAGAACAATAGAAAAGGAAACACCAGATTTATAATGGTTCAGTGTAATTGCCTACGTCTACTTTGATTATGATCTTTATTACATTTCCAATCACTTGAGTACAGATACAGTCCGTAAACAAACAACTTGAATGCAAGTTTGAACAAAAAAGATATGAGTACAAAAAATGGCAGAGTATCTCTGGAGTTCTCGATAGAAGGTCCCCTCAGCTGTACCCCTACCCCTCTATTTATAGATAAAGATAGGTTGGACCTCTCGTGCAATCCCATTACCACAGTAGTTCAGCCCATAGTTGTTAGGTAGACTGAACCACTTAGCCTGACCGACCCACTTGTTGCCGGTCAGGGAATGTCCCATTTTTGACTTGAAGCAAGCCCTCGAGGAGATCGAAGCAAGCGGCAGATGACTCGAATCAAAGAAATGTTAGTCGTGTCAATCTGCTGTTGGTCAAAGAATTTATTAACCTCCATAAGGTTCACCGATCCAGGTATGCCGACCCACACATATCGAACCAGCAAGGTCGAACCATGGATGCTAAACCACAATCGACCGACCCGCCTTGACTTTCCTTCCTTGACCGAGCGATGCATACCGAACTTCTATAACTTCCTTCCTTGGCCGAGCGACACATTCCATCGTATGAGTCCGAACGACACATGACCTTCCTTCCTTCCTTGGTTGAGCCACGTTTAAAGGTCGAACCATAGATATAGGTCATATAGGTTGAACCATACATATAGGCCGAACCATGCATATGAGCCGAACCATAGATATAGGTCATATAGGTTGAACCATACATATAGGCCGAACCATGCATATGAGCCGAACCATACATATAGGTCATATAGGTCGAACGATACATATAGGCCGAACCATGCAAGCCGAACTATACATATAGGCCAAACCACATGCTTTTCGTACTGATTGAGCTACACCGGACCCTCGTATTTCTACATCCCTTTTGGCTTGAATCCCGTCTAGACCCAACCATAGCCTTTGCAACTATCGCTTTGTAGCTAGACCATGTAGCTGGGTAACAGCGGCGGGTAGTCTGATATTGTGTTGAAAATACGAGGGAATCGTTCATGATCATAGATTTGGTCTCTTGGCTTAATAGAGAATAACTAGAAATGTAGCCAGAGTTTGTGGCTGCCAGTTGTACGCCACACTAGGCATGTGCTTTGTGCTGAGAAAGGCGGCATATGCTGCAGGAGCAGGTGCGCTTTTGGAAGTCATGCCATGGTAACATGTATACTAGGTGTTGTAGGTTGTACTTTTCGCATCTAGCACCTTTTTAGGTAGTTATGTTGGAGAGAATCTTCTTTACACAGTAGTAGTCGGTTGCTTGTTACTAAAGATTGTTGAGTACAAGGCTAAAGATGGCTATGGATAGAGCTTAAGGGGACAGGTCGAGTTGATCGTGTGGTGACAAGACGGGTTATGTATGGTCGCTCGTATGCAGGTTGAGATAGATTTACGCCATAGATTGGTGGCTTTGAGTCAAGTTAATTCAAACGAGTAGGTTGTTTTGTCATTTTGAGCAGGGCCAGGCTAGGCTTAGGAGTCCAGCTGACCTATTTACGACTTGCGTTTGGATTGGCAGGGATGGGGCTGGGCTAAAGATAGGCTGGCTTGGAATAAGCCAGACTAAGAAGTGCTAGCCGACATTGATTTGGGTCGGGTTTATAGTAACATGTTGGCTTGTCATTGATGGCTTGAGTCTTGTCTTACAAATTGACTTGGAATGGACCATCCCATGATGTGTTGGCCAGTGTATCATATATTTGTGAGAAAATTGAGAGCCAATAATAGTTGTAAAATGATGCATTTGTTAGCAACATCCAAGAAATTGCTATAAAGTCGTCATACAACGCTTTATAAAATTAATGAACTCGATTCTTAGTCTCTATAAGGAAAGGTTTTGTAACGATCGTAATTTTGATTAACATTATCTAGGACATTTAATTAGTTAAATTAAACGAAATAATGAAAGGTTTAAGGGATTGAGATTTGTGTTAATAGAGGTAGCAATGCCAGTTTAAAACAGTGAACTAAGAGAAACTAAAATGAAATAGGTAAGGCAAATGGATAAGGGGTAAAGTAGGAATAAGACATGTTCTAATACCCTAAACTCTTCATGCCCATTCATTTTACACGTTCAAAACAAAAACAAAACCAAAGAGAGACTGGCCATCATTAAGGGAAAATAAGAAGAAGGAGCTTAAGCAACTTAATCCAGGATCAAATCTCTACTCCTTAATCACAAGCTAAAGGTGAATAATAGGTTACATCTCATTTTTTAATTGTTTATAGTTTTAGATTGAGATTCAACTTTTTGCAAATATTTTTCGATATTTTTTATTGTTAAAATGGATATATATGCTTGTTGATGATTTATGCTAATTCATACGGATTTTATGATAAGTCTTAATGTAAAAACCCTACAAAATGACATTCAAATGCTTTGTAATTTTTACGTTAGGTCGAAAGTAATATTTTGGATATGGGTTTCAAATTTCATAATTTTATGAATTGTTGTGGATTTATTATGAATTTTTTAGTAAAGAAAATAGTTAATTGGGTTTAAAATTGATTACGGCTACTTTATATATATTTTAGGTTAGAAATCTAAATATGTTAGAAAACATATTAAAATGATTTACGGGAATTTTTGTATAATTTTCCTAAGTGTTTAAATAAGTATATAAATTTATGTAAGGTATCAGACTTAAATGTTTTATATATTTATAAAAGGAGAAGGGGCATTTTGTAAACATTTCAAATTATTTGCTTCTGAAATTTCGGTAGCACTTTTAGAAAAGAGTTTAGAAAAGAAATTAGCAACCAATTATATGTTGACATACAAAGCAGGTTAGTTGAAAAGGATTACTTTATAAAGTTAAAATTCAGTTTTACCATACTTTCGCTATTTTGCCACTTTCGGCACCTACCTTTCGATTAGATACTTCTGCCTCCATCTCCATCGAAACCAACACACATGGTATCAAAAGCCTTGGTACGTAGTGAATTGGTCATATACGAAAGGTATAGGGTCAAAACAAGGGGTTTAGAAGGGGTCAAAACCTTATTTTGTTTTTAAAAGGAAATGCGCCAGCTTTGCTTTCGAAAAGAACGCTTTCCACTTAGACAGCTTTCGACTTAGTCAAACGATTTTAAGGAATGGTTTCAAAAGAGGTTGCGCCTCTTGTTTTATAAAGGAGCTTTCGAAGGGGTCGAAACCCCTTGCTGTCGCATCTTACCTTTCGAAGCAATGCTTTGAAAAGGGTTTCTTTGTTTTAAAATCTGTGCCACTTCTCCAATGCTTTCAAAGGGATTGGTTTGGACACTATCCGCTTATTTTACATAGGAAACTGATTTTCGATAGAGTGCTTTTGACTTAGTTTTTTTAAGACCTTCTTTTCTACTGAAAGTTAAAACTAAAGGTTTTGAAAGGAACGGGTTTTAATGGTTGCGAAAGATTTCTC
Source organism: Allium cepa (assembly GCA_030765085.1). NCBI lineage: Eukaryota > Viridiplantae > Streptophyta > Magnoliopsida > Asparagales > Amaryllidaceae > Allium > Allium cepa. The sequence goes on from CM060935.1 coordinate 105,866,017, forward strand.
CACATGTTTTACTAGAATCCAAATGCTTTCGAATGGTTTAAGATAAAGGTTTCGAAGGGGTGGTTTCTTAAAATTTTCGAAAGGTTTTAAATAGAAGGTTTCCAATGGTTTCGGAAGGGATGTTTAAAGTGTTTTGAAAAGAGGATGTCTAAGGTTTTGTAAAGCTTTCGAAAGAAATGATTTCAATTTTTTCGAAAGGTATCATGTAAATGGATTCGAAGGGAATGTTTTGGCCTACGGCCTAGGTTATGAAGTAGTTTACTTGTATCGAAGGGGCCCTTTCAATGATTTCGAAAGGGGTTCTTTTAAAGATTTTTAATGTTTTCATCAAAAAATATTTTGTGTAAAATATATATAACAAGGTAAAGTGATTTGAGTAAAGCACAGAGCATATTTTCCTTGTTTAAGAGTGATTTAAAGGGTTATATCATTTTGAAAAATGTTTTCAAGGAAAATTTTAAGGGTAGATGACTCTAAGTAAAATGACTCGGATATTAGAATACCGAATGGGACTGGTATGGGGTCGCGCCCTATACTTTAGCTAGTTGTAACGACCCAGAATTTCTATTAACTAAAATTTGTATATTTAATTAATTTTAAATATTAATAAGTGAAATTTAAAAGCCGAATAAATTTTATTTCGAATAATTGGATTTAATTGGATAATTAAATCGATAATTAAATATGTGAAAATATAGAAAAAAATTGAAAATTGGGTTTAATATGATTGAAAATGATTTGTAAAATTTTATTTTATCATGTTGAAGTTATAATGATGTTTTAGAACTTTTAAAATCGAATTAGAAGTTAATTTGTGAAAATTGAATATTTTAATATTAAATCGACTAGTGAAATTAGTCAATTTTCGAACAGTCTCAGAATTGGACGAAACTAGTTCCATTGTATCCGTAATAGTTTGTTATTATCGGATTTCAATTTTCGAGTCAATCGGAGTTTTTGTTTGACCGTGGCAGCTCGAAACGCATCGAAATTGTTTTAATATTAATCTGGTGAGTTAAAATAGCCATTTTTCAAATAGTCTCGGATTTCGAAGAAACCAGTTTCATCGGATCTGTTATGTGATATTATAGTATGGTTTTAAATTTCATGTCAATCGGATTTACCGTTTGTCCGGTGCAAGCTAAAACGCCTAGAAATTTGATTTACCGATTTAATTTTAAATCGAACGTTTATTGCCATAACTCGCACGGATGATCGAATTAGCTCCCGAAACACATTCCGTTGTGTTCGGAACGCGGGGTAAACCTTAGAAACGCCAACCGGCACGCTTCGTTTGGAGTTCGGAAATTTTTTGATGAATGGTGTTTGAGAATTTTCCTATATAAGCCCTCCATTTTCACAAATTGCAACCAAACCAAAACCTAACCCTAATTTCATCAGTAGCCGCCGCTGTTTATAATGAATGGCTGAAAACAACATCTCCTTTCTCCTCCAATTTCTTCAAATCCAAGCCTTGTTTCAAGAAACTTTCAACTAGAGAAAGGTCGGGCTCGTCGAGACGAAGGTTTCCAACGGTCAAGATCGTTGTAGGCGAAGAGAATTGATGGGAATTGGCATTCAAAGCCGTGCGTTTGCGCACGAATTTCGAGGAGCTACAAGAGGCCGAGCTCCACCGCCTTCTGGCCGAGCGTGGCTCTCGTGTGGGCGCACGTGACGGAGGTCTCCGATCAACTTCATGTCGCTTGTGGTGGGGGGCGAAATTGCTTGTTGGTGGCGGCTTATGGGTAGTTTCGGTCGCGTGATGTTAACTGGGGAGAAAGATGATACGCATGGCTGTGATTTGGAGAGGCAGGGATAAAGGGCCGAGATCTAAATTAGGTTTAGAAATATAATAAAATTTGTAAATTAATTATGTTTTATAATTCGTGTAACTTTAAATATTCATATCTTTTTTGTAAGAGGTCGAAAAATTACGAAACAACTTGCGCTGGGTTCGTATGGACGAGCACTACGCAATGCAACTGGATTGGAAGCGATTGGAGTCAGTGAAAATTTCGGGTAAAATTAAACGATTCGAAATAAAAGCTGAAAATGAAATTGAAATCAATGTGAGAACTTCTCACTCAATCGAATCGGTTTCGATTTTTATTTTAAATAGTTAAATTTAAAATTCTTGAATGTATGTTTGAATGATGATTGTTATCTATTGATTGTTAAAAGAGACATTATGCGTCGTTAGTAAGCGGATGTTATTTATTAAAAACATATACCGCGAATATTTCATAAACAGTGAAATTGGTATTATTTATGTACTTGGAGTTGATTTTCCTCATTATATAGCGGATGAGACCCTATTGCGCCGTCTATTAAGCGGATAATATTTTATAAATCCCATATACCGCGATAATTCCGTACTGGAACGAATTGGTATTGTGTTAATGTCTGTGGATGCAGGGAAACAGGTTGGAGGGATCCAACTGGATTCCTCAACAGTATTTATTTGATTTCAGATATTTTGATATTTGATTGATTATCATATCGATATATGATGTCGTTGTTGTCGTGATTGACTATTTGGTGCGTAGCATTATTGGGCCAATTTTGGAATTTTAAACGGATTTTAAAATTGATTTTTTTGAAAGTATACGTTATAAAATATTTTTGGAATTGATTCATTTTAAAATAAATAAACGTTATAATTTTAAAGTTACAAAAATTATGATTTTTGAGAAATATAATTAAAAGTTGATTTTTGAAAATATGGGGTTAATGATTTTATAAAATAGTTTAAATGGGGATTTTTGAATTATTATAAAAAGTTTAAATATAGGATTTATGAAATTTGATTATTTTATAAATCAAAATGGTGAAATTATAAAGGAGTTTAAAGACGTTTTTAAAATTATAATAGAAATTGATTTATATTAAGGTTTATAAAATTGATATTTATAAATTGAAATATTTGAATTATAAAATGAGTTTTTATAAGTGTTAGAATGAATTGTAAATGAATTTCATAAATGAATGAATTTCATAAATGAATGAATTTCATAAATGAATGAAATTCATAGAATTATAAACGGTAGTTATAAATGGAATTTTATAAGCAGTAGGTTTATAAAATTTGTAAAGTTATTAAAAAAGTAGATTTGGGTAAATAAATGAATCTTATAAGTTATAAGATTTATAAATTGGGAAGTTTAAAAGAATGATTTTTGTAAACAAATAAATTGTAAGTATTTAACTTATAATATGGACTTTTGGCATATAATTGAGTTATAAATTGAAATAGCTTAATAAAGGAGATTTATAAAAGGAAGTTGTTATAAAATAAATAGAAATGGAATTTATAAACATTGTTTTATAAATCCGCAAACGGCTTATTTTGATAAGTAAATTGTTATAACTTATTAATGGAGTTATATTCACGTTTTGGACAGTGAATAATCTTTTAAAATAAAATGTATGGAAATGATGAAATTGCTTAACGAAGTATATTCACGTTTTTGAATAGTGAATAATATGTTAAAGAAATGTTTTGGATGTGATGTTTTAAATAGAATTAAAACGATCTAACGATGATTTTAAAATGTGTTAAGATTCGAAACCATAGATTTCAACATTCATTGTTGAAATAGACGTTTCCGAGAAATAGAAGGAAATGATGGACTATAACACTGTTGTTACAGTAAATGATTTCCGAAAGGAAATGTTTTGTATAGTATTGGAATTTATATATCTATTTTAATTTCGAATCCCTATACTAGTGATTTTGGGTTGTCATAACGATGTTTTACGCAACATTCGTTTTGGCCCAAATAAATATGTTTAAGAGAATGATTTCCTTAAAGAATGAAATATATGCTTAATTTCGATTTAAGTATATAGAATATTTTCCAAGTGTTGAAAATAATTGAATTTGTGAATTACTTATTAATAAATAAGTATGGAAATGTTTTTCCAATGTGAAATGAAACATTTTGAGAATTTATCTTTTTGAAGATAAATTGAAAATGAATAATTGAAATCGTATATTCAAAGATATTTTGGAATGTAAATTCATCATGGAATTTATAAATGAAAAGGGGAATTTGTTTAAAAATAAATGTTGATTTATTTTTGAAGTATTGAAATTATATATCTTGTAAAGATATTTTTGGAAATAATTTGGAAAATTATTTGGAATCTGGTGATGTTGTGCATATCCATTGATAGTTCAATAACCGACTATCAATATTTACCTTTGAATAGGTATTTGTTGTGATTTGCTTGAATTTGAATGCCACGCTTATTTTTAAATAAGCGCTCACTATTCGGGTTAGCCGGGAAAGGACCTTGGGTTCGTATAACCCATTCCGAATATGTGATACGTCGTTATGAATTGCATTCGAAGACCGGTGTTGAAGACCAGATATTTTCAAAAGCGAAAGGACAACTCGTCGAATGTCTTTGCATCGACTGGTCCCCGGTATAGAGACTCCATATGTGATGGGAAGTCCGGTCGTGATTAATGAATATCCGGATTGCAAGGACTTCTTTGTAAGTGCCTTCGGTTCTGTTCGATCCCGAAACAGACTTGTATTGATTGTATGTCTGACATTACAAATTGAGATATAAAGCTGATTTCTTTCAAATATATTTCTGTTGGTGGCGGAGAATTTATTCTTTTAGCTTAACACCCTTCTCTGAGACGTACGAGCTCAGAGGTTATGTAGTTGATGGTTATCAGCGATATATTCCCACTTTGGTAATGTGACATGCTGAGTGTTGCTGTGAAATGATCATTGTTTGATCATTTGTGATAGGATCATTTGTTTGATCATTTATCTTTGTGATCATTACTTTGATCATTTGTTGACCCAAAGAATGGCTTTGTACCAAAGCATGGCTTTGTGGACGAGACTTCGTCGGACCTCACATCCCGGAAATGGTCAAAACAGGAAGGATGCAGCAAGGTTATTAGGGGTAGCGCCCTTTAGTGTATGTCATTCCTTCTGGATAGAGGTGGTATCATGGTATGGAGCCCAGATACTTAACCTATGTTGTTGCTGCAAACTTATTACTTTGTGGTTGTTGGAAATCGAGGATCCTCGGATGTAGATCGGTTACGATCGGGGGATGACATATTCGTGTCAGTAGTTACCCAGTTAGGGGTAACCCGGCCTTGTGTTGGCAGAGATCCGGTTTGGTTCACGGGACGTCATTCCAGAGGCGTTTCCACATGGCGATGGGAAGTTCCTTGGCCTGACCATTTGTTGGAAATCCAAAGAAACAATACGATCTTGTACGATTTTAGTTGTAGAACCTATCATTCACTTATGGTGGTCACCACTGTTTGGATGGTAGCTATAGTAGGCATAAGTGCGAAATGCCTATGCTGGCTAAGATTTATATCTTTACTTTCAAAATGATTTTCTTACACTATGCACTAGTAATAATATCAAATGTTTCTTTTTAATGCGTGTCAAGCATCTTTGACTATCATAAGGAGAAATCTCTTCTGATTCTGTGTTTGCATTGTGTGTGTGTGCGGGAGGCCTTATGGTAGTCCCATTTTTAAAAGCATTGCGAATCTATTTTAAAATTATCATATTCTTTGTTTTAAAAATAAATTGTTTTGATTTCTCACACCAGTCACATGACTGACTCGGAGTTTATTGTTTTCCTTCCTAAACTCTGGGTGCCCACCAATTTCCACACGGGGAGTCAAGAGTTAAGGTTTATCAGGATATTCTGGAATTCAGGAGTTGCTGGAGGCAAGCTGGATGGCATGGCGTATTACTAGTATATAGTATTTCTTTTCCACTGGTAATTGTTGTTTGATAGTTGTACACTCTGATGATGTAATGAAATGTAATGTAATGTAATAACTGATATATTTCTTTGTTTAAAGATTATTCATGTATATATTATATGTTGTTCCGCTGCGATTGTGAGATCTGATATTGTTCTATTGTTTTCTTTCGTTCTGTTCTACCTTTTCTTCTATTTCTTCTTTCTTTCTTTTTTTTTCTTTCTTAAAAAAACCCTGAGAATGCGTATTTCCGTTCATCTTGAGTTAATCAACGGAGATTAGTGTCTATTCAAGGAGTACGGATTTGTGGGTCCTCACATCTGGTATCAGAGCATATGGTTAAGCGACAACCATGGCTTTGTTGGGTATTACTCATTAGAGATAGAGTCAGTAGTACTCTAGAATGAGTTTGAGTGTAATAATAGCTATGAGAGCGTATTTGTTAGTGAATATAAAATTGTTTTGTATTGTGTTGACTTATCGGTTGATTGTTTAAAGATTCTGGTCGATGTAGTCTAGCTAACTATCATAGATAGGGATTTCTAAACTCTTAAATAAGATAAACCGACACGGTATTGTTTTAAATTGGGTAAATGAAATAATTTTACCTTGATTATATTTTATATATAAAGGAATAATTTTTCAGAATTATTAAAGTGTATATAAGTTGATTGTTTAGTTGTTTGAATAATCTAAATATAAGAATATTGTATAAGTAAAAAGAATTATAAGAAATGGAATTATAATTAATGTGATTTACAATTGTGAAATAAACTTATATATATAAGAAGTGAAACTATATGAATATATTTATGAATTTAAAGTTAGATGGAAATTTACTTTAGAATTGGGAATCTGAATTGATTTATAAGTGAGAATTTAAGTTAAGTAAAGCCAAATAATGTTGAAATGGAATACAACTTAACTAATGTTGAATGAAGTTGATTTTGGTATCAAAGTAAATTAATAAAGTTAGGTGATAAATGTGAGCTTGAGTTATATAAATGAAATTCAACTTTAGTAATTGGATTGAATGAATGGATTGAATGTTAATCAATTAAATGTAAATAAAGTTGATACGAAATAACGAATGTAAGTGTAATTCATTAAATCTAATGTTATTGGAAGTTGAATAATTGAATGAAACTCAATTTAATTAAACCAATTGGAAGTAAAGGTGTTAAACCAAATTGATTGAATATAAGCAAAGGAATTTGGTTGTAATTAATATACATTGGTTGTTATGTGATAATTAGTTGATTGTATAAAAAAAAGCCCATATGCAATTGAGTTAATGGAATTGAAAGCTAAAGTAATTAAAATCAAATTGGAAGTTAAGTGAATCTTAAATAAAATTGAATTTGATTTGGAAGTGAACCAACTTGAATATGGATTAGTGAATATAAACTAATTGAAAATGAATGTTAGTAAAAACATCCACTGTTAATAAATCAAATGTGATTAAATTAAAAACCTATTTCATTGAATATTAATGAGAATATGAATGAATATTTATTGGTTATGGATGTTAGTTGAATGCTAGTTGGTTGATGGTTGAATATATTGCTTTTACTACATTTGCTATGTTGGCATATATAGTTATTATGTTGCTATATGTTGTATATCGATACTATTGTCTATATACATGTTCTCATGTTGTTTGTTGAGTGTTTAGTAGGTGCGGATCGCGTTTGCTTCGCATTTGGAGCTCGCTTTCGCGCTATATTAGCCGTATATGCTATCTAATAAAATATAAGGTACATATCTCGGATTAAATATCGTACTTTTACACTTTTTACCCTACGGGATGCCTCATCACTTGATGAGATGTATATTTGTGATATATATACTGTCATTTTTTTCGGATCGAGCCGCGCAAAGAAGACTATGGCGAAATTTTTCGAAAATTTAAGGTGTTAGAAAAAATTTGAGAAAATTGAAAAATTTTGAAAACTATAATTTTGATTTAGAGATTGAAAGTTAAACTATAGTAGTTGGGTTTGAAAAGAATAACTAAGTTTGGATTTGGAAACTTAGTAAAGTTATTGTAACAAGTTTAACTATGGATTTATGGAAAGTTAATGAATTCTGTAACTCTTTCTTACTTGGTAATTTCGAGGACGAAATTCTTTTAAGGGGGGAAGTCTGTAACGACCCAGAATTTCTATTAATTAAAATTTGTATATTTAATTAATTTTAAATATTAATAAGTGAAATTTAAAAGTCGAATAAATTTTATTTCGAATAACTGGATTTAATTGGATAATTAAATCGATAATTAAATATGTGAAAATACAGAAAAAAAAATTGAAAATTGGTTTAATATGATTGAAAATGATTTGTAAAATTTTATTTTACCATGTTGAAGTTATAACGGTGTTTTAGAACTTTTAAAATCGAATTAGAAGTTAATTTGTGAAAATTGAATATTTTAATATTAAATCGACTAGTGAAATTAGTCAATTTTCGAACAGTTTTAGAATTGGACGAAACTAGTTCCATTGGATCCGTAATAGTTTGTTATTATCGGATTTCAATTTCGTGTCAATTGGAGTTTTCGTTTGACCGTGGCAGCTCGAAACGCATCGAAATTGTTTTAATATTAATTTGGTGAGTTAAAATAGCCATTTTTCAAACAGTCTCGGATTTCGACGAAACTAGTTTCATCAGATCCGTAAAGTGATATTATTGTATAGTTTTAAATTTCATGTCAATCGGATTTACCGTTTGTCCGGTGCAAGCTAAAACGCCTAGAAATTTGATTTACCGATTTAATTTTAAATCGAACGTTTATTGCCATAACTCGCACAGATGATCGAATTAGCTCCCGAAACACGTTCCATTGTGTTCGGAACGCGGGGTAAACCTTAGAAACGCCAACCGGCATGCTTCGTTTGGAGTTCAGAATTTTTTTGATGAATAGTGTTTGAGAATTTTTCTATATAAGCCCCTCCATTTTCACAAATTGCAACCAAACCAAAACCTAACCCTAATTTCATCAGTAGCCGCCGCTGTTTATAATGAATGGCCGAAAACAACATCTCCTTTCTCCTCCAATTTCTTCAGATCCAAGCCTTGTTTCAAGAAACTTTCAACTAGAGAAAGGTTGGGCTCGTCGAGACGAAGGTATCCAACGGTCAAGATCGTTGTAGGCGAAGAGAATTGATGGGACTTGGCGTTCAAAGCCGTGCGTTTGCGCATGAATTTCGAGGAGCTACAAGAGGCCGAGCTCCACCGCCTTCTGGCCGAGCGTGGCTCTCGTGTGGGCGCACGTGATGGAGGTCTCCGATCAACTTCATGTCGCTTGTGGTGGGGGGCGAAATTGCTTGTTAGTGGCGGCTTATGGGTAGTTTCGGTCGCGTGATGTTAACTGGGGAGGAAGATGATACGCACGGCTATGATTTGGAGATGCAGGGATAAAGGGCCGAGATCTAAATTAGGTTTAGAAATATAATAAAATTTGTAAATTAATTATGTTTTATAATTCGTGTAACTTTAAATATTCATATCTTTTTCGTACGAGGTCGAAAAATTACGAAACAACTTGCGCTGGGTTCGTATGGACGAGCACTACGCAGTGCAACTGATTGGAAGCGATTAGAGTCAGTGAAAATTTCGGGTAAAATTAGACGTCCGTTTAATTTTATTCGAAATAAAAGCTGAAAATGAAATTGAAATCAAGGTGAGAACTTCTCACTCAATCGAATCGGTTTTGATTTTTATTTTAAATAGTTAAATTTAAAATTCTTGAATGTATGTTTGAATGATGATTGTTATCTATTGACTGTTAAAATAGACATTATGCGCCGTTAGTAAGCGGATGTTATTTATTAAAAACATATACCGCGAATATTTCATAAACAGTGAAATTGGTATTATTTATGTACTTGGAGTTGATTTCCCGCATTATATAGCGGATGAGACCCTATTGCACCGTCTATTAAGCGGATAATATTTTATAAATCCTATATACCGCGATAATTCCGTACTGGAACGGAATTGGTATTGTGCTAATGTCTGTGGATGCAGGGAAACAGGTTGGAGGGATCCAACTGGATTCCTCAACGGTATTTATTTGATTTAGGATATTTTTATATTTGATTGATTATCATATCGATATATGATGTCGTTGTTGTCGTGATTGACTATTAGGTGCGTAGCATCATTGGGCCAATTTTGGAAATTTAAAAGGATTTTAAAATTGATTTTTTTGAAAGTATACGTTATAAAATATTTTTGGAATTAATTCATTTTAAAATAAATAAACGTTATAATTTTAAAGTTATAAAAATTATGATTTTTGAGAAATATAATTAAAAGTTGATTTTTGAAAATATGGGGTTAATGATTTTATAAAATAGTTTAAATGGGGATTTTTGAATTATTATAAAAAGTTTAAATATAGGATTTATGAAATTTGATTATCTTATATATCAAAATGGTGAAATTATAAAGGAGTTTAAAAACGTTTTTAAAATAATAATATAAATTGATTTATATTAAGGTTTATAAAATTGATATTTATAAATTGAAATATTTGAATTATAAAACGAGTTTTTATAAGTGTTAGAATGAATTGTAAATGAATTTCATAAATGAACGAAATTCATAGAATTATAAACGGTGAAGTTATAAATGGAATTTTATAAGCAGTAGGTTTATAAAATTTGTAAAGTTATTAAAAGAGTAGATTTGGGTAAATAAATGAATCTTATAAGTTATAAGATTTATAAATTGGGAAGTTTAAAAGAATGATTTTTGTAAACAAATAAATTGCAAGTATTTAACTTATAATATGGACTTTTGGCATATAATTGAGTTATAAATTGAAATGCTTAATAAAGGAGATATATAAAAGGAAGTTGTTATAAAATAAATAGAAATGGAATTTATAAACATTATTTTATAAATCCGCAAACGGCTTATTTTGATAAGTAAATGTTATAACTTATTAATGGAGTTATATTCATGTTTTAGACAGTGAATAATCTTTTAAAATAAAATGTATGGAAATGATGAAATTGCTTAACGAAGTATATTCACGTTTTTGAATAGTGAATAATATGTTAAAGAAATGTTTTGGATGTGATGTTTTAAATAGAATTAAAACGATCTAACGATGATTTTAAAATGTGTTAAGATTCGAAACCATAGATTTCAACATTCATTGTTGAAATAGACGTTTCCGAGATATAGAAGGAAATGATGGGCTATAACACTGTTGTTATAGTAAATGATTTCCGAAAGGGAATGTTTTGTATAGTATTGGGATTTATATATCTATTTTAATTTCGAATCCCTATACTAGTGGTTTTGGGTTGTCGTAACGATGTTTTACGCAACATTCGTTTTGGCCCAAATAAATATGTTTAAGAGAATGATTTCCTTAAAGAATGAAATATATGCTTAATTTCGATTTAAGTATATAGAATATTTTCCAAGTGTTGAAAATAAATGAATTTGTGAATTACTTATTAATAAATAAGTATGGAAATGTTTTTCCAATGTGAAATGAAATGTTTTGAGAATTTATATTTTTGAAGATAAATTGAAAATGAATAATTGAAATCGTATATTCATAGATATTTTGGAATGTAAATTCATCATGGAATATATAAATGAAAAGTGGAATTTGTTTAAAAATAAACGTTGATTTATTTTTGAAGTATTGAAATTATATACCTTGTAAAGATATTTTTGGAAAATAAATAATTTGGAAAATTATTTGAAATCTGGTGATGTTGTGCATATCCATTGATAGTTCAATAACCGACTATCAATATTTACCTTTGAATAGGTATTTGTTGTGATTTGCTTGAATTTGAATGCCACACTTATTTTTAAATAAGCGCTCACTATTCGGGTTAGCCGGGAAAGGACCTTGGGGTCATATAACCCATTCCGAATATGTGATACGTCGTTATGAATTGCATTCGAAGACCGGTGTTGAAGACCGAATATTTTCAAAAGCGAAAGGACAACTCGTCGAATGTCTTTTGCATCGACTGGTCCCCGGTATAGAGACTCCATATGTGATGGGAAGTCCGGTCGTGATTAGTGAATATCCGGATTGCAAGGACTTCTTTGTAAGTGCCTTCGGTTCTGTTCGATCCCGGAACAGACTTGTATTGATTGTATGTCTGACATTACAAATTGAGATATAAAGATGATTTCTTTCAAATATATTTCTGTTGGTGGCGGAGAATTTATTCTTTTAGCTTAACACCATTCTTTGAGACGTACGAGCTCAGAGGTTATGTAGTTGATGGTTATCAGCGATATATTCCCACTTTGGTAATGTGACATGCTGAGTGTTACTGTGAAATGATCATTGTTTGATCATTTGTGATAGGATCATTTGTTTGATCATTTATCTTTGTGATCATTACTTTGATCATTTGTTGACCCAAAGAATGGCTTTGTACCAAAGCATGGCTTTGTGGACGAGACTTCGTCGGACCTCACACCCCGGAAATGGTCAAAACAGGAAGGATGCAGCAAGGTTATTAGGGGTAGCGCCCTTTAGTGTATGTCATTCCTTCTGGATAGAGGTGGTATCATGGTATGGAGCCCAGATACTTAACCTATGTTGTTGCTGCAAATTTATTACTTTGTGGTTGTTGGAAATCGAGGATCCTCGGATGTAGATCGGTTACGATCGGGGGATGACATATTCGTGTCAGTAGTTACCCAGTTAGGGGTAACCCGGCCTTGTGTTGGCAGAGATCCGGTTTGGTTCTCGGGACGTCATTCCAGAGGCGTTTCCACGTGGCGATGGGAAGTTCCTTGGCCTGACCATTTGTTGGAAATCCAAAGAAACAATACGATCTTGTACGGTTTTAGTTGTAGAACCTATCATTCACTTATGGTGGTCACCACTGTTTGGATGGTAGCTATAGTAGGCATAAGTGCGAAATGCCTATGCTGGCTAAGATTTATATCTTTACTTTCGAAATGATTTTCTTACACTATGCACTAGTAATAATATCAAATGTTTCTTTTTAATGCGTATCAAGCATCTTTGACTATCATAAGAAGAAATCTCCTCCGATTCTGCGTTTGCATTGTGTGTGTGTGCGGGAGGCCTTATGGTAGTCCCATTTTTAAAAGCATTGCGAATCTATTTTAAAATTATCCTATTCTTTGTTTTAAAAATAAACTGTTTTGAGTTCTCACACCAGTCACATGACTGACTCGGAGTTTATTGTTTTCCTTCCTAAACTCTGGGTGCCCACCAATTTCCACACGGGGAGTCAAGAGTTAAGGTTTATCAGGATATTCTGGAATTCAGGAGTTGCTGGAGGCAAGCTGGATGGCATGGCGTATTACTAGTATATAGTATTTCTTTTCCGCTGGTAATTGTTGTTTGATAGTTGTACACTCTGATGATGTAATGAAATGTAATGTAATGTAATAACTGATATAGTTCTTTGTTTAAAGATTATTTATGTATATATTATATGTTGTTCCGCTGCGATTGTGAGATCTGATATTGTTCTATTGTTTTCTTTCCGTTCTGTTCTACCTTTTCTTCTATTTCTTCTTTTTTTTCTTTCCTAAAAAAAACCCTGAGAATGCGTATTTCCGTTCATCTTGAGTTAATCAACGGAGATTAGTGTCTATTCAAGGAGTACGGATTTGCGGGTCCTCACACTAGTAGACCCTAGCTAATATAAGTACCAAATTCCAGTGTGTAGGGCTTTGTTATAGGTAAGACTAAAATGATGTTACATACAAAAAGGAATATACAGAGTAAAGATAGGTTATTAGTGAGCCCGCAAAACCATTAGAATTAGTTGACCGTAGGAGAACTAAGTTAGGGACAGACCGTCCAGAAGACTGTTTGTTTATTTGTTTGGTAGCCTGAGTCGGCCAAAGGTTAGTAGTTAGCCAAACAAAATTATAGCGTTAGAATGGATAGTCCATTGATTACCTGATTTATATGCTTACATGATACCGATATGATTGTTTTAACCAGTTTTGTTGCAGGATTTTAATTTCCAAAGATATGTTTTTAAAAGGATATTAGTGAGGGAAAACCTGTTCTCCTAAGCAGTGTTGTCTCACTTAATATCAAATAACCGAGATGTATAATATTACTCACACCAGGCTTTATGTCTGACTTGAAGTTTATGTTTTTCCCCTTAAACTCTCAGGTGCTCAAAATTGATTTAAGTAGGCTGAGAGTTGAGGATTTATAGGTTTTAGTAGCTAGACGAATAAATCCTCTAGAGACGAGCAAGAAGGTTTTGTTAGCTATTTAGGAGTTTTTTTTTTATTTCCACTGTGTTGTATTAAGTCTGATATGACTATTTAGTAATTTGATCATCTAAGGGGGCATCTTCATATGTCACTCTTGGTGTATTTATGTAATAATTATATTTGATATGAACCTATGAAACGAATGGGGTTATGTAATTGGATATGAAACATGTTTTTGGAGATGTAACTGGAAAAAAAAATTTGAATCTGTGATTTCGTTTCATATTCATGCGCTTCTGATATTATGAATACCATTAGCATTATCGTATTTTGTCGCCGAAAGTTAATACCGTATAGACTAAAACATCTATAGCGCTTTGCTTTGGGCCTCAAGATAGGGGATGTTATACGCTTCCGCCAGATATTGTCTTGTTGGAAAATTGGTATTTACGAAAAAAAGAAGTAGTTGCCATTGGTCCGCCGTATGAAAAGATTAACATATATCCATGTGGATGCATGATATATTGGAAGAAAGAAAACAAACCTTATAAGTCGTAAATTCTGCAACAACTAAAGATATAAAGCAACAAAGAGCAGCAATAAAGGTATGCATTTTACTCATATTCTTTACTTACTACTGATAAACATATTGCGAAGATTTTATGCATCTTCTGCTGCTCCAAAACACATGTGATGGTCTAAAGAACGACAACGATGTGAAAATGTTTTATGTCATCCACAAAACAACAATGCTTGGAAGCATCAGATGGTGATAGTTTATAATACAGACTGAAATTTGTTTTAAAAGGAAAACATTTATGTTAAGTTAGCATCTCTTTACAGTAGTTTTTATGCCTAACAATTGACTTAAACTCTACTTCAGGTGACATAGATTTGAAGTCTATAGCTAGCAATATTCTCCTTCTCACCAATAAAATATAGGATCTTGGAGATATATGTATATCGTGACTTTATGAAGTATATATTGGCATTTCGATAAACATAATACATACAAGTAGTGTCATTGTGAGGTGATTTTTTATGTAACATCTAGGTTGTATTTTTGTCACTAAGCAATATCTAATTAGGTCATTTCCGTTTTGTTGACCTTTATTATGTATTCACTTTGAAGAATCTTACATGAGTGAAGTGACAATGATTTATCTCAGTATTGAACTACTATGATCATGTTCGTCGAAAATCAATATTTTATTGTGCTCTTATAGTGCAGTATATGATCGCATATTTCTCAAGGTTATTTATGTTAAGTTAATCTTGTGAGTAGTTAAAGTGCGTTTATTTTTTAATATGTTGCTTAGTTTTTTTAAATATGATTAATTTACAACGTTAATCCAATAAACGAAGCTCTTTCTACAATGCTATCCAAATTCATACACTGACCAAAATATAGGCGCAGTTGGTGGGGATGTTAAGAAAGCTTGTAGAGATGCCCAGAAAGCATGAGAAGGAGATGGCGGCACAAATGGAGATGACGAGGAGGCATGAGGAAAAGATGGTTTCATAGAGGAAGCATGTCGATGCCTTATACTAAATGTTCAACCAACATTTTGAAAGCAACGCCGCACCGCCGCCGTCGCCACAATCATGAGTTTTTATGTATGGACATGATCTTGTAAACAACTTATGTATTTTTGATGTTTTTTATTATATAGACATGATGTTGTATGGATTGTGATGAGAATGTATAGACATACATTTGGTTTTGTGTTGTATGGAATATTTATTGTCTTATTTTACCTTTTCCCATGATTTTTTGATTTTTTGGTTTTCCATACATTTGGATATGATATTTTTTGGTATGATGTTAAATTTTCCTATGTAGCACTGTCAGAATAGCTGATTTAGTGTTGTGAATTAAGAGGAAGAAAAGTAGCATAACTGCTACAAAATTAGTTTAGAAAAGTCGTCGGTAGGGCTTTAGTAAGTCGTCAAAAGATCCAAAAATAACACTTATATCACTATGCATATAAATCTTCGGAAAGTCATCGACCATGACATTGTCAACATATCATCGAAAAAAATTCGACAACGTATCATCGGTATAGGCCCCAAATTGTTGTTAGCAACTAATCGACAATTATTTTGGCATGAGGGTTTTACTGAAGACTAAAATTGTTATCGGTATGTCGTTGGAAAACTCTATACTGACGATATTTTGTCGGTATAGCACAGTAACTCTATTAGCGTTAGGATTTTTTTTGCAATTGGTTAGTGGGATATACTCACTGTGCTATACGATCGACTACATTTATTGTTAAATGCTAATGGTTAGGGTTTAATGAATGAATTCAAGATAGCATTTTTGATGAGAAAATCATGATTGAATGGGTATTTAAATGTATGTTCATAAAATGAATGTATTGACAAAAACAATTAAGAGTGAAAGAATGTAGTGTCTTTATTATTAGTCTAGATTATATTGGCAATTTCTTTGTTTGGGAATAGATGTATGTGTAGAGAATGAGTTAAGACAAGAGAATTACATCATTGAATGTATGTGAGAGTTTGAATAGAAGTTTGTTAGTTATACTCGTATGTTCATTGAAAGATATTCATCGAATCAAAGTTTCATCAAGTATAGAAGGAAATTAATATTTATCCAAATATTTGATAATTTATAACAAGGGCATGAATCCAGGTATAGAGACATGGGTGCAAAATGGCTTGGTGGCACAGATTTAAACATCGAAAAGAAAACGCAAAAGATGAACGAGAGAAAGAGAAGAATTGGACCGAATTCCCTCTAAAGAAATTCTTCCAACAAGGTTCACTCTCTACCGAAACAACTAATAACACGTTTGAAGTTCCATTTATATGTCAGGATTACTGAAATTTAGTTTTAGGCAAATTTATTGTGCAAATCAGGGGTCATTCTGACTTCCAAACCGTTGGAACCGGGTCAACCCGCAATGAAAGTTATGGGTAAATTTCAATTTTTTTACCCTATTGGATCTTTATTGGGCCATGAAGTCTAGTTTGTTTAGAATATTTATAAATTTTATTTAAATTAAATCTTTTATTTTAATTTGTAAATTGATAAACTTTTATTTGATTTATATTATGGTGTGTATATATATACACACGTGTATCATATATATGTGTGTGTGCGTGCGCGCGCGCGCTTGTGTAACATATCAATCTGCGCAAGTTATAACAAGTCTGTGTGTAAATGTTAGGATTTACATCCTAATGGACACGTTGACTCATCCATATGCACATATATTGCCTAAATGTGTGTGTACATTTTTTCTTTTATAATAAAATATTACAAAATGTGTATGTGTGTATTAACATTTTATTTATATATAATTTTGAACAAACATATAACTATTTATATATGAACATAAATATATAATATTAACATAATGTGCATATTGATTAATATAAAATATGTTTATATCATTTAAAAGATTAGGAATAATACTTTTTGTTATGATGTCCTTAATTAAATACATAATATATATAAATATATATGTTAAATGCTTATATGTACATGTATAATAAAATATATATAAATCGATATAAATAAAATTATAAAACGGTTTTTATTTAAATATATATATATATAAACATAGATTTGGTTTTACACATGACTCGGGATTTTTTTAATTTTCAATTATATATATATATTGATAAACATTTAAAATTATTTAAACATTAATAAAAATATTTTATTCAAAATTAGATTTAAATTTTAAACATCCGGCAAATTTTAGGCGAAATTTTTTATAATTTGAAATTTTATTATACAACTTCTTGATACAAAACAATTCTAAAAATCCAATTTTAAATTTTGATTTTATATGTAAATATTTAAAATGCAAAATGGTTTTTTGGCCACGAGTTTAATATTTAATAACATAATTTTATAAAATATAAAATATATTTAATGAAACATATATGAATTTGTATAATTATTTATATGATAAATAAATTTAAGATATATAAATAATAAAAATATTTTCTTTTTTTGGAAGCAATATACTAGTTAAACATCGTATATAAAATTATATTATCATATGTTACATAAGTATAATATAGTAAACTATACAAATATATGTATATGTTACATATTAAATTATTTAAATAATCGAAAATGTCTTTTTTTTTAATTCTAAGTCATGCTATACAGAGATGATCTTTCATTAAAAGAAATTTAGTAAAAAAATATACATCTACATACAACTAATCAAAATTATGACATTATATCTTCATATTGGAATCGTCACCTAACTAACAGAATTATTATATATTATGTATGTATAATAAACATTTTTTTAGCGAAGCTAGCCGGTTTTTGAGTGGGCCGTCCATTTTTATTAATAAACATTAGGAACAGGTATTCAACACATGCGCTAGAATAATTAAAGAGGAACCAAAAGAAGAAACATAGGAGAGGAAAAAAACACCTAAACTACAAAGTGACAAAGGACGACTAGTCCCAGTCATCACCACTGCTGTTATTTGGTCCTAAGACATTCAAAAATCCCCAAAATAGCAGAGCTAGGTCAGGCACAAAGTGCATAGAACCACATGAGTATAAATACTTTTTATCCAAACTGATATCCTCTAAGACTTCCTTATTACACTCACCGTCCAAACCTTTAGAAGCTAATACCAATCCATCCCACTCAACATGGTAAATCAAAATATGTTCTTCACCATACCGTTTGACATATATGTGGAAACTCTCATTCGATGGTCTATATCCCATTTCGGAAGCTACTTGAACCCAAGAATGCTCACTACATTGCCAATAAATAGCTTGTTTAATAGTAGGGCATATATCTGTACCCATCAGAGTAGAAGGAAAAATGTCAAAAACAGGTGGAACAATATCAAAAAAGGAATCCAAAGTAGGTTCAGAATCCAGTATCTCAATAAGCGAGGAAGCGGGCCTAGGCTTAGGAATCCACTTCTTGGAAGGTGGTCGAGGTAAAGGATTCTTAGCAGGGATTTCCTTATGCAAACCATCTGCTCCAAACTTACAAATCTCAACAGTGTGATAAAAGATCGACATGAGGTGCATATATCTGGTTTCCAACTATGGCGTATCTCCACCTCTGCCTCATGACCCTCTGTTATGCTTACCCTAAGCTTTAAAGGCAACAAATTTTCAGGAGTGATTTCAATAAAAGCCTTAGCATACACTAATTTTTTTCCTGGCTATAGTATTGGCATTAAAGCATTTTACCTTGCCAACAAGGCTTACTAACCAATCAAGCCAGACCATGAGTTACAAAATAAAGGGGATTTTATAGATGTGCACCCAAACAGAGATTGACAATGCATGTTCTCTAACCATGTCCACCAAAGGGCTCCAAGTAGTAATAATGAAAGGCTTCCCTTCAATTGGTATCGTATCAGCATCAAGAACACAAAGTGTTTCATCAGATCTCGAAAACTTGAAATAGAACAAAGAATAATCGAAGTGGACCTAAAGACCACCTTTGAGTTTCCAAGCCAAATAACACCATTCTTTAACTAGATGATAAGTTAGGTTTAAATCCTAGAAAAAGCTAACCAAATAATTGGAACAAAAATCAACATCCGCTTGCAATACTTTGATAGAAGGAACCATCATGCCATCAATTTCAACTATATCAAAGGATCAAGGAGCATACCCACCAACATTAAGCGGCAAAGCAAAAAATAAAGAAGACCATTTTATAGGCTCATTAGAAGCAACCAAAAAAGGAACGGTTTCATCTTTTAAAAATTGGTCGTTAACACAAGTAACGGGATTAGAAGATTTAGGGATGGCATTACAACAAATAACTCCCATGGCTCCCACATTGATAGCAGAAGCACTTCCACCAGCTTCCTTATTACCGATAAACGATCCACCTCACCCAACAATGAACATAGAATAGGCAAGACAATAGCCGACCAACGACCATCACCACAACCTTCTGCAGATGCCAACAAAGGGGAAAGAGGGTGTTCGATTGCGCACTAGAACTAGCAGAAAAGCCTAAAATCGGAGCAATATTTTTCACGCTCAAGGTTAAACAACGATTTGGTACATCAAATGAACTCAGGGAACCCACTGAGCTGAATGAATCGCACCAAAATTAGGCTCTTTAAGCTTATTAGAGGAAGAAACCAAGGGGGGGAGCTCAATTTTAACATGAATAGAGGAGACCAAAGAAGTTGGGTCATTGAAATCTCGACCAGATTTGGTCGTCGAAGGAGAAGATGCCACCTTGGGGTGTACGTGGAGGGAGCAAGACATGGAAGGGCGAAGTGTGAAGGGGAAGCAGTTGTAGGAAACAAAGGGGAGAGATGACCGAGATTAGGAAGCTCTAGGAAAAATAATCGCATTTGAAGAAAAATCACTTGCCATTTTTTACTTACGAAGTTTCCTTATTTATTGTATTTTGATGCTTTTGTGATATACATAATAAACATTATAAATATAAGTTATGTTTTTAATCAGATTATAAATATACCTCGCAGCCAAAGCCCTTAAGCACACCTTGAAATAATGATGTAAACTATTAGAAATGATTTTTGATCGAACAGAGTGTGAGTCGTTGAACCGTCGACCACTAGCTATCAAATAGCAATTGAAATAATTTTTTAGGAAATTAGAGAGATGATAGGGGAAGTTTGACTAGCAAATGTGTAAGGATGGAGGCACCAAAAAGATCAAATCAAATGTAGGAAGTGATGTTTAAAATAGAAGAAGAAAAGGAGAGAATTCATGATCTCATCTTTTATTCAACCTCCTTTAACCTTAGCCATCTATTATCAATCCCCTCTAGCCCCATTTCCAGCTACCTATAACCCTAAGTTGTTGACAAAACAATTAACCCCTGTTTATTCATGTTGAATTGTAGATTTTCCATAGTTTAATTTATAGGAAGAACATCCATTTGATTTTTATAAATCGGTTTATTTTTCCGCTTTTCATAAAAAAAGGCGATATTTGATTTAACAAGGAATATATGCAAATAAAAAAGGAGAGATGAGTAAAGTATAGATTTATTCTTCATTGTTTGCACTATCTATTCCAAATAAAAGGAAATTATTCATTCCTTATCATTTCAAATGGAGTCAATCCTTCTTTTATTACCGTTTCTAAACTAATTTATGGAAATTATAATGGAAAATCTTTCTATGGATTCTAAAAAATTATATAGAAAGCATATTCTAGTTAAATATTTATGACTAGCATATATTTTGGGTAGGAGTAGGTAATTTATACATATTTATTGCGTTAATAAATAAGAATAATGTCTATTTATGCATTATTTATGTTTAACGTTTGTTGAGGATAGGTTACTATTAGATAGAATAGGAAAGCAGATAGGAGAAATTAGGAAGGTAGTGATTCCTATTAACGGACAATAAAATTATGAGTTGCCAATGATTAATAGGATAAAAGATTGTAACCCTATTTAATGGGCAATAAATGTGAATTGAATTGGAGGGTGCAATTAATTAATATGGCATAGAAGGTATTAACTCTAATTAATAGGCAAATAAATGAGGAATGGATTAGGAGTTACAATTAATAGGTGCAAATGGATTAATGAGGCCAATAAAAATAGAATAGTTATAAAAAATTACTAATTGAAAATTAGTAATTATACATAAATATCTTAGGAAATTTCCTTTAGGATTATTATGGACAAATTGACATTGATGAATTATTAGAAGGGTATTTATGGGCAATTCTGTATTTAAGGTAAATCTTATTGCCTTAAATAAAAAAGGATTAGCAAACTAAGTCCAATATTCAACCTATGGATAATATTAAGACCTAGTATATATTATCCAAATCTTGCATAAGCTTCAGATAGTTATTTGGGCTTAGTAGATTGGGATGCGAGGTTAGTGGAGTCACATGACCACCCTTCACTCAGAGGCTACCAACAATCGTGTGGACTTACTACTGATATAAAACACCACCAATCATAGGACCATTATTATATGAGAGTCATAACCTACTTTGGGGCTAGAGGTTTTAAGTGTTTGTTTGATGGCCCGCTTCTTTCCTAAATAAAAAGGGTTAAATAGTCCAAATTAGTAATTAAGAACAGAGAGGAAATCTCCAAATGGGTTCACTTCACATCTGAGGTATTAAGTGGCTGTAGGGTCTGCTTCACTCCTAAAAAGATGTATAAAGAAATCTGGTGAGATTCCAAGTTAATAATTAAGAGTAATAGTGGATATCTCGGGAATAGTTTGCTTCATGATTGGATCTTAAGCGACAGTTAGATTACAAGGTCCACCTCTTTCCTATAAAAGAAGTATTAAGTGGCCCAATAAGGTTCCAAGCGATGTCAGTTAGATAGTACTAGTGAGTGGTCCGCCTTGTAGTAAGATATTAAATGACAAAGGACTATCTATAAATAGGTGTTAAATGGTCAGGGGTGTGCTTAGTCCTTATTAATAAAGTATTAAGTGGCTTGAGTATAGTCTCTCATATGGCTAAGACTTTGATAATGATAGATACATTGGTAGTATGGCTATTATATATTATAAATTATAAGGCCATAAATGGTGGTCAAGGGTCACTTTAGCTAGGACCAATAGGTCAATGATGACGATGTTAGGAGCTCACTTCGTATTCGGAAGTACTAAGTGGCAGACAGACTTACGTCAGTATTTTGTACCATAGGAAGGATAGATAAGTGAATCATGCTATGGATAAATATCATGCATGCAACAATGGGTTAAATTAGTTAACCTTAACTATAGTAGACATAACAATTAAATGGAAACCAATCTGTATAAATTTATGTTATAGGCACTGTATAGATTTTCCAATCACTAGAACATTGTTCTGGTCCCCTCCTCATTACGACCCATAGGATATATTTAATGGAACATGTCATTGGAGCAGGATGTGTTTGTTGTTGGAGAAGTCTTCATTTTCCTCGTGCTTGATGCTGATGTGACAATTTGTTATCCAATAGCATTAATTCCAAGGTAGTAGCCATAGCCAATATTTTTATCATATTATTGTTTTAGCTGTGATTTTAGATTTTATCACTCTTTAATAATGCTCATTCTTATTTGTAGGTACCAAAATCCAACGATCCGTGCTCTAATCGACTTAGGTTTCGACTTTTGTCAAAATTTAGTCCATTAAAGTGCAGGTTGTTATAATATTGTTTTAGGACATTCCTAATAACTTTTAAACTTACTATAAAAGACATCATTTACAAATCCAATGTCGAGTATTAGAATAACTAAAACCGATTTTAACACAAGTACGTCATCAACAACCAATTGTCTGTTATTTACTTACGATTTAGAAATATTTATATATCTTTGAACGTTCTTTCTTATGGGCATGCGATTCCTCTACATTTTGACTAACAATCAAACTATTTGATATTTCTATCAAAACACTTGATTAATTTTGATGCTTATCGAATGAAACTTTCGTATCTATTCTTGGATCATATCCAAAAACTCATAAACTCAATATTTCTCCTACTAACTTCAGGACGCTTTGGTTGTTATGTGCAAAAAGTCCAGTCTAAATCTGTATCTGAACTTTTTATTTCAACACATGTATACCAAAGCATAAAGCCATGCTAGGAAATAATTTTGTGAGTAAAATTTGAATGAACTTGAGTACATCGAATGGTGAATCTTTTATGTTATTTCAACAACAGAATTTCATAGTATTGTTCTTATTAATATAGCTCACTATATTCCAACTGCATTTGTATTTCTCTTAAATATGCATTTGTGGCTAATAGATCATATCCCTTTGGATACAACTATTAAAATCATATTTTGATAATGTACTTGAAATCTATTTCAGATCTGTTCGTCATATCATATCATATAGTCAATACTCTTAATGGTTCAATTAAACAACCAAGGGTTATTTATTCTTGATGCTGACAAGAAACTCATAGTTTCTATTTAATGTACAAGAATACCCATTGGGCGTTCTAATGTATTGTATTCATTTAGGTTTGATCAATTACATTTCATCCGTTATAGCTATTTTTCATTGATTCGTATCCAAATTCATTTTATACCGATAATTTCTTAAAGAATTTCCTTTGCTATAAAGTTGGTATTTCCTTAAAAAATAGTTGTTTCTCATTGCAAAGAACATGCATTTACAAACATTTTATGAATTTCCTTGTATAAAACCGATTCTATATTAGTTCATAATATATTTATGTTCACAACATAAATTAGTCATCTAATTACTGTCATTGCCAAAAATTTCTTAATGCAATTCATACAAGATCCCTTACGTATAATTATTATGTGCATTTTTTTTGACTTACACAATCTACCAACTCCTTAGCCTAGGATATGTATGGGTGTCTTATAAAACCTTATCTCATATGGTTTTGTAAACTATTTTTTGGATGATATTAATTTTAACCATATGTGCTACTCTTACATACACACCTTATAGAAAGAGTTTAACATAACTTTACTCATCATCACTTGTGCTTTATCCAATAAAGTTCGATTGCTCCGTATCAATACATCAATATGTATTATGGGAGGGAATGACCTTTGAGGCTGAATTTTTATTCATATTAGGTACATATGGAAATCTTTTCAATATACTCACTTGTTCGATCAAATTGAATCATTTCTGCCTCATGTTATTTTATTTACTTCCGTTTTATATTCCATGAGCTTATCATAGACTTATACATGCATAACAAAAACACACGTTCATGTCTATGATAACTCATCGGTGAATACGATGAAGTATATGGAACCCTTTTGGTATTAATAGATTTATGATTGCATACATCTATATGTGTCAATCCGAAGAGTTCATCAACTCTTATGACGCTCTCACTAAATGGGTGCATAACCTTTAATTGTTTGAGATATAATTAAGTTGTATCATATGATTCATAATCATATAATAAAAATTATTTATCAAAACTATGACTTAGTCTATAATCCTAAAATAATTGTAAATAATTTTAGATACTTCAATATTTTCCAATGATTCACTTTTGTTATGAACACAAATACCACATTATAGTTTTATTTCATAACGAATATTCATAATATTCACATTGAAATATAACTGTATCAATTTTTCAATTGACATCAAAAAATAGTCATTACTTTATAAATAATATTCAATATGTTTTACGAAAATAATTTTGATAATTTGTTGCAATCAACAAGTGTTATATTGCATGCTCCTACTATTTCTTCCATTACTATAATAGCCTACTTAATCTAGAGGTTCATCATTCACTTAATATAGACTATTTATTATAAACTACAACTAGTTTACATCGGAAAGATCTTTGATCAAATATCTTGAACTCAAAGTAATAAATCTCATAGAAAACAATTTTTTATATAAAATTACATTTTGGAATAGAAATTGTATTTCTTATTCCAATATCAGGTATCAATTATTATTTTATAGCTCTCATTTATGATGTTTCTTTATAAAGTAGAAGTGATTATTCACTCTTTGCATCCCAACTGTACCTTAAATTGCATCTACTATTATATTTGTTCTTCTTTCTAAATGATCGAACCATTCAAAAGAATATTCATGCTACAACATCATAATGAACCCTTTATAAAAACGCATTTGATCATCCTTAACATTTAAGGACAATAAATATATTTCACTTTGCGTAAACTGATCAAACTGGCATACAGTAATCGAATCCTTATATCTATATTATAGTTTTGGTCTTGTGTTACATTTAACACAATGTGATCTTTATCATAATCAATCAAATTGAATACTTGATCTCGCACTATGGTTTATTTGCTTATTTTGGATGAACTGATTTCATCGAAGTATTGTACATTACAAACTGTAATCATTCACCATATAACACTTATATGTGATAGTACATGGGTTAAATATTCATAGTCTCGTATCGCTTTTGAGTTTAGAACTAATATAATGCAACAAACGGTCTCGAAGAAATAAAAACACAAGTGACCAAATTACGAATGTATTTAGTAGTTGTAAAGTCAGACGCTTATTTGATATTGAAACATTAACATGCATGAAGCATTTTTTTTAGTAAGTATTTGTTATATTTCTATTTGTAAACCTTAAATTCAGTTCATTTGTATATCATATTTTATAAAAAAAATTACCAATCATATTAAATGCACGCATTTATCAATTAGATTAGTATAACATTACAAACTACATGTTCTTACAATATTAGAAAGGTTAAATATTATTGTTTCGTTATTCTAATAAGGTTCCCACTAGTCTTTTAAGTTTCACCAAACCTTGTAAGCTAAACATAGAAGTCTTTTGACTTCACTAGTGGGTGTCAGGACTCCTATGCCTTAGGATTCTGACCTTGAAGAAAGCTCAACAATTCATAGGCCCGCACATGGTGGATAACTTCTTGTCGGTTGTATCACTTACAACTCCTAACTCGTAGTTCATTGTCCTAATCCAACCTTTAACTTAAGGAAAACTCAACAAGTAAAGTGGGACTATTTGTTTAGACCTACCATTTCACGATGACGTAAGTATAGTGCACATATCTTGAGAAAAGCTCAGCAAATACATGTAGTTATCATATCTCATCTATTCAATATATTGATAGTACTACACATAACATCCCTAGCATAAGGAAAGTTCAACAACTAAAGAATACACGAGTAATCTATTAATATATAAATGACAGAGGAAAGTTTTATATTAAAGATCGATAATCTTCAATATATTATATCGAGTGACATCGACTTATAGCACAATGTATTTATTATGAATTACCCTCATGATTTAAGTGTCCGACACATCAAAAATCATAGCGTGTGCATTTATGTATGTATTTATTCCTTAAGTCCGTTAGGATTTCTTAGTATTCCAACTTTACTTTATACATTCATATTATATAAGTTTTATTATTATTTAACTTTTATATTTCATATTACTTATATAGTAGTCATATGTATAATATTATAATAATTAAATCTTATTTAATTAATTTAATCAGTTATCATTTTAATTAATTTTATATTATCTTAATATAATTTTATATTAAATATACGTTAGATGCTATAACCATTATAGTATAACACAAATATCTCATATATGTGTATTTTTAGTTAATTAATTAACCATGAGTTAATTAATTAATTTATTAACCTTTAATTAATTAATTAATTAACCTTTAATTAATTAATTTAATTTAATTATATTAATTTCAAAAATTAATATTATACACATCCATGTATACTTATGATATCTTAAACATTTCAAAATACCATAACATATCCCAAAATATATAATACATGTATATATTTTTCATTAATTAACTCATTTAATTAATTTATTTATTTTATTAATCTTATTAATAAATTTAAGTTCGAAACTAGATTATATTATTTTTCAAATTTTGAAAAATTATACTATATTATAAAATTTATAATATATGTATATCTTATTTTAAATTTAACTTTTAAATTTAAAATCTTATATTTTAATTTTCAAACAATTTTGAAAATCAACCCAAGGCCTAACTAAAATTTGGGCCTTTTCTATTAGGTATAACCTTTGGGTTATGAGCTTAATATTTAACCCTAACATGACTGATTTAGACCGCACAGGCTATTGAGCTCTAATACCACTATTGAAACTGGGTCAGCCACAATGGAAATCATGAGTGAATTTTAAACTTTTTTACCATATTGGATCTTTGTTGAACCTATGAAGTCTAGTTTATTTAGAATAATCACGAATTTTATTTAAATAAGATTTTCATTTTATCTAAATTTATAAATTAACATAGTTTTATTTGATTTATATTATGGTGTATATGTATATATGTATATGTATGTATGTATCATATACACATATACATATGTACTTGTATAACATATCAATCCTTGCAAGGTGTAATATATCCCTGTGTAGATGCTATGATTTTCATCGCAACAGACATGTTAGCTCATTCAATACAGAAATATTATATCCAAACGTATTTGCTTTTATAATAAAATATTACAAATTGTGTATATATAGGTATATAAATTAAAATTTGATTTATATATAATTTTTTATAAACATATAAATATATATATAAACTTAAATATATAATAGTAACAAAACGTATGTATTGATTAATATAAAATTAAGTTTACATCATTTAAAATATTATTATTAATTTTTTTGTAACTAATGTCGAAAATAGTACATATATAAACACACAAAAAAATTAATTCATTT
Source organism: Allium cepa (assembly GCA_030765085.1). NCBI lineage: Eukaryota > Viridiplantae > Streptophyta > Magnoliopsida > Asparagales > Amaryllidaceae > Allium > Allium cepa. The sequence continues at coordinate 105,894,174 of CM060935.1, forward strand.
GTATATTATGTATGTATGTAAATGAATATGTCAAATTCTTGTATGTATGTGTATAATTAAATATATATACATATATATATAATTGTAAAATAGTATTTATTTTAAATACAAACATACACAGACACACACACACACACACACATATATATATATTTATATATATATTGATCTAGTCTTGAGCATGGCTTAGTTTTTTAATTTTAAAAATTATACACACACATCTGTGTGTATATTAATAAAAACCATTTAAAAATTAAAAAATATTTTAGTTGGAACTAAATTTAAATTTTAAACTTCTAAAAATTTTAAATGAATTTTTTATAATTTGAAAGATTATTATATAATTTTACAATTTAAAATAATTTTAAAAGTCTAATTTTAGATTTTAAATTTAAATATTTATAATAGGAACATGCTTTTTTATTTTCTTCCATAAGTTTAATATGTATCAATATATAAAATATAAAATATATTTTATGATACATATACGACTTTATATAATTATTACATGGTAAATATATTTTAAAATTATTTAAAAGCAATATATAAATAATAACAATATTTTCTTCTTGCCAAAAATAATATACTTATTAAACATTGTATAAAAAATTATATTTTCCTACTTTACATAAGTATAATATAGTATTTAAATTATAAATTATATAAATATATGTATATCTTATATATAAATTATTTAAATAATCAAAAATGAATTTTTTAATTCTAAGCCGTGCTATATACAGATGATCTTTCATAAAAGATTTTTTAATAAACATATATTATACACAACCAATAGAATGTCACCAAACTAACAATATTGTATACGAGTATGGTAGCACGTCGGTTGGACGTGTGCGTAATAGGGAGAGAGCAAATTTTATCTTTGTTACAGTTGTCGTGTTGTTAGGGAGTAGGTAAAGTGTTTGGTAGTGGTGGGGAAAAGGAGGAAATGATATGGCAACCAAGCAGAAATAAAGTATTAAATTTTGGTCCAACTAAATTATATGTGTGAATGAACTGACGTATCATTGTACATAACAGTATTAGAGTCTGCGTAAGTAGGTGGAGTAATTGTTCCAACCTCAATTTAATTTAATATTTGCTTGGTTGTGTTAATTTACCATCGAGGATTGTATATGTACTTGCAGTTAATTGTTAACTTGCTTTCGTTTGCACAGTATAAAATTTGATGGGTTATGAAGCATAAAAAATTGTTGTTGATTGGTATAAAAGTTTGTTAATTGGACGAGTTACCTTGCAGCTTTGTGAAATGTAGCAAAAGAAGCATTGAAATCTAAGTTTGAAGAGAATAGAATAATCGGAGAGGAAGCATGTAGTTGATAGTTAACGTAAGTTGGTAGAGCAGAGTACTGGTTGTTATTGTTGTGGAAGAAAATAAGCAAGTGCTATAGTAATAGTTGGGTAGACGGATAATAGATTATATAGAGTACTAAATGTTATGAAGCAGAGGAGTCATGGTAGCTATTTTATTGGCAGTTGCTGGTTGAGAAAATATGTGGTGGAGCAAAAGGAGCAGCAAATGTTGTAGTAGCACGCAGCACAATCAGTTATGAGAATGCTATGTAAGAAAACACTCAATAGCTTTATTGCACTCTTCGATTTATGAGAGAAGGTTAAAGAGGTTGGAAGTTAGAAAAAGCATATAGTTGTTGAGTAATAGGATTATGTGTTAAGTATAGGGAGTTATGTGCAGCATACCACTTGAGGTGTGAAGAAAGCATCCCAATTGTCATCTGGCTGACAGGGTGGACACTGGCCGTGCTCGTTATGGATTTGTGGTTGTTTTGCAAATGCAGACGGTTGTTCTACCTTGAAGTTTTGTTGTGTTGTAGTAGGTGTTGTCATGCAATTGTTGAAATGTTGTTGCACAATATCTGGTGATGTTGTAGAGGAGAGAAGCTGTAGCAGGCGGTTTGCATTGGTACTTTTGTGTGACTCGTCCTTTGAAGCCCAAGGCGGTGATGCATCAACTATTTCAGCAGGAGGTGATTGTAGCTTTGACGTGCGAATGCATTTTTGCTTTGTTTTGTCTGTGGAAATGGCAGGCGGACCTTGTTGAATGGTTGTTGAACATTTGGTCTGCGTGGAGGGAAATAAATTAGCAAACTTTTTATGAGGCAGAAGTATACAAATTGAATATGAAAACGTGGTAGAAGTAATGGTGGAGCGGAGGAAGTTGGATTAAAATTGTGGACATGCGGAATGAACAGACAGTGGTTGGAAGCAATTAAAGTTGAAAATTAAGTACGCGTAAGTTATGCAGCCAAAGTGGTTTTACTGTGACTGTGCTGTAAGTGGTGGAAGTAAGAGCTAGTTAACTACTTATGTACTACGCATTAGGAGGCGTAATGGTGTAGTACAGTTATTAAAACATGCATATGGGTTTGTAAACGTGTTAAAATGAATAAGCAATATGTTGTGAAGTTGGTGAAAAAGACGAAAAGTAAAAGATGGTGAGGAAACATTAAGCAGAAAAAATTACCTTTTTCATTGTGGTTGTAACGGGGAATGAATGGGAGAGTAAAAAATTTTGGATGGGGAAGAGTTTATATGTGAGTGAGGATGTCAGTTGGATGTAGGTGAAAAGCTGATACGCAAGAGGGAAGAACGGGCAGTGGAATAAATTAAGCAGAAATATGCGGTAGAAAGTTTTACTGTTTTGGAGGAGATAGAAATACTGAGACGGAAGGTTGGCAGCAGAATACGGAAGTGTGGAGGAAGTGGAATACGTACTATTTGTTGAACGTACTGTGTGATGTATCTGCGTGTATTGAATAAAGGAACAGGGAGAAGAGGTAACGTGTGTAGAGTAAGTATTTTAATATATAGGTTTACAGAGGACAGCTGTATTGTAAGCGTGGGAATAAGAGCTAGAACATGAGACAGTAAGCACAGGGGAGAGTAATGTAGCTGAGTGAAGAAGCAGGCTTTACGTACGGAGAAATGGTGGAAAATTGGTTTGGTAGAATAGAATTGTGTACTATTAGCATGTAGGACTAATTTTACAATACAATAGCTGCACAGTAGTTGGACGAAATGTTGCACAAATATTGAAAAATATTGTATGTTAGGCTAGTACTTTTTTGTTGTACAAAGTAAGGGAGATGTTAGGTTCACAATTATGATCGGTATCAGTAATATAGTAAGAAATGTGGATTATTGATTTTTTAGTTAGTAGTACTTTGATGATTGTTAAAAGAAATGTGTGAGAAGTGGCAGGCGTACGTGCGGTAGTCAAATTGTAATGCCGACCGTGTATGTTGAAGAATATTATGCAGAAGATAAAGTTGTGTGGAAGTTCAAGAAAGCTAAATAGAAGTTAAAAATTTAAGTAAATTGATAGGCTGTGATAATTTTTTGTATGTGTTAGAGTAAAGTTGGTTGCGCAGTGGTAGAGATATGTAATGAGGACGGTTCAGTGTTTAGGAGGTTTGGATGGACTGCTAGTATAGTGTAGTAGGTGCTATGATATGAAGTTATTGTTTCTAACTTTTTTTTTTGGTTTCATAGTATTTGTTCGGTTATGATATTACGTTAAACATGACACCTCTTAGTGGAATGGTAACAGTCTGTAGTAAAGTAGAAAAATAATAATAATGTGACATATGATATGGGTATCTTAAAATATTAAAAAGGTTTACATCTAAATAACTGCCATGAGGATGAACTGGGTACAAATGACATAGTTTATAATTCTACATCGGTCTTGGCAACTATAATCTGCTTTCATCGGGCAGGACAGTTGGAATATAAAGGGAACGGGTAAATTTTGAATGGAATGATCAGATCATCCAACATTACCACCTTTTCATACGCTATCCATTCAGTTGGGCACCATACGGGTCTTTTACGTGAATATTTGAAAGAATATAGGTAAGGTGATTAATCATTATATTATTGAGAAGGTTGTCGCAGGGAGTAGATAAAAATTTAACCTGAAAAGCCCAATAAGTTCCATGACTTGCATAGGCAGAACAAATTCCATGCACAGTCCTTCCCACTCTGTCCATTTCCATCTGAGCACATTGTCTTTTCACGGTTACCTATGTATTATGAGCCATATAGTAGAATCGCAGTCAATGATAAAAGTGGGAATAAATGCATGAGGCCAAAAACAGCTCAAGTTGACTGCTGTTAGTTCAGGTTGATTTTTTTATAGGTGGAATGAGTGTAGTGTATACAGTGTGAATACGAAAATCATATTCATGAAGTAGTTGAGGAGATAAGTGGAATTAAGTTGAAGGCGGTATTAGGGGAAAAAACCAATATATTTGAATTGTTCATTCCGAACGACATATGTGCCAGTTTGGGATGCAAAATTTTGAAAGCAAGTACGGTTTATGAAATAGCGATTAACCAAAATTCATTGTTCCAAGCAAATAAATAAAGTGGTAACCTCAGAAATGAAAAAAGTCTTAGTTTTACTGTCTTAACTTATTGTGCAGAATAGTGGGGAAATAATACAACTAAACTATCAGTGTACTGGGTGTAGGTATGGTAGTTAAATGGATGTGTACCATGATCTTTTCAGGGGCCTAAAAGACAGTTTGTTCATCTTTATGCTTTGTCCATGCAGAAGATCAAGTAAATCATGCCTGCAAAAGAAATAAAAGACAGAAAAATGTGTTAGAAGAAAAAAAATTGACAGCAAGTACAACATATGAAATAGCGATTGATGAATATTTATTATTGCACTGAAATAAAGAAAGTGATAACCTCAGAAATGAAATAAGCCTTACTTTTACTATGTTTAATTGTTGTAGACAATGTTAGTGAAACGATATAAGTAAACTATCAGTCAAATGGCGGAGGATACGGTAGTTAAGTGGATGCTTACCATTTAGTTTTCAAGGGCGGAAAAGACATTTGTTTCATCTTTATGCTTTGTCCATGTAGAAGACCATGTAAATCATGCTTGCAGAAGAAATAAAAACAGAACATTGTGATGTGCATAATGGGTAAAATTTGCAAGCTTACAGTTTGACCAATTACATTTTCTGTAATTCAATTCAGTTGGGTGAAGTGAGTGAAATTTTGGGGTGGAAAACAGCGTTGGTGGAGCAGGATAGTTGGGTAAAGTTTGTACTTTCGTAGCCCCGGTGATATATTGGGTTGAGCACTTACCCCCTTGCTCGAGCGAAGATTTAACCCAAATTGTAGTTTCCAGTAAATCAGCAGCATTTTTTATGCAGGAAAGAGCAAACGAAATTTGGTAGTAGGTAGAAAAGCAGAATAGTACAATAGTTGGAAAGTCATATGTTCAATGTAAAGGCTGAGAACAGTATATGTACGTAGAATAAATGGAGTGAAGGGGTACGATGAGAAGAAGGATGTGTAGTTTTATTATAATGTTTTTTTATTATTTGAATTTGGAATGTAAATGCATGGTAAACAGTGGAGGTGATGGTTGGAGAAAAAACAGGTGGACTGTAAGTTAGAACATAGTAAGTGCAGCAGCAGGATTGGAAGAGGTAAGGAGGGTGAAGTTGGGAGTGTATGGACGGGTGGTTGAAAAGTGGGGTCGGTAAGATGTCTTCAGGGGACATTCATAATTTGAGAGCACGTTTGCAAAACATCGTGGTAAACAACATTTCGAGTATGTGTTGCACTACTCCGTTGAAGGTCACCGTTTTGAACCAAAATTTTTGTTGTGCTGCTTGAACTCCCACGGGATAAAGTGACGTAAAGTTGGCCATGACTGAAAACATGGTTGGGAAGATAAATTCCAATATGTGTGATGGTTTGCCCCTGTGATTTTTTTATTGTTAAGGCAAAGGCAAGCCTAACTGGGAATTGTTTACAGATAAGGTTGAATGGTAGCTTTATGTTTTCAAAAGGCTTTAATCGTATACGGGGAATAAATACCCGTGTACCCTGGAACTGACCAAAAGAAATTTCAGCGTCTATTAGGTTTCGATGGAAGACACGACAGATTAGTCTCATTCCATTTCATAGTCTAATTCATGGATCAAGTTTTCGTAGTAACATTATTGGACATCCTTGTCTAAGTGTGAACTTATGAGGTGGCATACCACCTGGGTTAAGCGAGTTCAAGAACTCACTTTGATATAAGTTTGACGGGTCATCTTCTATTTTGTCAAAAGAGTAGTAAATGTGTTGTTCTCCAGGAAATTGTTTTATTATCAGGTTATTAACTTCATCCGCAGTTTCGTTTGTTGGTGATAATATCGCTCTACTCGGCATGTATTTTGTATTGCTAAAATTATCATTTAATGCAGGGAAGATTTCCTTAATCAAACAGTGTAACGAAGTTGGACCGTCCCATCGTATGACAATATACGAAGATAGTTTGATCATGTCGTCGTGTATGGTGGGTTCGGTACCATTTCCAATGCGCAAAACAAAGTCAACGTAAGGTTGGTCAGCCCGTGCCTTCATATTTTTTGTTAGTTGAAACACTTTAACAGTTGACCACAAATATGACCGAACTATACATGCATTAGATGTTTGAGCTCTAGTACTCCCTAGAACAACTGGTAAAACTTGATGAAAATCACCGTCTAATATCAAAATTTTACATCCAAATGGAGCATCGACATTGGTCAAGTCTCGTAATGTTCTATCTAAAGCTTCGAACGCGTGACGGTGACCCATGGTTGCTTCGTCCCATAGTAGAACGGTTGCCGCGGATAGAAGTTTTACAGTATCAGACTGTTTGGTAATATGACAGATGGACGAAGAGTGTAAGTTAATAGGACTTTTAAATCGTGAGTGTGTTGTCCTACCACTGGGTAACGCAATAGAAGCTATTCCAGAAGTAGCGGTTGCAACTGCGATAAGACCTTGGTTTCGTAAATGAGCTAAAATTGCTTTGTATAGAAAAGTTTTTCCTGTCCCTCCAGGGCCGTCGATGAAATAAATGGAGCTGCTTTTAGAATGTACCATAACCATGATTGTGTCAAAAGCTTCTTTTTGTTCAGTGGTTAACTTATTTATTGCTTGTAAATCGGATGATCGTATTTCTATTGACTGTTCTTCCAAAAGAAGTGTCGAATTGCTATATTCATCAGTTGAATGCTAGGAGTTATGTGGTAAATCATAATCAAATATGGTTCTGTTATACTGTTTTAGAAGGTTGTTAGGATCAAAAAGACATTGACCAACTAAATATGTAGCAGAAAGTGAGGCAGAAGAAGTGGATAGGTAATCTTCAGTTAGAAAAGGCCAAAATTCAACCCATAGGTCACATACACCACAGGGTTCGCAGTAAACTAAAATGGTAACAAATAATCGCCTTAAAGCAAGAGGCATATGGGTGTTCGAAGCATCAGTTAAACAATCTTTAATACCATTATCGGTTTCTAGCAATCCACGGTGTTCGGCTGCTTCTTTGAAGGTACTGTAAACAGTTTCGTTGACAGTGGGTAAGTGTGCGAAAGAAAGTGGTCCTGGAATATGATTCAGTAATAGTTGTAAGAAGTAGAGATCACCTTCGGCAGGTGGTATGTTGTAGAGCCAACCAATTACTTTACGCTATATTTGTCTACATGCCCATTGTTTTTGTTCATTGTTCCATCAATACTTTTCAGGGAATTCATGGTAAACGTACTGGCGTGCGTCCTCGTCTGCTAAATTTTAGTTAAAAAATTCGGTAAGCATAGTTTTTGTTCTGTATTCATCGGCTATAATAGACTGTAAGCTTTCGTCTGCGTTAAATTGAATATGTTGCTTGTTAGGTAGATGTATTTGTAGTCCTATTACTAACGGAGACATGCTACTAAGTTGGAATTTAAATATCTTCCATAGGGACTCTGGTGCGTAGATCCATCTGGTATTAACAAATTGATAAATTTCATCAATGGCGGATGATGAAGAAGACACGCTTACGGATATGCGATCTGATCCTTTATAAACGTACTTATATAGATATTTGACAGATTTAATATTGGAACAAATTTCAACGTTTAATGACAGTCATATTTAGAAGCAAATAAGGGTTATAAGGAACGACCCAACGATTGTCAACTGCAGTATTAGTTGTGTGACCCTGTATTCCACTGTCATGAAATCTGCAGATGGGATACGAATCAGCTCCTTGTAAAGTTGATGTCACGAAGGGTTTAGGAAATCCCTTCTTACATATTCCATCTTGCATGCATACGGTAGTGGGGTTGAAATTGACGCATGGATGATGAATCATGTGTTTAATAACTGATTTGTACAAATCTGGTTCTAATTCAATGTTTGGAATTTCTGCCCTAACCATAGTATCATAATCGTCGGTAGTATTTAGTTTATCAGTGTCTACCACAATAAGTAAGATATGAGCGTGCGGTAATCCTCTATCACATGAACATGTGCAATGACTTTACCTAGGACATGTTTATCAAATAAATCAGCTTTAAGTTGTTCTAATTTTGCATGGAAAACTTGAGTTGTCAAATCAGGATGATCATATGGCTGTTGAAAGGGAAATAGCTTCTGTGTAATCTCAATCCAATTAGGATTACATGTTATAGTAATAAATAAGTCAGGCTTTCCATACCTTCATACAATTGTCATTACATCCTGATACCGTTGATGCATGTCTCGTGGACTACCAATATGGGAGGATGGAAGTACTTTTCAAACTCCAACATTTCCTACAAATAACAGAGTTGTGTCAAAATTTTAAGTATGTAATGTATATTGTCAGTAGGGGAAATGGATGGGATGGAAAGTACGAACCGGCAGCTGTCTCCCCACTGGCTAGAGCATCTTGTAAACCCTGATATAAATCGGCTCGAATAGTAGCTTGTTGGTCTTGAAGATAGCGTAGTCGCATAGTTTCAATTTTGACATAAGTATCAACCACAAATTGTTGGAGTAGGCGACCACCAAGTAGTAGAAAAGGCTGCTCCGTAGGTCGTACCTACGATGCGTACAAAGTGATAAGCATGGGGGATATATGGGAGAGTTAATGTATTTGAGGTATGTGTACAAAAGTTGTATATTCCATTCAGCATAAGGGAGTACAAACCTATAACATGTGAGAGTAGTAGGCTCTACAGCTGATTTGGTTATGTCTAGTATTGTGGATGTTCAGATTCCATCCTTGTTCACCATATGGAAGGAGAAACGGATATTGCAGTGGATCATAAAATCCAGCTGTATCCGCAGCTCGTTGCAAGGTTCCTGATCTTGTTTGAACTATGATCTCTCTGTTGTTTGAACTATTTGAGCAATCGTCGCCTATAATGATACCCGCTACTTGTGACGCAGTAGGTAGTTGGCGAAAATGACGATTTACTATAAGTTCTTTTATTATCAGCCTGCAATTTTCTAAATCAATACGCTACCCCAACTATCGCAGCACATGTACGTAAGGGTTGTAAAAATCTAAGATTTGTTTCAATGTTTGCAGGATGCCTGCTCTTAATATTGCACTATCATGCTGCCAATTGTCAATCTCATGAGCAGTATTGTAGATGTACATTTGGAGGTATCTAGGTCTACTACCCGACAGAGGCAGAACACTTCCAATGTTGTGGTAGATGAAGCCTTATGCATGGTAAGAGTATATTCCGTTCCGACCGGAGGCCAAGTGTTGATCGATGTTAGCCTCCATAGAGGTGAATGCGAAAGCATTGTTGTAAGATCTAATGTTAGTTCGAAAATGTAAACCTCTGTCACTGTCATTGGTGAATAAAGCTAAAAGTTCAGGAGGTGGCGGAGAGTAGGAAGTGGTAAGTTTACCACTTGAGGAACAATTCCCACTTGTTTCACGGGGGAATAATTTTGCAGTACGGTGTCGGCACTGAGTTGGTTGAGGTAGGATATGGCGAAGGAAAGGTTGGGGAGCAGTAAAATTTCGAGCACAATTATAACGGGTAGGAAGGGCAGATTAATGCGAAAGTTGTTGTTGGGAAGGAGATGTAGCCGTTGGTGCAGTAGAAGCAGCATCAACTTTTATGTTTCAAAAGCGTAAGTTAAGATGGAGCAAAAAAATATCGTAATATTTTTCGAATAGAGCAAGGTAAAACATGTAAAAGATGGGAATTTAATTTTTGTTTACCACAAATGAATTTTCATGTTACTTTAAATTTATATGAATAATTTTTGACGCAATAAAAGGTAGTACATGAAATACTCAACTGTTTAGTTAATAATTCACAATGTTATTCCTTTAATCCATATAAATCCCAGAACACGTAATTAACTGATTATGATAATAACCGCAAAACATATAGTAGAGACCCAAAGATTGTACATTATGTAGAACTGGTTTGTGCAGTAGTAAGATAGCAGCAGAGCAGAAAGGAAATTGAAGAACTGGATGATGTATAAAGGATTAAGAGTTAAAAATTAGCGTCAACCAATATCTAATGTGAATGAAGATATATGACGGTGATAAATAAGTGTGTGTGTGTGTATGTGTGGTTGTGTGTATCTGTTGTACATATTTCAATGGTTACTGAATTTAGAATTTAGAGTTATTTGACGTTTCAAAATAGTAAAAAACTATCACTTGAAAAGGGATGGGAATTGAATATAAATTTACTTAACACATAAATTCAAGCAGTAAGGTAATAACATATTGGATAGAAAAAGTAAGTGATGAATGAAGTATAAAAGATTAAGAACTAAAAATTAGCATCACGTGTCTTGTAATAGGAATGAAGATATATGACGGTTAAAAAGAGCGTATGTACTGCATACGTACAGAAAATTGTTTAACAGCAGTAGATTGAGCAGTAATAAAAAGCAAACTGTATGAATTAGTAAAAAAATAAAAGATTAATGTTTGTACTTAATTGTATATTTACTTTCTAGTGAAAAAATAGAGAAAATTTCGTCAGGCTAGAATTTGCAGCAGTGCGGTGTTAACATTTGTAAAAGTAAAAGTAAATAAGGAATGACGTGTAAAAAGTTAAAAGTTAAATATGAGCAAATTAATGTATGTTTGACAATCTAAGTTGAAGTACTGTGTGCAGTAAACGATGTTCTAGTTAGAGGAAGACATTATCAAGTGCAGGCTGTTACCAAATTGTTTATATTTTTTTATTTGGAAACCCACTATTGTTGATTTTCAGCACAGGGTGATGACATAAACTGTAAAGGTGGATACGTATAAAAATGTAGTAAAACAAAATGTTTGCCTGTAGAAAGCATGGCATATTGCGGACTATCTACAGATCAACAGGCTATCTGTCTGAAAGTGGTACCTTCAGACCGAGTTAAGAAATATCGGTAATAATTTACAAACAGAGCAGTGCAAAACATGTAAAACCAAGGGATTTAATTTTTCTTTACCGCAATGAATTTTTCATGTTACCGTAAAGTAGTAGTATTAAATTTGTGACGCGGCAAAAAAGTTTGTACATGTAATAGTCATACGTTTATTTAATAATTGCAGAATGTTATTCCGTTAATTCATATAATTTTCAAAACATCTGATTAATTGATTATGATAATTGCTACAAAACATTTAGCAAGGACCCAAACATTGTACGTTATTTAGCACTGGGTCGTATAGAAGTAAGATATAAATTTAGGCAATACGTAATTTCAAGCAGTAAGATTATAACATATTGGAGGGAAAAAGTAAGTGATAACTGATGTTTAAAAGATTAAGAATAGAAAAGTAGCATCAGCAGATATGTAATAAAAATGAAGATATATGAAGTTTTTAAAAAAGCATATGTACTGCTGACGAAGAGAAAATTGCTGAACAAGTTTAGGTTCAGCAATACTAAAAAGCAAACTGTATGAATTAGTGAAATGGTAAAAGATTAAGTTGATAAACTTAAAACTACCCATGTTAAATAATTATACAGTAGCAGAAAATTGTTAGTTAAATTGTATAGCCTGAACATTGTACCGTAGGCACATGATATCGTGTCGTTAGTATGAATAGTATTTGTATAAAATATAATTCGAGATGACAATGACCCATTATGGACTCTATATAAATGTTTTTTAACTGCTGTGAAGACTCACCTCCTATAATTCTTGCATATTAACACTACACGCATATAGAGGAAGAAAAACTGTAATCATGGCAGAAAGGGAAGTCTAAGTGATTGTTGATATTTTCCACGGTGGACTGTTGGTAAGTGTCTATTTTTTGTATTAAAAAGAGGAAAAATTGCTGCAAGGTAGAAATTGCAGTAGTATAGTATTAACATAGTTAAAACTAAACTTAAAGAAGGAATGATGTATGAAAGTTTGAAAGTAAAAAATTAGCAAATTAATCTATGTCTGACGGTTTAATTGTTATTGACAAGCACCATTGTCCAAGTGGTATATTGATTAGGCTTTGGTGCAAGAGGTCACAAGTTCGAAACTTGCTTTCGAACATTTATTGACATGGGATATGTTGTCCCAATGATTTGTTGTATATAAAGTACCATTTCAAAAAAAAAAAGATGTTTTGTTTAGACGAATACATTATCAGCTGCAGGTGGTTACCCAATTTTTTTATATTTGAAAACTCAATCCCATTGATATTCGTCGCTGGTCGAGGGCTTAATTTATAAGCATGGATACGCATAAAAATGTAGTAAAACAAAATGGTTGTCCCCCGAAAGCATGGTATATGAATCTAAGTCGGGGTAACTACTGCATTAAAATTGGACGTTGCAAACTGATGTTGGTGAGTTAGAAACAAATGTTTGTCAAGAGGCTAATTGATGAGAAGTGCGGAAGACGTGAATTTTATGCCAAATAGTGTTTCACATTTCAAACACCCATTGTCGAATGTGTCTAATTGTTTATATACTGGTTTGTGGATTAATGTCTATAATTGTAACATATCAATATTTTTTCCACTGTGTCTAACTGAAATATAATCGACGGAAAAGGAGAGAGTAACATAATAATTTACATTATCCATTGCCAAATATGTACAGATAAACAAGTTATCTGTATAAAGTTGTTAACATACTAAACTACAGAAATGGTGTATATATGTGTATTGTACTTGTTTATACTGAAGCATAGATGTTAAAATGTTAAACAGTTGTAAGCCCGACGGGGAAGGGAAAAGTACCTGTCGAATTTTGCTGCTGTTAGTTTGCAGCAATGGATGTCCTTCTACTTGCGACGGCAGACTGTCTATCTTGTTGACGCCTCGCACGTTGAGTACCACGTCGTCTTTCCTTTTGTTGCTGGTCCATAAAGTTGTGGAAAAAAGAAGTTAGGTGGAAGAAAGGTGTGAAGAGGGTGGGGCAGTTGAACTGATATGCCAAAATGTTGGTAAAAAAATGAAATTGGAATAGTACGTAGCAGTAAAGATGAAAAGTAGGGTGAGTGGATAGTGGGAAATGCATACTTATAGGAACATGTAGATTAGGTATTTTGCAACTGACATATTATTAAGTGGAAGATTTTGAAGGAGTCATAGTTCTGTAATTATGGCTGAAACAGTGGGGTTAACGGCTAGTGTGTAGCAGGTCAAAGTAAGGTTAGTATTTTGAAACTGTAACCAACGGTTAACAGTTCTTCTGCATTATATATGAAGTAATATTGTTTGGGGGATTTTTTTGCAGCGGTAAATCGAACCAATTCATGAGTTGAAAAGTTTTTATTTGTCTCTGAGTTAATTAGGTACATTTGGCTAAGTAGGAAGGTGCAGTCACATAATGTGACAACATGTGAGAAAAAATAAAGCAAAAACGATTCAGTTAATGTTTGCACTGAAAAAATTGAATGGGGAATTCTAAAAATGCAACCATTTTTTATAATGGGGTGCAAAGAAGGATGGAAAACTAATGACATGTATTATTCAGTACTGTCCGTATATATGTAAAACTGTAGGTTGTTTGTTTACTTAGAACTGAAAATGGTGGAAAAAAATCGTTGTAACATTTTAGCTACAAATGGGAACTGTAAAAAAGTAGCAAAACTGAGAACCGGAGAAATGAAACAATCGTGGACGAACTGATGTAAAGGAAAAAGAATAATATTGTCACGTACATGCGCAGTGGTAAAGGTAGAAAAGCATAGTGTTCATTACTTGCATGCACATTGGTAACATTGGTCATGCTAATGCAACAGTAATAAATATCAAGCTAAACATCAGCAAAGTCACAAAAATTTAAGCCAACAAAATAAATAGTGCAAGGCATACGTAATAAAAACAAAATATAAAATCAAATTGAACATATACCCCCTGGAAAACAGCAGCATCGGTCAACAAACCACTTGGAACAGCTCCAACCTTCTACTCAACTTTCGATGGATTAACCAACTAATCACCATCTTCATTCGCATCGGCGTGAACCTTCCCCATTGTATCAAAGTTCGAAACAGCCTTTAATCAGGAAAAATGGGCAGTAAAAAACTTTCAATGTGTAAATGTAACGGAAAAATCAAAAGTACGGGTGGAGGGAACTAAAATATGCAAACAGTATTGTAAAGCATTAAAATAAGCACATATTTTACTCGGATATCATTTAATGCACTGAGAGAAGACAATGATTCAAGAGAATTTACTGTATCTGAAATAACATTCTCTGGATGACCCTTGTCACGCAACAGCAGAATGTAGTTTATGATAAAAAGAGGGAACATAATGTACCGAAGAAAAGAAAGATGAAGTATAAAGAAAAAAAGTAAAAAAAAAGATTACCTTTTGATGATCAATGTTTAAGCAAATAGGAACCATAATTCATATACCTACATATAAAACAGAGAGAAGAAAAAATGAAACACCTCCAACTAAGTAGTAGAAGGAGCTTGAAAAATCATTATGCAATGAAAAATGGTTTGTTATTTTATATAGTTGCATCATTATTGACGAATATCAAGGTACATCAAACTAACTTGTTTCAAGAATTGGCGTATGCAACACAAAAATACTTGCAATTGTATCCAAAATTTTCTATCATAGATGGACAATAATGTTTGGTGATGTAAAATGAAGAATCATCTCTTCCGTTACTTTGCAATGTAAAGAAGCACCTAGGTATCCTCATGTCTAGGTTTACGCTAATTGAGAGATCAAACATAATGTTGAGTATACTTTAATAAGACTAAATATTATGGTTTTTTCCTAACTATTTTACCATTGATTATTAAGGAGGTAGTACGTATTAGGTCCCTCTCTCATACCTCATACTATGGGGAGCAAGAATAAAGTAGGTGATGCATATTAGTCAAATAGGAGAGCGCCAATTAATTAAGGGCATATTTCCCTATTGTCAGACTCATACGCAAATGCCAAGTACATAAATGTGGCATTTTCAACTGCATCCTATCCAAAAGAGCTTCCCCAATATTTATTAGACCATTTGATGGTGGAAATAACAGTTTAGACAGTACTCATGACATCCACCGAATGGTATATCATATTTATATCAGGTGCATCCAATCATGGTGATGTCTCCCATTTTAGTTCAAGAAATGATGAATTGGTCAAAATACTGAAAAGCATTCATCTTCCTAAAGGAATAAAAGAAAGTGTGGCACTATGCACCATTAAATCCCAGTAACAACTAAAACCTAAAGAATCTTATAATAATGCACAAAATAAACAACATTCACTATCAATAATATCAACTTCATGCATAAATATTACTGTTCATTTATGACTAAAGTAACCAACAACGTAGAACACATGTGCTTTATAAAACAAATACAGTATACAAATATCCTAGGTATGCAACAGTCACATGATATGAATGATAAACAGACGTATTGAAGTGATGAAACTCATTAGCATAATCAATGAATATAATTGGCAGATACGAAAGAAACTTTGTGCGGATGTAAAGGCCAAAACACAGAAATCAGAGAACGGGATTGGAGGCAGAAAGAGTTAAACTAAGAGATGGTAAGGAATCGATTAATAATGTTTTATATTATTTTGTGACCCCAAGTTTGAAAATCTTAACGTTTGTCACTTACATGCGCATTGGTAAAGGTAGAAAAGCATATTGTTCATTACTTGCATGCACATTGGTAACATTGGTCATGCTAATGCAACAGTAATAAATATCAAGCTAAACATCAGAAAAGTCATAAAAATTTAAGCTAACAAAATAAATAGCGCAAGCCATATGTAACAAAAACAAAATATAAAATCAAAGTGAACGTATACCCCTTAACAACATCAGCATCCGCCAACAAACCACTTGGAACATATTTATATACAACTGGTGCCACATATGTTGGATCATTTATCAAAATTTAGTAAATATTTTTGTTTTAGTGATAAAATAATAAGAATAATATAACTAAATAATCTCATTTTGAACATAATTATATCACTTAAAAAAATTCAAGTCAATAAAATAACGATCACTTGCACTTTACGACCGGAGAGTAAAGACGTTAAACGTTACAAATAAAATTTGAAAAGGCACGTCAGTTTTTTCTTTAACATGGTATCAGTTGTATAAATCAAAGTCCTATATTTTTAAGGTTTTATTACTACCTGTACTTTTCCATTTAACACCATTTCATTATTTTATTACCTCATAGTCCAAATTTAGGAAAATGACTCTGAACTTAAGCTCCATTTTATTTTTAGATACATTTGAATATTTTCCTTGAGATTAATGGGATGTGTCTACACATCTGTAACATAGAATTGAAGCTACTTACAGTAACTTTGTATTACATTGATCTGTGATGCTAAGTCTAGTAAATATAATGACTATTTTATTGCAGAAACATTTATGTCGAATAGATTTGCTTTAAACTAAGTTGTTAACTATTACTAAGTTTACTTTTATGCGCAAATGCTGAAAGTAAGATAGCAATATTCCCAATTAGTTTTAGTTAAAGTAATAATCAGTAGTGTAAAAGAATCATACTACTCAAAGTTAACATAATTTACAAAGCAGACAACACCTTAATACTAATTAATAGCAGTTAAGTAAATATAGGTTCAAGCAAAATTCATTACAGCTTCTATTACCATTGACTTTGTTAATATACCTCAAACCTAACACATAAACCATTTTTGAATATTACACCCCCTTCTGAGGTTGACTACATTGTGAGGTACTTAATTAATAGAAATATCCAACACAAAATGACAAAAGCAATGTATGAAAGTGAACTTGAGCTGAAGGGAAAAAAAGGAAAAGAAAATGAGCAGGAGAAAACGACGATTCAAGAGATTTTACTATATGTGAAATAACAGCCTCTGGATGACCCTTATCACACAACAACAGAATGCAGTTTACCTTAAAATGAGGGAGAATAATGTACCCAAAAAGAAGAAGATGAAGCATATAGCAAAAAATTAAAAAAAAAAAAAAAAAAGATTACCTTTTGATTATCGGTGTTTAAGCAGAGGGCAGTGGAACTAAAAACTAAACTGTCGACTGAATTAGAGAAGAAGAGTGAAACCATGGAAAGAGCCTCCGGTGCAGTAAATAAATCGCGGTGAACATCATTATCGAATCTTTAAGATTATCATGACAACCCAAAAAATGAATCGCGACATCAGCAATTGAAATTGCAATATGATGACGGTAATAATATGAAGAAGGTAACATTTTTACCGACCTTAGAATGTGTTTACTGACCTTGTTCTCAGATCTGACTTTAATTTGGGAGGAGTGGACGTGATTACATCAAATCAACATTGGCGCACCGCAATTGTTTTTGCTGTTTCATTATCATTGTTCATACTGCAGTTACCATGTAGAAAAAGAAAGCGTAAACTAAAATCGATTAGAAGGATGAGTTTATCATCGATGTTGTATGTGAACAGCATACAAAGTCAACCGCCTTACCGAATAGAAAACGGGAAGAAAGAGTTAGACAAATGGTCTTCTAGGATGAATCAATCAAACTGCGCCACTCTACCAATATCAAAATCGCTTTTGAAGGCGGCTACATCGAAGGAAATTGTTTGATTTGTCACTATGCGAAAATTGTAAGTTGGAGTTAAGGAACATTATTTTGTCTTCCGATTTGGAAGGTTAAGGAGGAAGAAATAATTGGGAAAGTGGATTCTGGCAACCGATTTGGGAACATGGTGGACGAGAAAAAGACAATCATGCCCTCAATTTCTTTTAACTACCGTGGACTGAAAGGGGGATTTTTGGCAATTAGAAAAAGGCTTCACTTTGACCTCTTTGACCAGGGTTTTACTTTATAGTATAATATATATATATATATATATATAACATTATAAATATAAGTTATGTTTGTAATTAACTTAGAAATATACCTTGCAATCAAAGCCCTTAAGCTTACCTTGAAAAGATGATGTAAGCTCCTAGAAACGATTTTCGATCTAACATAGGGCTAGTCCTTGAACCACTGACCGCTAGCTATCGAATAACAGTTGAAATGATTTAATCAGCTTGGGAAATTAAGAGATGATAGAGGGACGTTCGGCTAGCAAATGTATAAGGATAAAGGCAATGAAAAGATCAAATCAAATATAGGAAAAGATGCTTAAAATGGACGAAGGAAAGGAGAGGATTTAAGATCTCAACTTTTACTCGTTCTCCTCTAATCTTAGCCATCTATTATTAAGCCCTTCTAGCCAAATTTCTAGCCACATATAACCCTCTATTTTGCTGAAATAATTAGCCCCTATCATGCGCTTTAAACCTATTTGAGCTTGAATGAACATTTTGCATTTTAAATCTAATTTAAAACGCTTATCGATATTGTATATCGATTAATGTGTTTATAACTTTTATAAATAAAATTAATTTTTATTTATCAACTCAAAATCAAATTTATATATACTATTTCATATATATTATTTAATTTAATTAATTTATAACAATTATAAATTAATTAAATCATTTGGTCAAAGAGGAATTCGTCATTTTTGGTTGTATAACTTGTCAGGTGTAAATTTGGTTAGCAATTAGTATCGACCTATTCAAACATGAAAGTTCACGCATCACTTAGCAGGTGATGTGATATTTTATCCAAATTTATTGCTTACTTGGTTTCAGTAAAATCCAATCTTACTTTATTAAGTATTACCCAGTTGTGACTATTATTTACACCAATTCTCTTCATCAAAACTATATCACTTTGGACTTATGGAATTTGGTAATGGTCAAAATTCCCAAATCGTCCTCATTTAACTATAAAATCGAAACACAAAGTTTTTGGTTCAATAATAACAATTATAATTAACTGAAATGCTATGGCCATAGGATTTGGCTTTGAGTTAACTTTAGTTGACCTTGATACTAACCTTATATAACTGATGTGACGACTCGGAATTTTTGGATGTTTGGAATCAGAATATTTAATTAATTTTAAATATTTAAAAGTTAATTTTTAACTTGAATTCAAAAATCACTATTTATTTGATAATTAGATTATTGAATTAAATGAATTAAAGTTCGGTAAAATGTTGAATCTGGGGTTTTAAGCCTGTTAAAAATAATTTGAAGGCTTGTAAATTTATATTGGTAGTGCTGAGGATAATAGAAGTTTTAAAATTGAATTTAGCAGTGATTTGTTCAGTTTTGAAATTTTATCGTTTAGATTGAATTTAAAAATAGCCTTCCAGGGCACTGTCTCGAATTTCGACGAAACCAGTTTCATTGGATCCGTAATATTGTATTATTATTGGATTTCAAATTTCGTAGTGATTGGAGTAGTTGTGTGAGCGTTGATATATAAACGCGCTGAATTTAAATCGAAAATTTAATATAATAACTGGGTTCAAAAAGCCATCTTCTCCATACGATCGAATTAGGACCCGAAACCTTTTCCATTATGTTGGGAATAGGGGTTTAACATTATAAACGTCCAACGGCATGCCTCGATTGAAGATCGAGATTTTGAGCTACGAATAGACGATTCAATTTTAATTTAAATTTTAATTTAAATATAATATATTGTCCAGTCAAAACCCTTTCATGTCAAAACTTTTTCCCCTCATATCAGCATACAGAACATCATCACGTGGCACTTTAACCCTGAAAACACGCTACACCATATTACGCGTCATTACTCCCCCTATTTCCTTTTTAATTGCCATCTTAAGAAAAAAATTAAATGGCCGATTCTTCGAAACTAATACTCGTACGAGAATCGAGAATTGATTTTGATTCATACCTATGGGGCGAGTACTTGGGAGGAGACATCGATTCAACTCTCAGCTAATCGATCTCATGCTCGAGCACATCGAGAGAGGCGGTGGTACGATTCGAACTGGTTTGGGAGTTCGCGAGGCCGGGGTGGTGGCGAGGAGCTGCCGTAAGTGGGGGAAACGAAGTCTCGTTTTCACGTGTTGGAAGTGTTCGACGTGGGGGAGCAGTTAGGGTTACTGAGAGCTTGAAGCCGATTTCGGTGACCGAGGGTTTGGCGAGTTCGTCGAAGGTAGCAAGGTATAGCTGACTTCATTTTTTTAATTTAATTAGTCCAGTATAGTATACATACATATATACATATAGTTTGGGGGAAAAAAATATTTTTGCAGAAGGTCAGGTTTAATTTAGAAATGTATATATATGAGGTTTAAACAAGAAATATATATATATATATATATATATAGAAACAGAAAGGAAAATATATGAATTTTAAAAGGTTGTAAAGTGTATATAAAAGAAATTAGATTTTTAAACTTGTATAGATTATTTTTATGAGTAAGCATATATAGTTTCAAAAGAAAAAAATATAAATGTACGTATATATACATTTTAAATTTACTTGGTTATTTTAAATATAGTGTATTAGGGAGATTAACTTAATTAATTATTTTTGTAACTGAAAATTTATTTATTATAGGAAAAAATAGTTTAAATAAAATAATTAGTTAATTAAATTTATTAAATGATAACTAATTATTCGACAAGTTCAAATGTTAATAAAACGTATAATGTGTGTATAAGGTCTGAAATCGTGGAGAAACAAGCTGATTTGGAGTGGATTACAAATTTAAAAGCAAAAGTGAGTTAATCTCACTCTTCTGGATTGCTATTTAAATTTAAATGGTTAAATTTAAATAATTGGTTGAATGATTGAATTGATTTGATGTTCTATATTATATATAGTAGTATATATATAGTATATATTGGACTGATTGATTTCTCGCATTATATAGCGGATGAGACCCTATGCGCCGCATAATAGCGGATGATATTATATAAATCCCATATACCGATATTCCACCTCGAAGTGGAATTGGTATTTTATATTGTGCTAACATCTGTGGATGTAGGAAACAGGTTGGAGGGATCCAACTGGATTCCTTAAAATTATTTAGATTGTTTAATATTCTGTGTTATGAATATTTGCTATTCTGTGATGAATTATATTGATAATTGGAATATTGAATGTTATGGTTTGCTTGAATATATTTCGGTACACTGAGTAATCAAAATATATAAATTGGATTTTGTAAAGAAAATAAAAGAAGAGAATTTGTATGTAAAATAATTATAGAGAATTTGAATAAATTTAAGAATGAACTGGATAAGAATAAAGTGTTTTTAAAATTCTAATAAATAAATTCCGAGTATGGAAAGGGGATTTTGAATAAACAGAGAAATAATGAATTTTAAAACTTAAGTGACATTATTGAAAGGAATAAAAGAATTTACTTTAAAATTCAAGGTGTAAATTTATTATAAGGGATAAGAAAGGAATTTGGGAAATCTGAAATTGGTATTTTCAGTTAAAAAGATTTTAAATCATAATTAAGGAATAAAGTCTGAAATTAATGGATTTTGAAATAAATGGAGTAAGTAAAGGAATTTATTTCAAAATGGAGTAAATTGGAAATCAATTTGCAAATTGATTTAAGTGTTTGAAATTGGAAATTTAAAGGAGAATGTGACTTTGAAATTTATAAACTGGGTTTATAAAGTAAAGTAATATGTCAGTGGATATTTAGAAGAATAAATTCACAACGGGAATTTATTGAAGGAATGCGAAAATTTGTTTAAATAAATAATGATTTATTTTTAAAGATAGAAAGAGAAGAGTATTTCCCTGGAAAGCCAAGTACGTATTCAACGTAAATTTTTAAATATAAGTTATGTTGTTTTAAAAAGCATATTTTATAAAATTTATTATTTCTAAATGTTTAAATTCTGAAGTAAGTATTTTTCAAATCTATTATCATAGTAATTATTTAAAGGTGACTTGGTATTTTGTTTTAAAAGAGAAAATCTAATTTTATATTTGATAAAGTAGCCTCATTTTAGATATTACTAAAGTATATATTTTAATAAAGTATTGAAGTAGTTTTCAATTTAAATGTTAAAGTATATTTTAAAATAAAGTGTTTTTAAATTATGTTAAAAATCTAAAGTTTTTGTGCATTGTGTTTTCAGTGCAAATAAATATTTGGGAATTCATTCCATGAGAAGAGTAGGGTTGTAAAACCATTTTCAAAAAGGTTTGAAAATGAAAATATATCTTGCAAAAATATTTTGAGGTTAATAAATAATTCGGTGAAATTATTTATGTGGGATGGTTGTTGTGAATGTTAATTGATAGTTAAATAACCGACTATCAATATTGGCCAATGCACTGATTGTTTCGAAGAGACCGGGATCGGGATTTATTTCCTGCAAACCACTTCGATCCGGTTTGCATGTTTTCGTGAGGAAGACGAGTTGGATTCGAAGATGGAGCAGTGAAGTGCAAGGGCTAGTCGCTACTAATCCCGATGTGATGCCATAATGGATGTAGTTGGAGTAATGCCTTTGGTTCCGTTCGAACCCGGGACAGACTTGTATGGATGAATGCTTTTGGAACATCGTCAGGTGGACGATGGGCATTCTAAGTGAAACGATCTAAAAAGGTAACGCTTACCTCAAGCCTCATCAACCGGGAATGACAGAAAATTAGGGGTTATTCAGCAAGGCTAGGTGGATAGCGCCCATCAGGGTTAGGTCATCCCTGTCTAGATGTCCCTTTTATTCGGCTTAGTGGTGCGGTTGCTGATCCCAACCGTGGGGTGATCTTACTCGGGATTATCCAGTAAGAGGTAGTCCCGGTCTTGTGTTGCAGGGGATTGGGAGTAATCCTCGGTACGGTGATCTAGGCCACGTACTGTGACAGGTGGTACCCCAGTGCGTAGTCATTAGTTGGAAATCCATTCTCCCTACGCGCCTTTTATGGTTTTGTTTGTATTACCCACGACAGTGGCTAGTAACTGGAATTTAATGAATGTAACAATTTTATCTATTTTAATAAGTATTTGTAAATAGACACTATTATAACATCAGAGAATTTTGATAAAAAGTGTTTTAGCTATCGTAAGGTAAAAACCCGACATGTTTATTTGTGGCGTGGTCTTAAGAGACGCTTTTATTTTCAGAAAGGATTTTGAAACTTTAATAATCAAATTGAATGTGATTTTATCACACTGGCATTCCAGACTGACTCGGGTGTTATTTAACTATAATGCTCGGGTCAGACCGAGTATTATAGGATACAAGAAAGGATGCTGTGGAGCTCAGGAGACGAGCTGGATGGCGATACGTACTTCCATACTTGATTATTATTCCGCTATGTATTCAGTTCTGAGGACAAGTTTATAGGATTGTCCAGTTGTATGTTATTGATGTTGTTGAACTCTGATGTTGTATTCTGATGATGTATGTATAAAACAGATATAGTTTTCTTTTGTGTAAAGATCATTTATTATCTATTATATTTTATTCTGCTGCGATGGTTAATTCTGATGTTGTTTTGTTTTCTCTTCTTCTACCTCTTCTTCTTTAACCCAAATGGTTCGTATTTTGTTCATTTTGATTTGGTTGATGGAGAATAGTGTCGACTCAAGGGACACGGAACTGCAGGTCTTTCACTTGGTATCAGAGCATAGGTTGGAGATAACCTTCGCCCTGGTGGGGATTACTCATAGAATAGATTCCATAGTACTCTAAAATGAGTTTGAGGGTATTAATAAATATGAGCGCGTATTTGTTAGTGAATATAAAATTGTTTTTAAATTGTGTTGACTTATCGGTTGAGTGTTTATCGATTCTGGTCGATATGTGGGACGCCATGTCATCAATAGGGGTTTCTAAGTTCTTAAACAAGATAAACCGACACAGTATTGTTTTAAATAGGGCAACTGAAATAATTTTACCCATATTATTTTTGTATGTAAAGGAAATAATTTTTCGTAAATTATTGTAGTTATATATAGTTGCTTGGTTGTTAGGGAATGATAATATTAAATTAATATCATTATTTTGTAGAAATTGAATAAGAAATTGAAAATCATAACTAAAGCTAAGAAAGTAAATTCATATTGCATCATTAAATTGTAAGTCGGAATTATAAATGTAATTCATAATTTAAAATAACATTTCAGAGTAGTATTAGAATATGAATTGAAAGAATTTGGAATTTGGAATTTTGGGAAAAGTTAAATTCCTTTGTGTTTGAAAATGGTTTTCAAAGGTTGTGGAAAAAAAATAGAGATATTATATCGAAAATATTTTTGAATTAGATTCGAAATTTGGAAGATTTGGAATTTAAAAATATTTGAAATGTTTTTAAAGAGATAAAAGCATTTAACTCTTTTCGGTCGCTAGAAAATAACTTCGGTGATGACTACAACATCATCGGTGTTCATTTTCGAGTCTCCAAAAGAGAAATTGCTACCAAAATGTTTTAAATCGGAATTGTATGCAAAATTTGGGTTTAGTTTTGATATTCAAAGAGGTAATTGAATTTACCAAAGAATTTTGGATATAATTGATTTCAAATGATTTTTGAAATACTTAAGTGATTATTGAAGACTCTAGAATTGGTTTAAATATTTTGAGTATCTAAGTAATGGCTTAAGCTCTAGAGGTTCAACTAAAAATGATATGGATTATAAGCCAGTTTGGAAATTTATGAAGCTTGAAAATTTCCTAAAATGAAATTAACTTGTAAAAAGGTTAATAAGTTAGAAGAGTAAGTCGAATTAAATGTACTTAAGCTAAGTTTAATATTGAGTTGAATTTGAATTAAACTGAAAATAAAATTTAGTTGTACTTGAATAAAGTTGGTATGGAATTGAATTAAAATGAATTCAAGGAGTTATTGATAATATAAAATGAAATAAAATTCTTACTTAAATAAATGGAAGTAAGTTGAATTGGAGTTTATGAAATAAAATGCCTGCTTGGCTAAATAAGTGTATAATCTCGAGTAAAAATGAAATATGAATGTAGTCAAGCTTAAAATGGGTAGAAGTATGAAAAATATAAGTGTGAGACTTATAAGAAAAAAAATGGTGAAGTAAAATAGTAAGACAAAAATAAAATTGTTTTGTATTTTGGAAAGTGAAATAGAAATCCAAACTCGAATTATAAATTAGATTGAACTCAAGTAAAGTAATAAAGTGATTTTTGAAGATAAAAATCAAAGATTGAATTAATTATTTAATATGGAAATGGAACACTAGTTGGATAAATAAGAGTTAACATTTGAGTTAATGATGGATTTGTAAATGAAACCCGAGTTATAAATAGAAATTCAACTTGGAATTGTAAGGGAATTAAACGTGAATTAAATATGGCCTTGGATATTATTTTAACGAATTGAGAATGGAATTTAAATTTAAATGGATTATGAGAATGGTTAATTGAATTAAATGAGTCGTGAATGAATTAAATTTGGAAATTAAAATTTGTAATGAACGAAATAAAAGAACTAAACAAATAAATTGAAGTAAATTAACTTAAGTTAAAAATAATTAGAAGCTCACCTTCGAGTAAGAATGAAAGTTCATTAAATAAAAGTTTGGGTTAAATTAATTTGGGAAGTGGTTATTAATATAAGAATCGAATGTTGTCAAGCTCAGTGAAATGATTTTAAAATGTATGGTTGGTGAATAAACTAGCAATGTGATAGAATTAAATATAAAATGAGTTGGAATCAATTGGATGTGGATAAAAACTAAAATGGATATTCTATTAAGTGAATATCGTCAAACTGCATAGAATAAATTAGTCGTTCGACTTAAACGGAAGTAAATAAAAATTCTATGAATTGGTAGACGTAAATAAAATTGATTTTTGGAATCAACTGAAATAAATATGAGTTGTTTGGGTCAAAAATGAATTGAATGTAAGCAGTTAAGTTGAAAACCATTTAAACTGAATGAAGTTGTATACGAATTGGTTGTAAACAATTAAAATTAATGTCGGAACCCTATAAGTTGCTTATAAATATTGTTTAACCTGCATTGCTTATAGAACTTGTACGTTTGCTAACTAAATATGTTAAATGTTGTTAAATTATATGATTTTGGCACTTACATGTTTAAATTAAGTAAGCACATGTACCGGGAAGCCGTTGGCTAGATTTGGACGTGTTAATTGCTAAAATAATAAGCCGCTTGCTTAGAAATGCTAAATAAAGGTACGCCTACGCAATAAAAATAGGAAATATGAACTGTTTTTGTTTTTCCAACCGCGTGGGGTCAATGTATATATATTTATATTTCTTGTCAAATTGCAAAAGCTCCTCCGTACAAAGGAGACTCTGCTAAAAATTTTCAAAAATTTTGGGAGTTAGAAAAAATTTTGAAATTTTTTTGTTAGCGACAAACGATTTCAAAATTGGAATTGAAATAAGGAATTTTGGAAATAGAAGATAAAATTCAATATTCAGAGTTGAAGATAAATTGAATTCATATGGAAATGGGAGAACCAATTTCAATAGAAGTAGATATAAACTAAGGTTGTGAAGTGAAAATAAATATAAGAAGCACATAAAATACTTAGATTGAACTTAAGAAGAAATGGTAGAATTCTTAAGTAATATGGATGTCGGGAAAATATATTGAATATGCATTTGAGTGAAGATTTAATAAAAATGATAAGCGTTGATAAGGGAATAGAAATCAAATGAATGTGAATAAAAAGAAAATTGATATAGTTGATAATCAATTGAGATAAATACGTAGGATGTACGTGTATTATTTTATTCGCATAGCAATTTGATCCAGATTCGAGCACAGAATTTCGAGATAGTTACATCGATCCGAGTTAGGATTTTTTCACTCGATTTTCGACGGCGAACCCTGGATATGGATTTTTGATTGATACTGGAAATTCTCTATCATAGTTATGACTATGCAAGGAGAATGACGGTTTCTGATCAAGGAACCAGATCTGAGTCCGCACTAGAAAGTCGGGTGGACGATGCTGGTTCGGAAATGAAATTGTGTGATCGAGTAAGCGATCGGATTTGGTATTGCGTACGAATGATATAGGTACATCGTACGAGCTTAAATGGAATGAATCTTGAAAATTATAAAGAAATGTATAAAATAATTTTGAATGTTGTGATTGGATATTATTGCTAAGTAGAGTATACAGGTATTTAAGAGCAAGAGGAAAATTGGTTTTGATTTCAGAAGATGAATTTGAATTACTCGACAAAAAGGTATGTATTTAAATTTATGTATGAAATTTGATTGGATTTTTGATCTAGCCACTTGGCTTTTTGTTTTCTTTTGGAATTTGGGAGCCCGTAGAGGCATTTTGTAGTTGTTCCGAGCTAGTCGCACAAAGGAGACGCTGGCGAAATTTTTCGAAAATTTAGGGAGTTAGAAAAATTTTGAGAAAATTTTGATAATTCAAAATTTTGGATTTAAATTGAAATTTGAATGATTGAGCAAATAGTATTGTTTGAAAACTATGTAAGAGTTTGGGAAGTTAGTGAGAATGATAATGGGTCTTTTATAAAAAGATAGTTAGTAGGATGTTGAATTGTTGATTTTGGGGAAAAGTAAACGGGTATTGGACCATTCTTCCTAACCAGCAATTTCGGGGACGAAATTCATTTAAGGGGGAGGAATGTGACGACCCAGAATTTTTGGATGTTTGAAATCGGAATATTTAATTAATTTTAAATATTTAAAAGTTAATTTTTAACTTGAATTCAAAAATCACTATTTATTTGATAATTAGATTATTGAATTAAATGAATTGAAGTTGGGCAAAATGTTGAATATGGGGTTTTAAGCCTGTCAAAAATAATTTGAAGGCTTGTTAAATTTATATTGATAGTGTTGAGGATAGTAGAAGTTCTAAAATTGAATTTAACAGTGATTTGTTCAGTTTTGAAATTTTATTGTTTAGATTAAATTTAAAAATAGGCTTCCGGGGCACATTCTCTGATTTCGACGAAATTAGTTTCATTGGATCCGTAATATTGTATTATTATCGGATTTCAAATTTCGTAGTGATTGGAATAGTTGTGTGAGCATACGATATATAAACGCGTTGAATTTAAATAGAAAATTTTATATAATAACTGGGTTCAACAAGCTATCTTCTCCATACGATCGAATTAGGACCCGAAACCTTTTCCATTATGTTCGGAATAGGGGTTTAACATTATAAACGTCTAGCGGCATGCCTCGATTGGAGATTGAGATTTTAAGCTACGAATAGACGATTCAATTTAAATTTAAATTTAAATTTAAATATAATATACTGTCCAGTCAAAACCCTTTCACCTCAAAACTTTTTCCCTCATATCAGCATACAGAATGTCATCACGTGGCACTTTAACCCTGAAAACACACTACACCATATCACACGTCAGTACTTCCCTTATTTCCTTTTTAATTGCCATCTTAGAAAAATTAAAATTAAAATTAAATGGCCGATTCTTCGAAAATAATACTCGTATGAGAATCGAGAATCGATTTGGATTCATACCTATAGGGCGAGTACTAGGGAGGAGACATCGATTCAACTCTCAGCTAATCGATCTCGTGCTCGAGCACGTCGAGAGAGGCGGTGGTGCGATTCGAACTGGTTTGGGAGTTCGCGAGGTCGGGGTTGTGGCGAGGAACTGCCGTAAGTGGGGGAAACGAAGTCTCGTTTTCACGTGTTGGAAGTGTTCGACGTGGGGGAGCAGTTAGGGTTCCTGAGGGCTCGAAGCCGATTTTGGTGACTGAGGGTTTGGCGAGTTCGTCGAAGGCAGCAAGGTATAGCTGACTTCATTTTTTTTAAATTTATTTAGTCCAATATAGTATATGTACATATATACATATAGTTTGGGGGGAAAAAATATTTTTGCAGAAGGTCAGGTTTAATTTAGAAATGTATATATATGAGGTTTAAACAAGAAATATATATATATATAAATAGAAAATAAAATATATGAATTTTAAAAGGTTGCAAAGTGTATACAAAAGAAATTAGATTTTTAAACTTGTATAGATTATTTTTATGAGTATGCATATATAGTTTCAAAAGGAAAAAATATAAATGTACATATATATACATTTTAAATTTACTTGAATATTTTAAATATAGTGTATTAGGGAGATTAACTTAATTAATTATTTTTGTAACTGAAAATTTATTTATTATAGGAAAAATTAGTTTAAATAAAATAATTAGTTAATTGAATTTATTAAATGGTAACAGATTATTCGACGAGTTCAAATGTTAATAAAATGTATAATGTTTGTACAAGGTCTGAAATCATGGAGAAACAAGCTGGTTTGGAGTGGATTGCAAATTTAAAAGCAAAGGTGAGTTAATCCCACTCTTCTGGATTGCTATTTAAAGTTAAATGGTTAAATTTAAATAATTGGTTGAATGATTGAATTGATTTGATGTGCTATATTATATATAGTAGTGTATATATAGTATATATTGGAGTGATTGATTTCCCGCATTATATAGCGGATGAGACCCTATGCGCCGCATAATAGCGGATGATATTACATAAATTCCATATATCGCAATATTCCACCTCAAAGTGGAATTGGTATTTTATATTGTGCTAACATCTGTGGATGCAGAAAACAGGTTGGAGGGATCCAACTGGATTCCTCAAAATTATTTAGATTGTTTAATATTCTGTGTTATGAATATTTGATATTCTGTGATGAATTATATTGATAATTGGATATTGAATGCTGTGGTTTGCTTGAACATATTTCGGTACACTGAGTTATCAAAATATATAAATTGGATTTTGTAAAGAAAATAAAAGAAGATAATTTGCAAGTAAAATAATGATAGAGAATTTGAATAAATTTAAGAATGAACTGGATAAGAATAAAAGTGATTTTAAAATTCTAATAAATAAATTCCGAGTATGGAAAGGGGATTTTGAATAAACAGAGAAATAATGAATCTTAAAACATAAATGACATTATTTAAAGGAATTAAAGAATTTACTTTAAAATTCAAGGTTTAAATTTATTTGAAGGGATAAGAAAGGAATTTGGGAAATCTGAAATTGGAATTTTCAGTTAAAAAGATTTTAAATCATAATTAAGGAATAAAGTCAGAAATTAATTGATTTTGAAATAAATTGAGTAAGTAAAGGAATTTATTTCAAAATGGAGTAAATTGGAAATCAATTTGGAAATTGATTTAAGTGTTTGAAATTGGAAATTTAAAGGAGAATGTGACTTTGAAATTTATAAACTGGGTTTATAAAAGTAAAGTAATATATCAGTGGATATTTGGAAGAATAAATTCACGATGGGAATTTATTAAAGGAATGGAAAAATTTGTTTAAAAATAAATAGTGATTTATTTTTAAAGATAGAAAGAGAAGAGTATTTCCCTGTATAGCCAAGTACGTATCCAACGTAAATTTTTAAAGGGGGAATTAATTTATAGGACAAAGATTTGTATATTTTTTGTCTCAATGACGCGACCTCAATATTTTTACCATAAGGGCAAACATTCTTTTAAAAATAATTCATAACGACAAACATTTCAAAATTATTCATAAGGACAACAAAAATGCTACTGAGCTAAAACTGATACTTAAAAACTACTACCGATAACTACAAACTGATACCTAAAAAGTGCTATCAATAACTAAAAACTGATACCTACAGAAAGTTGTCCTTCAGGATAAAATATTGAAGGTCTGTCCTTGGGGCTAAAAAGCTGTGAAATTTTGTCCTAGACAATAATTTCCTAATTTTTAAATATAAGTTATGTTGTTTTAAAAAGCATATTTTAGAAAATTTATTATTTCTAAATGTTTAAATTCTGAAGTAAGTATTTTTCAAATCTATTATCGTAGTAATTATTTAAAGGTGACTGGGTATTTTGTTTTAAAAGAGAAAATCTAATTTTATATTTTATAAAGTAGCCTCATTTTAGATATTACTAAAGTATATATTTTAATAAAGTATTGAAGTAGTTTTCAATTTAAATGTTAAAGTACATTTTATAATAAAGTGTTTTTAAATTATTTTCAAAATCTAAAGTTTTTATGCTTGGTGTTTTCAGTGGAAATAAATATTTGGGAATTCATTCCATGAGAAGAGTAGGGTTGTAAAACCATTTTCAAAAAGATTTGAAAATGAAAATATATCTTGCAAAGATATTTTGAGGTTAATAAATAATTCGGTGAAATTATTTTTGTGGGATGGTTATTGTGAATGTTAATTGATAGTTAAATAACCGACTATCAATATTGGCCAATGCGCTGATTGTTTTGAAGAGACCAGAATCGGGATTTATTTCCTAAAAACCACTTCGATCCGATTTGTACGTCTTCGTGAGGAAGACGAGTTGGATTCGAAGATGGAGCAGTGAAGTGCAAGGGCTAGTCGTTACTACTCCTGAGGTGATTCCAAAATGGATGTAATAGGAGTAGTGCCTTCGGTTCCATTCGAACCCGGGACGGACTTATATGGATGAATGCTTTTGGAACATCGTCAGGTGGACGATGGGCATTCTAAGTGAAACGATATAAAAAGGTAATGCCTAGCCTCAAGCCTCATCAACCGAGAATGACTGAAAATTAAGGGTTATGCGCAAGGCTAAGTGGTTAGCACCCATTAGGATGAGGTCATCCCTGTCTAGATGTCCCTTTTATTCGGCTTAGTGGTGTGGTTGCTGATCCCAACCGTGGGGTGATCTTACTCGAGTTATCCAATAAGGGGTAGTCCCGGTCTTGTGTTGCAGGCGATTGGGAGTAATCCTCGGTACGGTGATCTAGACCACGTACTGTGACAGGTGGCCCAGTGCCTAGTCATTAGTTGGAAATCCATTCTCCCTACGCGCCTTTTACGGTTTTGTTTGTATTACCCACGACAGTGGCTAGCAGCAGGAATTTAGTGAATGTAACAATTTCGGCTACTTTAATAAGTATTTGTAAATAGACACTATTATAATATCAGAGAATTTTGATAAAAAGTGTTTTGACTATCGTAAGGTAAAAACCCGACATGTTTACTTGTGGCGTGGTCTTACGAGATGCTTTTGTTTTCAAAAAGGATTTTGAAACTTTAATAATCAAATTGAGTGTGATTTTCTCACGTTGATATTCCATACTGACTCGGGTGTTATTTAACTATAATGCTCGGGTCAGACCGAGTATTATAGGATACAGGAAAGGATGTTGTGGAGCTCTAGAGACGAGCTGGATGACGATACATACTTGATTATTATTCCGCTGCCTATTCAGTTCTGAGGACAAGTTTATAGGACTGTCCAGTTGTATGTTATTGATGTTATTGAACTCTGATGTTGTATTCTAATGATGTATGTATAAAACAGATATAGTTTTCGTTTGTGTAAAGATCATATATTATCTATTATATTTTATTCTGCTGCGATGGTTAGATTCTTATGTTGTTTTGTTTTCTCTTCTTCTACCTCTTCTTCTTTAACCCAAATGGTTCGTATTTCCGTTCATCTTGAGTTGATTGATGGAGAATAGTGTCGACTCAAGGGGTACGGAACTGCGGGTCGTTCCAACCGAGGAGACAGATCCTCTCTTGAATAGTATTTCACTTCCAATACTTCCACTCGACCCACTATAATCACTTGATGGATATTGCCATGTTTTAACTTTAATCAAAGCATACCTTTCATATTGAAGATTAATTGTATTCTCAAATTAAGAGAACTGTGTAAATCAATCACATCGATATTTTCTATTTGACCTTAGTTATGTTAACTAACATAAAACTATGGAGTAAGTCATTCCATAATTATCCAATAATTACTAGCACGTACCCCTCGGTGGCCCCAGCAGCCATGAGTAATATGCTGCCCAACATTTCAAGAGCGTTACATACTCTAGTCTCAATGGATGTATCAATATCCAGTCTCGATACATCTTAAATATGAATATTTAAAATGATATGTTTATTTTCATTGTGATAAATTACTCATGGTGACAAAACTTTATAACTACTATCATAAAACATACCATTTACGGATTTTTTATTATGTATACTTCTAATTAAATTAATTAGTAATGTACCATATTATATCAATTATATAATAGAAAGAAAACACCTTTTATTTCAAAAAGGATTGGTTATCGAGTTATATATATAACAAATAAAATAATTGCCTCTATGGCATAAGCATACTCTATCACAAATGTCTATTCCAGGTATTTGAAATCAAAATCAAATGTTTGACTTCGTAGTTAGATATCTGATTAGCAGTGTAACTAACTATTATGACTAATGTTTGAGATCTGGGACTTTGGGAGTTCGGGTTTGGTCTATGGGCCCAAGAGATGCTAGGAAGGTCCAAAGTGACAAAGGAGCAATAGTACTAGCTTGTGGATTATACACCAAGTATTAAAAAGCCTTCGATTAATGCTAAGGAATATGGAGAGTACAATGATGGTTCAGGATGTGATATGATTCGTATAGTGGCTTTGTAGAGTCATTGGGTGACTTCAAGACAAGATGACTGGATTATTTTGAGATACGAGTCCATACGATATTGTGTATACACAGTAAGTCCATATCCCTTAGCTACAACCTTGGGATTTGATATTTACTAACCATTTGTTGTATGAGGCACGATTAACTTGATAATACATGCTAGACCACATCAAGATGGAGATTGGGAGAAGTCTTATCTTGGTAGAAAATTCCATAAGCAAGGTTTATGAGCCTCAAGTTACTTCTCCTAAGTCCTTTTGGTAAATAAATGCTAGAGGTAAGGCATATATGTAATAGTTTGAGTTTGATACGATTATAGGTGGTGGATGATGCATTAAAGAATTATGTATTAGTGTTGCATTGATGACCATACTTAGTGGGTCTTGGCCATACTAGAGATCTTGAAAGCCATTAGCCTAACGTGTAGCAGTTAAATCGCAAATGGCTTCCATGGTGATTAATAATTAATACAAATATCATGTGCAACGTAGCCCAGTAGAAATGTGCTAACTAGTTGGATGTGGTCAAAAATACATGTTGAGGTATGGACTCATTAACTTATGTTATACAATTAGGTATTATACACAATATATTAGCATATTGATAATCATATACCTTAATGATATTTCCTTTCCACTCGAATTTATGTCAAAAGACCCACTCTATATTGTATCTTCTATTATTTATTCATCGAATATGTTGAATTAGAGGAGGGATTTGCTAGTTAGAGGCGAGTTTTAGATCCATAGCACTATCATGATTATTATGGTCGTCTAGTATTTTAGTTTTTAGACATGTGAGACCATATGTATTATGAGACAAGTTTCATAAAGATTTGGTGTACTATTTAGACTCTATTTTTCTGGAGTATGACGTACTTTGATGTTTGACCTTATGTCTTGTTCATTTAAGTGATATGCATTTAGACTTATACATGTATATATTGAAATATCTTTATCCATTCCGTTGTGAGATAACTAGTGTATATTGTGATAGATATGATCCTTTTGTTTAAATACTACCTTATGAACCACCATACATGATACTTATGGATGTTGAGTGCCACTGTCCATGGACTATAGGTTTTACGAAGGGTGGGTCATTACATTTAGTATCGGTGCATAGTTTACCCAATCACCCTAAACCGGGACAAAGTTGAGGGAGTATACTTTTATTTTTGTTATATTTATACATATAGCTCTCAAGCACTCATGGTTTAGTTTCTAGTACTCTACACTTTCTTTTGGGAAGTTGCTAATGGTTCCTATCTACAAATATCTACCATGATTCATGCCACTTGAGTATCGAGCATTGTAGAAACCGCTAAGTCCTTAGATCGTCATATATCAGCATTATTCCAAATTTATTTACATGCTACAATATAGAGCACCTGAACTACAATGGGAGTCTTACATTTTTCTTCACTGGGAGGAGTGTTTTGTATTCCTCCACCACCCCATCACCTGCTTTTGACTTCCCAAAAATTCATAAGGATCGCCAATGCATGGATCGCAATACATATAAGGGGGTAGAGCCATTCATAGAGACTCAAGAGTGGCTTCACTCTAATATGCGGATATCCCATGATATTCTTCTTGTTTGTTTGGTAAAAAGGTGACTAGCTTCTAGGAAACTACAAGAGGAAGCATATGCTGATGGGTTATAGTAGTAGGGGAGGTAAATGAACATGCCGTGACTTAGGAAGAGATTAGATGAAGGTTTGAGGAAAAACTTATTTCTAGGGCTGAGAAAGGCTTCCAATTAAAGAATTTTGTGTATTGTCAATATAGTGATAGGACTGTTAAAGACTATATTAATACATTTACACTTCACGCTTGGTTTGAGATGGATATGATTAATGTTCCCACTAAAAGGTTGTGAAGTTTATGAAGAAACTCAATTTTCCACTTTAGAACTTTTCTCTTAGTTAAGTTCCTATATACTTTACTTTTGAGGGTCATATCGAAGTGGAATGGCTAGAGTGACCCTAAAGGATGAGGATACCAAAGTTAAAGTGAAGCCTAAATTCCAAAACAAATGAAAAGCTTCATCGAAAAATTGTGACTAAGGCCAAGCTCCAAGTGAGGGGATGTTATAATTATGACCACCTGGGCCACTCCAATAAAGATTGTTCGTCTCTTTCGAAAAAATGGACAAGTGGTCAAGGCTTATGCTATAAATGTTACTTCGAGTTTAAGCGTTCCACCTAAGCTCGATAAGAGGAAAACATTCTCTTGGAAGTTATGCCTTCTATTTATGATTTTTCGACGTGTTTTTTTTATTTGATATAAGGCTTAACCTTTTTTACTACTAGTCGTCTTGTAGATTATTTGCACCTGGTGCCCCATGTTATTGATGATTTTCTTATATCGTCGAACCTCGGTAGAGGGTCGCCAAATCTTTCTATGATATGTAGAGATATAAAATTATCTAGTGGCAGTTTAGGTTTTTGTGTGATGCTTACGTACTTGGTTTTTCATGTCATAAACTTATTCGAGGGACGGATTGGATGATGATGCGTGTAGTTGTTATTGACTATTACGACCGCGTAGTTTTCATGAAGGATGGTACTAGTAAGGGGATAGATGATGATTGTGAGCCCGAGAGTTCCATGAGTCGAGTTGTATGTCTTCCTTGGATATCTCACATGATGAGTTATTGCAATCTCCCATGGTGTGAAATTTTGCTGATGTGCCTAAAAAGGTATTACACTTACCTCCTTATATGAAGATTGAAATCAGAATTGATTTGAAGAAATACAAAGCCAATTGTTTTACCTATTAAGCAGTTGCGTCCTAAAGAGAGAAGGGAGTTAGAAATGGAGACTTTTAAGCCTTTTAGAAATGTTCTCATTCAAAGAAGTACATCAGAGTGGGGAAAACTCATCGTATTTGCCACTAAGTTAGATGAGTCCTAAAGGTTGTGTGTTGACTACCGAGAATTAAATATGTTGACAAGGAAGTACATTCAAAAATTAACATTCATAAAGCTAATAACTTCCCTTTATTACTACTTCTAAGAAAGACTTTAAAAGAAAGAATGATTTACCAAATTATAGGTAGTATAGTGGAGAGACTAGCTTATTATTATTGAATGAACAATCAGTTTCACCCCTTGTTTGACCATACAAAAAATATCCATTATTAAGAATTTTCTTATACCATCGAATCCTATTGGAGGGTCAACATATCTTTCTATGATATGTAGAGTTATAACATTATCTAGGGGTGGTTTAGGTTTTTGTGTGATGTTTATGTACTTGGTTTTTTGGGTTATAAACTTATTTGAGGGATGGATAACGATGCATGGAGTTGTTATTAATTATGATGACCATGTAGTTTTCATGAAGGATGGTAGTGGTAAGGAGATTAATGATGATTGTGAGCCTGAGAGTTCCATGATGTCGAGTTATACGTCCTCCTTGGATATCTCACATGATGGGTTATCGCAAGCTCGGATGATGCAAAATTTTACTGATGTATCTTAAAAGGTATTAGACTTACCTCCTCATATAGAGATTGAAATCAGAATTAATTTGAAGAGATACAAAGCTAATTGTTTTACCTATTAGGCGTATGGTCCTAGAGAGAGAAGGGAGTTAGAAATTAAGACTTTTAATCCTTCCAATAATGTCTCATTCAAAGAAGTACATCGGAGTGGGGAACACTCGTTGTGTTTGCCACTAAGTTGGATGAGTCGTAAAGGTTGTGTGTTGACTACCAAAAATTAAATAAGTTGGCAATGAAGTACATTCAGAGAACTACATTTACAAAACCAACAACTTCCTTTTATTATTACTCCCAACAAATACTTCAAATGAAAGAACGAGTTACCAAATTATAGGTAGTATAGCGGAGAGACTAGTGTATTATTATTTATTGAATAATCAGTTCCACCCGTAAATTAACTATACAAAAAATATCCAATTTGAATTTTAATTAAAATGAACAATGGTGGAAACTCTCCGTCGATAAAAGTAGAGTGATGGTCTCACACACATACATATACATATACATACATACAAACGTATGTGTTTATGCATAAAGTAAAATTCTAGGAAGAAGCAAGAAAAGAGCCAACAAATAACAATCTAAACAAAACCCCTTTGAGTGATGTTGCCTTTAACTCTTGCTACACTTCATGTATATAGTTCACATCCAAATCATAATCATTTTAGTTTCACCAATAAATCGAATCACACTTAACACAAAATATATTTTAATTGTATTTTCTTTCTTTCTCTTATTGCACTATTAGTCGACTGAATAAACAAAATATATTTATTTCCTTCATTTTTCATGTTGCAATATTAATTCCTTGATTGAATCAAACAATTAGTTTTCCTTATATATATGTATATATTTGATTTGACATACAATCGAGTTATAAGATTTCAATATTATCAACAATACTTTTGATTTTCAAAGATGTATAAAATATTAAAATTTGAAATTATTTCTAAATCTACCTGAAAAAGACCACCGTGGTACCGCTTTGAGTAAACCGCATTATTTGATCTGGATAGCCTGCTGTCCAAAGGAAAGGGCAATGTTTTTCTTTCCCAACCCTGCCAAATAATCTGCCAACTAGTTCCTTCTCGGCAAATATGGAAAACTCGACCTTTACAAAATGCTTTGGTAGTTTCTAAATGTCATATAATATTAGCCAACTAGCCATTTCGACTGGATTAAATCTCTGCGTTAATGATAGTGGAGTGCCCATTTATCCATATTTTCTTCATGGAGGGGTATTGTTCTACCACTTTTTTTAGACCATTAAGCACCCCACTTAGTTCAGTTTCAACAACACTAGTCTTAGCTACCATATCACATCCAGACAATAGAATGAAGCTATATTCTTCATGAACAATGTTGCCAAATCATACTTTATTATTTGAAACCTTTCCGTCAAAGTTCAGTTTGATGATACCATGTTCGGGTAGAGTCCAACGTATTGGTATTTGATCTGGATCAACCATACGCTTGGGAGGAGATAAACTCGGAACATTTACATTACCAAAGTGGTAGTATTCACCAACATTTAGCGGTAGGAGATGAAGAATGCATGGATGATACATTGTGATATATGAGGAGGCTACATAACAATGTGGTGGCGACGACGGTTATGAGCAATAAACTTATGGACGATATCGCATACTAATACGATAATAAGCGACTTCATGATAGAGGTATGAGTACAATAAAACCGCAGATGAAAATTAATAATATATTGCATATTAATAAAAAAACTTCTACACTAAAGGTGATTAAATACTACGAGTAAGATCAAATAATATAATTGTAATTTTTTGCAACAAAAATGATGCATCATTCAACCCTAGAAGCTAAGAAATGACAAGCATCATCGTCCAAGTGGTTAATTGATTCGGCTTTGGTGCAAGAGGTCACAAGTTCAAAACTTGCTTTCGAACGTTTATTGACATGTGATATGTTGTCCCAATGATTTGTTGTATATAAAGTACCATTTTACAAAAAAAGAAAAGAATATATGACAGATAATGTCGATATTTTCAATGGAGGGTATAAAAAGTTAATAATGATTTTCTTTTATATATTGAAAAAACATAAATAAAAATATAAAAATAAAAATTCATGAAAGTAAATACAATTCTTTATTTTGAAAAGAAACTAACACTTAAAAAATTATCATGTTTACAAATTATTATTACGTGATTATTGATAAATTAATATTATATGGGTTCACTAGTGTATTTTAAAGGAAATAAATTTAAAAATTGTGAAAAATAATAATGTTCTCTTTTACTCAAAAATTATTGATTTCATTCTCAATTTGTTGGTTTATAGATTTTATGTACCTAAAATTTTAAACATATTACAAAAACAAAACGAAGATCATTGTTGAAAAAGCTCATACGCTCTTGTAGATAAAAACTGGTTTTCTGGTCATTGATTACGAATATTTACTTTTTATTTGTTTATTGAACTGCTTGAACTAAATGGATATGGATTTCATCCATTATATGGCATTTTGTATGATGGTCAAATAGAAAAATGTTGATAATAAATTCATATTGAAGTAAAGGAATCACTCTGCAAGGTATGAATAAATCTAATAAGGATTTTAATATATTTATTGGTACTATATATGTGAATGCATTGTTGCCCGTTAAGTCCATCTACAATATTTTAGAAGTAATACGTTCAATGAATGTGCATTCATCTAATTATCATAGCATTTGGTTTTTACCATGCTTCTCTACTTCCGACGTCTATTTGTCTTTTACGTCAAAATCTTGAAACGCGATTCCCTAAACTTCTCCATTTGATTTGCTTGAGATGATCTGTTCTTCTAATCGTTCCATTAAGATCTCTCAAATTCCACTTTTTTTAAGTTTTCCTCGGCTCCTCAATCTCATTCAATCCATCAAAAATTAATTCTAAATACAAATTTATAGTACTCATCCAACAATCCCAATTCATCGTACAGCCGATTCATTGATTTACTATATAGAATACTCAGATACCATCGCTCTATGGTAGAAAAAAAAATCACGGTTTATGGTACAAAACACCAAATCGCGATTCAGGTCCTAAAATTGCGATTTATCGATAACCCCGATAGTTGTTCATCAGACAATCACCGGCTATTCATCGGATTTGCATATGTCGCCGAATATCTTACCAAACCGCCGCCTGACAAATCCCTTCTGGCACTCATGTATTTAGCCCTCACCCTTTAGACATATTTTTTACTCATATTCAAAATTTCATATCTAACATCTTTGTTCCTTTATATGTTTTATGCTGCAGGCACGTTTGGATTTAGAACATAAAGCAAGCAAAGCGTTGTTGTATATGAGAGTGCTCACTGTTTTCTTATAGTACTGACTGAAAGATAGATATAAGGTATATCATGTTTATTTGTGGGATAGACCGTCATTCATATTAAAATTTGCATGATCAAATGATATTATTCCAGTGACACTAGGTTTCCACAAATTGGAAGCGCAGTGCAGAGTGTATTTCTGAATTCTGTGTTGGCTATTTTAGCCAAATCAATTTGGTTCATTTTTTTGCTTATATCATACTATATTGTGCTATAATATGACTTGAGTATTGAACTCAAATATTTTCATTTGGTGAATTAACTGAATGCAGGTTAGCATCACATTAAATCTCTTGTATGTTCAATAATCCATACAAATGAGCTTTGTGTAAGGAGAGATACAATTTATCTGTTTTTGGCTTTAAAAGTGTAATCATACCAACAAATACATGTGGGAGTACTCAGAGTAGTTTATAGATATCTGATCAGGCATTGGTAGAACATAGGATTAACTGTAGTGGTTCTACTTGATTCCTCGTGATGATGTGCTTCCTATAAAAGTGATGAGGATGTTTTCAAGGTAGTTCAAAAATAATTACTCTCTATGTCTATTTAATTATTTTGAATTAATCCATGCATATAACATACTATTTTAATTTACATTATTTATCACTATATTTTTCTTATATAACAATTTGCTGTGCATGTCTATAATTCGATTGTATCTGTGTATGCTTATTGTGTCATAGTTCTTATTAGTGTTGAACTGGTAGCATAATCAAAATTTTGCCTATTACATAAAAAATTATAAAATAAAAAGGATCTCCAGAAAACAGGTAGGCTAAAATTTCAGTATCTTCCACTCAGAAGTAGACAAGTTTGTTTGTTAAAGATCCATCAAAGCTATGGAACAGTTTTGTTTTCCTTTATAATCAGTTTATAATGACAAATTGAGTTCAATGAGCTTATAGATTCAATTTTTTATACATTAAAGGTTAAGAGATTTCTAACGTCATTGATGAAACTACATGTGAAATTGCAGATATGAGACAAAAGAGGTAATCTGAAACGAGGGCGAGGACGGCTTCATAATTGCATTTATCTATGTACCCATATTGAATCTATTTTAAGTTACTTTTTATGCAAATTATTTCAAAAAAAATTTGTGCCATGTCTTTCTTTTTTCTTTATTGTTCATGGAACATTTAATTATAATTTTTTTTTTCTCTTTTACCTACATTAGTAAATACTTTTGTGTTTACTCTATGGTTCATATGTTTTCTTCCATTTTCTCCTCCATTGCAAATTCATTATTGATTCCTTCTTTATGTTGCTCATAATCCTTCATTATGTTGCTCGTAATATCTATAATTTACCGATTCCTTCTTTTTTCAAGTTATACACATACATACCTATATAACTTTAACACTTAATTATTAATTGTTATCTACCGTAAATCTGTGTTGTTGGTGTCATGAAATGTCATGCTTTAAGCGTTATCTTTCCAAAATGTTATTTAATAATATATCCCGAGATTTACCGATATTCGGTTCGAAATCATACTTCATTTTCCAGAAAAAAAGAACAAAATACTATTTATATAATTAGCATATGCAATTATTAAAAAATATTGATATAGAAAAGTTAAACTCGACATATTCTACGGTTCAAAACGATGGATGGCTTACTTCTCTTTTTATGTATTTTTGATTCCTTCTCATTTTAGTAAGTAAACGTCTAACTAGAAAAGTATGCTTACTGGTCTTGTTTCTGTTTATTGTTCTTAAATGCTTATTTACTTCATATTTAATTTACTAAATTACCTGGTATTATCTAATGTTATATTGGTATTTAGAATATCACATATCATTGGTTGGTTATTAGTTATTACGTAGTAAAGACTGATAATATAATTCCAATACTTCACCATTATAAATTGAAAATTTCCAATTTTTCAAGTATCTGATATCATCGATAATAGCCAATAACATTAGTAACAACATAGTGGTACATTATCTTCAGTATCTTTACTTTTAATTCCTAGTAAAGCAAATAATTTTTTATTCAACATATCATCATCATGCGTTTAATTGAAATTACCGAAAAATTGAAATAGATGTGTTGTTTCTTAAAATTATACAACTAAACTGTGGTTTTCCACCGTTGCGTGGTTGTACAAGTATAAGTTTGTCTACAATTTTTTTCTGGAATCAAGGGAAAAGAAACATCCCCTCAAAGAAAAAAAAGGGAAAAGATTTTTCCCTTCCCGCCTCAAACTCACATTGTTAAAGCGTGCAGATACCCACTTTTTCATCTCCACTGCTTGCAAAGTAATAAATGATAAATAGAAACTAAACCCTTACTCCTAGAAATCCAAAATAATAAACCCTTACCTCCAAATACCTGAAAATGTCATTTGCCGGACAGCGATGAAGAATCGGTCTATCCAAATATCTACGATGTGTCCACATCATTTTATTTGCCAGAGGCTGCCACATTGCCTAATGCGAGGACGTCTCCTGCGACGGCGACAGCGACAGCTCTGAGGCGGCATTATCACCTGAGGCGGGGGCATCAGAGGAAGCAGAGACATCATTGAAGGCGGCGAAATGGACTGAGGCATCAGCATCGGCTGAGGCTTCCACATCACCTGAGGTTTCCACATCGAATGAGGCGTCGGCATCGCTTGA
Organism: Allium cepa; assembly: GCA_030765085.1. Classification (NCBI taxonomy): domain Eukaryota; kingdom Viridiplantae; phylum Streptophyta; class Magnoliopsida; order Asparagales; family Amaryllidaceae; genus Allium; species Allium cepa. The sequence goes on from CM060935.1 coordinate 105,937,218, forward strand.
TAAGTCTACATGGCCTAATGCATCAACATCGCCTGTGGCGTCTACAACATATTATGTGATTTCGAAGTGTCATAAAGCAATCGTGATGGAGCTTTGTAAAATAAACAAGTTGTTGTTGATTTTCCTTCCTGGAGGAGATATAAGAGGCTTTGTGGACAAGTGTCAATTGTTTGCAGAGATATCCAAGCATCATTGCTTTACCGGACAAATGGTATTTTAAATTGTAAAGTAGACAAATCATTAGTTACATGAGTAGAGTAGTGTACAAATGCTTGCATAAATTTATCTCTCCAATTAAATTACAGGTTATTTTCCCTGTTATCTTAGAAGCGAATGTGGTTAACACCTATTCAATTGCATTCAAACAATTGTTTGGCAATTATAATCAGCTGTTTGATTTGCTGAAATCAAATGTGCAAAATATCGATGGTGTTCAAGAAGACTTGGTTTCATGCACCAGTGCTATCGATGAATCACTTGAGCATATGCTTAAGGAAGAGGAGCAGGTGTTTCCTTTGTATTTCTCATTTATAATGATGTTCATCTGACTTTTGATTTTGTTTGGATATATATATATATATATATATATATATATATATATATATTTTGATTTATTTATATATATATATTCTGATTTTTTGCTATTTGTTTCAGTTTTTTTCTTCCCTCGAGAATGTCAGAGATAAGGGTTTTTTTTCTTTGGCAATTTGTCTGTGCTATCCCTGTTTATGCACTGTATTATCTTCAATCATGCCTTTTACCTTCGACACGCTACTGTATGATGAAATGTTTGTTCCATATTGTCCCACTACTTGGTGTACATGCAATTTTTGAGGTAAACAAAATTATGTAGCAGTACTTCGTATTTAGTGTGCATATTTTAGAATTCAGTAAAATAATTTTATTTTTTACCTACTGATACTGGAATAAAATGATAAATGCACGCCACCTTTTTTTTGTTTTAAATGATAAGGCTTTGCTCGAATGTAACCATACATATGTGCTTTAAGAGAAATGGTATTAGTTTATCAATATAATTTGTTTGAATCGCTAGGTATCATGCGGGATGATATTGGATTTGTTTGGCTGTCCGCTAATACTTCTTTTAACGTAGCTAAAATCATGTACCAAATTGGCCGATTTGCACCATTCTTTTTAAAGTACCCACCATATGGTATTTTCTTTTATCTTCAAAAAATGTTTAATGTTCTTTTTATTTATTAATCTAGGTTATTACATATTGGATGAGAGAGAGAGACGTACACCAAAATTTAAACATCTCACCGAACCTACATGTTATGTTGATCTTGATGTACATTCCGACGAGGCAGATTCCTGTTGTGTAGATTTGCCTAAAATGTTGAATTTCACTTCCTTAGTTTTGTTGAAAAAGAGCTAGATGATACACTTGAGGGTATGGAAATGCTTCATCTCTTTGGTGACTCCTCCCATTTGGCATACAATTTCTGAAAGATTCGGTTTATTGCTGATGCATGCAACTTTCACAGGTAATGCAGTTATTAATCATTTTTTGGCAATAATTTTTCTTCAACCTTTTACTTATGCATGTGTTTTGTCTAACTTGTAAAATAATTTTTGTATTGCTTGAGTAACCATTTTACATTTTTTGTAGTATGGGAAACAGTAAGTTTACACTCCCTGCATTTCAAGGGGGAGTTTTGAGTGATATAAAACATGCTGAAGTGAAGAAAAATGCAATGAATCGAGGTGTATAATTGAAGGTGTTCATAGAGCAAGAGCCAGTTTTCAATTTTACCGAATTATGTAACCATGACACGCACATGAAAAAAGCAACTCTAAAGCTTTTTCATGATGAAAAAACCAAGGTTAACTGAACAATCAATTCAGACATTTTGAACCGGTGAATGCATTATATGTTTTTAATATTTTTTGTTATCTGTAGCATATTCTTTTTGCTAAGAAGTAATTGTCCATAGAGAAGCGATTGTGTTTAAGAGGATATGTATGATGGCTTTTAGAGTACATGAGTATGTTATGCCTTGGTTGGTTTCAAGGCTGTCGGAAAGAGAGGCATGCTCATTTCTTTGAAATATGTTTTTGGTTGGTAACAACAGTTTATTCTGTGTTCATGCTCCAGTTTTCTCATATTTAATATTTTAAATTTCTGACTTTATAAATAGTGTTACTAGAATAGTGTTGGATGATGTTGCTGAAAATGCATAACATAAAAAGAGTTCTACTTATAAAGTCAGAAATTTAAAATGGTAAATACGAAAAAACTAGGAGCGTGAACACAACATAAACTGTTGTTACCTGCCAAAGCATATTTCGAAGAAATGAGCATGCCTCCTTTTCAGATAGCGTTGAAACCAACCAAGGCAAAACATGCTCAAGTACTCTAAAAGGCATCATGCATATGTTCTTAAACACAATCAGGTGTTACTTCTCTATGGACAAGTCCTTCTTAGCAAAAGGAATATACTATAGTGAACAGAAACATACAATGCATTTACTGGTTCAATATGTCAGAATTATGTTGTTAAATTAACCTTGGTTTTTCGTCATGAAAAAGCTTTAGAGTTGCTTTTTTTTCATGTGTATGCCATGGTTATATAATCCGATAAACTTGAAACTGGCTCTTGCTCCATGAACACGTTCAATTATTTTGTCAGTGAGATTAGACGTGTTTCATGATAAATTAACAACAGTGAGCATAACTTGCAAAATAATGGATAGCAAGAAGATAAACCTTTTAGTCTATAGTGGAGATAGGCGGTCGAATGTAGCTTCTTATTTTGACAGCACTTTTAATTTTTGTTTGTTTGGAGAACTTAGTTTTAGGAAGTTTTAAGTGATAACGAGAATGTAGTTTTAACGTATTGATTTATAACAAGCCTTTACTTTCCTAAATTGCTTGCGCAGAAAAAAGTTTCCAAATTTAATTTTAAAATACTTTCCAAATTTGTTTGACCCACCAATAGTTACCTTAAAGACTTAAATGCTAATAATATAAAGTACAATTGATCACTTGAAATGTATTTTTGGTTTTGATTGACAAAATTTGGCTGTAGCTTATATTTATGGTGTATTCGTTGGTTTCTTTGGCCCAGTCTAGAGATCCAATGTCCGAACTGGGCTAAACCCCTCCCATTCCAACTAACTTGGCCCAGGGGAACTAATCTGTTGGCATCAGAATCGTTCGACCCATCGGTCGCGTCTCACGTCAACAGTAAATTTTTTCCCTCCCTATATAATTTACATTACAGCTACCTTATCCTTCGCACCAAAACCAAAACTTCTTCTTACTCTCTTCAATTGCCAGATTCAAATCAAGACGTCGAAAAAATAACGAAAAACTTCGAAAATATGGTTACAACAGCAACACTGCATTTTCTTCGATGTGCAGTTTATGCATATGAGGCTGTTGGTAATAGAAAGAAAAGAGTTTACAAAAAAATAATACGACAACACTAGCGTCCTGGAGAATCAGAGGTGGTGACACTGCAACAAAAAAGTAAAATAAAAGTAAAATTAAGACCACTTTTAAAGATCCAAAACATAAGGTCTAACTAGATACAAAATAATTTTGTTTCTAATGGGGTTACAAAAGGCTAAATAATTGTCTTTAATGGGTCTCAATATACCCAAGGCCCATTTGCAAGCATCACTCCATTAGCTCCTTTTATCCCAAGTTAGTATCCACATCAACAGCCAACAACGTGCCTCCTTAGAAAACTAGAAACCTTAAATCCTCTTCTTCTGAAAAAAAGTCGATAGTAATTTTGTTGTTGTCGAGCTATACAGAAGGAAGATTATTTGAAGAAAATAAGGGTTAGCTTTCCTAATCTAATTGCGAATCTATATGAATTTCAATGTATAATTAGTTCATTTAGTTATTTGGCTATACAACTGTTAAACTTGATTGCATTGGAAAGTGTTGGTTTAATTGATTATCTATTGATGGTTACTTTGATAAATTACGCATTTGTTCTATTTATGACGATTTTATTTTCGATTAAGCCATAATAATTCACATTTTGTTTAAGTATTGTTGGAAATTATTAATTGAGGGATACTTTGTACATTTCGATTATAGTACATAGTTCTGAATTATGCAATTTCTAGAATCTATTTTTGGTGGATTTTGAAGTAGGGCTGTTATGGTAGTGGTTACCGTTGCCATTT